>LT669789.1:1007306-2207306 GCA_900128785.1 Arabis alpina | reverse complement strand
GCTAGACTCTATAATATCATCCAACCAAAGAAGATACCAAAACCAAAACAAGAAGAAAATGAAATTGATTTGGTCACCAGAAACTGCATCAAAGGCTTACATCGACACCGTCAAATCGGTAAATTCATATCTTCCCTTCATAAAGATCAACATTTCTCAAAACCCCAATTCTCTAAATTTGATCATTTTTTGAGATTTTAAAACGGAAATGTTCAATCTTTGGGAGTTTTTTGCAGACCATTTTGAGATTTTAAGACGAACACTGTTTTGATCTTTAAACGTTTTGGTCTTTTTGTTTACTAATTAGTTAAGTTGTTGATTTTTTTTCCCTTTGGGTTACTTTTGTGTAGTGCGAGAGTCTAGGGACGCCGGGAGCGGCGGAGCTAGTGTCGGCGATGGCGGCGGGATGGAACGCGACTTTAATCGTGGAAACATGGTCAGAAGGAGAAACCATAGCTATTAGCATTGGTTTAAACGTAGCGAGTCAACACACAAACGCAAGACATATTTGTATTGTACCAAACGCGAGATCAGAAACAGCTTATCTTCAAGCCATGACACAACAATCTTGCTTAAATTTGCCAGAGACAATCATTATGAACGAGGAAGAAGGAGAAGAAACCGAGAGCACGATCCAGAAGCTACAAGGAATCGATTTCTTGGTAACTGATTGGGATCAAAAGGATTTCGCAGCAAACGTTTTGAGAAACGCAGCGTTTGGTAGCCGAGGAGCTGTTGTGGTCTGCAGAAGCGGCTATCGGAGGAGCGCTTCGTGTTTCAGTTGGACACGAGCGTTTAGTGACCGGAAAGTTGTGAGGACAGTGACTCTTCCTGTTTCCGGTGGTCTAGAAATCGCTCATGTCTCGGCAGCAAGAAGCTCTGAGAAGAGTGATAACAACATCAAGAAAAAATGGATCAAGCATATTGATCGAAACTCAGGAGAAGAACATGTTATTAGAATGTAGGAAAAAAACAAGATTTGTGAAGAGAAAAGTGTGGAATGATATGTTTGATATTTTCCCTGTTTATGATTTTGTATTGAGAGTGATTTTTTTGTACATAAACCCAATACATTGAAATTTTTACTGGAAGGAAGATTTGATTGTTGTGTTACATTAAAATCCAAGAAAGAAAACATAAACATCTAAGTTAAATGCTTTTAAAATCAACCTGGAATCCACTGTTTGGTTTTGAGTTTAATCCCAACTACTGCGGTCTCTTCTCGCAGCTTTCTTATCCGAAAGAACTTTTTTGCCTTTAAGTCGCTTATCGTTAGCTTTCGCAGCCCTGAAAATATCAGAAAATTTAGTGAAACATGAACCGAATTCGACAGAGGATTGAGGGAAGAGGTTTGGTTTAGTTGATTCTTACATCTTTACAATTTTCTTCTTTTGTTCTTCTGATGGAGGTGGTGGAACATATGAAGCCGCATTAATTATCTCCTGCTCAGTGTTATATCATTAAACCAAAGTATCGCATGCATTATATCCAACAAAACACATCATGATGACCAAAGACGACGACATTGAATAGAATAATTTGGATATTTACCTGTAGTTTAGAAAGTGCATCGTCGATGTTGCCTCTGCATAAAACTTAAATGTCAGGACAGGGAGAGTTTCCTTGAAAATGGAACAAAGAAAGACAAGATTATTAGGTTACTGACTTCTGCGTTCTGGTTTTGGTTGAAGATATCACAAGTTCTCCGTCCTTATTGATCCGATTCTTCTCCTGTTAACAAACAACAAAAGCTATATATCACCTCCATATATCAAACAACATTTTTACAATCTACTGTTCTTGCTCAATGGAACATGACAGCGATAAAAGTCGCAGGATAATAGAGTAAAGACAAACCGTCCGAATGATTTTCTCTCTGATCCTGTCACTTAACCAATACGCGCGTTTTTCACAATAAAACGCATATCTACTTGAAAGAGATAAAACTTGCGCTAAATACCCCAACAAGATCAGCTCTATATATCAAATGACATTTTCAAAACTATCTGTAATTGCGAACATGAAACCGATAAAACTCGCACTCATAGCTTTGTAAAAGAGATAATAGAGTAAACACAAACCGTCAGTATGATTTTCTCTCTGATTCTATCACTTAACCAATCCGCGTTTTTCACATTGAAACGCATATCTACTTTCGTATTCACTGAAAGAAAAAACAAAGAATTAGTAAACATGTGAAGCATTGATACATCAAGAACTCAAAAGCTACTATACTAAGAACGTAAAAAGCGTAAGGTCACACCTTTGTTCACATTCTGGCCTCCAGGACCACCACTTCTAGCAAAGTTCAGTGTAACATGATCTACAAGTAACAAACACACACTTACAAATCAAAACCTATGAACACAATCAAAATTCTAAATGTTTCCATCAAAAATTACCACTAAACAAAACTCAAGAACCATCTCTACACATAAGGTCTGTTCGTTTGCCTGCCGCGAGCGGCTACGTCATGCGGCCAGACACTGCGATTGTTGTTCGTTTGACAGCTGCAACGTCTGGCCGCAGCGTCTAATCGCTGTTCGTTTGTTTGCCGCTGCGTCTCAAATTTTAGCCGCGACGCTAATTTTTAAATGCATACGCTTCATTTTTCTGCGGCTAAAAATTTGTGACGCAAGACGCAGCGTCTGACCGCATGACGCAAACGAACAACATTTGACCGCATGACGCAGTCGCAAGCCGTTGTCAAACGAACATGCCTATATGCTTTCACTAATCTACACAACTAGCTTAATCTTTTCCAAAGATGTTACAATCTAAGAGCAATGAAATCGATCTAAGATGTGACTATCTAAAGCAAAAGCTTAACCTAGAGTGATTTGTGGAGTAGGTTCATTTCCAGCGGAATTAGCTCTCTCTTCCGCTTCATGAAGCATCTGTTTCACCAACGATAACCGTGAAGAAACTTTCCGATCACCACCGTTTCCACCAGAAGTAGACGCGGTACATCGGAAAGAACCGAATCGGGAATTAGACTGAACCAGAACAATCTGAGGAGTACGACGGAGACATGGAAATAGAGATTGACAAGATTTCGATGAAGAGTGGAAGAGAATCGGATGATGAATAAACTCTCGAAGGATCATATTCGTCATCGTTCTTATTGCCGCCATTTTTTCTCCGATTTGAGAAGATTCTGAATTTTCCGATGTGACGAAGACGATGAAGAAGAAGAAGAAAAGGCCCTAATTTTACGTGGCTTTCAATTTCCGGTTAAGAAAAATAACGGTTTGGTAAACCGGTTCGGATATCCGATCAGATTCGGATCTGGTATTTTGGTTTTTCTGGTATTTTGGTAATATGTTTTGGAATCCGGTCAAGTATTTTAAAAATTCGGATCGGATAACTTTAGGTTCGGTTATATTTATCTGAAAATACACATCAAATATGAATTTGATTCGAACTCAAATAGATTAAAAAATTTAAAACAAAAATTCAAATTAATATAGATATCAAATAAAAAACTCGATTTTATTAGTTTTAACATGAATTATCTAAAAATATCCGAGAAAATATAAAAAGCAAAATTGTAAAAGTTTAAATAATGTTGACAAATTAGTTTTTGTTTTCTTTTTATAACTAGGAGGAGTTTGGGCATGTGTCTTAATCTCCCCCCCCAAGGCCCGAGATCAGCCTTTGCTAATACCTTAAAACATGACAAATTAGTTATTTTTGTCCGAAAATAATCCATAATATTCAAAATAACCAAAAAATTATAGAAATTATTTAAAATACATAAACATACCCACCTTTTCATCCAAATATCTTTAGTTTAATTTATATTTGTAGTATCAGTTCGATTAGGATTCGGATTCGGGTCCAGTAATTCGGGTCGGGTTTCGGTTCCGTATTTGGGTTTCGATTATTTTTGCTTAAAACTAGTTATCTGTTTACAATCCGGTCTAGGCTTTGATTGTTTTTTGTTTATATCTAGTTGAGCTGGGCCGAGATTTAGGCTTTGACCGTAATGAGATTCGGGCTTTAGCCATTGAGCTTGTTTGATAAATGTTTAAACGAAAGTGATTTTCAGGATGGTGTGAATGATAACGAGTTACAAAAATTATCATGAGAATCATTTTTGTATAGTCAACAAAAAATTAATTTGTTGTAGAAAAATATAGCGACTATTGGATTATGATAGAATGAATGATTGTATGTACACACCAAGAACAGAACGTTTAATCTTATATAACCTTTCACGACATTTTCATATTGAAATATAATCTTTAACTATTTTAAATAATGCGATATTGCAAAAAAACAAACTTATTGTGCTAAATAATGTGGAGAATCTTTTAATGTGTCAATTGGTTGAAGAGGAGTAATCATGTCAAGATAGATTTTCAAGTATTACTCGGACTGGTCTAACTAAAGAAGAACCTGAGCTGTTTAAAATAAACCTTAACTATTATTGTCTCCAAAAATGAATGTGATTTGTCTCCAAAGAACATCAGTGTTTGAGAGAGTAGATTCTCTGCCTCTCTTAGTTTTGTATAATTATAACTTATAAGACGTTTTTATAAACTTCAAATTCCATAAAATTATGCAAGTATATTGAACTTCTAACACTATATATCATCATAAGTTGAATATTGGTGTTGGTATTTTTTCCATCGATTCGGTGTTGTTATTACTGAAGTTTAGTCGCTATTTAATCAAGTAAATAATTAAATATATCAGTTTGTCTGTGCATGTAAACAATCAAAAGTTTTATGATGATTGTTTAGCCCTAATTTATGGGGTTAATGAGGTTATAAGTAATTTTTAAAATGCTTTTATAACCTATGGTGTTGATTCATGATTTGCTTACAAACAAGGAAACCTAGAGGAAATAATTATATCACATGCTCCATAAGAAAATTAAGGGTTTACAATATTACTCGAAGTCATAATTCGAAATAGACAGAATCTCTTTTCATCATGATCCATCTCATATCAACTCCCCGTACGTAATAATGGTCACTCTTTTCAAATTCTATAATTTTCTCTCTAGTAAAATAATTTATCTCTAATAATTTAAAGAATACTCAAACATGGAGTAACAATATGGATTCCTAAGAAACCCCATTCCTAAGAAATGTCTATAGTGACTGTACAAAATACACGGCCAAAAATGCGTCTTCGTAATCGTATATATGATATATGAAACATATATATAAACTCCAAGTTTTGAAATGATTTTGTTTATCATTCATTCATTAATTAAACTAACTTATTAACTTATTTTTATGTTTTCGTGGAAATAAAAGACTCATTTAAAACTTGATGAAGTTAGAAGTTACTTTTTAAATATATATATTATATCTATATATATATATAATATATATATATCTTCTACATAAAAGTGACTAATTCTGTAGTTTTAGGTAATCCCCATAAGTTTTTTTTTTTCTTTTCTTGAGAAGTGTTTTGTTGTTAATGAGGTAAACCCATAAGTTGTAGTAGAAAATGTGTTGTTTAAATCAACTAATGTGTTTGATTTACTAGTTCAACGTACGAGATACTATGATTTTGTAAAACCAAAGATTAATAGTCGCCTTGGGTTCATTAGTTCTGTAATAATATATGGTATCGTTTATCAACAACACTCGAGTTAATTTAAGTATCGTGGTTCGGAACAGAAGAAATAAAACAAAAGAAATATCTTTGTAGTAGCTATATACACGTACACCACTAGTTTCTTTCTAAACAGATATACACCAAGTACTATATTCTTTAACGTTACGTCGTCACCTATTTAATTATCTGATATACAAAAGTATACACTTATCATGTACGATTGTGTTACCTAGTATTATTATTTTTTATCAAAAATATTACTCCCTCTTCCTAAAAGATACAAAATTTACAAAAAAAAATTATTTAAAAAAGATAGAGTTTTTACAGTTTTTTATGCATTTTTACAAATTTCAAAACAAATACTGAAATACTATTGGTTAAACTTTATTGGAAACTGTAAATCGTAGAAATCAATACGATTTTTTAATAAATGTGCATAACCTTAAACATATATCTTTTTGGAACGGAGGGAGCAGTTGTTATTTTGCTTTGATAAAAAAACTCGAAATTCTTGACGTAATTCAGAGTGGGACAATCGCGTCATCAATCAATGCAAAGATTCAGTCAAACTTCAGTTAAAATTGCATGTGCCAGAAACTTGTCAGTTTAACGACGCCGTTTTATATACAATTTTTTATACGTGAGATCAGGAAGCTATTATCTGCTAAATTGCTACTAGTCTTTTAACAACGTGTACTCGCTTTTGATAATTCATGACATTTTCTAAGGTGGATTATCGACCAGTGAATTTAAGTGTTAAATCGGCCGGCTATAACGAGCAAGTCTATACAACTACATTAATTGGTTTTAGGGTTTGGTTGGTAATCAAAATTGACATGGTTGGAAATTGAACTGTTTTTGGGTTAACGACTCAACAAGTAGAAGTAGTCAAGTAGTTTAAATAGACGGTTTAAACGTGTTTCGGAGATATCCACGAACGACTCATACAAATTAAAAGGTAATCTAGATTTTGCTAAAATTTACCCCAAAAACCAAAGGATTCATTGGTGCAATAGCGCCATAAAAAGAAGAATTTAAAACGAACGGTTATAGCTACATCAAAAAATATTAATTGTTTACGATCGTATTTAACTTAACAAACATGTTAATAGATTTTAAATAATAACAAACATTAATGTTTTTAATATAAGATAATAACACACTTGTGTGTTTAAAAGATTTTTTTGAAAATTATAATTAGTTTTTTGTTTTGAAACATCATCGATTTCATTCAAATATGTGTACAAGAATTATGGTATTTATGAAAGATCTGATAAAGATAGAGAGAAACAAAATACAAGAATGTAAATAAATATTTGGAACTTCGCCGCCTTTTGCTTGATCTTAATATCCATGTGAACTGAATGTTTTGAAAATTTGAAGCCTAAAGCTATATATCTCTGATCCAATTATGGAGGTTGAAGTTCTTCATTTCATCGTGTAGAAGATTATACACCATCTTATTATCTCCTTCAAAGATAATATTTCGTTATGCTCTACTCCATACATGTTGTATACCTACCCAAAAAAAATTAATTAGTGTTTTATAACTTTTTATATCTAAAATTATTTTAACTATTTAACCCACTTGCCACTAACTTTATAGTTTGGTTTAGTTTGGCTAAACTTATGAAACAAGATATAGCTGATAACGAAAAATCTATATGTAGTTACCATACACGAGAGCAATGATCTATGCTTATCGTTCTACATGTCAAGGTCATTAGCGTGACTAAACAAAATTTAGCACGATAAAAAATACTATATATTTTTCGTTTATATAGCTACTCTTTTTTCTACCACATACTTTATATCCCATTCAAGTAATTGAAAAGTAATAATATCATAATCCCGAAAGCAATTACTGTTTTACCAAATCTCATTAGCTGTTGAAAAATTGTTAGATTCAGATATACAACTCATATCTACTCTTTTTAAAGAACGGAGGGAGTATATATTTTTCGTTTATATAGCTACTCTTTTTTCTACCACATACTTTATATCCCATTCAAGTAATAATATCATAATCCCGAAAGCAATTACTGTTTTACCAAATCTCATTAGCTGTTGAAAAATTGTTAGATTCAAATATACGACTCATAGTAAAAATTAATAAAACGGATTAGGTTCTAAACAAAACATGTCAAAGCAAAACCAAAACGACTCTATTCTTATTTGTTGTTTTTCTATATTACATTTTTTGGAAGTTCTTTTTTTGAAACTTAAAATATAAATATGGAAAAATATTTTGGTAAGAAGAAAAAAACTAAAAAAAAACTAAAAGAATTATGTAATCTAATATGCGTGGAGAGTCCTATCAGTTGATTTGATCCAAAATATGTGGAGATTTTTTTTTGTCTTTTTCAAATTAAACTATTTGATATCATTTAGATTTTTTTTTTTTGGAAGTTTGTATAATGATGAAGAAGCATTGGGAGAGGACGAGATTCTTGTGTATTAAAAAAAGACTGTCCTCTACCATATCATTATAATGTTCTTTTTCGCTTTTTATAATCTTTACACTAAAATAAAATAAATAACAACAATTAAAACATATTCAAATAATTAGAGATTTGGTGAGAAGTCAGCATTTGCCGACAGGAAATTCTGTCTTACCACCAAAATACCAAATCAATAATTCCAACTACTTTTTTGAAGTCGTAACATTTTACATATTTTTTGGCGTCTATAGAAAAATATTTTACATCTTGTTTTTTTTACTTGGGTTTTTAATTTTCTACACCACTTGGGTTTATAGAAAAATATCTGGCAGTTCTCATAATTTTCGTTGTATTTTTAAAATTTGGTCACATAAAACCATAAAAAGCAAATTATTATCATGTCTAAAAACTTAAGCTTTCACTATTCTATATTTTAAAATTTACCATTTCATGAATATCGATCCGATTAAGTTTTACAAATTGTAAAAATTAGTTTAAATTTCAATCATAAAAATTCTAGTTATAAGAAGAATGAATATCTTTTTTCAAAAAAAAAAAGAAGAATGAATATCCAACATGTATAAATAAATATAATATATTAGCAAGAAACCAAATAATGTATTTGATTGGTTACACAAAATATAGGTGTAGGTATTTTGGAATCATAGGGTCATGTTTTTCAGATGTATACTAACCTCCACAACAGCATGCGCCAAATTAACATTCAACTTACAACGTTATATAATAAATTTACTAATTTAGTATCCATTAATGCAAAAAGCGTGATTTTTTTAAATTAACTATGACATGTGATGTCAATATCCACACTTTCAGTTTCAGATTTGATATTTTATGAAGGCAACAAAAAACGTCACGTTTTATTTCTTTTTTCTTAATATAATTATATGTTCTCTTAAGTTTTTTTCTGTATAAAATTTTTGTTATGTAAAAGTGCATTTCTTTGTTATAACGAGAGAAATACAGAACATCGATAAAAAAATTCATAAATATTTGATGAAAAAACATAATTTGTATTGTGCTTTTGTTATTATTTTACGAAGCAGTTTCGGAATCAAGATTAATCAAAGTTACAGAGATGGGAACTCATAGCAAAATTCTTTGAAAGGTTGGTTTATAGTGGAATCATAAGGTTTACCATAATTGTATTTATTGAAAAAATTTAAGAAATATATTTTTAAAATGTTTTTTTTGTCATCAAAATAATAAACAATTTAGCACGGTCCGGTAATCCAAGCTGGTGCTGAAGATATTTTTAAAATGTTATTTTATTTAAAAATATCATATTTTGAAAATATTATTAAAATTATATTATTTATTCAAAAGATCATCTAAGTTTAGGTTAATTATTTTACTTTAAATTTAGTTTTTAGATTTTAGGGTTTGTTAGAGACCAAAACATTTACTAGATATTTATTTAAAAATTAGTTTTGAGTTTTACCGTCTAAAAAGTCTTTAATTAGTGTCATTTCTTAAAATATACAATCTATAATGACATTTTTGTAAGGAACATGCCAAAAATGGATTTTTGAAATTGTCCCTAGTTTCAGTGATTTAATCATTTAATGAAAGTTTCATACGTTTTAAAAAAAAAATTGTCCCTAGTTATAGTTGATATTATACTAAAGGGATTTTCAAGAAATACCACTTTTGAGATGCCGTTTTTTGAAATCTCATATTTTAAAAATGTTTGCAAAAATACAATGTTTTAAACTACCATTTACTTATAATATCATTTATGTTTTGTTTAACTATGTTATATTATGGTTTGTTAGTGTCAAAATGCCACCATGAAAATAGACACTAACTAATAGAATTTTTGAGTATGGTATTTTTAGTAGTTTGAATATCATTTCTTGTCACGCTAACTAATAGTATTTTTAGTATGTCTTACAAAAAACATTAAATAGTAGCTTAGATAAAAAAAATTATTTAGTGTATCTGTATCAAAGCAGAGTCAAAATGTTTTTTAGTGACATTTCTTTTTAATGTAGTATGAGTTTTCGGTTTTCTTTGAGATCAACAGCTAATGGAGGTGGGTAAGATGAATCTAATACCAATCAAGTATAAAGTTATCAAACCAAAAAAAAAAAGTGTATTCTTTTTCGTTATAATATGCTGTGTGTGGGGTATAACTATTGATATATATACTTTTTGGGGGTGTTTTTACCCTTTCTTTGGGCCAGTAAAAATGATTCCTTGATGAATAATTCTAAAGCAAACCAATTTCCTCGCACTCAATAACTTTTTTTTTAACACTTTCAAGTTGATATATAGATTAGTAATCATCAAATAAAAATATTAATATTAACTTAATAAATTAGAATGTATGTACCATATGTATGTTTGTAAGAAAATGGTTGATGACAAGGGCATTGTCACACTTAGATTTATCTATTTGTCTCCCAAAGCACCATCCAAAATGAATATGTTTTTTCTTTACTTTATTAATATTAAAGTTAAAAAAAATTATCAAATTATTATTTGTTGGTGGTTATGCTTTTACTTAATTTGTGTAATTTTACTTTTGCTGTCCAGTCAGTCAGTCAGTCCATTTATGACATTCTTACCACTAAAATTTCAAAGTTGTGTACTATTGATAAAGGTTTGGTGAATATTGTGGAGGTTAGATTTGCGTCTCAAAAGATATACAACAACTAAAACTTTTTGAACAGCAGTTCTTGACTTTTTATTTCTTTTACTACAATTTAATTACAAATGTTCTCATGGAATTACACCCAAAAAAAAAGCATTTTTACACAGAAAAAGGATCAACTATAGTACAAATCATGAGGTTGGGCAAAAAGTACAGAAGAATTGACCTTTTTTACCATTCACAGTACAAGTTATGGGTACAACACAGAAAAACACACATAGTGCAAATCTTACAAGAATCAAATCTTAGCTTTATCCATAAAAATCGAATCAAGTTTTTGCAACCCCTAACAACAACAAAAAAACATGGTTTTGGATTTTGGGTTTAAAGTTTTAAGATTGTTCTTATCTTAAACAGTTTCACTTTCACAACTTCAATGTAACATTCAAAAAGCTATGATTTTGATGCAAGAACCTCCCACTAAAGTTGCTTTTCCTTGTGGGGATCCACATTGTTTGATAAAGGATGAAAAACGTTTGTATAGATTGATTGTTGTTATATATATATATATAGATAATCAGGCCGGTCTAACCAAATATGTGATCCAAAGCAAAAAAAAATGAAAATAGTTATTATTTATTTATTTTTTAAAATATTAACCTATAAAAATATAATAGTTCATAAACTCATATATATTTTATTTTAATAGTCTAAAACACTTTTATTTATGGCCCAAAATATTTCTTGTATGTAGTGTAGTGTAGATAACTTTTTTACAAAAAAGTGGCCCATAAATTAGCTTAGATATAAAAAATGTGACCCAAAAATTAACAAAAAATATTGGTGGCCCTAGGCCATTGCCTAACCTGCCTCCCCTCTGAGCCGGGTCTGTAAATAATCATAATCATTACTTATTCGAAAGCGAAAACCGAAAAACCCGGTTTTGTTCTTCTGCAATTCTAGATGACAAAACGGTCTACATCAGAAGAAGCTTAACTTGTTATTAGGGGCGGGCAAAAAATCCGAAACCGAATAACCGAACCGAACCCGACCCAAATTACCCGATCCGAATTTATAAAATACCCGATCGGGTTCTATGTTCCTAACTCGGACCGAACCGATAACCGAACGGGTATCCAAAATAACACAAATAAAAATTAAATCAAAGATATTTAGATGTAAGGTTAGATATGTTCATGTATTTTAGATAATTTCTATAACTTTTGGTTAATATGAATAATATGGATTATATTCGGATAAAAATAACTAATTTATCAACGCTATTTGAATTTTTAAAATTTTGTTTTTGATATTTTCATGTAAAAACTAATAAAATTCATGTAAAAACTAATAAAATTGAATTTCTTTTTTGATATCTATATTCATTTGAATTTTTGTTTTGGAATTTTTGATCAATTTGAGTTCTGATCAAATTCATATTTGAAATGTATTTTTAAATAGATTGCACATCGGATATAACCGAACCCGAAGTCATTCTATCCGAACGCGACCCGAATTTATAAAATACCCGATAAGGTACTAAACCCCATTACCGAAGTACCCGAAAAACCGAAAAACCCGACCCGAACCCGATCGGATATCCAAATGCCCAGCCTACTTGTTATGATGAAGAAAGAACGTGAAAAACATATTCAAAGAAAAAAAGGTAAGTAAATTTCTTGAAATGGAAAGACATTGTTTTAAGTCATGATTAAGAATATCAACGTTAATGAAAAAAGAACAAAAGTGAGTGAGTGAGAGAGATCATTACAATGTACAATAGAGAAGATGAAGTTGTCGTTGAATCTTCTCTTGATGTCATTAATTAGTATTCTTAACTACAAGCTTTAAACCAACAAATCATTTTGATTACGACAAGAGAACGAAATATACAAGTAGTTTCACATTAGATTTGATATCTACTCAAGCCAAATTTGTGCAGAAACATGTAACTTTCTAATGGTAATATGATAAAGACAAGAGTCCATTATATTCAATTCAAGAATTTCCAAAATCAGTCTCAAGATCACTGCTAAAGTTGAATGGGAAAAATCGTCTATAATTATGATCGAAATAGGCTAAAGAAATACAATAAATATGGCTCTCTTTCTCACCTCCTAAAGCAGCCAAATACAAATTGAATTATGGGTAGTTAAAAAGAGAGTAACAAAAAGAATTCAAGCAATCCTACAAAATGGCCAAGTTCTAATGGAAAAACTAAAAAATGGCCAAGTACTAACAAGTCACACTGACGATGTATCGATGAGAACATCGTTTAGCACATCATCTACGCCATTTGCCATAGCGAGAAGTTCTGCATCTCTCTCTTCATCGTTTGAGAAATCTCGCCTTTCGAATTTCGAATTGGCTGATATAAATATCAGCTTTTGGGCTCGATCTATGGCTGCACGTGATCGACCGTGAGAATGTACCCATCTCAAAAGAGAGGAATTGCATTTGAATCCACAAGAAGTCGCGTGGAGAAAAATCAGCCTAACCGCAACTCTCCCCAATGACCTGAACTCACTAAGATAAGTTTCCCAAACAAGCCTACCGCTTTGCGGATTAACTATCCTCATTTTCCCCGAAACCGGATCTCTCTCCTTCATTTGGACCGCCCTTGCATAAACGGGATCAAGCCCTTCGGTTCTCCATTTCATCAGTTCCATCATCGCGATATGTGCCTCGTCTCTAGACACAAGCCTTGTTATCAACTTATCAACATCTTTCTCTTGCTCTGGTGACAAACATTTAAACGGAGGAAGATACTTTCCGCTGCTGTCTCTTATCAAGTAAAGCGGATCAAGTATAAACGCCGCAGCCCAAGCCGGGTGATAACTTTTCTTGAATCTCCTCTCAACGAGCTTCTCGACTTGCTTCTCATCAACAACATTAAACTTTGCATACCAATCTTTTATCTTCAATCTTAGCTCGTCCCAAAGAGGCAAGCATTGTCCTATCAAAGGCCTCTCTTCCTCTATTCTCCGCGCCATTTCTTTAACAAGCTTCAACAACGAATAAACCGCCTCTACCTCGTTCCAAAACCCAACATCCCCAACCATTTCACCAACCTCTCTAGCCAAGTGATCCTCCATAAGAACAACCTTACAATCATCATCATGCATCACCAATTGAATCGCTCTAGCGGAACTAAGCACATCCTCAAGAAGATTATACAACGGCTCAAAAACCAATGAACAACAATCCAAAGGCAAATGCAGCATCCTAGACTCTCCTTGCTCTCGCATCTGATACTTACACAACGCGATTCTAATCTCCCCCGCGCTATTAACGAAATTAACAAGCCTCGAACAACTCTGATACACGGATTTAACCAAAGGAAGCTCTTTAACCAAATCTCGAATCAAACTATTAAAACTTTGAAACTGACAAGAGAGATTAACCATCCATAGATTCTCACTCTCAAGATTCCTCAATGCTTTACTCATAAACCTATCTGAAACAATCCCAACACACCTCTGTGGTAAATTTCCACAAATACCCTTAACCGTCTCCCACAAAACCTCCTCTGCATAGTTAGACGACACAGCTCCATTCACAAACAAACCTCGTCTATACAAACTCGTCCCATTAGGTAAATTCACAGTCAAACTCACTAAATTCTCACCAGAGTTTTCGAATTTCCATCCATTAGAACCAATTTGAAAAAACATTGCATCATGAATCCTCGTATCAGCTTTAACTCTAGATTCCTCATACTTCAAATCTAACCTTCTTGTAACAAAATCTCTCCTTGAGATTACAGGTAAACCAACTTGACTCAAAAAAGCTCTCAACTTTGGATGCTCTAGACCAGTCAAAGAAACAGAACCACAAGATTCAAAAACCCAACTAGAGAGAGAATCTAAAGCTAATTCTATCTGAGTTTTACTTAGACTCTGCGTCTGTGTAGTTTTACGACTCTTGAGCTTCTTCACACTATCTTCAAGCATAGCTAATGGACCTAAATCATCTTTTCCACCAGAAAGCATCAAATGAGCCGGAAACTGAGGAAACTGCGACGGATCAACGACGGAGAGAGGCGTTACATGATTCAACGGTGACGTAGAGGAATTACGTTTCCGATTAGTTTGAGGAGGAGGAGGAGAAGGAGAGATAGTAGAGATAGGTTTAGGTAAAGAGTTGAAATTTGGACAAGTACCACGTTTAAGATGTTCAGAAGCAGTACGTGAAGGATTAGAAGCAGAGAAAACGGCGTCGCATAAAGAACAACGGAGTTTAACTGCTTTAGGAACATTAGTGTCGGTGTTGTGTAATAAAATTGGTTCAAGATGATTCCAATACCACGCGCCTTTGCCTTTTATTGCTTTTGTTCTTACCATCTTTAATCCTTCGTAACGTTTTTGTAACGCTTTTGTTGCTAATTCTTCAACCGACGCTATTTGTTGTGACTCCGCTTGCGTTTGCTCACTAGCGTTCGTCGCCATTGTAAACAGAAATTTTCTCGGAAAACGAAAAATTTTCTCGGGAAAATGGAAATTGGAAAAAAAATTGGGATTTGTTTTTTTTTAGGAGAAGGGTTTAAGCAGGAGATGTTTGATTATTAGTTTTTATATTTATAACCGGAAAAATCTGCCGGTGAACGGAGATAATCGGAGTTCCGGTGAGTTCTCATGTCGGAGATAAGAAAAAAAAAAACTTAATTAGTTTCCCTCTCTAAAAAAAGAACTTTGTTTATTTTCTCTCTGATTACACTGAACGTTTTATATTTAAAGAGACTGAGAAAATTCAAGAAAGAGACAGTAGCGAGAGAGAGAGAGAAGGATTGAAAAATGAAGAAGACAAGTTTATGTTTTAAAGAAGTGAATCTCACGCGCTTTAGTGAAGCGCGTGGATATTGATAGGAACAAGGTGAGACCAGAGTTCCCCACGTCGTACGAGAAGGAAACAAAGCATTGGTTGTTTTAGTCTCTTACTTCACTATCATTGGTACGTGTGTATTACGCGATCTATAAAGGTTTTTAAATTATTTTTACACCTTTTTTAGAAAAATATAAATCACTTTTTTCAGTTTTTATATAAATTTTAATTTCTTTTTAGTGAATTGTTGGGTTCTTGTGTGGAAGAGGTATTCGTCTGTTTGCTCTTTTTTAAAAAAAATTTAATACTCCTTCCGTTCTAAAAAGATACTCCCTCCGTTCCTAATTAATGAATTTTTTACAAAAAATTTTGTTCCAAAATAATAGAGATTTTACAGTTTTCTATGCACTTTTACAAATTCCAAAACAAATACTGAAATACTATTGGTTAAACTTTATTGAAAACTGTAAATCGTAGAAATCAATGCATTTTCTTAATAACCGTGCATTACCTTAAACATCTATTAATTAGGAACGGAGGGAGTAGATGTTTAAGGTTATACACACTTATTAAAAAAACGCATTGATTTCTACGATTTACAGTTTCTAATAAAATTTAACCAATAACATTTTATTATTTGTTTTGGAATCTGTAAAAGTGCATAGAAAACAGTAAAAACTCTATCTTTTTGGAACAAATTTTTTTTGTAAATTTTTTATCTTTTAGGAATAGTGGGAGTACTTGGTATAATATACTCCCTCCGTTATTTTTTGTTTGATGTTTAAGGTTTCTACACACAAATTAAGAAATCAATTAATTTTTTATTTTTTCAAAACAAAACATGTTTTATCATCCATTCCAAGAAAATTCAACAAATAGAAAAACAATCTGCAGAATTTAAACAGTCAAAAACTCAAAATCACAATTAATTTTACATAGAAAATTGAAAAAATCAATCAAAACAAAACAAAATAATTACTTTAAAACATCAAACAAAAAAGAACGGAGGAAGTAGTAATATAATATTTTTCTAGTATAATATAGTATCAACTATCCACGTAATCAAATTTGGTATCTTTGAATGGTATATAATTCGTGTTGTGAACTAACCGGTAACCACCATCCCCATATGATTAAGGAGGAAATCATTCATGACATAAGCAAGCTTACAAACTTAGTACAAAGTCATTAAATGATTTAAAGTAGATAATTGTGTGAAAGTGTTAATAAATGAGTGAAAGAGATGAGTATTTTACTTTTATTAATATTAATAAAAGGAAGAATACAAAAGTGATGAGTGGGGTTTCCATTTGTGTCTAATTGTCTATGTGGGATATATTCAGAATGTGGGCATAAAAGGGCAACCTAGGAATTTAATTTGTTTCTATAGAGACTGTGTCTCTCTGTAAGAGAGAGAGTGTGTGTGTTGTTGACCAAAAGGACACTCAGTAAATATTTATTATTTTCAGAATTCAGTAAGAAATCAATTATTGAGTGCAGTAATAAACACGTTTACTCTTATAATTTTTCGTATAAAAGTAAAACCTATATTGCATGGAATCGGAAACGGATATGTGGAAGCGAAACGTTTGGAAACGCAGAAGCAATTTTTTTGAAAAAATTAGGAAGCGGGTACGTTTTGGCAGCGTAAAACTAAACCAAATATTTATATATAATGTATATATAAATACTTTTTAACATTCAAAACTAAACCAAATTGAAAAACTTCGTTTACATATTGGATCATAAACCCAATACATAAAAGTATTAAGTAACTTAATTATAATAAACAATCCATAATACTAAAATCAAGGATTTAGACTATCATATTCATGTTGGTTTTCATTTGCTCCATCAAATAAAATTGTCTCCAATTATGGTTTGTCGACGGAAAGATTTTCAAACTCATATCTTTCAAGAATAGTTTCATTACATATAGTATGAAATATGTCATGTTCTTCTACGAGATTGCCGAGAGATACATTAGAAGCTTAAAGAGTCATTCTACAGAGATTATGAGCGAAATCATAATCGTTCTTAGTTCTTAGTGACTAGGGATGTGATGATTCATATTTTTTAGGGGTTTTTATCTCTAAGTTATAAAAAATATCAAAACAATTTTTAAGTTTTCTAATATTTAATTTTTATCATCCAAAATGAAAAAAAGTTTTCATCGCGATTCCAAAATAGAATCAGACGCTTCCAAGGCGCTTCTAAATTGGAATCAGACGCTCCACGACGATTACAAGAAATTTCAAGAGATTCCGATTCCGATTCCGATTGCGAAGCGTGAAACGTCATAAAACATCATAAATTTATGAGTAAAAATGTCATAAACGTCATGTTTTACTACACATGTACTCACCATTCATAATTGTTTTTTTAGTTTTTACTCAGAGTAGTGTAAGTGCATAAGTAAATTGTCGTTGTTACTTGTTAATGATTTTCCAATATGAATGGAAGAATTCGGTTAAAAATTCCTTCGGACTAAGGTTTTGTAGCACAAATGGCATATATTACTTATATGATGTCCTCGACACCAAAGAATGTAAAGAGTTTAACATTTGTATCACATGAAATCATCGGCTCCAGCACTTCGTTGACAACATGGAAACCTCCCCAAGACTTCGATGAGTATATATTTTGAAAATGATTTGTGATTATTTTTGCAATGTAGTATTCTTCATTGTGTGGAGTGTCAACTGCGCCTACTAGAAAACATACTTTAAATTAAAAAATAAGTATTTTTAAAATTAAACCGAAACAAATTACAAACTAACAACGAAAATCTATTTGTTTTTAACTTATACGTTTGTATGAAAATTCATATTTTCTTCGATTGTTGCGTTAGACGTGTTGGTTTATTTTTCACAAATATTATGTTTTTGCCATAATTTTTGTGTCCCAACTTTAAAACGATTACTTTAAATTAAAAATATAAGATTTAGAATTGTGACGTCCCGCACTATTTCATTCTCCATTAAATAGTAACAAAAATCTTTATTTATATATATGTTAACAAAAATTTATATTTATATATATATATATGTATTTTTATTGCTATCATCTCGCACTATGGCTCAGACCGGTTGCAGCGTTTGGAGTAAAGAGGTGGTGTTACCTTTCGGACGAGCGGTTGAAATAAGCAATTGAAATAAAGGGTTGAAAACGTCGTTTCGGTGAGAAAAGAGACGGTTTTAAAGACATTTTCAAACGATAGTAAAAATAAACATTTACATATTTATATGTGAATAATTGTTGTTTTATTTTGTTTTACTTCTAAATAAATATTTGTAAACATTTGTATAAAAAAATTTCTTTACACACACATGCATTGGAACATGCATGAATAATTGTAATATACATTTATTTACATATATGGCTACTATTCGTAACTAAATTGCAGATATGTTATGACTAATTATATATGATTATTTCAACTTATATCCTACTTAGAATGATATGGTTAACATTAAACAATTATTATTTTGAAGTTGTAATATATGTGTTAATAATTTTTGTTATTAATTTCAAATTATTTGTTAATGTAAATATATATATATATATATTTAAAACATATTACCAATATTTTATTACATAATTTTATTTAATTATATCATTAACCGCTATATTGTTACCAATCAAACTTATATTTCAACCGCTCTCTCGTACAAAACGGTATTCTCTAACCATTGTTTTTAGCCGTCTCATTTCAAACGACCTTCAGTACAATTGCTCAAAAAAAATTAACCACTCGGCTTAAACGGAGTGACCTATCTGACCATGACACTATATTGTTATCATTGAGATTCTAATTTAATATTATCATTTAGAGCCTAACGTAATAGTTGAAATTAACATGCAAACCAGATTGTTAAGGGAAAGAAAGGATTAACTAGCAAACAAGAAGTAGAAGGATTCAACCACATTTAAAATGGAAGAAAAGTGTAAAAGTAGACAAGAAACTCTAACTAAATTTGACTATCGTAACTCGCATGATTTTGTCCATACAAAAGTCACATCAAAGGCATGTGAATACTATACAAACCTTTTTTCCATGAATTATTACTTACCACTTTAACAAAACTATGGTTACTACTTCTGGTATCATACAAAATCACTGAATAATTTATTCGTAAGTGTTTTTTAAAAACTTTTATTAATAAGTGTTTGTTAGAACGTTACTTTACATAATTATCTTAAGGCACGTTATAGTTTGGTACATAAAGTAAATTTATATCCTGCTTTTTACAGTTTAATAATTTATTTATTTTAGTGATCATATATGTAAATTTTAAAATCATAGGTTTGAATTGAATTTCAGATAAGTTTAGATTTAATACTCCCTCTTAAAGACTTTTTTTGTTTCATTTTACTTAATTTTCTCAAATATCTATGCATATTTTAATTTAGTATTTCATAATTAAATGATTCTGGTCAAAGAAGTTTAAAAGACCATTTAATCGATTATACTAATACTCCTATTAAAGAAGAATTTTGTAGTCAACACATTATTTAATGTCCTTTGCATTTTCATTTCTTGTTCATTTAGTGAAGGTTTTTGCCGCAAATTTTTAGACCTTCGAAAAGATTTATATTTTGGGTAAAAGTTAATAACAGTATACTAGTAGTGGTATTGAATTTTGATACACGAAACTCGTAAAGAGTCCATTATGAGAAATCATTAACAACATTTTGCACGTATGCAGTAGATCCATACTGTACACGTGGTGGTAATCATCTAGGTTTACGTTATTTTAAGTTTATGAAGTTTACATTTATTTTAAAATACAATTTTAATTAGTGTATTTTTCTCAGACTACAAACAAATTGTGTTCTCTTTTTTTTTTTTTTGACAAAAACAAAAAATTGCATTCTTTTAGCGTTAAGAATACATTAACATAACTTGCCTCTTTTGCAACTTTATACTGAACCAGAAAAGAAAATGCACAGGTAGTAGAATGAAACTATCCAAAATATATACAATAATTAATTCCAATTATGCGCTTTTGTGACTTATATTTTTTTTCCCTTTGTTGTTTGTATTGATCAGCTCTACACATAAACGTAGTGGAGTAGTTGGCACAAAAAGGATTCTAATATAAACTTGTGAATGAAGGTAACCGAAATATCTAATCATCTTTTTATATTGTTACTAATAATTTTCTTACTACTGCTTTTACTGTAATCATTTATGGGGTATTCAATTACGGAATTTAAAAGAATTTAAAATTCTATAGAATTATAGTGTTATTCAAATGGTGTATTTATCAATTCTTTTAAATTCAGTTGTTATTGGATTATGTATTTGTAGTCATTCTTTCAAATTCTATTAAATTCTAGTGTTATTCGATTGATTGATTTTCCAATTCCATTAAATATTAGTGTTATTCAATTTTAAAATTCCTTTCATGTTATCGTCATTTAGAAAGAATTTAAAAGAATTTGTTGGTGTTCCTCCTAATTTGTTGGTGTTCCTCCTAGTGGGGAAACCAATTTGGGTTTGGTTTAAGGAAAAACCAAACTTGGGCCTATTATAGTCCATGAGATTGTTATTAGGCTTAAGGAGGTGATAAGAGGCTATATAAACTAGTCATAACCTAATTTTGGAGTAGAGAGAAACTTTGAGAAGATAAACAATTTCCCAAACACTCAAGACAACACAATCTGAAATCTGCACTCGCAACAGATGCGAACAGCCACGCTAAAACTCAGATCTGCGACGAACCAACCGTTGAAATAGAATCTCCACCGTTGAATATCAAGACCACTGAGTCACGAAGCTAACCCCAAAATTTCAGCCAAATCGGAGCACGTTAAAGCCTCCAAACGTTCTCTTGAATAAACCCTGACAAAACTGTTTTTCTCCTGCGAAAATTGCTTCTCTTCTCAAAATTTCTCTCTACTCCAAAATTAGGTTATGACTAGTTTATATAGCCTCTTATAACCTCCTTAAGCCCAATAACAATCTCATGGACTATAATAGGCCCAAGTTTGGTTTTTCCTTAAACCAAACCCAAATTGGTTTCCCCACTAGGAGGAACACCAACAAACTCCCCCTCCGACTAGGTGGAGGAAACAGCCATTCCGGCTATCTCTCGACAAACTCCAAGCTTCCCTCTCGGCAATGACTTTGTCATCATATCAGCTCCATTATCATCCGTATGAACTTTTGAAAGTTCTACTTCCTTAGAAGCCACCACATCACGTATCCAATGATACCTTCTAGCAATGTGCTTAGAACGCAAATGAAATGTAGAGTTCTTTCCGAGATGAATTGCGCTTTGATTATCACAAAGCAACTCATACTTATCTTGCTTGAAACCAATATCCTCAAGAAAATTCTTCATCCACAACAACTCCTTACAAGCTTCCGTTGCGGCTATGAACTCAGCTTCAGTGGTAGAAAGTGCAACACATTGTTGTAACCTTGACTGCCACGCTACAACTCCCCCTGCAAATGTTACCAAGTAACCCGAAGTAGACTTACTAGAATCAATATCCCCAGACATATCAGCATCTGTATAACTAACAAGCAAAGGCTTGTCACGTCCAAATGTAATCTTCAAACTAGAAGTCCCTCTGAGATATCTTAAAATCCACTTCACTGCATTCCAGTGTTCTCTTCCTGGATTAGAAAGAAAACGACTAACTGCACCAACTGCAAAAGCTATATCAGGTCTTGTACAAACCATAGCATACATCAAGCTACCAACTGCAGAAGCATATGGAACCTTTGCCATATCTTCCTTCTCTGAATATGTACTCGGACTCTGTTGACTGCTTAATCTAAAGTGTGTAGCAAGAGGAGTGCTTACACCTTTAGACTTGTCCATGTGAAACCTATGAAGTACCTTCTCAATATACTTCTCCTGAGACAAGTGAATCAACCTCTCACCTCTATCTCTATTAATTCTCATACCAAGAATTTGTTTCGCTGGACCCAAATCTTTCATGGCAAAAGACTTGCTAAGCTGCTTCTTCAATTCTTGAATTCTGCCTATGCTTTTGCCCACAATCAACATATCGTCAACATACAGTAACAAGATGATAAAATCATCATCACCAAACACCTGCACAAATACACAATGATCTGAAGTAGTCTCTTTGTAACCATGCTCCCTGCAATAAGCATCAAATGGTCCAGAATACTCTCCACCATTATCACTACGGATACACTTCAACTTCTTCCCCGTATGTCTCTCAACCAATGCCACAAAGTGCTTGAAATATCCCAAAACCTGATCTTTAGTCTTCATAGTATAAACCCACAACTTCCTAGAATGATCATCAATGAATGTGACAAAATATGATGCACCACCAAGAGATTTTGTCTTCAATGGACCACATACATCTGAATGCACCAGATCAAGTATCTCGGGTTTCCTGGAAGGACTAGAGGACCTGAAAGAGACTCTGTGTTGTTTCCCTGCAAAACAATGCACACACTTCTGTAAGTGTAAACCGGAGATACCTGGAATAGCCTCCTTCTTTGACAACACAGACAATCCTTTCTCACTCATATGACCGAGTCTCTTATGCCACAATTCTATGGCATCATCATTCTCCACAACATTAACAATGTCTTTGGAGACCTTAGCCTGCATCCAATAGAAAGATGAATGCTTATAACCTCGAGCCATCACCATAGAACCTCTTGTGAGTTTCCATTTACCTCCTCCAAATAAACTATAAAAACGCTCATCATCAAGTTTTCCTGTAGAAATCAAATTCAACCGAATATCAGGGATATGCTTAACTCCCTTAAGCAAAAGTCTAGTACCAGTACTAGTCTCCAAGCAAATATCACCAATGCCAGCAACCTTAGCTATAGCATCATTACCCATCTTCACAGAACCATAACTACCTGGAGTATAGGTAGTGAACAAATCCCGCTGTGATGTAGCATGAGTAGTAGCTCCACTGTCAACAACCCAACTAGTATCCTGGCATGCAACATTAATGGCATCACTCTCAAGAAGAATAAGAAACTGATCCTTGGTAACAGTCAACCGATCTTCATTATCTTCTTGCTTGTTTCCAAGTTTGCTGTCCTTTTTCAACTTCCAGCAATCCTTCTTCAAGTGCCCTTTCTTATGACAATAGTGACACTCCAAATTAGCAAATTTGTTAGATTTGCTCCTGCTCCTATTCTTGTTATTCCTAGGCTCTCTACATGAACTCCTCCCCCTCGACTCAGAAACCATTAAATCTGAACGCGAAGAACTAGGACTAGACTTCCTCCTTACTTCCTCATTCAAGACAATGTTTTTCACTAAGTCCATCGAAATAACACCATTCGACGCGGAGTTACAAAGAGACATTGTAAACACCTCCCAAGAATCTGGTAATGTACCAAGAAGCCACAAACCGTGAATCTCGTCTTCAAACTTGATTCCCATGTCAGATAATTTATTGAGCAATCCCTGAAACGCATTCAAGTGATCTGCCATCGGAGTTCCCTCCTAGTACTTCAGCTCAATCAACTTCTTGATCATGTACATCTTATTATTCCCGGTCTTCCGAGCAAACAGTTGCTCCAGCTTCAACCACAAAGAACGAGCATGAGTCTCATTTTCAATATGATTCCTCACATTATCATCTACCCATTGCCTTATCAAACCACACACTTGGCGATGTAGCAATTTCCACTGATCTTCAGTTTTATCCTCAGGTTTTGCTGTGTCAAAAACTGGACCATGGAGTTCTTTCACATAAAGCAAATCTTCCATCTTGCCTTTCCATACATGATAATTAGAACCATCCAAGCTGATCATCCTGCCCATATTTTCCATCGCTCACAAAAGAAGATAACCAATAACCAAAGTTATCAAACCACAAATCTCTGATACCACTCTGTTGGGGAAAATAAGCACCAATGGCGCAGCGGAATAAAGTTCCCCACACTTATGTGAACCTGTGAGAAAAATATAATTTGGCAGCAGCAATTCAAAGCAGTAAAGTAAATGAGACACAAGTTATTTTACGTGGAAAACCTTCTCAATGTGAGAAGTAAAAACCACGGGACCGTAGTCCACGGGACCTATATCAATGAATTGAGTTACAACCACGTCCTCCAGAGACTAAGGCTACAAAGAGCAATCTCCAACACAAGAAACACCACAAGAGAACAATACAAGAGCTTAGAAATAAGACAGTCCCTAACGACCCTAAGTTCACTAAGATTCCGGTCACCAAATAGGATCTCCACCGTACAAATCCTAGATAAACGAGTCAAGAACACCTCTACAAAATTTCAGCTCAATCGGACAAGAACTCACCGTCGGATTTCCCAAACACTCAAGACAACACAACCTGAAATTTGCACTCGCAACAGATGCGAACAGCCACGCTAAAACTCAGATCTGCGACGAACCAACCGTTTAAATAGAATCTCCACCGTTGAATATCAAGACCACTGAGTCACGAAGCTAACCCCAAAATTTCAGCCAAATCGGAGCACGTTAAAGCCTCCAAACGTTCTCTTGAATAAACCCTGACAAAACTGTTTTTCTCCTGCGAAAATTGCTTCTCTTCTCAAAAGAATTCACATCCAAAATTGTGAAGAACGAATTCTCTACATAGGTGAGATTTTGGTGGAATCCATTGAAAATCCCATAAATACTTTGACAATTCTTTTATGGGGTGGTATTCGTTGGATGATTGTAAAAGAATTGATTTTATGGTATTGCGTAGGAAATAGTTAAATTCCATCAAATTCATACCAAAAATGGTAGGAATTGGCTCTTCACACTTTTGGCTTAGAATTCTATTAAATTCATTTGAACTCTAAAAGAATAAAAGTTGCAAATAAATTGAATAACACTAGAATTTAAAAGAATTAAGATTCTAATCAATTGAATAACACTAGAATTTAAAGGAATTAAGATTCTAATCAATTGAATAACACTAGAATTTGATAGAAAGTTCAATTCTCTCAAAATCAATTAAATTCTTCAATTGAATACCACCCCCCTATCATTTATGAATTCCTTCCCATTCTTTCAAATTCACTTATTGAATAACATCCTTTTAGATACAAACAACATTTTGCAGAATACACTTATGCCGACATATAAAAACAAGAACATGTATATTTAAAATATACTACATGATTTAGTTAACTTAACAAGTGCTAATTCAGTTTGCCAGTTTGGATTTTGGAGGGATCATAATTCATAAACTTGGGTGAACTAATTTTTTTTTATTTTTTAAACTTGGTGTACTAAAATCTAAACTTATCTGAATTTCAATTCAAACCTACTAAACTTTATATTCTAACTCCCTTTATTAAAAAAAACAGTAAAATAAAGTACTAAAATAGCTTGAAAAGTTGGCAGTAAATTAAATTAGGCCAATGATTTGAAACATGAAAAGAGACATAACTAAAACAAAACTAATTAAGAAAAAAAAACATATACTGATATACTCCCTCTGTTCCTAAAAGATAAAAACTTTACAAAAAATTTTTGTTTCACAAAGATAGAATTTTTACTGTTTTTATGCACTTTTACAAATTTCAAAACAAATATTGAAATACTATTGGTTAAACTTTATTAGAAAATATAAATCGTAGAAATCAATGCGTTTTCTTAATAAGTGTGCATAACCTTAAACATCTATCTTTTTGGAGCGGAGGGAATATGCATCGAAAAGCTGAAGCTTGTTTTTCGCAATTAGGAAACAGCTGGCTTTTTTTTTAATCAATCACATGATTGAAGGATTTATGGGTCCCACAATTCAGTAAAAAATTTAGATACTTAGGGGGCGCTTGGTAATGGCTTTTACTTTATACTTTGCTGTAAACTTTTGGCTGTAGAGATTTTGGCTGTTAGTGCTTTGACTGTTATCTTAAATTTTAGTAAAAGTCTGTTTGGTAATATATAATCTTTCGAAGCTGTTACTATTAATTTAATAATTATCTATAAAAAAAATTGTAAATAAAAATAATTTATCACATAAATATGAGAAAAGTATATTAATAAATACATTTTTAGATTGTTTTTCATTCAATTTGCAATTTTTTTTTTATTTTCATCATTTTGCAAAATTTTGATAATTTATTGATTTATATAAAAATGGATCTCAAAAGAATAGAAAAAGAGATAATAATTAGTCAATCAATGTTTTTGAGTTTTAAAGTTATTTATAAATTTTAAAAGAGTTTAAATGATTTTTGGAAAAGAGGAAAGAGAATAAAACATTTAAAACTATTTACTTTAAATTTAAAGCCACTTCAAAGAGGTTTTAGAAAAAAGTATGAATGAAAGACAAAAAAAATATAAGAAAGGCTTTGAAGACTTTAAAATCTTTTAAGACAATAAATCATGGGGCGCTTGGTAATGACTTAAATTTAGACTTTTGCTGTAGGCTTTTGGCTGTAAAATTTTTGGCTGTTAATGTTTTAACTTTAGGCTGTAGAGATTTTGACTGTTAATAAAAGACTGTTTGGTAATATAATCCGTAAAATCTTTGACTGTTATTTTAATAAATACTTTTTCACTTATTGATAAATACTTATAAATAATTTTTTTGTAAAAATATAAATGATAACATAAACCAAGAAAAATATCTAAAATAAAAAAATTTCATTTATTATATTATTTCAATTTATTATATTATTTCATGTTTTGGTTTAAAAACCAAAAGCTTCATCAAGAATTGGAACAAATTGAAAACATTTGGATGGAATTCTAGAGCTTATGAATCTTTCTTATAAATGCTTTGTTGACGTTTCAAATAATCTAAACGATGTTTTAAGTGCTTCCAACTCAAATCAATTTCAACAACGTTGACATAATGAATAATATCGCACCAGTACATACCCATAAGGACTATTATCAACCGCCCCATCTGTCATCAGTTCTAATAATAGTGTCTCTGAAGATTTTTGCAAGCAAATCGAAGTCTTGTAGTGGTTTTTTTCTTATATGAATAGCAGCTGGAATTTCCTGCAAAAAACAATACTCCATATTAAATATGTCATAACATAAATAATATATTAATTTAAAATACTGAAGTATAATATACCTTTATACAATCTTCCCACCATTCTGAGTCCATACCGATTTCTCCATCATCTTCGATGTGTACTCATGTTTATTCATGTTGCAAAACCTTGATATTTTTATTCATTTGACAAAATTTTATTATTTTTATTCATTTTGCAAAAAAGTTGTTATTTTCATTCACTTTTGTAAACTTTTGATATTTAATTCATTTATATAAAAATGGATCTCAAAAGAATAGAAAAAAAGAGATAGTAATTAATCAATCAAAATATTTTAGTTATAAATTATATATAAGTCTACAAAGAGTTTTTTGATAATTTTGGGAAAAGAGAAAATAATTGATAAATCATTTTGTAATAGTTAAAGCTTTCTTTCTGTGGCTTTAGGGAAAAAAAGGAAAACAAGAGGAAAAAATAAAAGACAAGCTTTTAAGACTTTAATATTAATAAAGCCTTTAAATCATGCTTGACAAAAAACAGTATTTTAAATCTTTTAAATTTTCTAAAGCCTTAAAAGACTCTTGCCAATCACCCCCCCATGCTCGGCAAAAACATGTCTCTAAAGGCTTTTAATTTTTTTAAAGACTTACAGGGAGTTATTGGTTTATGGAATTTAATGGATTTGAAAATCCAAACAAAATCTAGTGTTATTGGTTGTATGATTTTAAAATCCATACTAAAATCCAGTGTTGTTGGTTCTATGATTTATAAATCCTAATTGAAATCACGTGTTATTCAATCATACAGATTTATTTATGGATTTGATTTCACTTTGGATTTTAGTGGATTTGATAGGATTTCATGTCAAAAATACAAATGATTAAATCCGAGGAGAAAGCCTCGAATTTACAAATCAAATAGCACAGATTTATAAATCTACAAATCAACTAAAATCCATAAACCAATAACCGCTCTTAAAAGACACCTTACCAAGAACCCCCTTAATCGGGCTTCCTTTATTAACCCATGGGCTTAAAATATGGTACCGGCCTAACCGGAACGATTAGTATTAAACCGAAACAAACCAGGAATTGATTTACAAAAGGAAAAACAAGTCTCGTTACTTTCTTCTTCTTCCAACTCCAGTTCCAATCAGGAATCTCCACAGAGAGATCGAACCAATCTATTTAAGGTTTCAGACAATAAAATTCTCTCTGTTCCTCATTGATTCTTATAAAACCAGAAGCTTAAAATAGATAAAAGAAAAACATCTAAATCGATACGAGGTGATTGTTTTCAGAGATGGGAGATGTTTGGACATGGATCATATCATTCTTAATACTTATCACTCTAGTCGGATTCATAGCTTATCAGGTTTGTTTTAAATTCCCACTTTGAACAAAAAAACCCTAAAAATTTATACTTTGGTTCCATCGAATCTCTTTACCCTATTGTATATTAGATTATTAGGATATACTCTGCTTAAGCTTATTCGAATAGAGAGAAGAGTTTTTTTAGCACTGGAATTAGGGTTTGTTTTTCTTGCAACTTAACATGTTTTGTATGAATTGGTTTCGAGTTTTGGAAGTTACTTTAAAGTTTTTGTATATACTCCCTCCGTTCCTAAAAGAAGGTTATGCACACTTATTAAAAAAACGCATTGTTTTTTACGATTTACAGTTTCCAATAAAATTTAACCAATAGTATTTCAGTATTTGTTTTGGAATTTGTAAAAGTGCATAGAAAATCTATCTTTCTGGAACAATTTTTTTTTGTAAATTTTTTATCTTTTAGGAACAGAAGGAGTAGTTTACTGTCAATGCCAAAAAAAATAGTGTGGAATCTTGATTTTTTTCTTAAATTGATTTCATAAGGTTTTGTACTGAATCTTTCCTTACTCGTATCATCTTTTTCGTTTTGAATCACTAAAGAAATTGGATTCAATCTATAGTACAAGATAGTTGCTATATTTGAATCTTGATCATACGTGCCTCTGCTCTTGTGCTTTGCAGAAACCAAAGTACACAAATACGCATAGTTTGTAAAGAAAGCGACAATGGTTATCGATGTCCATGAACGTCTTTATAATCATTGGTAACTTCATTGTAAAGACGAAATGATTTTTGTTGTTGTTGTTGTATTGCAGCTTATATGCTTAGCTGATCTTGAGTTTGATTACATCAACCCTTACGATTCTGCGTCAAGGATAAACTTTGTGGTATTACCAGAATTCATTCTTCAAGGAGTTTTATGTTTACTCTACCTCGTAACGGGTCATTGGTTCATGGCATTACTTTGTGTCCCTTATCTCTACTACAATTTCCAACTGTGAGTTCTCTTTTTATAAATTTTTTGGAGCAACTTTAATTATACAATGTTAAGCTGATTCTTAGATAATATATTTAAGTGCATCTTTCTTTCGTTTCCTATGTTTAGTTACTCGAAAAAACAACATTTGGTAGACGTCACAGAGATCTTCAACTTACTTGAATGGGAAAAGAAGAAACGATTGTTCAAGCTCGCTTACATGGTCCTCACTCTCTGTCTCACAATTTTCTGGTAAATAACCTCTTCTTCACTTGCCTTTCCTCGATCTCTAAATCAGATTTCCAAATCTGTTAAACTTATGTTGTAACTTTGTTTTAGGTTAATCTATTCAACGCTGGATGATCACGAGGACTAAAGGCCGCTACACACCGTTAACCATCTCTTTGATACTTAACACCGCGCTTGAAGATACAGCGATGCGAGATGAGAAAGGAAGGTTTTTATTAGTGTATGTTTATTACTGGTTTTTGTGGCATTAGAGATTTTTGTAATCTCTTCTGAACTAGATTAATTTAGTGGTAGCTTTAGAATTTGTGAATGGTTCATACCAAATTGGAACCCTCTAACTTATTTAGAGGCTTTCTTTTGTTTTGCTGCAAAATTATTAGTCTTTTTTTCTTTCCGTAGGGTTTATAAATTAAGAATTACACCCTTTCGTTTTTTTTTTAACAAATTCTTCTTGCTTATATACGGTGAGTTCGTCTACGTCGATTTTTTCCCCATGATTTTGTATGTTTCGCTTTGTTCGTTGGATCTCTCTAAACCTTCGAGATAAACTTCCTAAAACCCTAATTAATGTTTGATTTAGGGTTTATCTGGACCTTGTCTAGAGTTTGTCTACTACAAAACAAATCTAATTGATCTTTCGATTACATTCTTTGCTGGTTTGATTTTGCTTCTGGTTTTTCTTAATTTCGTGTTAAGCAATTGCAATCTTTGGAGATAATTGTGGAACAAACATGGATTTGTTTGTGAATCTTAAAAACGTTTCAACAGTTTTGAATCTTCTTCGCTAATGGTTTCGTGAATTGGATTAAGGTTTTGGTTAAGGAGTACTCCCTCCGTTCCAAAAAGATAGATGTTTCCACGATTATGCACACTTATTAAGAAAACGCATTGATTTATACGATTTACAGTTTCCAATAAAATTTAACTAGTATTTCAGTATTTGTTTTGGAATTTGTAAAAGTGCATGAAATTTTTATCTTTTAGGAACAGAGGGAGTATTTGCTAATATGATCAATCACCTTTTGATGAGACAATGTTAATGTTCTAAAATTGCAGCTAAGATTAGTGTCAATAACTGAAGTTCGTTGGTTCTGAATTGATGATATACATTTATGTTAACTGCAGTTTTTGGTGAATCTTGAAAGCTCTTTAGTTGAATCAATGGTTAACTCCATCAAAGGAATCTTCATCTCTTGGTACATTACCTTTCTTGAATGATACTCTTCACGAATCACGCTTCTTTTGTCTTCGGTTTTCGCCAAATCTTTAGTTTTTTTTTAATCTTTAGTTTGGTTCTTGCAGTGATGTTCCGATGGCGCAGTTGATTGCACATTTGAACAAGACGTTGCCTAGTTCACAGAAGTTTATAATCAAAGTACTGAAAGTAGATAGTACTGGTATGTTTGTGTTGCCACAAGCCGAGCGGATGATCCGCAACGAGATCTCTAAGTTTAGGGATCAAATCTCTTTCGCAAAGCCGACTTGACCTCGATTTTTCGCTTACTTGATGTCGATTGTGGATCTTCTTAATCTAGTGTGTGAGATCAGAAAATGATTTGTGTGACATCTCTGATGAATAACATGGTGTGATAACATGAAATATTGTACTGATTTGGTTCGGTTTATGACAAACTGAACTGGTTTATATTGGTTCTTTCGATGGTTATATAATAACTATTCTATGGGTTTCTCTCTTATGGATTTGTGATGCAACACAAGAAAATTAGAAATTGAAAAACTCAAATGACCGGATAGGGCTGGGCATTCGAATATCCGATCGGGTTCGGGTCGGGTATTTCGGTTTTTCGAATATTTCAGTAATGAGGTTTGGAACTCGATCAGATATTTTATAACATCAGGTCGGATTTGGATATAATGACTTCGGGTTCGGTTATATCCGATGTATAGTCTATCTGAAAATACATAGCAAATATAAATTTGATCATAACTCAAATTGATCAAAAATTCAAATTAATATAGAATTAAAAGAAAATATTCAATTTTATTAGTTTTTATATGAATTATCCAAAAATACCCGAGAAACTATCAAAAACAAAATTTTAAAAATTCAAATAATGTTGATAAATTAGTTATTTTTATCCGAATATAATTCATAATATTCGAATTAACTACAAAAATATAAAAATTATCTAAAATACATGAACATGCCCAACCTTACATCTAAATATCATTAGTTTAATTTATATTTGTGGTAGTTCGGATACACATTCAGTTATCGGTTCGGTCCGGGTTCGGATTCGGGTTTTCAGGTTTAAGGATATAGTACTCGATCGGATATTTTATAAATTCGGGTCAGGTAATTTGAGTCGGTTCGGTTTCAGATTTTTTGCCCACCCTATGACCAGACAACAAAGAGTAAACCGATCGGTTAGGATCCGGTACACAAATGAATGCTCCTCCCTCTCTCTCTCTCTCTCTCTCTCGCAAAAGTTCACTAATCGGAGTAAGAGATTGTGAAGGATTCGAAAGTGCGATGGTGATTTCGTCGACTGCGAACAGATTTCTTCATCGGAATTTTATCCAAAAAGGTAACCTTTACGGTTTTTGTTTGTGTACTCGAGGTTTGTCTGGTGTCAGTGATGGTTACAGAGAGAAGTTTAGAAATGGGTTTCTTCGTGATATTAAGTTAGACGATGCAGTTGGTTTGTTCAGTGAAATGGTAAAGTCTCGTCCTTTGCCTTCTATTATTGATTTCAGTAGATTGTTGAGTGCTATTGTGAAGATGAAGAAGTTTGATGTTGTCATCTCTTTGGGTGAGAAGATGGAGATGATGGGAATTTCACATGATCTCTATTCTTACAGTATTTTCATCAACTGTTTTTGTCGTCGTTCTCAGCTCTCTCTTGCTTTAGGTGTTCTTGGGAAGATGATGAAACTTGGGTATGATCCAGATATGGTCACGTTTAACTCTCTGCTGAATGGTTTGTGTCACGGGAATAGGATTTCTGATGCCGTAGCTTTGGTTGATCAAATGGTGGAAATGGGGTATAAGCCTGATACATTCACATTCAACACTCTGATCCATGGACTTTTTCTCAACAACAAAGTCTCAGAAGCAGTAGCTTTAGTTGATCGAATGGTTTTGAAAGGTTGTCAACCAGATCTAGTTACTTATGGTGTGGTAATCAATGGAATCTGTAAGAGAGGTGATACTGATTTGGCTTTAAATTTGCTCAAGAAGATGGATGAAGGGAAGATAGAGGCTGGTGTTGTAATCTATAGCACAATCATTGATAGTCTTTGCAAATACAAACACGTGGATGATGCGCTTGAGCTTTTTAACGATATGGAGAATAAAGGAGTTCAAGCAAATGTTTATTCCTATAGCTCCCTCATAAGCTGCCTTTGTAACTATGGAAGATGGAGTGATGCCTCTCGATTACTTAGTGATATGATTGAGAGAAAAATTGAGCCTAATGTTATTACTTTCAATGGATTGATAGATGCGTTTGCAAAAGAGGGGAAGCTTTTAGAGGCCGAAAAACTATACGAGGAGCTGATCAATAGGTCTATAGATCCCGATGCTTTCACTTACAATTCATTGATCAACGGACTATGCGTGCATGGTCGCCTAGAAGAGGCCAAGGATATGTTTGATTTGATGGTTAGTAAAGGTTGTTCCCCAAACGTAGTGACATATAGTACTCTTATAAATGGATTTTGCAAATCTAAGAGAGTAGAGGATGGCATGAAACTCTTTCGTGAGATGTCTCAAAGAGGATTGGTTGGGAATGCAATCACTTACAACACTCTTATCCAAGGCTTTTTTCAAGCTGGAGATTGTGAGAATGCCCAAAAAGTTTTCAAACAGATGGTTTCTGATGGTGTGCCTTGGGATATTATGACATACAACATGTTGTTAGATGGTTTTTGTAAAAACGAGAAACTAGAGAAAGCATTGGTGATATTCGAGGATCTGCAAAAGAGTGGAATGGAACTTGACATTTTCACCTATAATATTATGATTGAAGGGATGTGCAAGGCTGGGAAGGTGGAAGATGGGTGGGAGATATTTTGTTGCCTCAACCTCAAAGGAGTGAAGCCTGATGTTGTAACATACAATACAATGATCTCCGGATTTTGTAGGAAAGGTTTAAAGGAGGAAGCACATGCCTTGTTCAGGAAAATGAAAGAAGACGGGCCTCTCCCAGACAGTGGTCCATATAATGCGCTGATTAGGGCACACCTTAGAGATGGTGACAAAGCCGCATCAGCTGAACTCATCAACGAAATGCGGGGTTGCGGGTTCTGTGGAGATGCTTCGACAATAAGTATGGTCTTTAATATGTTGCGTGATGGGAGATTAGACAAAAGCTTTCTGGAAATGCTCTCTTAAAACATCCTTGAGGTACCTTTTATACTCAACTTACTATTGTTGAATTTTAGGTGAACATTTTGGGTTGTGATTTGATTTTCTTCAGTACGCGATATTATTTATAGATATAGATGAGACATTCTCAGAGAGGCTTATCAAATTTGGAAAGCTTTCTCTCTTTTTGTTTCCTTCTTTTTTTGGTGTATTAGGAAAACTACAAATTTTTAGTTTCTCCTACAGAAGAAATGATTTTTGATCCCATGGTGATATTGTAATCAGTAGTTTACTTGGTCGGAGGAATTTTCATCTCATGGTACATTACCTTTCTGTGTCTTCTTGCTGTGATGTTTACGCGAATCTTTGCGCATTTGAAAAATCTGTTGCGTGCTCCACTGAATTTCAATACTCTAAATCTGAAATTGGACACAACTTGTGTGTTTGGGCAACCACATGCTGAGCAGGTGATCTGCAGCGAGACGCCTGAGATCTTTGAGTTCGGGGGACCAGAATACTTACGAGAAGTCAGCTTGATCGGATTCTTGGTTTTCACTTGCTAGATGATGATGCCTTTAGTTTTTTTGTAGAGCTACAGTAAATGATGTTGAGAACTACAACATAGAAACCCAAAGCTATATTTTACCTTTTCTTGATGAATATGGCGTAAGTGTGATTCACAAACTTATATGATCACTTGTGATACTCCGATTTTAGTACAATTCTATGAAATTTTACAGAAGGTGTTGTAAGTATTGGAAAACTTGTAAGAGTTAATAAAACTATAAATTTTTTTACATGTTTGAAACTAATATGAAATTTGAGTATGAAAATTAGGGCTGGGCATTCGGATATTCGATCGGATTCGGGTCGGGTATTTCGGTTTTTCGGATACTTCGGTAATGGGGTTTAGTACCCTATCGGGTATTTTATAAATTCGGGTCGGGTTCGGATAAAATGACTTCGAGTTCGGTTCGGGTTCGGTTATATCCGATGTGCAATCTATTTAAAAATATACTTCAAATATGAATTTGAATAGAACTCAAATTGATCAAAAACTTCAAAACAAAAATTCAAATGAACATAGATATCGAAAAAGAAATTCGGTTTTATTACTGTTTACATGAATTATCCAAAAATACCCGAGAAAATATCAAAAACAAAATTTTAAAAATTCAAATAGTGTTGATAATTTAGTTATTTTTATCCGAATATAATCCATACTATTCAAATGAACCTAAAGTTATAGAAATTATCTAAAATACATGAACATATCTAACCTTACATCCAATTATCTTTGGTTTAATTTATATTTGTGTTAGTTCGGATACCCGTTCGGTTATCGGTTCGGTCCGGGTTCGAATTCGGATTTTCGGGTTTAGAAACATAGAACCCGATCGGGTATTTTATAAATTCGGGTCGGATTCGGATCGGGTAATTTGAGTCGGGTTCGGTTCGGTAATTCGGTTACGGGTAATTTGCCCACCCCTAACGAAAATGTATATCAGAGTCAGCGGCAACAAAATGTGATAATAATAGAAAACCGCAAACCGGTAAATCCCAAATATAAAACCGGCTTCAGGTTTACTAAACCGGTTTAAGAAGAAGTCACACACACTCTCCTGAGTCTCTTGAATCACACACTGTTCATGTTTAGGGCTTAGTGGAATTTACAGAGCCATCGATAAGCAAAGAGATCGAGAAGAATGAGGTTTGTGATTTCGATTACGGCCAAGGGATTTTGTCACCGGAGTTTTCTGCTGAAAGGTAATGTTGGAATTGCTTCTCCCTCGTCTTCCATTTGTTGCTTGGTTCGAGCTTTCTCTGGTGCTAGTTATGGTTACAGAGAGAAGATTAGAGATGGGTTTCTTCTTGATATTAAGTTAGATGATGCTATTGGTTTGTTCAGTGAGATGGTAAAGTCTCGTCCTTTGCCTTCCATTGTTGATTTCAGTAAACTGTTGAGTGCTATTGCGAAGATGAAGAAGTTTGATGTTGTGATTTCTCTCGGCGAGAAGATGGAGATGATGGGTATTGCACATGATCTCTATACTTACAATATTTTGATCAACTGTTTTTGCCGGCGCTCTCAACTCCCTCTCGCTGTAGCTATTCTTGGTAAAATGATGAAACTTGGGTATGATCCTAGCATTGTCACGTTTAACTCGCTGCTCAATGGTTTTTGTCATGGTAAGAGGATTTCTGATGCCGTAGCTTTGGTTAATAAGATGGTGGATATGGGATACAAACCTGATACCTTCACATTCAACACTCTAATCCATGGACTTTTTCTCAACAACAGAGTTTCCGAAGCAGTGTCTTTAGTTGTTCGTATGGTGTCGAAAGGCTGCCAACCGGATTTATTTACTTACGGTGTGGTAATAAATGGAATATGTAAGAGAGGCGATACTGATTCGGCATTAAGTCTGCTCAAGAAGATGGATGAAGGGCAAATAGAGGCTGGTGCTGTGATCTACACCACCATTATTGATAGTCTTTGCAAATACAAACACGTGGATGATGCACTTGAGCTATTCAAAGAAATGGAGTCCAAAAGAATTAGACCAGATGTTTATACCTACAGCTCCCTCATAAGTTGTCTTTGTAGTTATGGAAGATGGAGTGATGCCTCCCGACTACTAAGGGATATGATTGAGAGGAAAATCAACCCCAATGTGGTTACTTTCAGTGCATTGATAGATGCATTTGCGAAAGAGGGGAAGCTTTTGGAGGCTAAAAAGTTGTACGAGGAGATGATTAATAGGTCTGTAGATCCTAATATTTTCACTTACAATTCACTGATCAATGGGTATTGTATGCACGATCGCCTAGATGAGGCGAATGATATGTTTGATTTGATGGTTAGCAAAGGTTGTTCCCCAGATGTAGTGATATATAATACTCTTATTAATGGTTTTTGCAAGACTAAGAGAGTAGAGGATGGCATGAAGCTCTTTCGTGAGATGTCCCAAAGAGGATTGGCTGGCGATACAATCACTTACAACACTCTTATACAAGCTTTTTTTCAAGATGGAGATTGTGAGAATGGTCAACAAGTTTTCAACCAGATGCTTTCTGATGGTGCGCCTCCCAGTATTCGGACATACAATATTTTGTTGGATGGTCTTTGCAGTAACGGGAAGCTAGGGAAAGCAATGGTCATATTTGAGGATATTGAAAAGGGAGAAATGGAACTTGATATTCATACATACAATATCATCATTCACGGGATGTGCAAGGCTGGGAAAGTTGACGATGGGTGGGATTTATTTTGTAGCCTCAGTTTCAAAGGAGTAAAGCCTGATGTTGTAACATACACTACAATGATCTCAGGATTTTGTGAAAAAGGCTTAATGGAAGAAGCCAATGCCTTGTTCAGGAAAACGAAAGAAGACGGTCCCCTTCCAGATAGTGGTACGTATAATACGCTGATTAGAGCACACCTTAGAGATGGTAACAAAGCCGCATCAGCTGAACTCATCAACGAAATGCGGGGTTGCGGGTTCTGTGGAGATGCTTCGACAATAAGTTTGGTCTTTAATATGTTGCATGATGGGAGATTGGACAAAAGCTTTCTGGACATGCTTTCTTGAAGACATCCTTGAGGTACCTTTTCTAGTGATTACTTCTTGATGCAGTCCTTGTTATATTCATGAAAATGTCTGATTAGCTTTCTGTTAACTAGCTAGTTACTGAACTTACTATGTTGTTGAATTTTTGGTGAACATTTTGGGGTGTGATTTGATTTTATTCTGTACTCATATTAGTTATATATATTGACGACAGATTCTCAAAGGGGCTTATCAAATTTGGAAACTTATTTGGTGAAAAACAAAATCGTAATCTCGTAAACCGGCCGGTTTAAGAACGCGTCCCTCTCTCTCTCTCTCAGTCGAGGAACCTTACACTGTTCATTGAAGAATTTCTCAGAGCGATAGTGAGAGTGATTGAGAAGAAACCACTATCGAGAAGATGAGATTTGCGATTCCAATTACGGCAAAGAGATTTGTTCATCGGAGTCTTCTGCTGAAAGGTAAGCCTGGAACTGCTTCTCCCTCATCTTCCGTTCGTTGCTTGGTTCGAGCTTTCTCTGGTGGTAGTTATGGTTACAGAGAGAAGATTAGAGATGGGTTTCTTCTTGATATTAAGTTAGATGATGCTATTGATTTGTTCAGTGATATGGTCGAGTCTCGTCCTTTACCTTCCATTAGTGATTTCAATAAGTTGTTGAGTGCTATTGTAAAGATGAAGAAGTTTGGTGTTGTGATTTCTCTGGGTGAGAAGATGCAAATGTTGGGGATTTCTCAGGATCTTTATTTTGATTATCTCGTTTTGCCGACGCTCTCAAGTCTCTCATGCTATAGGTGTTCTTGGGAAGATGATGAAACTTGGGTATGAGCCCAATATAGTCACCTTAAACTCGCTGCTCAATGGTCTTTGTCACAGTAACAGGATATCTGATGCCGTAGCTTTGGTTGATCAGATGGTGGAATTGGGATACAAACCTGATACATTCACATTCAACACTCTGATCCATGGATTTTTTCTCAACAACAATGTTTCAGAAGCAGTTGGTCTAATGTTAGAGTAAGAGAGACACCACCTTTACTCTACCAATACCGCAGAAGAAGTAAAGAGAAAGGCCTCAAGGCCCAAGAGAGAGGAGAAACCTCTAGCAGGAACTGAAGCCACGTCAGGTTGGGACCAGTAAGTCGCAGCCGGTAAAGGAGAGAAGGGTACACGTCAAACATGAAGACAAACTAGGCAATGAGGAGTAGTATTAAGCAGTAGTGTTAGTCTTTTTTTGTTGGTATCTGTTTTTGGATCATCTTTGTTTTGAGAGAGAGAGTTTGAAGAAGAATTTGTAAGTCTTAGATCTTAGCTTATAACTTGTATTTGCTTCCGATTTTGAAAGGTTTACAAGCTCTTGTTATCTAAATCACTAAAGTTACAACTTTTATCTATCAAATTGGTATCAGAGCCCGTTTCGAGCCATACATCCACGTTTTCTCTTCCGCAATCATGAACAAAGAAGGCCAGGAATCAAGTGGATCTATCAAGTCGGAGTTGGAAATCTCAGTTGAAGATTTGCAGAACCAAATGAAGGAGGTAAAGAAGCAGTTACAGAGGTTAGATGCGTTGGAAAGGATCGAGCAGATATTGGGAAGCACCGTTGCTCCATCACCAAACAGACTAACCTCTGTCGCAGCTCAGGCAGGAATGCCTTCAGAAGAGACGGTGATACCACAGAGAGAAGGAAAAGGGGTACTAGGAAAGACACCTCCTCTGTTTGGAAACGCAAGTCGAGAGCTTAGGTACAGTCCGGTCCCTCAACCACCGTGGACTTTCCCCGAAGATTGACGAGTGTCTCAAATGAGAAGGCTTGAGCTTCCAGTCTTCAATGGAGAGTAGGCAGAGAATTGGATTGCTCGAGTGGAACAGTTCTTCGAACTGGGAGAAATGACGGACGGTCAAAAGCTCCAGGAGGTCAGGGTTTGCTTTAAAGGTGAAGCCTTGAACTAGTACAAGTGGGAAAAAGACCGGAGACCGTTTGTGAGTTGGGGTCAGTTGAAGCAGAGATTAATCGAGGACTTTGTGGGTGACGATGAGTTAAGCGCTGGTCAGCGCTTGTTGACACTGCGGCAAGAAGGATCGGTGAAGGACTACTGCAGAGACTTCATCGCGCTGGCGATGAACGCACCGGAAGTGCCAGAGTTTATCCTGGAATGGACGTTCATGAACGGGTTACAGCCGGAGATCCGAACGAGGGCTCAAACTTTTACCCTCAGGAATCTGACCCAAATGATGAACACGGCGAAGAAAGTGGCAGGATGGACCGGCGTGGTGGCACAGGCACCGCGTTACCAAGGCGGAGAGGCTAACAGGGGAGGTCGAATGGGCCTGACCAAACTCTCGGGCCCAGTAACGAAACCCTTAGCGGGCCTAGCTGCTGCCAAGCCCACAACGGTTTTTGGTAATAACAGAGCAGGCAATACACAGCGTTTTGAGAACCGGAACCAAAACCACTCGGATCGAGTGAAACCACCGTTCATGAAACTCACCGCGGCAGAGGTTGAGTGGCGGAAAGCTAACGGACTTTGTTTCCGGTGTGATGAAAAGGGACACTCCCGTTCGCAGTGTACTCAGAAGGAGTTCTCCGTCCTCATTGTGAAGGATGACGGCAGTGAGGCGGAATGGGTAGACGAAGAGGAGGAGACCACCGAGACAAACCAGGGGGTCACTGAGGTAGCAGAGTTGTCGCTCAACTCAATGGTGGGGATATCGTCTGTAACGCCCGTGAACCAAAATTTAGGAAAGATAATTGAATTGGACCGAATGGTTTAATTTTAATTGTTCGGTTTGGCTGGTTTGGGTTAAGTGAACCCTAGGGCTTGAGTATAAAAGAGAGCAGCCTCCGTTTTGTGCATATAAAACGTGGAAGAGGCTGAGAAATTGAAAGAGAAGAGAGCAGGTTCGTTTGTGGTGGTTTATAGAAAAGAATGAGATGAAGACAGTTCTGACGCGTTTTAGAAGAACAGATGATCGAATAGCCTTATCTGTTTGTATTGGAGTGAAACTTTTAGGGTAAGTTCTCCACTCTTATATCTAGCTTTAGTCGAAATCGGATTGTCTTTTGGATGAGTATTCTGAGATTTATTGTTGTTTTCCCGAGAGAGGTTCGTGCAGAATTGAATCTGCGATCAGTCCACTTCGTGGGTGTTCTCCCGTCGAACCAGAAGGAGTTAGGAAACGATCTACATATCGTTGGAAAGGTCTCGGTCTCAAGATTCTAGATCAGGTTTTCGATCATGATTCTGAGGTAATCTCCGTTCTCAGTGTGCTTTCGAAGTCGGCGTGTCGTTTCTGTTTTTAGAAAACCCTAATCCGGTTTAGGAGAAACTCGAATTGGTTTGGTTTGGTTTAGTTAACCGGATTGGTTTAGTTTGGTTTTGTTTAGTTAACCAGATTGGTTTAGTTAACCGGATTGGTTTGGTTGGTTGGTTTAACCGACTATTTCTGTTTGGGTTAACCGACTGGTTTGATTTGCCTTGTTCATTAGGCAAAGGAGGAGAGTTGCCAGAGGTTGAGGTCTGAGGCAACTATTAGGCTAAGGTGAGTGCGTGACCATGGCTTCTGGGCCGGTGGATTCGTTAGGGTTGTTTGGTGATAGGTTTAGAACGAATTAATTGATATTGATGTGTTTGTTTGAGACTGTGTATTGTGCTTGTTGTATGTGGATTGTTGTTTTCGACAGGTATGTGAGGTGCTGTCGATCGACACCTAGAGGGTGTGTCGATCGACAAGCACATGCAGAAGGTGTCGATCGACACCTAGTGGTAGTGTCGATCGACAGCCTGTCTGGTTGGCTGTGGTTGAGCCGTGTTGTTGTGTTTTGTGTGCTGATTGATGTATGTTTGCCTGAGCGGATCCATCGTGTCTAAGTGCGCAGTCGTAGATGGGAGGACCGTCTCACTGGGTATTTATGATAATACTCACGCATCTCTTTTTTCCATGTGATGCAGGTAAAGGCAAATTGTGATCGTGGAATCATGGCAACGAAGAGGGAGATGATCTAGGGTCTCGGTTTCGTGCTGTGTGATTTTGTTGTTTTCCATTTCTGTTTTAGAACCTGGTTAGGTTGCTGGTTTTGTGGAATTGGAATTTATCTTGGATTGGTTTAGTTTAATGGAATTGATTTCTGGTTTAATTGTTTATTGTTATCCGCTGGTTGCTTGTATTTGTTGCTTGGTTGTCGAGGATAACATTTATGAGAATGTTAATCCGAGACCAAGGGTTAAATGTTTAAAAAAAAAAAAAAATAACGGGTTGGGTCGTTTCAGTTTGGTATCAGAGCCCTTACGGTTTTAGGACGGGCTAGAACTACTAGGATTGAAATTGGTAAATTGTCAATTCTATGGGTTTGGGGGTTCTAGATCATCTTCCTTCGAGCCTTCAAAGAGATTCCACGGTAAGTGTTGATTGTTGTGTTTGAGTCTTTCTAGTTCTTAGCTGGTCTGCGTGTGAGTGCAGTGAGATGGCTAGAGGAGCTAGAGGGCGTGGTCGTGGGGGCCGAGGCCGGGGTCGTGGACTCGTTGAGGAGCCAGTCGTGAGTGAGGCTCAGAGTTCCGCTCATGGGCCTGCGCCAGGTCAGCAGTCGGTGCATGATGGTCAGACCGCCAGTGTGACTGCCAGTGTGGGGGCCAGTGTGGGTCCTGTAGGGGCTGGTTTGGGTCCCGTTGAGGCTGGTGGTGCTGGTGGTGTTGGTCCAGCTGTGGGTGCGGTTGCGGCCGCGGGTGTAGCCCAAGCTAGAGATGACCGTCTGGCTGACCTGCTGACACAGTTGTTGGAGCGGTTACCGGGTGCGGTGCCAGTGCAGGCTCCAGTGTTGCCACGAGTGGCAGAGGTGCAGCCGAGGGCTGCGGTTGCTGAGGAGCTTCCGTCGTATATCCGTATGATGGAGCAGATGCAGAGGATCGGTACGGGTTCTTTTGCGGGCAGTGTGAAGCTTGAGGAGGCTGACGAGTGGCGGATGAGGGTGGAACGGAACTTTCGTTCGATTAGGTGTCCCGAGGGATACAAGGTTGACTTGGCGGTCCATTACTTGGACGGTGATGCACACCTCTGGTGGAGGAGTGTGGCGGCTAGATGGGCCGGGACTGCGATGACATGGTCAGATTTTGTGACGGAGTTCAACTCCAAGTTCTTTCCTCAGGAGGTGTTGGATCGTTTAGAGGCGAGATTCTTGGACTTGACTCAGGGCACGAGGTCGGTGCGGGAGTATGACGTGGAGTTTAACAGACTCCTGGGTTATGCTGGGAGGAGCTTAGAGGATGAGCAGGCTCAGGTTCGGAGGTTCTTGCGAGGACTACGACCGGATTTGCGGACTCGGTGTAGAGGCATCTGGTTCGGGAGTAGAGTGGAGCTGGTTGAGGTAGCTGCGCAGATCGAGGAGGATCTGAGGGAACAGGCTGCGATTGTAGTTCCAGCTGTTCAGCCTCGGAGGCCTCAGCAGCAGCAGGTGCAGCAGGTAGGTCCTGGCAAAGGCGGCAAGCCTGCGCAAGGGCAGAAGAGGAAGTGGGAAGGCGCTTCGGGATCGGGGTAGAGTGGCCGAGGCTGTTTCGTTTGTGGTAGTCTGGATCACAAGAAGGCGAGCTGTCCTAGGCAGAGTGAGGTTCGAGGGGCTCGGACGTGCTATCAGTGTGGAGAGCCGGGGCACTTCAGGTCGAAATGTCCCAAGTTGCAGCAGATGGCAGTGGCAGTTGTGCAGCAATTAGCGCAATATGGGGCAGTACAGCCTGTAGAGCAGATCGCGGCGATGGAGCGTCCGCTGGCTATTGCAGCGCCGGGAGAGCCGAGCTCGAGGCCGATCACAGGTAACTTTCTAATTCAGACTTTGTAAATTCGGTAGTGTAGAATTTCTTGGTGCTTGTGTTAGAGTTTTGCATGTGATAGAAAGTTAGGTTGCTTAGCACTTGGGAATTGTGTAGGGACCTTGCTTGTAGGTGGGTGTGAATCCCACGTGTTGTTTGATTCTGGAGCATCGAATTGCTTCATTACTCCGGACCACGCCGAGAGAAGTGGTATCCGGAGTGGCGCTGGTGAGCGGACTGGACCGGTTATGGTTGCTGGAGGAGAATTTCTAGCTACGCATGGCCGGGCGAAGGAGGTGGATATTCTGGTAGCGGGAGAGTTGATGCCAGCTGACTTAGTGATTAGTCCGGTGGAACTGTACGATGTTATCCTTGGTATGGATTGGTTGAATCGGTACAGAGTCCATCTGGATTGTCACCGGGGTCGAGTGGTATTTGAACGTGAAGGTGGAAGGTTGGTTTATCAAGGAGTAAGACCGACTTCATGAAGTCTCGTGATCTCCCTTGTTCAAGCTGAGGCGATGATTGAGAGAGGTTGTGAGGCTTACCTGGCCACGATAGTAATGCCGGAGGCTGTTGGTGGGGTTGCTGTGAGAGATATTCGGGTCGCTCGGAATTTCGAGGACATCTTTCGGTCGTTGCAGGGATTACCGTCATCGCGGTCGGATCCTTTCACGATTAAGTTGGAACGTGGGACGACGCCGTTATCTAAGGCACCTTACCGGATGACTCCAGCAGCGTTGTAAGAGCCGATGAGCCGATACAGAGCTTCATTTGTAAGTAAAATTCTAAAGGAAAAACCGTTTCGATGGTGCATTTGTTCTTCTGTGTTGTGTCAAAGAGTAATCGGTTTGCACTGCAAATACCTGATCCCATGGTACACTAAGCCGTTATTTCGAGTTTTTGCCTTAGACCTTAAGGACATGCCCGGCCCTGAGAATAATGGGGCTGCGAGCCCAAAAATGTTTTGGGCCGATTTATTAACTAAAACAAACCAAATTAAAGAATTGCATCATAGAAGGCTCAAATTCAGGACATGAAATAGAGATGGACTACTTAACCAATAGGCTACAATGACTTTTTCGACAAAGTATAGAGCCAATGTTATATATTATTTTGAAAGGGCCGCTAGTCCATACTTGGTTCAAAACGCAAAAAAAACTTAAGTTATCTTTGTTTGTTTCTCACATTTTGAAGAGGTAAAATTTTCGTTCCCACGATTATTTTCTCCGTCCCCAGTCTATATTGCAATATTATTTTCAAAACAACTTTTGCAATTTTCTATCTTTCTCGGTTATATCTCTCTCACATAGTTTTTCTATCATGATCATGTCACTTTATAAATAACATTGTTATTTTATGTTCTCAATTATATGTACATTTTCATCCTCTTTTTAACTTTAGATTTAACTAATTTAATTGTTTTAATCATTTTTTAGAACACCGAATCAAGTCGCGTGCAATGGAATTATTTGGTGTTTTCCTTTTCTAGAATCTTTTCCCAATCAAAGTTCATTTCGGTTTTGGTATTGTATTAAGACTAATGAATCACTAATCTCTCTACATCTGATAATATTTTAAACTTTTTTTTATTTTTATCGTTTAGGGGACAAAAGATGTGTTTTTTAGTTATTTTATCATTCTTCCTTTTATTACAATTACAATTAAATATATGTGTTAATGAAAGTTTATTGCTCATATGATTCTCGCGAGATTTGGGGTTCACTGGTGAAAGATTGAATGATAAATCTTTAGAATCCGATCGTGTCCAATCTCTAAAAAACTGAAAACAAAAAGCGTGGTAACAAAATATAGTGTGGTAGAGGGAAAATGGTTATTTAATTCCTCAACTATTTGAAATTGGTCGATTTATTCCTCAACTATCGTATATACACATTAAATCCTCAAGTGAACGTTGACTTTGTAAATTTAGGCCTGATAAAAATCAACGTTAACGAAGAAAACGAAAACGTTAAAGTTGACTTTTTCGGACATAAATTAAAAAAGTCAACATTAATTGGAGGATTTAAATGGCTAATTAAAAGATGAGGAATTAATATGCAAAATTGTAAAACTTGGGGAATTAAATGACATTTTCATGATCATTTGAGAAATACTATCAAATAGTTTTTACTTCTTACAAATATATAATTTCCTTTGTATTTTGTATATATAAAATTTATATAATATATTTTGTTGAAATGAATTGTTTAAACAATACACATATAAATTGTTAAGATTTATTCATAACAGCGATTAAAATTGTCATATAACACTAAAAACTTGAATTTTTGAAAGATGCCACTAAATATTTTTTGAAAATATGTCATGTTCATTTTATTTTGTATACAGCAAATGTAAATAGTATAATTTTTTGAAATTGATAGTTTTGAAAATTCACATATAAATTGTTAAGATTTATTCATAACGATGCTATAATTATACAAATATATGATATCTTGTTTTGTTCATAACAACGTAATAATTATCATATTATGTCGTTTGATTGTGTTTACCCCACCATTTCATATTATATGTTGGTTAACATATATTCCTTCCGTTTTTCTTTAATTGATGTTTTAGAAGAAAAACATAATGTTTCTAAAAGATTGATTTTGACATTCTCAATGCATTTTAATGAAAACATAATGAATAAATTGTAAATTTCAAGACATATTAAATGGTTTTATTAAATTACAATTGGTTTAGAGTTACTAAAATTGTTTAGTACAAAAAGAGATATTCATAATTAAGCATTAATACATTTTTTTAATAGGTATTGTTATATTTTTTTTCCAAATTCAATAGTTCCCACGGTCACATAACAATTTTAATCGTTGTTATAATTGTATTAAAATAATTGATATGTGTATTTTTTTTAAGTTATCAATATCAATAAAATCTATTACGTACATTTTGGATATACAACATAATATAGAAATGATATTTTTAAAAAGTATTTGATGGTATATATCAAATGATCATAAAAATGTCATTTAATTCCCCAAGTTTTGCAATTTTGCATATTAATTCTCCAATTTTTAATTAGCCATATAAATCCTCAAGTTGTCGTTGACTTTGTAAATTTAGGTCTGATCAAAATCAACTTTAACGTCTCCGTTTTCTTCGTTAACGTTGACTTTTATCAGGCTTAAATTTACAAAGTCAAAGTTTACTTGATGATTTAATCTGCATATACGATAGTTGGAGAATAAATCGACCAATTTCAAATAGTTGAGGAATTAAATAACCGTTTTCCCCTGTGGTAGACCCATTAGTTTATTAATTACATATTTATAGAAATATTCTTTTATATAATTGAAACTATTTTAGTATCCTAACAAATCTATAATATATTAAATTCAGACAAACTCTAAAATGAAAAGATATTGAAAGATACGTTTAAGAGATTTAGCATTGAAGGAATTTGTTTAAGCCTTGGACAAAGATAAACAATATACAAATTTACAACAAACGATCATTTAACTTTTTTTTAATTATTAATTAAAATTATACTGTTTACATCATTATTCTAAAACTGTGAAAATAACTATACAAATTGATTTGAGGTAAGAATATACATTGAAAACCTTCTTTTGCTTATATATATAATGGAAAGTATATGTTTTCAAATTTTGTTTTGAGTTTCATTATTGTTATTTTGTGAGTTTTCAATATGTTGACACAAACTATTGATATTGGTGAAATTCATTTTGACTATTATTGATCATATCAAATCGTTTATTCTTCATGATTTTTATGTTACTCAACCATCTCTCGACTTTTATACAGGTCAAGAGAGACAAGGCAATAATAAGAAAACAAGAAGTTTAGAGGAACTCGAGTGATTTGAATAATACCTATAAACTTTGCATGGTTAGAGCTTGATGAATCTTTAGAATAGGCTATTGCAAAATAAATTTATTATACTTACTTCGATCTCTTAAATTAAAGTTTGTGTTTGAATATTTAAATTTATTTTATTTACTACGTCTCTTAAATTAAAGCTTGTGGCTGAATATTTTAGCAAAAAGAGATAAACATACTATATATGATTTACATATTAACAATTTATATTCAGCATCCATGGATTATTTCTTTGTTAAATTCAAAGTTGATGTTGTTTGATCGATGGAATTATAGCAACAACAAAAAGAAAGAAAAAAAATATTCTGGAGATTTTAAATATGCAATGGGAAGCAAATTTTATATACTTACAAAATATTAAAACCCGCTTTTTATTGGGTAAATCAATCTCGACATGTTTGTAGGTTTTGTTTTTTAGGAACATGCATCTGAAACTTTTTACGAGATTTTCTTTGTAATCACTCATGTTTCTAGAAATTGATGGCATTAATAATAAACTAGTCCACATCCTTACCCATTGGTGGTATTCCAGGATCTGAAAGAGAGTGGAATGGAACTTAATATTGTCACATGTAATATCATCATTGAAGGCATGTGTAAGGCTGGTAAGGTGGAAGATGCGTGGAAATTATTTGGTAGCCTCAGCCTTAAAGGACATAATAAGCCTGATGTTGTAACCTACACTACAATGATCTCCGGATTTTGTAGGAAAGGTTTTAAGGAGGAAGCACATGCCTTGTTCAGGAAAATGAAAGAAGACGGGCCTCTCCCAGATAACGGTACGTATTATACGCTGATTAGGGCATGTCTTCGAGAATGTGACAAAGCAGCATCAGCAGAACTCATCAAAGAAATGAGGGGTTGCGGGTTCTGTGGAGATGCTTCGACAATAAGTATGTTCTTAGAGACAAAAGCTTTGTGGACATGCTTTCTTAGAGACATCCTTGAGGTAAATCAGCTTTCTATGTTGCTCTTTTGGTGATAACTTCTCAGGATATGTTATTTTCGGTGGCCGTTGTGTCTGAGTTTCTGGACCATGACCGATTTTCTTTGTTTCTTCTCAGCTAGGTTGTAAACATGAGTTGATCCAATACTGTTGGTGGTCTTTTAGGTGATAGAAAAGCTTAGAAATTACAACTAGTGAATCAAATTAGTTTCTTGGTGATTCTCAGAATTTGTTATGTTCTTGAATGGCTAACTCCATTTGAGGAATCTTCATCTCATGTTTAATTAACTTGCTTGTTCATACAAAATTGCATACTTTTGTAACCAGTACTGTACTGAAACAAACTGGACACTACTTGTATGTTCGGAAACTGGTTTAAGTTGAAAAGTGGATGTAATGAAGCTCAAGTGTGACATTGCATTATATGATTTTCTATGCTAATGAGAACATTAGCTTATTATTAAATAATTTTGCAACACTTCTTTATAAATTTTCTATATTCTTTTCAGAACTTAGAAAGCGTATACATCAACAAATCACGAGAATGGAGCGTTCCATTTGTTTGTTTCTCCGTACGTAAAACCTAACGTACACTATTGTCTCTGTTCCATTTTATATACCTTAAATCCAAATCAAGCTTTAATATACGATCCCTTAAACCATAATATACAAGATTTGGATTTTCCAAGAGATATATGGGTGTATTTCCTGGATTTGGTGCCTGGAACAATCAGAATGTCAGTTCCATTTTAATGCATTAGAGAACAAGAGAAAGTCAAAATAAATGCAAACTGATTATGTTTGTTGTTGTAGGGCGAATCCAATAGATCTGAGAATGTTGAATCTAAGTCAGAGTCAGATAAAGACACTAATGCTAAGGCCGAGAGAGATGAGGAGTTGAAGCAAAGTAAACTATGGTATGATGCAGAGATGAAGCACCCATGGTATGATGCTCCTCCTCAGGTGAAGGTAAGACTAAATCAATGAACAAAACATCTAAATATTTACTTTAGATTTCTTGCCTTGAGATTAAAGATTGAAGATCACAAAAGTTTCTTAAATTTTTTGATGTTTGAAGGTGACAACGAAAAATGGTCTTTGCCATATGCACATTGAATTCACAGTGGGAATGACTCCTGGTGCAGTTTTCTTTCAATTGACTCAAAGAAATACCTCTCCATTTTTCGATTTCGACAAGTGGCGGCACCTTCTGGTTTTTTTACCCCCTTATCATTTTATGATTGCAATGTGGTATTTACTTATATCAATATACTTGAGAATATGATATCTTTCTATCTTATGAAGGAAATCAAATCAACCAAGGTTTTAAAGGATGATGGACCAAGGCAGATTGTAAAGTACAAGAAACTTTTGACTTGTGATTTTCTTTGGTGGTCTGGAACTCTTCCTATTTATCTAATTGTCTATGAAAATAGAAAAGATCTTACCGTAAGAAAGCTTTAATAAACCCCTCACAATAATCAATTATTTTTGTGAAACTTAGTTTGGGGTTTTCTTGTTTGTTGTGTACGTATACAGGCAAAATATAAAAAGGAGAAAATGATTTTCATGAAAGTGTTTGAGGGTAGCTTTAAGGTGGAGCCAATATATGTAGATCAGGAACGCTTGTGTAAGCACATGCGGCCAAAGACTCGAAAAGAATACAAAAAATGTAGTGGTGGACAAGGAAAGGTTGCATCGAAAGTGGTAATGGACCAATACTTTCAGCCATATACTCTTCTTAATCTGCCTCCCATTTCTTGGTACATTCGGGAGAAAACCATCAAAACAACTAAAACTCTCATCGAAACCCTCCAAAAGATGTGTTCTGAACTCCGAAGTAGTGACCCAACGAGGATCGGTCTAAATGCAAATGATATCCCGGAACAATAAAAATGTGGCTGTTGGATAAAATAAATCAACGAAGCCTATATAAGTACCATACATCAATGAAGCAAAGAGCAATGTGGGCTATGTGTATCTTTCTCGTACTTCAGATCTTTGTTCATCTTTACTTTCTTGGTTTGCAGATACAAAGCTTCATTTGTAAGTAAAATTCTAAAGGAAAAACCGTTTCGATGGTGCATTTGTTCTTCTGTGTTGTGTCAAAGAGTAATCGGTTTGCATTGCAAATACCTGATCCCGTGGTACACTAAGCCGTTCTTTTGAGTTTTTGCCTTAGACCTTAAGGACATGCCCGGCCCTAAGAATAATGGGGCCGCAAGCCAAAAAAATTTTGGGCCGATTTATTAACTAAAAACAAACCAAATTAAAAAATTGCATCATAAAAGGCTCAAATTCAGGACCTGAAATAGAGACCAATAGGCTACAGTGATTTTTGGGACAAAGTATAGGACCGATTTTATATATTATTTTGAAAGGGCCGCAAGCCCATGCTTAGTCCGCTTGCTCTCAGGGCGGACCTACTTAAGGATCAAATATCTTACCATGTTTTGAGTTAACTTACTCTTGCCTTGAATTTTTGGTGATCATTATGATCATAGTACTATCTTGTGAGATTACATATGCTTACATACTTATGTGTGTGATTCATGGTTATTGACTACTCAGAGGATTGGGATCTGTTTAAAAAAAAAGAATAGAAATGGTTCGTGTAACTTGAGAGCTTTAAGGAGAAATGAAGCAAGGATCAAATATTTAACTTGCAATTAAGGGTGACCATATTTTATATCACTCGCAAATTTGAATTTTGTAAATGAGATGTTTCGCATTAGGATTATGAAAACTTGAATTGGTGATTTCTCGTAGGCGAGAAAATAATAAATGGAAAAAAAAACACGAAAATCATTTTGAAAAAAACAAAATCGTAATCTTGTAAACCGGCCGGTTAAGAAACTTGCTGCATCCCTCGGAACACACACTGTTCATGTGTGAGATTTGTTCATCGGAGTCTTCTGCTGAAAGGTAAGCCTGGAACAATTCACTGATCTATGGGTTTTATATGCACGATCGCCTTGATGAGGCCAAACAGATGTTTGCTTTGATGGTCAGCAAGGATTGTCTCCCGGATGTAGTGACTTATAGTACTCTTATAAAAGGATTTTGCAAGTATAAGAGAGTAGACGATGGCATGAAACTCTTTCGTCAGATGTCTCAAAGAGGATTGGCTGGTGACACAATCACTTACAATACTCTTATCCAAGGGTTTTTTCAAGCTGGAGATTGTGATCATGCTCAAAAAGTTTTCAGACAGATGGTTTCTGTTGGTGTCCCTTGTGATATTATCACATACAGCATTTTGTTGGATGGTCTTTGCAATAACGGTAAGCTAGAGAAAGCATTGGTGATATTCCAGGATCTGCAAAAGAGTGGAATGGAACTTGACATTTTCACATATAATATTATGATTGAAGGGATGTGCAAGGCTGGGAAGGTTGAAGATGGATGGGAGATATTCTGTAGCCTCAATCTGAAAGGAGTGAAGCCTAATGTTGTAACATACAATGCGATGGTCTCAGGATTTTGTAGGAGAGGTTTAAAGGAGGAAGCAGATGCCTTGTTCAGGAAAATGAAAGAAGACGGGCCTCTCCCAGATAGTGGTCCATATAATACTCTTATTAGGGCATGCCTTAGAGATGGCGACAAAGCAGCATCAGCTGAACTCATCAAAGAAATGAGGAGTTGCGGGTTCTGTGGAGATGCTTCGACAATAAGCATGGTCTTTGATATGATGGGTGATGGGAGATTGGACAAAAGTTTTCTGGACATGCTTTCATGAATCAGTTTATCTCGAGAAAAAGTGGAATGGTAGAGGAACTCTCTTCCCTTCAAAGCATCTGTGAGGTGAGTCAAGTATTTATGTTGCTTATTGCTGTGTATATTTGCGTAATATTGTGTCTAAGCTTCATGAACATGATTGATACTGCCAGTGGCGGATCTAAAAACAAATTTCGTAGGGGGCAAAATGTTTAACTTAACAATATATACAAAAATATCTCTTAAAATTTTTTGTAGCTATTTTTTTTGATGATTTTATATTATATGGATCTTATTAAAAATGTGTTCGTTTTAAAACTATCTGACCAAGTTTATGAAATAAAATTTAGTATCGAATTTGTGATGATTTAAAAGGAATACAACTTTTGACAAATAAAAGTGTAGTTAATACAATAGTAAAAAAACTAAATCATACCGTAATATAAATTCAATAAAAATCGTTTGTATTTAAATTATTTATTTATGTAAACTTTATAGGCAAATAAAAAGAAAAAGAGTTTTAATACATTTAAGATTTAGATATTTGACATATCCTAATACCATATATTTAATTATGAATTTCTTTCTTTCCCTAAATCTAATTTACTTATATATGTGTTACTGCATAATTATAGTAAGCAAACATAAAGTGTAAAATGGTAGATCCACTTAGCTAAGCACAAAGTTCAAGTTATCTGGAAAAAAAATGTAATTGAGAAGTAAATAAAATCAATGGGGGCAAAAGAGTTACTACAAATGGGGGCATGATTATTTTACTACTGCTAATAACACTATCATAATTATTTCATGGGGGGCAGCTGCCCCCTCCTCCACCAATGTGCCTCCGCCCCTGGATACTGGTCTTTGTTTTCTCCCTGTTAGGGTGCAAGCAAGAGTTCACCCAAACACCCTTCACAAATGTTTCTGATTTTGAAAGACGTCTCTGGCTCCAGGGACAGTTTTCTCGACATCCTTCAGCTTCCTAGTAGCTCTCATATGTGCCATTGTACATATGAGCAAATCATTGCACTCTTCACTGAATTTTATAGTTCATGTTCTGGATATTTCTACAGTAAGCTTGGTCACTAATATGTTGTATGATGAGAGATTGGGGAAAAGCTTACTTAAACAGTTGTTTGATAGGCCATGGAGAGGAAGATGACGTGGCAGCATGTTATTGGTATAGAGAGAGAGCTAGTGTTTGTTCGATCATGTGCTTTATAAAGAGGTCATTTGATTCATTGAGAACTTTATCTTGAATTGTAGAGAGAGTCTAGATTCAGAGTTCTTGTTGGCTAGTCAAGTTTAGAGGAGAACTTGACTAGATTTCTTGTAATCCTCTTTGATTCAATACATATTTGGTTCAGGTTCCCATCATTGTTCCTCGTTGGAATTGCCGATCAATCATGTTCCCTTGAAAGCATCTCGGAGGTGAACATGTTCAACACTGAACTACATTTGATGGTGCATTTGTTTTGTTCTTCTGTGTTGTGTAAAAGATTAATCGGTTTGCATTGCAAATACCTGATCCCGTGGCACAATAAGCCGTTCTTTCGAGTTTTTTCCTTAGACCGTATTAGCAGCTTGTTTTTAGAAGCTGCTAATACTCTTAAGGATCAGAGATCTTACCATGTTTTGAGTTAACTTACTTGTTGCCTTGATATAGCTCTCAGTTTTTCTAAATGTTTGTTGTGATGTATTTCTTCTCGTTGAGATGTCTTTATTTATATAGTACTTACATGAAACTATTTCCAAATTAATTAGATATAAATTGACGTGTCAATCCGCAAGCTTATCTTCTTAATAATCGAGATTCTTGATATATTCAAATCTTAGAGGGGGTTATTGGTTTATGGATTTTAATGGATTTGGAAATCCAAACAAAATCTAGTGTTATTGGTTCTATGATTTTAAAATCCATATTAAAATCCAGTGTTATTGGTTCTATGATTTATAAATCCTAATTAAAATCACGTGTTATTCAATCTTACAGAATTACTTATGGATTTGATTTCATTTAGGATTTTAATGGATTTGAAAGGATTTCATGTTAAAAATACAAAGGATCAAATCCGAGGGGAAACCTTCGGATTTACAAAGATTTCTAAATCTTATAAGATTTACAAATCAAATAACACAAATTTATAAATCCACAAATCAACTAAAATAATCAAACCAATAAATAAAACACCATCAAACAAAATAATAGAAAAATTGTGTCACGTATGTACTTTTCGTCTCTTCTTCATCATCTTATGTATGTTTTTCTTGCTTTTTTTTTTTTATAGGCTTGTTCATTTTTTTTGCTATTCACGTGATCAATTTTTCTATGATTCTTCACAATAAGGATTTTATTGCGAAATCATATACTAATCATCGTAAATAGTATATATAAAGATACAAAGGTGTATGTGTTAGTGTTCGTTTTTGATGGGTTAAGTTTTATTTGTTAAAAATATACTCAAACATGGATTCAACAAATACGGGAGAACAAGAAATCCTTGAAGAACGAGAAAGACATATATCACATGAAAATAATGAGTTAGATGTTGATATTACTTTATTGGTTAGTCAATGAAATCCATTTAGTTGATTTGTAAATCCATTTTATTTGATTTTGAAATCCACGTTATCTTTTGTTATGGATTTTAAAATCCATGAATTCATCTCGGATTTCTAAATGGATTTTAAAATCCAAAATACACAAACCAATAACCCCCTCTTATATCTTTTCAGATGATAAGATTTAGATTATGATAAACCTTATGATATCTCGGATCGCAATATCTTTATATTGGAAGTCTCTTTGTAACATTTCAAAAGGTAAATATCTTTATATTAGAGACGATGTCAATGTCGATCTTGAGCTGTCATAGATCATAAGCTTAATTTACGATAAATTGTAATGGAAAATGATATGTACATAATAATATTTTCATTCGTACACTTTCCAAGAAAACAATAGCCAACAAGATGTTGATCAAAACATTCAAAACTCAACTATTTGAATTTTAAAAACTAACTGAGTTTGAACTTCTTGAAGTTGTTGGGACACCTCTCCCTCTCTATCCAAGACTTTTTTTTTAACTACACGTCTATACATGTCTTATATGCACTATTTTACTTTCACTAGGGAGAGAAGATCCAATAGGAAATCAAATCTTTAAATTTATGAAGCCTCAAATAATGCATAAGTGCGTTGAACAACGGTAAATAACTAAAGATTGATACCAAAGGACTAAAAACTTGTACACTAGAAACGCGAGAAACAAATTATATCTTATATAATATGAGAAGGTTCTTTTTTAACTCTTCGTCCGAAGCTGACATTTGGCATCTTAAGAGTGTGACATGTGTCCTTTGACACTAAAATCTTATATAATACAAGAAGGTTTTTCTTCAACTCCTCATAAGAAAACGACATTTGGAATCCCACCCACAGGACATGTGTCAACTACTAATTCATACAAAGGCCTTAACTCATAATAATAGCCCACCACGATAAAGCCATAGACCGTACAAAAGTTTCAAATTCCAAATGCTTACTTAAATTGGATCCCTAATTTATCTCTTACTAGGTAACTTCCCACGCGATGCGTGGGATTGTTTCAAAAACTTTATTTAGCATAATAAGGTAATTGCATATTTCATTTTCTTATATATTTCATTAATCTGAAATTTACTTATATAATGTACGAATATTTTTTTTTGTTTAATTTACAAAAAAAATCCGTAAGAATTTTTGTTTTAATGTAGAAAATACAATGGATGCTAGCATAACAAATAATCTATAGAAATATAATCCTACACAAAAAAGCTTTTGAGTGGCAAACTCTCTTTATAAAAACTATAGTCGCCGAAAAAAGGATCATATATGTCTCTCTTTTACTTGTTGTTAGAGTTGTGTAAAATTCCAATCATCTAATAGATTTCTAGTTTCAAAGAATAACTTAACCTCTTTCGTAACTTGTTGATCCGTAGTAGACCAAAAATATTGGAAAAAACTCCTGGACATTCCATCTGCACCTGGTGTATTGATAGCTTTAACGACTCGCTTAACTTCAGCACCAGAAACTGGTTTGACAAGTTCTGGTTCATTCTTGCTATTGCCTTAACATCAAAGCCAGCTAACAACTCCGTCAACGATGCTGGATTCGAAGTTTTGAATAAATCCTCAAAATAAGACACATCAATGTCTCCTTTAGCTGCCTTAGAGAAATGCTCGATGCCATTATTATTGAAGGCGCATGATTCTTCATTTTCTGATTCTGAACACTACCATTAAAGAAATGGGTGTTTTTGTCACCATCTTTGAGCCACTTTTATTTATTTTCTCTTTTCAAAACTTTTTTTCTTAGCGATCAGCTTTCTCTACATCCATTTTCAATTGAGTTAGCCTGAATTAATCCGGAAATCTATTTGATGATTCACAATCCACCTCTGTCTAAGTCGATGCAGCTGTTGTTTGGAGTTACAATTGGAGGCCCGTTTCCAAAAAAAATTCTGAAATGTGCTGTAATCCTTAACCTCTCATATTCACCTCTATCACCTATGTGTTTTGACACCACATTTTGTCCTTAACCTATATTTATGATTTCCATACACTAACCGAGTGACTATATGTATGTGATCAGACCCATAGCGTGCAAGTTATTCTGATTGCAGCCTAGGAAATAGCCGAAAATATTCTGCATTTTCAAAAGCACGATCCAACCTACATTGAATCCATAGAGTTTCCCCCTTCCCACCATTAAGCTACATATCTCTTTTATTCGACAATCTTAAACTGGTCAGCGAAAATGATAGAAAGATCTCATTGATCCTCCAATTTTTTTTTCCATATTTCATAATATCAATGAAATCTCATACTAAAATGCATCCTCTGCTTCTCGACACATAATCTAATCTTAGTGAAATCTTCTACTAAAAAAACATCATCTTTCTCGACACGCAAATGCTCTATATTTTATCCCATACCAGCCTCTTATTGTGCCTTACAAGATCCCCGTATTCAAAAGTCATGAAAAACTCTCTAGATCCACTCTTCACTTTTGAATCAATCATTCTTTTATCTGCATATACGACTTCCACCTATTAAGGACTCTTCCAAATAACGTTAATCTTCCATTAAGACCCACTGAATTAAACAAAAACCTTTTTTGGGAGTAAAAGCAAACATAATTTTATCTAAACAAAAGATTTGGTCCGCCTAATTTAAATTGTAACGTTTACATAAATAGAATATAAGTGATAAAGCATTACAATCCATACATCATGTGTGGGATGGTAAGGCTGTAGAAACATCTTACAGTCCAAAAATAACCTACATCTCTAAAATTTAACCAATCAAGGTTTACCTTTCCTAAAAGCACTCACAACCAATTTTTGTGTAGTGTAGATCTTAAAAATTGTAAAGCATAATATTTTGTTTATCTTTCTCCTATTTTATATTATGACTGAAAACTTATTATTGTTTTCGATTTCTCTACTACCGTCGTCCTTTAACAGATTTTCATAAAATTTATCATTATTTTATTTAAGTAGTAAATTATATAAACCTTTCATATAAAACTTCTCTAATATATAACTTCTAAAAAGATCTTTATCGTCACTCCATGCAAACTAAAATAGTTTGGGTCACCTCACCACATTTGGGTGGATTTAGAGCCTAAACAATGACAACTTTCTTGCTTAAAATGAAAAAACCAATTGATTCATTCAAGTTCTTTCAATTCTTAACCGGCTCAAGAAATTAAACCAACAAAATGTAAAACAGTACCTGATAAGTACCTGTAAATAAATTCAACATGCATATTTTTGTTGAAACCTGTATATTCAGTGCTTGTAATAGTACCTAGAAACCAAGGAATGAAATATCAAAGAAAAACATCTGAATTTTAAACATAGACATATTGAAATTCTGAATCTCAAACCATGGAAATAATCCGACTTAAAAGTAATCAACCTTTTTACTTGTTGCATGACTACTACAATAATGGGAAATTCAAGTTTTGAATAGCAAAAGTACGGATTCTTTTAGCAAAAAAAAAGTGAGGAATTTTAGTGTGAACATGTGCTGGTCTTTTTAGCAAAAAAAAAAAACATGTGTTGGTCGAGAACATAATTCTTTATCAATGAAAGAAAGAGATTGAACACATGCCGATAGAAAATTCAAATCAAAATGCTTACCTTCGGACAATTTGAAGTAGCACAGCTTTACTCTGACGAATCTGTAATAGAAACGTAGACACCAATAGAACGGGTATTAGAGAAGATAACAAAATTACAAATGTGTTTTACCCTATTTTGGTCATCAGCCAAAAAGCCACATTATCATATTTTTAATTATTGTGATATCCATTGCCTTCTATTGAAGGTATTCTATTTTTTCAATTAATACAAATTTATTCGTGTAATTTAGTAGAAACGTTCTTTTTTTTCAAAAAACAATTTTAGTAGAAACGACTTTTAATAGTAACTGATGCATTTGTGTAATTATATCACTAACCGTTTGTACTAACATTGAATACCTTGATAATACCTTTTATACGAACATTAACTTCTCAATCATATTTCTGATAGAAACCGTTTTGATCTAGGTCTGTCACATGCTAAATTTACGTGAAAATCAATGTTTATTTGCTTGATTTAGAAGAAGTAAACAAATAGCCACACAAATAAAAACTTAACTGAAAAGGTTGGAGTGACCAACCTTTTTACTTGTTGCATGCATGACTACTACAATCATGGGAAATTCAAGTTTTGAGTTTAGCAAAAAGTACGGATTGTTTTGAAAAAAAAAGTTAGGATTTTAACATTATTCTGTGTCCGTGAGTGAAAGAGATTGAACACATGCCAATAGAAAATTTGAATCAGAATGCTTACCTTCAGACCGTTTAATTTGAAGTTGCACTGCTTTTGCTACTTCGACGAATCTGTAATAAAAACGTAGACAATAATGGAACGCGTATTTGAGAAGATAACAAACTTAATAGGAATGATAGTACGTTAGAGACAAAGAGAGAGAGGGGCTTTGGTCGCTAGCATTAGCTTTTTCATTGATGAATTTGTGGTTATGATGTGTGTATGTGGCGGTTTACGAAATCGGAGGGAGATATTATCTCAGAAACTGAATGCAATTTTGCGACATGATGGAGAGCCGCACTCGCCGAAACCTAGTATGTGAAAATCGAAGCCTCCACGGAAACTTAGATTCGCCAAGGAGAACGCTCCACCATCATCGGATCAGAACTCCGATGTTGATCATAGGTCGTTTCCGGCAAAAAAAGTGAAAAGTCAATTGCCTCTGCGACCAGTATCTAATCCTCTCCTCTTAAACGAAAGCTAATTTCAGAGGGTAGGGCGGAAATGTCGTGACAGATGTAATCATTAAATGTTGGCAGAGATAAAATCCTAATTCTCCAAGCTTAGAATTTAGTGTTGTTCTATACGTTTAGCTAGAGAGGTAACGTAATTTTAGTGTCAAGGAGGACACATGTCACACTCTTAAGATGCCAAATGTCAGCTTCTAAAGAAGAGTTAAAAAAACCTTCTCATAATTTTAGTGTCAAGGAGGATACATGCAGAGTCGGTCCTGAGATATTTGAGGCCTAATACGAATATCAAAATCGAGGCCCCTATAATATGCTTATAATAAATTTATTTATTAGCTTTGAAGTTTTGTTTGTAAAAAAAAGAAAATCAATATTTTCACAACTAATACATGTATAATAAAAAGAGTTACATTTTTTGTATCTTCTTCAGTAAAATTATCTATCAAACTTGTAATAGTCAATTATATTACTATTTCGGTTTTGTTTCTTTTAGAAATTACAATAAAAACAAAAAGATATGGTCCCACCTGAGGGTCCCACAACCTCTCTCCACTGTATACTGTTTAACACAACTAATAACATAATCTATAAAGAAAATAAAATTTGGGAAAATGAGCCTTAAAAACTAAGCAAAAATTTGGGGCCTTAAACACATGTTTTATAGAAATGGCCTCAGGACCGGGTCTGGACACATGTCACACTCTTAAGATGCCAAATGTCAACTTCTGACGAAGAGTTAAAAAAAAACCTTCTCATATTATATATGTCAGCTTCAGAGTGTGACAGAAGCTGACATTTGGCATCTTAAGAGTGACATGTGTCCTCTTTGACACTAAAATCTTATATAATACGAGAAGGTTTTTCTTCAACTCCTCATAAGAAAACGACATTTGGCATCCCACCCACATGACACGTGTCAACTACTAATTCATACAAAGGCCTTAACTCATAATAATAGCCCACCACGATAAAGCCATAGACCGTACAAAAGTTTCAAATTCCAAATGCTTACTTAAATTGGATCCCTAATTTATCTCTCTCACTTTAAATGAGACATTAAATGTCATTACGTTTCTCTCAGACTTTTCTTTCCTCCTCCTCCTTCACGGTAATTCTCCCTACTGTAACCGTCTATAAGTTTCAAATTTCAAACTCCTAATTAAATTGAATCCATAATCTCCCTCACTTTAAATGTGAAATTCCCAATATATATGTATAATATTCACAAATATGTTTCTTCATACTTTTCATTGGTTTAGGGTTTATTATTTAGGGTTTAAGGTTTAATATGTTGGGTGTTGGGTTTACTATTTAGGTTTTAGAATTTGGGGTTTATGGTTTATTATTTGGATTTATGGTTTAGTATTTTCGGAGTTTAGCTTTATAGAATTTAATGATTTAGTTTCATTTTTTTAGTTAGGTAATATCAATTGTTTTAATTTATTATTTTATTTTAAATACATACTAAATTGTGATTAGCACATTAATAATAGGTGAATGTGAACCCAATAAGTTCACCTCTAGGGGTGAACCTAATAAGTTCGAACTCAACATTGTTTTAATTTTTATTTTAAGAGTAAAACATCGGTTTTATATTTTTAACTTAAGGCCCATTAAAACATAGGGCCAGCCTAGGATGTTGTCTAATTTGGCAGACGCATGCAGTTCATACAGTTCGTGCTAATCAAGATACTAGTTCAAAAAAATTTCTTTGAATTTAAATAATTTATTGTAATTTAGAGACAATATCAATGTTGTGCTTGAGCTATCCTATTTCTTTGGATTTGCTAAAGCACATCTTCTTTTTTCGATCGATTTTACTTATGTAGTCTTCAAAATAGCTCAAGTTTATATATTCAACTCATTTTCATTCCAAACTTATATGATTTTCAAAGTCATAGCCTTGTAATCTTTCGTTGCATTTCAATAGAATTTCTTTTAAGCAAACAAAAACATTTGTTTTCTTCTCAACATGTTTTCAACAATAAATTCGAGAACAAAAAATTATTTCAGTTCAGAGAAATCACACTTTTTTGTTTTTCTGTTATCGTAAATAAGCACACAAATAAAAAATCAACAAGGCGTCAAGAGGGATCGACGAGCAAAACACACAAAGATCATTTTCATAGGTTTCTTTCTTTTTCTCCCATATTACTGGCTTTCATAATGATTAGTTTGATGCATCTTTAGTTATTGAATCGCTTCTCTTTTTCCTTAATTTCTTTTCATCCGATAGGATTTTTGCAAACCTGCAGTAACAAATTAATATCAAACATTTTGTAACCAGACAAAAAGGCAAACAATCCTATATATGTAAAGTTATAATTTTCTGCTAATCAACGATTAACCCCTCAAAAAAATACCAGTATAAGAAATGAGATGACGTGCCATCCAACAAACCCAACAACAAAATTTGAAACTTGTTAAATCTTGATTACCTCTTGAGCTCCTTTTTATTGGTGAGCTTTTTAGAAATTGGTTCATATACACCACAGTCAATATTCATTTTCCTGACTTTTTTTTTCAGCATCTTTTTTCCAATCTTTATAAGATTCTCTAAGTTAGGTGTGGTCGCCAAATCGAGAGAGCTTGCATCTCCTTCCAATGTATCAACCTGAATTCATACATAAATTTGAAACGCAGTGATCAATAAAAAATTGAAACATATTATTATATTATGTATAGCTCTTACGTCGATTCTAAGGTACTTGTCTTCAGACTGTAGGGCTGCAAACAAAACAGAGCTGTGGTAATGGACCATATCGCTGCTTGATTCCAAGGTAATGTCTAATATCGGATTAGATCCATGGTCATATAACCAAGATACGATTCCCCATTTTGCAGCCTTTTCTGCACTGTACTTCTTTTCCTTTTTTGCAGACCCCATTCCCACCGATATAACTAGGAACTTGTCGTAACCTAGCGGCTTGAGCTTACCCATATCAGGATTGCTCTTCAAAATTTGCCTAGTCACAGCAGTCATAGCCACTAATGTCTATAAACAAAACCAAACAATATCATTCAATTAATTTTTCATCAAAAATTATATTTATCGGGAGAATATATCTTAGTACAAATTGGACGAATAAGGGTCTATTATATAAGCCAAGTTCAACTCCAATTAGTTTTTTTTTTTAATGAGTGAGTTTAAAAAAAAAATCCGTGTGAGGTATACCACTTTGCCCAAAACAGATAATATCATATTATTGTGATAAGTTTTGATATGCAATTGCAAAGTCGAAAATAATTGTAACAAACACAATTTCCTGGTTTTCTTGTACTTTCTTTGTTCTCGGACTGCGTTTACCGGGTTATTAGCAGCAATCCCACCATCAACGAGGTGAAACTCAGAAGTCTTTCCTCGACTATCTTTGTTGGAAAAGAAATGTGGAGGAAAGAAAATAGGAGCAGCCGATGTAGCAACGCATATGTCTGATAACTTGACGTCCAGGCTAGGGTCAACCAAACTCTTCAAACAACACATGTTACAAAGAACTGTTAGTGTTAGATTGATCAAGAGATGAATCAAAAACTTGAGATTATGGTTTGTGGTGTGTAAAGACTTAAGAATAGAGATAGAGAGGAACCTGGTAAGAGGAGAAGATGGTTGGTTGAAGTTTCTTGATGTCGAAGGTAGGTATAACAACGTTTGTGAGTGTCTGGTGAAGTTTAGTCTCTCCAAGAAGATTACTTAGTAACTTTCCCAGATATTCTCCGCTGTATTTTGGACCAGGCAGTAGCTTAATTAGGAGCTTTGGTAACATAGCATACACCCCTCTGCATGAAACACTAGCATATCTTTTAAATTGCCAAGTGGAATTAAGTGTAATATATATGACTAGAAAAATATAAATAATTTCAAATGTTGAAAACATCTCGCTTGTACGACAAAGACAAAAACGTTAATCTTTTATTGGTTTGACTGAGTATAGAAGCCAATGCAAGCCAACAAAAATAAATCTTATTGTTAACTATACAGTCAACATCGTTTCAAATATCCTTTTAAAACAAATTTGTAAACTGTATATCCACACCAGAAGAAAAAACGTTTTACTATATAATTTGTTTTTTAGTGTGAGCATGTTTCTGCATGTAATTACACATATATAAAGTTTATAAACACAATATAGATCTAATTACTTATGGGATTTTCTTACGTAAGCTGTGGAAATATTTTAGGAGAATGTTTAAGGTAAAACGGAACAATGTCTTTGGCCGCGAATTTAGGTCGACCGGTCAGGTCCGGTGTGGTCAACATCGCCGTTATGAGACCACCAGTGCTAGTTCCGGCTATAACGTCAAAATAATCAGCTAGCCTCACGTCTTTTCCATCGAGTTCCTGTATGTAAAAACATTAATTCGGTAGTTCATTCATTTATTATCAATTAGTTTTAGAATTTTGAAGTTGGAAAATCTATAAAACTTTATAGCAACTACTACGAGTATTTGAAAGAAGAAAATCCGGTTAGTCGGCTACCAAAAATGCAAAAACTTTTCATCGGATATAAGTATGTCTAGTAAAATTCTCAAGTAATGAATATATCATACAAATAGAGATTTATCATGTATGTGTAAATATAACCTGAAGTTGGTTTTCAAGATAAGCAAGGACCACTCCGGCGATGATTCCTCTGATTCCACCACCGTCGAGGCTAAGGATGGTTATGAGTTTCCCGTAAGATGGTGGATTGTTTTTATTGTTTGAACCGTCGTCCTCCATGATACTTGATCGACTTTCTTTTGAGTTAAGAAGATTACAAATCGATATTTTGGTAAGAGTGTTTGATGAAAAGGTTGATATATATATATGAATTTCAGAATTTTAAGTGTAGTGGATTCTAAAGAATTATATGTTTAGTTGGTTAGACTTTTCTTCATACCTTTCGTGCTAATCAGCATGTAGCTGATCTATTTTTTTTTTTTTTTTTTGTAAATTGTTATTAGATAATTTATAGTAACGAGTTGTATCAAAGTAAGGAACAAATATCGATCAATGTCGTGGAGGTAGAGCTGTCAATAAGCTTATATAATCTACGCGAAATAATTGTAGTAAATCATTTCATATGTTTTCTTTAGCGGACTTCGTAATAAGAACATTAATAAAATAGCTAAGTAATTCTACATCCACTTTACAACTAGAGTTTGGATTATATACATATATAATTAAACAATTTCACGTGGGCAATATTCTATTTGGTTAGATGTTTAATTCTTCATACATTTCGTGCTACGCATGACTCTACTTCAAATATGTTTTCTTTTAAATAACATAGTTTGTAGTAATTTAGAGACGATGTCAATGTCGATCTTGAGCTGTCATAGATCATAAGCTTAATTTACGATAAATTGTAATGGAGAATGATATGTACATAATAATATTTTCATTCGTACACTATCCAAGAAAACAATAGCCAACAAGATGTTGATCAAAACATTCAAAACTCAACTATTTGAATTTTAAAAACTAACTGAGTTTGAACTTCTTGAAATTGTTGGAACACCTCTCCCACTCTATCCAAGACTATTTTTAACTGCACGTCTATACAAATTTGAAAAGACACAACACTTTGAAATAACAATAAAGCAATTATTTTCGAAAAGTCGCGACTTTACAAAATACTTTTGAAAAGATGCGACTCTACAAATTCTAAAGATACAACTCTTCAAAATAGTCTTAAAGTAGTTATTTTCGAAAAGTCACAACCCTTCAAAATAACCATAAAGCGGTTATTTTGCAAAAAACGCGACCCTACGAAATACATTCGAAAACACGCGATCCTACAAATTCAAAAAGGCAAAATCCTTCGAAATAACCATAAAGCGGTAATTTTTGAAAAACAGGAGACTCTATGAAATATTTTTGAAAAAACGCGGTCCTGCAAATTTGGAAAGTTATAACCCTTAAAAAAAACAAAATAGCGGTTATTTTTGAAAAGACTCGAATCTACGAATTTTTTTCGACAAGATGCGACCCTACAAAAAAATGAAACAACCCTTCCAAATACTCATAAAGCAGTTATTTTTTAAAATACGCGACTTTACAAAATATTTTCGAAAAGACGCTATCCCAGAAACTTGAAAAGACAAAACCCTAAAATATATAATAATTATGATAATAATAATAATAAATTTTTTTTTGAAAAGAGGCAACTCTACAAAATAACCATAAAGAGGTTATTTTTAAAAAGACATGATCAAACGAATTCGAAAAGACACAATCCTTCAAAATAATAATAAAACGGTTATTTTCAAAAGGACACGAACACTATGAAATATTTTCGAAAAGAACGAATGTTCAATGTAAAAAAAAATTATTTATGAAAGATGGAACTCTTTAGAAAAACCGTTTTTTACGAAAACACACGACTCTTCAATATAACAAATATTTTTTAAGAACTTATTATTTTATGAAAAGACAGAATTCTTTGGAAACAACCGCCAATTTTTTTTTGAAAATACACAACTCCTCGGAAAAATTATAGAGCGGTTATGATTGACGAAATGACACAATTTTCGGAAAAACACTTTCTACGGAAAGAAGCAACTCTTCGGAAATTAACCGCTTTATGAAAGGACACGACTTTTTAAAGACTCAACACTTTGATAATAGTAAATATTTTTTCGAAACTGATGTTTTACAAAAAGATACAATTCTTCGGAAAAAACCGCCATTATATTCACGAAAAGACACAAATCTTCGATAATAATTAATATTTTTTAAAATCTTTTTTTTGACGAAAAGACACATCTCTTAAAAAATAACCCTTCATAATAACCATAAAGCAGTTATTTTCGAAAAGACGCGACTTACAAAATGATTTTAAAAATACGCGACCTTAGTTTTTAATAATCGCAACCCTTCAAAATAATCATAAAGCGGTTATTTTCGAAAAACCATAGTTTTAGAAAATAGCTTTTAAAAGATTGAACTTCTAAAGTGTATAGTAATAATATACCAACCGTATATATATCGATATATAAATATTTTCAAAAAATACACAACTTTAATATATATAATTATTTAGTAAAATTATTTTTTACGAAAAGACACAACTCTTCGATATTTTTATATATATATATATATATGTATAATTATTTGAAAAAAACTTTGTTTTACAAAAAGACACAACTCTTCGATTATTTATTTCATGATTGCGATTATTAGTAGATGAAATATTTTTTTGAAACAAATGATCCTAAATTATAAAGTAATAATTAACAATTATTTTTTGAAAAGACACAATTTTTCGATTAAAAAACCATTTCTTACGAAATGACACAACCTTTAGAAGAAAAAAATTGCTTTCGTAGATATATTTCATGGATAAAAAGTTATGCATTTGAAATGAAAATGAAAATTAGAAAAAAGTAAATTTTACAATTTTCTTTATTATAGATTTAATTTCTAAAAAGTAACCATTTGAAAAGTCACCAGTTGAAAAATCATCATTTGAAGAGTTGTAACTTGTTAATTAATTTTATTTAACATTTAACTTTTTAATTTATTTATTTTTCAATTTTAAATTCTGAAAAGTTCTAAAATTTTAACAAAATTTTATACCAGGATTATAATATTTCCCGAAGAGTTGTGTATTTTCGTCAATATTAACCGCATTGTGGTTATTTTGAAGATTTGTATCTTATTAAATTTGTACCATCGTGAGTTTTCGAGAAAAATAATCGAAGAGTTGTAACTTGTTAATTAATTTTATTTTACATTTAAATTTTTAATTTATTTATTTTTCAATTGTAATTTCTGAAAAGTGATAATATTTTAACAGAATCTTCTAGCATAATTATTTTTTGTAATTATATATTGTAAATATACGTAAAAAAAAATATATCGTACGTGTATGCTATACTCGTCACCATCTTTCTTTCAGTAAATATGAATTAATCTATTATGTAATGAGTAATGAGAGTAATGACAATTATACAGATATAGTACGGACAAGTAATAACAATTATACATATACTATTAAAAATTATTTTATGAAAATACACAATTTTTTGGGGAAAACCTACTTTTGCGAAAAATTACAATTTTTTAGCAAAAAACTGGTTTTATGAAAATACACAACTCTTCGGAAAAACCCTTTTTACGAAAGGACACAACTCTTCGGGGGAAATACCAACTTTAACGAAAAATCGTAACTCTTCGAAAAATGTTTTTTTTCCGAAAAAACACAACATGGTGACATTTCGAAACTGCTTTTTACTAACAGACACAACCCTCCAATTATTTTTTTAGAAAAGACACAACTATACAAATTTGAAAAGACATCTCTTGAAATTAATTATAAAGCGGTTATTATTGACGAATACACAACTCTTCGGAAAAATCCCTTTTTACGAAAGGACACAACTCTTCAGAGAAAAAAAACAAACTTTTACGAAAAATCGCAACTCCTCAGAAAAACGGTATTTTTACGAAAAGACACAAATTTTTGATAATATTATGTATTTTTTTAATAAGGTTTTTACGAAAAGGCACAACCCTTCGGGACAAAAAACACATTTTACGAAAAGATACCTCTTCGGAAAAATCATCTTTACGAAAAGACACAATTTTTACGAAAAGACACCTCTTCAAAAAAATCATTTTTTACGAAAAGACCATGCTGCATGGAATCCGAAACGGGTACGCGGAAGCGAAACGTTAGGAAACGCGAGTTTAAAAAAAAAAGGAGAAAACGAGTACGTTTTGGAAACGTGTATATATACATATATATATATAATATTATCATGAAACAAAAATAATTAAATATCAAAACCATTTTAAAAAAAATATTTGAAATAACAAAAATCCAATAAATAGTTTTACTAAAGATTAAAAAAACAACACTCAAATTCAAATATTTAGACTATCATCTTCATTATAGATTATCATAGTTAGCGATTATAGAAAACAAATATATGAATATTTCATAATAAGTTCTTAAACTTATTAAATAATAAATAGATCACTATATATTTTAAAAAATATTTACTTAATTTGTTTTCAAATCAAAAATCACGTTTCCAAAATGAAGAGTCGTGTTTCCAATGCGTTTCCAAATCAATATTTTTTAGGAAACGCGTGGACGTTTCCTCGCGTTCCCATCACGTTTTCGATTCTGAAACGGTAAACGGTCACTGGATGGAGTTTTTGTTTTTGAAACTAACTGGATGGAGTTTCCATGCAACCTAGATAATTTTTACGAAAAACCAAATCCTTTACGACAAGACACGACTTTGGTGACGCTTCCAAAGCATCATTCTGAATAATATAAATAGACACTAAGCATTACGAAGGAAAACAACTTTTCGATTTTTTTTCTTCAGGATTGCTATTATTAATAGATTGACTACTCAGAGGATTGGGATCTGTTTTTTTGTAAAAAATTTGAAATGATTTGTGTAACTTGACACCGTTTTAGGAAAATGAAATAAGGATCAAAGATCTTATTATTGGTGAACGTATTTTATATCACCCACAAATTTAGATTTTGTAAATAAGATGTTTGGCATTATGAATTGGTGAAAAAGACAAAATCGTAATCTCGTAAAACGGCCGGTTTGTGTTGTGATTTCTCTTGGAGAGCAGATGCAAATGATGGGAATTTCACATGATCTCTATACTTACAATATTTTGATTAACTCATTTTGTCGCCGTTCTCAGCTCACTCATGCTTTAGCTGTTCTTGGCAAGATGATGAAACTTGGCTATGAGCCGAGCATTGTAACGCTTAACTCTCTGCTCAATGGTTTTTGTCATGGTAAGAGGATTTCTGATGCCGTAGCTTTGGTTGATCAGATGGTGGAAATGGGATATAAGCCTGATACAGTGACATTCAACACTCTGATCCATGGACTTTTTCTCAACAACAAAGTCTCAGAAGCAGTAGCTTTAGTTGAACGGATGGCTGTGAAAGGTTGTCAACCGGATCTGGTTACTTATGGTGTGGTAATCAATGGAATATGTAAGAGAGGTGATACTGATTTGGCTTTAAGTTTGCTCAAGAAGATGGAGGAGGAGAAAATAGAGCCAGATGTGGTAATCTATAGCACAGTTATTGATAGTCTTAAACCGTTCTTCTATAGCTGCCAGATAAGCTTTAGCTTTGTTTGCAGCCGGAAGGGAAGTCTTAATGTTGCTAGCTATAGTCATCCTTAAGAACATGATGCTCAATATGTTGGCTTTCTCCCAAGCTTTATGGAGAGCCTTTTCATCCTCAGTACTTTTATCAGTAAGTGGATTTGGCTCGTTTTCACGAATCGCCAATTCCAAATCAAGTACTTTTAATGTGAACTCAACTTTCTCTTTCCATTATGAGAAGTTGGTTCCACTGAGGATTTGAGGAGCAAAGATTATATGACAAGTTAGCAGAAAAATCTCTTATTTAAAGATACAACAAGTCCTAATTAGGCTTCTAAAACATAATCAACACAAGTAATTGAATGCATATGACATGAAACTAAGGTGTTCATGTGGGTAATCACCAAAATCTCAAGAAAAACCATAGATTCAAGAAAGCATTATTGAGTGAAGTATTGAATTATTTAGAATTAGTCATCTGTGGATATCCTAAATCTTCACATATACAAGCACTCCATAAGTTATTAATCAAAATTCATATTTATAGTCTACCTGTGGGTAACTAATTACAACATGAATTGATCAAATATGCAAATCATCATAGGCTGAATTCACTGTGGTGATATTCAAATCATAATTTTGCACTTTTATGAAACATATGTTCTGCACGAATTATGTACAGATTAATTATTTAAATTTTATGTACAAATTGTTACAGCACGAATTATGCACAGAACAATCTGTAAGAATTTGTTAAAAAAAATCTACACCAGTTATGCACATAACGTTTCTGTACAAATTATGCACAAAATATGTTCATAATAAAATTCGCACGAATTATGCACGAAACAGATCTCCATAAAATAATTTGTGAAAAACTCTAATTTCATAGAGAACGAAATTCGCACGAAACAATAATTGCGGAAACATAAACTTTCAGCTGCACGAATTTCGCACAGAATCAGATCTAAGAAAATTTTCAATTTGCAGAAAAACCCTAATTTTGCACAGAACGAAAATTTTCAATTTTCAGAAAACCCGAATTTTGCACTGAAGCAGATCTACGGAAAATTTCATTTTGCAGAAAAAACCCTAATTTTGCACATACGATTTTCACACAGATATATTACTCTTAATGGATTAAAAACAGATGTTTTGCAACCTAAGCTATGATACCACATGTAAGCATAATTTTACATGAACCCTAAGATCTTTAAACATCTAGGTTAATCACATAATGAAATCTATGAGGAGGTTTATCGGATCACCTCCAACCATTGTAGAGGAAGACGGAAAGCCTGATCTCTGAGATAAGAGTTAGGTTTCTCTCCCCTTACCTATAAACTTTCTTTTAGGCGTTGTGAATTGAGATGCCTTCATGATGGACTAAAGGCATATATTTATAGGCGGAGAGAGGACCTAATTCCTCATTAGGGTTTCCTTTAAGTTAATCTCAACCGTCCATCAAAATAAGATTAATTAGGAATTAACTCCATTATTTCCATTTATCTGGTTACCAAATATATTATGGAATAACATTATTCTAAAAGAAAACGGAAACTATAAGACCACATAATTGGAAAATGAAATATTATAATATATTCCTTACAATTTTCACATACAATTCACTTATAAATGGATTTTGCATGCACGATCGCCTAGAAGAGGCCAAGCAGATGTTTGATTTGATGGTTAGCAAGGACTGTCTTCCGAATGTAATGACATATACTACTCTTATAAATGGATTTTGCAAGTCTAAGAGAGTAGCAGATGGTATGAAACTCTTTCATGACATGTCTCAAAGGGGATTGGTTGGCAATACAATCACGTACACCACTCTAATCCAAGGGTTTTTTTAGTCTGGAGATTGTGAGAATGCCGAAAAAGTTTTCAACCAGATGGTTTCTAATGGTGTGCCTTGCAATATTATGACATACAACATTTTGTTAGATGGTCTTTGCAGTAGTGGGAAGCTAGAGAAAGCACTGGTGATATTCGAGGATCTGCGAAAGAGTGGAATGGAACTTAATGCTGATCCTGGGTTACACAGCAGGCAAAAACCAACAAGCAACATTGCTAAGAGCTGTCTTGCTTGGAGCCAACGACGGTCTACTGACCATGGCGTCACTCATAATGGGCGTTGGATCCAACACTCATCATGAGAGATGCCACGGTGAGCAGACCATCATAGGCTCAAAGCAAGGGACATTTGATTCGAGGTGAATGAGCCAAATGCATTTGTTTCGAAAAGCTGTGTTAGAAATGTCACAATTTATAAGGTAAAGGAGATTTTTTAAAAAGAAAATATTTCTTGATCACACTTTCTACGTTTTGATTACGTTACTTGTACCAAAAAGAAAATCACACACATTTTGCATGTTGATTACGTTACTTGTGCCCAACTGCCAACAAGAAATAAATGTTAACTTTACAAATTGTTGGACCCAGAAGCTAAAGCCCGCATGGATTTATCTTTGAGCTTCTTCTCAAAAGACCTCATACTAATTAGAGTTGGACATTACTTATATATTAGATCATTCTTATCTAAACTTCCGATGTGGGACTTGGATGATATCCCAACAAGAACTGTGTTTGTTACAAAGAGGTTCAAAGCAGAAGAGAGGAGCAATGGAGACAAGATCAGAGATCGAGACTTGAAGATTGGATCATCATATCAAAACCTTTTTCTTCTTCAAGTTTATGATGTTTTACAACTGTTAAAATGTTTATAGCTAAGAAAATCCCTATGCACTCGCCCGCAGCGGATTCATATTTATCCGGTCTTGGAGAACATATTTAAGTAATGCATTTTACTCTAATTATCTTGCTTTGTTGATCTTGTGGGATTGGTTTCAGTACTTGCAGGATACACAACAATCTCTAAGTTCAACATCTTAAGTTAAAACCAATATTCAACAAAATCACTGATCAAGACATTAACTTGGAAAATATTTTTTCAACAAACACTCTTTATCCAGTTTTTTAATAAACATGAAAAATGTAATAGACCAAAAGCGACATATATTACTGAAATTATTTTAACTGTTCCACATTTGAAGATCTTCAAACGTAGAGAAGACAACGTATACCCCTATTCTATTCTTACCAATTTATTTCTTTATAAATATCATCACTAGACACTAGACCGTACTTCACAATTCTTAATTATTTTGTAGTTAACAGAGTGAGAAATAAAGGTTGAAGGCATGCATGCGGAAAACCTCAAGCTGATGGTGAATGGTCTTCTGCGATTGCTTCCCTGATCGATTGCTCCAACTATAAAATATTATTTTCATTTTATCAATAAATTGGAATTCTATTGATATTCTAAAAGTTAATTACAATATATATATATTTGTTCAAAAAAAAAATTACAATATATATACATGTCACATAGATCTATCGGTTTTATGCTATATTTATGAACCTGCTAGATTAGAAATCTATCAATTGTTGACACAATTAGAATGATTTATAATAATAAAATAAAGCTTAAAAGGTTTAGAGCATCATTAACCATAAGCTTTTAATGAGTTTCTTTTGATTAAATAAATAACATAAAAACATTTATTGTAAATTAAAGGATGAGAGAAAGATGAAAGTATCAAAAACTTCACTGTTTTGAGACATATTATATGTGTTTTGAGTAGTTTTTGCCATGTGTCTTCATTTAAGTAGTTGAAATTATTTTTAAATAACTAAATTTAAATAAATAAAAAATTTAACTTAAAATTGTTAATTATGAGACTCCCTATGTGTTTTATTGTTGTGGATGCTCTTATTAATTGTTGGAGGATGTATAACATTTTGGTGTCCTTGCATTAACTTTGGTCAAATTGCAGAGATTGTAGACCAAGGTTCCATTTGTAAGTTTCATATTATCAATAAGTTTCGTTAGCTTGTATAGCTAATGACATGTAAACGTTGAACGTCAGAACTGTGGCATTGCAATGGTTGCTCAGTTGTGGAAAGCGGTATGACGAGATAAATTTTAAATAAGTATATTTATGCGCTTAATAGTTGTGGTCCGGTGGACCAAAACCCATCAAAATTTAAATAAATTTCTCGCGTCTCAATTTTCTTTCACAATATTGTTTTCTTGAAAACAATGAAGGAATATTAAAACTATTATGAATTTATATATTATTAACCTTCTCAATGATCCATAATGGATACAAAAAAAAGCTAGAACACTTATTTGCAGGAAATGAGAAATTGTCAAAAACAAACTTGATAAGAAAAGGAAAGCACCTTGAAAAAACAAAGTCGGTCAATGATATGAGGATATGAGAATAGTCACTTGCGTGTCATTACACAACTTTTGAAGTCAACAACTAAAATAAGAAAAATGACATCTTCATGTGATCCGGTCGTGGTTGAATTAAGATAATTCATAATTGATACCGCACTAAAAAAAAACGTGTATATTGCATCAATTAATAATATCACAAAATTAAGTGATATTATCTTGATTACTTATTAATAAGTGATATAAAATATGTGATTTAACATCAATTATGATAAATGATGGTATTATTGATTAGTTTGACATCAATTCAATAAAATTGATACAAACTCTGTTATGTTGCATCATTTTAACTAAATCGATACCCAAATATAAATTTACATCAATTATTTAATTGATGTATTTACCCTTAACAAAATGATACAAAATTACATCAATAAAAACTGAAGTTATTTTTCACCAATTACCACAAACTTAATTATATAGTTTAGCTTCATTTGTGGAAACTGTTGCAACTATTTATTCATTTCATCAAATCGATTGATTAATACTGATGTTAATTAGACACTAATAAAACCGATTTTACATCAGTAAAACAATCGACATATTTATTAGTTATTTTAATTTTTTTGATAATATCGATTATATATTTTTAAAATTCAATATTACTTTTGTTGTCTAATAAAGATGACAAAAATGAGAGAGTAGGAAGAAAACTGAAAAAGAAAACAATTGGATTATCCGATTATGCCATATTTTATTCATAATAAATAATTACATGTTTTGTTAATGGTTTACTGCTAAAAAAATTGTTTGCTAAAATATATTGATTTCATAAAACTTAACCATAAACAAATAATCATGCTGTCAAAAGCAAAGAATAGTCATATTTAGACTAATATTTTTTTTTGATAAATATTTTGGTTCCTATTCATTTGCAAACTTAAATTTTATTTCAATTGTACTTTCTCTTTGAGATATTACGAGGTGGAATCTCACTATTTATTTACATTATCTACTTTTCTTTTATTGATTTTTTTTTATAAAGCTTCGAGTGTTAATTGGTATGATCTTGTTTGCCTTTTTATATTTTTGAAATCTTTCTAACTAAATTATCCCGCAGGGAATTGTCTTATCTTTCTCAAATTCAACAAATAATTTTTTTCCCTCACCCCCGATCCTTTTTTATCGCCCACAATCCTTCTTCTACGCTCAAAATCTTTGCTTTTACATGTTCTTGAAAAACAATATCAATTTATTTTCATAACTCCATCTTTGAAATGATCATTTTCTTTCAAACCGTATAGCACACACTCATATTTTTTTAAACCTTAAAAACCAGAAACTTTCCAGTCTTATTTTCTATCATTTTATGCTTTCGATTTATTCATGTATAACTCTTTCTCTTCTGTTATTTTGGGTTCTTTATAAAAAGGTTTGTCATATAGTCGTTGATGGGGAAGAAAAACGCGATAGTTGTCATTTCAAAGATGGAGATATGGATCATTTGAAGGGTGTGCTATACGGTTTGGACAAATATAACATACATGTACTAGTACTGCAACACTGATAAATATATTTATCTTTATTGCTCAAACAAAATTTCCTAAAGAGTTTCCAAGAGATCTACTCTTTTTAATTTAATCTAAAATTTTGTAGAAGAGAAATGTCTTCAAGTACGATGCTAATTCAAAGGATCATTGGTCTTGCGCTAACTTACAATCCGTATTCTACAAGTGGAAAAAGAAGAGCACAGAAGAAGATTTGAAATTTTCAAGCTGAGGGCGCAATGTTCTTCGATTGTGATCTTAGTTCATATCAATATTTTTTTTATGATTTTCTTTGGGTTGTAATTGACAATTTTGTCACTGAAAAAAGAATGTTTCATGAATAAAATAATAATTTTAGAAATTATCTAAAACAATAACTTTTTCTTAATTAAATCAATTAGTTTGAAAAATTACGCTTAATAAGATTTCGGTAGATAGAAAACGATTTTTTTTGTTATACAAAACTAATAATTAATGAATAAAATATATTGAAAACAAATAAAACGTGAATTATTAGAACCACTTATAAATGATATAAATAATTAACATCATTTACTTTTATTGATTCAAATTTTAATATCATTTTTTGCAATTGACACATATTTACATCAATTGTTCAAAATTGAGTAACACATTTGCATCGAAAAGGAAAGAATCAATTTTATAAATGAAACAAATTTTATTTGAGTCATTTATAATTGATGTAAACAATTAAAAAAAGTGATTCTACATGTCCGTTTTTTTGTAGTACCGTCGATTTGGATATATATATATTTTTTATTTACCGGTCTAAATGACGAGTTTAAAAGAAGTTCAGAGTCATAACTCCCATTCTATTTTTTTTGTTTTGTTTTTAATTACCAGGAGGTTCTGGGCCGAAAGCCGTTATCCCCCAGACCTGAAACCATAACCTGTAATATTTATTTTGTCCCAAGCGCCACTCGCACCATCGACCTCTAGATTTTTCGTTATTTTTGCCTGAAATCTTTACTAGCTGAGCTATCGGCTCTTGGTCTCCCACTCTAATTTCTAAGTCTATGTAGAGCAAAATCTAACAATAAAATTGGTTTCATGGAAAAATAACGAAAAACTGTTTTAGAAAGGTCTAATGTCTTTTTGTATTTAAGTACATCAAACATCATCATGATCCATTACAAAATAAAATAACAAAACCTAAAAACAGTAGGTAAAAGTCAAGGAAATATTAAGTAATGGAGATGGCTGCTTTCAAGATAAGGAAAGAAAGATACGTTTCATATTTTATTATTTCAAATAGTTGACATTCTTGACGCGGTCGAAAATAATGGAATTATGATGTTCATATAAATACAAGCATCGTTCTTTGTCTTTCATACAAAACCTTAAAACACATCTTGTTTTCTGTTCAAAGTTAGTATCTCTCTCTTTCTACCTCTATCTCTCTCTCTCTATGGAAGCTCAACACCTTCATGCCAAGCATGGAACTGAAGAAGAATGGTCTACTGGCTTCTGTGATTGCTTCTCTGACTGCAAAAACTGTAATCAAATAAAACTATACTCTTATTTATAACTTCTCTCTTTTATTATTCACTTATTTATTTGTAGTTACAAGTGTAAAGAGCTGAAAACAAGTAATTCTATGCTTGTTTATAAAAGCTCTACGATCGATAATTTTATCTATTTTTCCAATAAAAAATAACTGACAAAACTTATCATATATCTTGCAAAAAAATGAATGAACAGGTTGTATCACATGCTGGTGTCCATGTATTACATTTGGCCAAGTCGCTGATATTGTAGATCAAGGAACCACAAGTAAGTTAATATATAACGAAAAAGTTTTTCTCTAATTTAGTGAAATAGCTAGAGAGATTATGGGCCTGTTCGTTTGCCTGCCGCATGCAGCTGCGTCATGCGGCTAAACGCTGCGATTGTTGTTCGCTTGACTTCCACATGCGGCTGCGACTTGCGGCTGCGACTTGCGGCTGCGTCATGCAGCCAGATACAACATTTAGTCGCTGTTCGTTTGTCTGCCGCTGCGGTTGCGGCTGAAATTTTAGCTGTGACGCTAATTTTTAAATGCAGACGCTGAATTTAGCTGCGCCCAAAAATTCCTGACGCAAGACGCAACGTCTGGCCGCATGACGCAGCCGCAAGCCGCTGCGGCTGCCAAACGAACAGGCCTTATAATGATATAACTAATTGCGGTTTTAAACTAAAATTTCAGGTTGTGGTACGGCTGGGGCACTATACGCTTTGCTATCCGCGTTAACGGGGTGCGGATGTATCTACTCGTGTTTCTATCGTCAAAAGATGAGAGCTCAATACAATCTTAGAGGCAGTGATTGTGGAGATTGCCTTAAACATTTCTTCTGCGAAGTATGCGCTTTGACTCAACAATACCGTGAACTCAAGAACCGTGGTTTTGATATGACTCTTGGTATTAATTTCTTTTATACATTTTTTTTTCAAAAATTCAAGTTTTATTTAATTTGAAATAATTAACATTTCAATGTGGTATTTTAGGATGGGCTGCGAATGCGGAGAGGCAACAGAATCAGGGTGTGGCGATGGGTGCTCCAGTCTTCCAAGGCGGCATGACTCGCTAATTAATTAATTTTAATTAGTCATGTAATAAACGAGGTTTAATTAATCCTCTGTGTGTTTGTGTAATATGATTGTTATATGAAAGTGATTGTATAATATTTGGTCAAGGGATGTGACACTTGGACACTAGTTAACTTGCGTGTACCATTATACATCTTTGATTTGGTGTGATCGAGATTGTAAAAGCGAGATTGATTGTTATATGAAAGTGATTGTATAATATTTGGTCAAGGGATATGAGTGACTAGTTAACTTGCGTGTACTATATACATCTTCTATATGGTTTGGTCGAGATTTTAAATGCGAAATTGAATTCGTCTACTTCAAATAATTTTCTTAAATTTGTTTTTTTTTTTTTGCTTCAAAGCTTATATTTTTTGTTTCGCCTACCTTTCCTGGATCCAATTGTCGATTGTTATTATATAGGAGAGACAATTTAAAATCCAATATTGCTTATGTGTTTAAGCAATATTTTGTTTTGTTAGTGTCTTTAGGTACATGTTTAAAGTATTAGCTTGCACTCATCGTTCTTTTTATTTTCGTTATAACTGATATATATATATATTGCAAGGAGCAAGTTAATATCCATTTCTTGGTATGTAAATTTTGACTACTAAACTAACTGTAATATCCTCTGCTTTGACCTTTGAGTCCTGACCTTACCTCACTGGCTTAAGCTGATAATGAAGCGTGATTACAAGCCCAAGGGTGACAGCGAAAGATAAAATTTTAAGTAAATGAAAGGCTCTAAAGATGTTATGGATTCTAAATTGCTCTGTTACCTTTGCTAAAGCTAATAAGACTTTTCTCTTATTACTGTAGTATTATTATGCATGTCAGTTTCTTCTTTATTGTTGAGTCAATGGTTAACTCCATCAAAGCAATCTTGCTTGGTATATTAATATTACCTATCTTTTTGATACTCTTATCGAATTGCATCAAATCAATTGGTGTGCTGATTCTTAATCCGGGTTCGAAACCAAACTAAATTGTCTTTTTAAGTTGGGTGAAAGTTTTGTTGCAGAAAACTAGTTTGCTTCATGTAAATAATTATTTGCCCAAAATGTTTTACAAATGTTTATAGCTATGAAAATCCCTATGCACTCGCCTGGAGCTTTTCATCGCAGCGGATTCATACTTATCTGGTCTTGGATAACATATTTAAGTAATGCATTTTACTCTAGTTATCTTGTGGACTTCACTGACATAGCAAGCCCCTGCATTACATCTTTGTCCTTGAAAATGTCAGCACAAGGATTGGTTTCCAGTCGCAGTATACACAACAATCTCTAAGTTCCAAACTTAATCATAAACTATATCCAAGTATACTACATAGTATCTGTTTTTCTCTATAAAAACCATTCGACTCTTAAGATTAAGAATTCACAAATTAGTTTTCTTCTCCTTTCTTGGTTAAACATCAAGTGAGAGTAATTCTTACTTATATTCCAAATCCAATGACTAATCAGACAAAAAATTCTCCATTTCATCTTCCATGTAAGCTAAAATCGAATTCTTCACACAAGTTTTCATCTACATCAATGAACATGCGGATTCACCAATTTTCTAACTGCAGAGGTAAAGAAAGGGGATGAAGAGATAACAGCAGCTTTTCACGGTTTAGACTCGAACCAGTCTTGCTACGTTCTTAACCTAAGCCGAACCAAATCAGCCACTTCGATACCAAACTAACTCTGAACTTCCCAACTTAACGATAAACTATATCCAAGTATACTACATAGTATCAAATTCTCTGTTTTCCTCTGATTAGAATCTAAAGATTAAGATGATAACCAATATTCACATCTTCTCCTTTCTTGCTTAAAAATCAACTGAGAGTAATTAGTACTTAAATCCCAAATCCAATACCTAATCAGACAAAAAATTCTCCATTTCATCTTCCATATAAGCCAAAATCGAATTCTTCACATCAATATTCTTTTGCTCCAACATTCCAACTTCCTTCTCCAAAAACTCCTTCTCACTCATCAATCCACTATCTTCATCAACAACACCAATCTCTCTCTGGAACTCAATACACATCTTCACAAACCCTTCCCTACATTCAAACCTTTCCTCACAAAATGCTCATCAAATTAGCCAAGAGAATCAAGTATCTTTACCTCTTCTCCGTTAGCTTTCTAAGTAGCTCACTATGTTCATTCCTCAAGCCACAAATCTCATCTTCCAATAACTTCACAGAGTTTCTTGAATCATCTTTAAGCAAAACAAACAAAACTTAGTCAAGATCAATACATGTATATGCATTTCAATTTTGAGAAACTCAAACCTGTGACGGAGATTAAACCACTGATTTCGAATTGACAAGTAAGAAACGATCTCATAAGCTCAGATTCTTTGATATAAAGAGACGATTCAATCTCTGAACACTTTCCGATTTCTGATTCTATCTCTCTAGTTACTTGAATGTTCGCTTCGATTTCAGAATTGACCTTCACGAAACCAATCAAGTTCAAAAACTAACAATGAGAAACCTAACCAGAGAAGACGAAGAAGAAGAAGAAGAAGAAGAAGAGTGAAACCTGATCAAGCATGTCTTTGTAAACGGAGATTTGACATAGAATCGCACCTGAATCTTCCATCTCTCTTGCTTCTTCGCAAAATCGAAATCGGGAAAGTATCTCCGGCGTGTTAGATCGGGGAAGAAACAGTTTAGCAAGGCCTTAATGGGCTTATATAGTCGGCCCAATAAGAATGTTTGTAGAAACGTTATACAGATAGCTCGTTTGCGTTTATATCGAGTTTATATCAAATGTTTGCGTTTATATCATAAACTAGTAGCTCGTTTGAAGATGTGTCTAATGAATAAAGATTATCGTTGACAACTGCGATAAGAGGAGGCGATTGGGAAGACTCGAACGTTATGTCTTTGAGCATGATTGGTATCAGCGCCCAAGAATTTTTCACTTCGTCATAATTTTCTCCACAAGTTAGGTATTTATCATTTTCATCACGACCACCAATGACGTAAGACTTGCCTCGCAAGAAACGTCATGAGCTGAATTTCCTTGATTTGTGCATCCCTCGAATCATTGTCCATGTTTTGGTATCAGCATTGTACTTCTCCACTAAGCTGACAACCTCGAGGATCCTCTTTTTGTCGATTTTAATTCCTCCAGCGAATCCATACATGACCTGCTGTGTGATCATTGATGAATCTTTGGTCCACTTATGCAGCTCTAGCTCATATCTCCACACCACAATGCTCTCTATCTCCTTTCCAATGACGATTAGTTGTGTTCCTCCACTAATTGTTTCCTTATCGCTATATAAGAAGCAAAAGTCTGAAGGAATTTCTGGAAGTTTTCGAATAATTTCAAAACTTTTATCAAACATAGTCCAACGAGTTTCACCAGCTGGGAACATAAACACGTACGGTTTCAGAAGCCTGTTTTCTCGTCTCACTTTGAAAATCTCACCGCTCTTTAACAATTGTGAAAACTGCTTGTTGAGAAAATGTAGTTTCCAGTATTCCATGCACGAAACACGGGCTAAGATCACGACTTCAACCTCATACGAAAGTGTAGGAGCATCATAATTCGCATCTTGAACTTTTAAATATGTCAAATTCTGAACTATTTATGTGATTTCGCCTTTTTCTTCTTCTTCTTCGGAATTAGAACAAAGTTCCAAATTCAGATTAGGAATATTAGGTTCGGTGCCAACAATCATAACCTTCTTTGGCTCACATTCGCTCAAGCTTGTTCCAATTCTAGGAGCTTTACTTAGCATTAGTTTAGTCTCATCTTTTGAAATTCTTTTCCGTAGATTTCAAACCACAAACAAAAAATTAACAAATCATCCGTTGATTTATTTGCACAAATTTAGTAGGACGTTTTTAATATAGAGAACCACATTTATAAACAAAAGCTTGTAGTTTTCCTTTATTGTATAGAACATCAAAGAGATTCGAAATTGCACTACCTAGATTAAACTAAATAAATCGACCAAAAAAACTGATTATTTGATGCATTTGAAAAACTTACAATGTATTTTTTAAAAAATTAAAATGGTATCTCACTATTGAAAACAAGAAGAATCATTTGAAAGAAAGAATTTGTCATTATTGAAAACAATAGCGGGAATCACTATCTAAAAATCAATTACGACATAAGAATATATATTTTAGTGTCTTTAGAATATATATTTGAGTGGGGACATAAGATTTACCACTACTATTTGGCATATTTTTAAAAAGTTGTTAGTTTTTTTTCCTGAATTTATTATTTTAAACGATGTTTTCAATTATTATTTTTTGAAAATTGTTGCATTCTTTAAAAAAAAACACGTCTTAGTGATACGTTACTAGCGACACTTTTTTTTTTGAATGCAGGAAACAAATATCTCCTTTTATTTATTAAAATCAAACTTAAAAACACATAACAGAATAACTTGTCGTGGGAACGTAATTCCACTACCATCATCAGACAAAAGTGAACTAATCACGTCCGGAACACTCAAAGAAAATAAACCCCAATTAGTTATGATCAATTAGTTAGCTAAAAACATATGATGCGTTATACCTTGAACGTTAATAGAGAAGACTCCATTGGACGCACACTTGAATTTTGGTTTTAGTTTGTTTTTCTTTTTGGTAAAACACTTGAATTTTGGTTTGATTTTAGAAAAAGAATCATGAAGTCGTGAGAGGAAACACAAATATACATAAGAAAAATAAATCTCGGTTTTCTGGATTTCTCATTTCATCCACGGAAGTGAATGACTTGGAATATGTAAGGTCTAGAATGTGCAATTTGCATTGTGAAGGTTTACACTCCCAAATTCCGTTTAGTATCCCGTACATTGTAATAAATATAAAAGGTTCAATATTCTATTCGAGTTTTACACCATAGAGATAAAGTCATACTGGATTCACCATGAAAGTAAACCTTATTCTATTTTTTATTTGGTTAATTGTTTTTTAGTATCATGGGTAATTTTAGTTTGATTAAATAACCCGATATACCAGGACCCGAACCAGAGTTGGAAATATATTTCGAATATTACTGGATTTTAAAGCTATACTAGGACCCGAATCAAACTAGACCCGGATTTTATTTTTCTCGAATGGGTCTTACATCCCTAAACCCGAAAATCCGAATTACGCATTCTGAATCCAATGAGTACTCGAATGTCTACTCATATGTGAGGGTTTAGACTACATAATAGGGAATTCCCCTTAAAATGGACAAGTTTAGTCGAATCAATCTTTTTAAATCACTCAATCTTTTACATAAAATTGTAAGGGTTTAGACTCCTATATTAAGGTTTAGTGCCACTTAAAATTGACAAGTTTAGTCGGATAGGTTATTTTAAATGATTCAATAGTTTACATACACTTGTGAGGGTTTAGGCTCTAGGGTTTAGCGCAACTTCAAATTAACGACTTTAGTAAAATTAATCATTTTAAATCATTCAATATTGTACGTACAGTTGTGATTCAAGCTCCCATATTAGGGTTTAGCCACCTTCAAATTGACGAGTTTAGTCAAATCGACCATTTAAATCATTCAACAATTTACATATTATAGGCTCCCATATGGTTTATTGCCCCTTAAAATAAACAAGTTTAGTTAAATTGACCATTTTAATTCATTTAACATTTTACATTCATTTGTGAGGCTTTACGCTTCCAGATTAGGGTTTAGTGCCGCTTAAATCGACAAGTTTAATCAAATCAATCATTTGAAACCATTCAATGTTTTACATAAAGTTATAAGGGTTTAGGCTCCCATATTAGGGCTTGGAGCAACTTAAAATTGAAAAGTTTAGTCAAATTGATGTTTTAAGTCATTCAATATTTTACATCCACTTATAAAGATTTACATTCCCATATTAGGGTACTTAACCATATAAATCATGAGAACATGACATTATAACCAACTTTACATTGATAAATGGATCGAAATCCAATCATATTCTCAACAGATGATAATGAACGTGTATGATTATAAAAGACATATATTTTTCATCGAGAAGAAACAATATATTTTAAAATTTAAGGAATCGAGTAAAATTTGAATCTTAAAGGAAAAATTATATTTAAAAATCTTTCATTTTGAAGGCAAAATCTCAAGGTATAAATCTGGAAGAGTTTAAAGTAACAAACCAGAAAAATTACAGTGTATAAGTACAAGTTTTGGTATTAGAGCACTAGCTAATGAATTGTTTTGAAATGCATGGACGTCTTTATATAATTATAGTCTATTTTAGATAGACAACTTTGTAGCAATGTGATATGAAATCTCGAATAATATTTAATGAAATCAAAACATGTCAGTTGTAAATAATTTTTCATACTAAAACCAAGAGAAAATATGTTTAAAGATTTTTTATCTATATTTTGTGATAAAAATTTAAAAAATATCTTATAATTATCTGTCAAAACCTCTTTAGACCAATATATTAAATTACTTTAATTACATTGAGGCATTTATTTTTTAAGATTTTATAATTTATATCCGAAATCAAATAGATAACATATTAAAGGGTCATCAAATCTACAATAAAATTATTTTATCTATCATTGACAAAAACAAAAACTAATTAAGAGTATCTAGTGCATATGAGAAACTAGGGGTTAACACGCAATACGCGTGGAGTTTATTTTAAAATATTTCAGCAAAACATCTTTTAGTAATTATTTCTTCTATTAATGTTGAGGGATTCTTGCAAAAATAGACCCCATTTAGAAGTCAATGACAAATATAAACCCCATTTTTGTCAAAATCATATTTTGCCACTTCTTCACATCTTAGCCCCTTTCTCCTTTGCTTATTCACGAAATTGCCATTATTTTTTATTTATCATTGTTATTATTTCAAAATCAGAATAAATTGAAAAGACCAAAAAGAAAAATTTGACTTCTTATTTACGGATTTGCCATCATCTTCAAGATTTTCAAACACCATTAACAACCAAAATCAAGCTTTCCATGCTTTGCCATCCATTTTTTCGTTCTTAAATCAAACACAATTCACATCAAAACTTCATTATCTCCAATTTCCTCTTCAATTTGATACACAAAACTCTATAATTTTCGTTTTACAAAAGTTTTTCTCATAACCTCATGTTCTCTTGTAATTCTCGCATATAAAACAGTTGGGCTTCTTTTTAACTGGTATAATTTGATATTTCCGGTGTTTGAAGAAGCTCAAAAACGAGTTTGACGGCGAAAAATACCAACTTTACTTGATTTTTCCAAATTTCAGATATGGATCGCGAATGTAGACTTCAGATGAAGTATACATGTCAACGCAGAGGTTAGATTTGCAATTGACCATTTTTGAAAATATCTAAAGTAGACTTCGCGTAAAGTCTACATGTTCTCCTTTGGAAACAAAAAAGCATGTGTAGACTTCATTTGAAGTATTCGAAAACTGAGGTTAGTTTTGCATTTGAGCAGAACTTCGACTTTTTAGAGCAGACTTCAGATTAAATCAACTCAAAGAAGATTTTATATGAACTCTACTTCGTAAAAAAATTAGGTCAGTTTTGCATTTGACTGAACTTTGACTTTTACGTGTAAACTTCATTTAAAGTCTACTTTGAACAAAAATGTTAGTTTTGCATTTGACCAAAATTTTGAACATTTGACCGGATAAAAAATAGTTTTACGTTAATTGAAGTCTACGTATTAGTAGGCTTCAAACAAAGTCTACAATTACAGATTTTGGTCAACTAAAAACGTAACCTGTTTTATGGAGTATACGTCAAATAAAGTCTACAGCATAAAGTAGACTTCATACGAAGTCTACGCTTTAAAATCAAACTTTGGTCAATTGCAAATGTAACCTTATACTTTTTGCGTAGACTTCATATGATATCTACTTTATGTTGTAGACTTTATTTGAAGTCTACCAAATTTTGACGGTTTTTCGCGTCTCAGTGTATTTGAAATCTACATTTAGAAGTCAAACTTGAGTCAATTGCAAAACTAAACCCCGACTTCAAATGAAGTTTACAATTATAAAGTCAAAGATTTAGTCAATTACAAAACTAACCTTACTTTAGCGGAGTAAACTTAAAATGAAGTCTACACTAATGAAGTCTATTCTGCAATACTCATTTTTAGAAGTCTAATTTTTTAGTTTGGTTAGCACATAACTCATTTTTGGAGACTTTAGACAAAGCATGCACGATTTGACTTTTTTGTACATTGTCAATTTTATAACAAATCATACTCATTGCTACTTATTCATGTCTAATAGCTAAAGAAAGTGTTTGTGTACATTTGTTAATCACAAATGGTATACAAAGCTAACTCGTAAATAAATCTGACTCGTGTTACTGGTGTTTAACGTATCTGCCACATTATTTTACAAGCACAAAGAGTATTTCAACAAAATGTCGCGAGATTGCTTAAAAAGTTGAAGGAAAAGGATCAGGTAGGAGAAATTTCAGTGAAGATAAAGAACAAACAAGAAGTGATTTCTTTACTTTTAAACTAGTGGGAAAATGGAAATCATATATATAATTAGGGAGTCCTCTCTCCATCTAAGGTGTCCACATAGGCAAAAAAAAAATTAACAATTAATTTTAGTTTTAAGTTCATTTAATTCATGTTTATGTATATTTATTGTTACTTATAGCTACTAATTTTTTTAATTAAATTAAAAAACGAAAAATAAGTCAATAAATTACTAAAAGTTGAAATTAATATTTGAGTATTTACTATGAATTTATGATAATGATAAAAGTTTATATATTCAATTTCAAAAATTGGAAATATGTAAAATGAATATATACATATAAGAAAAAGTGAATAAAGATATTAGCGACATCAAAGAATCAAAGAAAAAGAATCTTGAGTGTCAGAAAATTGTTAAGAGGCTATTGGTTTTTTTTTTCATGAACGCACTTACATCTATTCGTTAAAGAAATACATGAGCATATTTGAACCAATGAGGGATGAACGTGTTAATATAAGAGGTTGTTGATCTAAAGATAAAAAATATATGTTATTTCACTAAAAGGATACTGAACCATCTAATTAAAGATGAGATAATAAGATGAAAATTTAGGATATACAATTTTATTTATAATGTTATATAATTTTATGGAAGTATGAAAGAAAAATATGAAAGTGTTATAATACTATTATTTTAAAAATATAAGGTATAAATTGGTGTAAGACAAAAAAATCACGCATTGCTTGAGTTATGTTCTACTAAAAATAAGTAAACAAAGTAACATAAAATTGTAAATAGATAAATCAAATTTTTGTTGTTAAGTTTACTAAATGCATCATACGAACCATATTTTAGGATTATTTGAGTATTTATTTTCTAATTAAAAATTACAATAATGAATTACCTTTATTTATATGGTTTTTAGAAACTAATCAAAATATTACAAATTTATATATAAGAGCGCTGAATAGAAATGTTAATAAAAAATAATCAAAGAAAAAATAGATTCAATGATGTTAATTATTGAAGTATCGTAATTGAGTTCTAGCCGATTATTAAGCGACTGAAGGCTTTAAAAAAAGAGAGGATGTATGACATCTAAGCTTTAATATCTAACGTCATGACTATCACAATATGAAATTGGTAAAACGTCTTCTTGAAAATATTGTCAGGCTCACTGTTTTGTTATTCTGCATCGAGATATATCCGTTGCAAGGAACAATCCACTCGTCCTAACCAGTGTCATCGTCTTGACTAGTCTATGCTGGTAACCTCGCACCTTATCCACTGTAATGAACAACAAGAAATTCCTATCAGTAAGACTATGATTTAGCACCAAATAATTCAAGTTCACAACACACGTAATCAAGAAAATCAGCAACATAGTGTTTTGATAAACCGGGCACAAAGAACCATTAAGAGTGTAGATACAAACAAGAATTGAAGCGGTTGTGGATTAAAATACACCAAAATGAGGTTCATTTAAAGAAATCAACTTCCATGTGTTTACCACTACGGGTTCATAAAGGACACAGAACCTGACAAATTACTCTCTCCTTTAACTAGTACCAAACAATATCAGTGAACCACAACTTAAGTTCATCAAGAGCCACTATCAATCATATTATATCTCTCTCACAAAGTTGATAAATTCTTATTCTAGAAAGATCAAATCAAGAAGAAGAAGAGAATAAAGTAACAAAAAAGTACGCAAATATTAAAAAATTGTGTGTAATCACACCTTAGAACTCGATCAACAACTTTGGCTACGTGTTGCTGGAAAATTACCCAAATATTTTAATCGGCATCTCCATGTACAAACAGAAAATGCAAACCAAAACTTAAAAAGAAACTAAAATGAAACTATACACACGCACCAAATGCAAGGCGAAGGTAAACGAGAAACATCACAAAACTCTAATTTCTTGTCTGATTTCAGGATGCAATGCGTATACCCACTCGAAGATGATCAAAACAGCAATGGAATGCTGTAGACAAGTCAACAACTAGACTGACTAAGACAACAAAGACGATAACCATACATAATATGTGGAGACCATGAACACTGACCACCCCACATTCTTCAAGAACTTGCAGTAGCTTTGAGAGTATTTTAGAGCCAAGAAAAGCAAACCTAGATCTGTGTCGGTTCCATGGAGAGAAGGTGGTGGCTGGTCAGAGAAAGACTTGCCAGAGATCTATGTTCATCCATAGTAACTGGCGACGTAGATGGGCTAGATCTGTGCTGGTTTAAACTGATAGAGAGGGAGAGAGAGAGAAGTTAGAGAAAACGATACCGGCTATGAGAATATGAGAAAGAGAGAAATAGATGATGTGGCTAACCTTGGTGTAGGTGGAGGCGGCGGCGACATAGTGGTCAATGAAATCCACGAAGGAGGAGAGGGAAAGAGGCGAGAGAGAAAGCCGTTTTAGTGAGGAAAGTGATTCGAGATTTTTGTTACAAAATTAGGTTGACATAGAAAATTTCGTTTATATATCTGGTCAAAAAATCCTGTTAGGTTAAAATTTTCGGTTTTATAGACTTGGTTAAAATTCTTGGTTTGGCAGATTTCGTTTGAAGTCTACGAAACCCTAAACTCTAAACCAAACTCTAAACGCTATGTAGATTATACTTGAACTTTACACAGCAGAGTATACTTCGAATAAAGTTTACTTCCCGACAACCAAAATCGATAATTCTCAATAGATTATTCAAAAAGCTAAATAAAAACTTGTATAAAACATTTTTTTTTTTTAATATATTCACAATTTAACGCTTTTATGTAAATTTCACATTTTACAGATAAAAATTATAAACTCTAAATTTAACTCTAAATGTCAAGACATGTTTCTTACTTGTGATGTCAAACCGTTAACCATATTCCGGACTTCTAACTTGGAAACATACGAAAAATTACATATATAACTCAAAATTTAACATAACCTTATAGTTTATTCAACTTTAGAAATCGAACACTACTCTATAATTTCTAACAAGTTGTTTACCCTAAACCCTAAACCATATATATGAATCCCTAATATTAAACCATTACAGCCATAAACTCATAAATCTTATAAACACTACCAACATGTGATTTTACATCAATATCTAAACAAATGGGTTATAGATTAACTTATTTGGTATCTCATGTATTTGTCTACTATACTATGAATTTTATTTACTATCCAATTTTTCTTTGTTGGTTTAGTTTGTTTCAATTTTATGAAATTTTATTTTCTGAACTTCACAATTGTCTATAGTTTGGCCATCAATAAAAATTTTAATCAAAATATTTTTTTGTTAATTTTTAAATTTAAATTTTGTAAAATATTATTGAGTAGATATCGTATGAAGTCTACAAAAAGTACATAGTAGAATTCATTTGCCGTCTTCTATGTACACTTCTAGTTGAAGTCTACATAGTAGACTTCAGTATAGCGTTGTAGACTTCGCGAGGGTTAAAATAGTAATTTGGTCGAACATTTTTTGTATGGTCATTAAGACTGTTTTCGTAATTTCACTACCCTCTTGGGTTAATTTTGCTAAATATCATCTAAGGGGTCCAGATTTGCATTAAAAAAAAAAAATTAGGTCATTTTTAGCAATTTCCCCTAATGTTGATGTGTACTGCACATTACTGAATTTTGTAGTTCTTATTTTGCACACATGGTCATTTATTGTATATCAACAAAAATCAAACACGAAAAAAAATGCTGATAGATTTACTAATCACTTTGTATACGCTCTTTTAAAATTCAATTATTTTCATTATTTGTATGTGAAATTTTGTTTCTTTTGTGATCACGACAAACTTCATTTATCGATTAAACAAATACTATTTCAAATTCATTGTTTAGGGTACAGTAGATTTGGTTAATTTCTAATTAATGACAGTCGTGCGTAAATATATGACCAAATACTAACCAAACTAACTATTTGTTTTCGTAGTTTAGTTGCTTTGGTTATTCATTTTTGTATTTTTTTTCTTGAGAAACTTTTATCTTTAACGGTCAACCTAATTCATTGACTGATTTATGATACAAAATCTCAAGCGATAATAATTATTTGCACATAATTCCTAAAGTCAAAACCAATACATTTTCATTCTTAACTCAATCAAATCATATGACACCAATTCTCTGTAACTCGATTTCTAATCACAATTTAAATGTTGACTCGCTAAGTGATATTGTTCGTAGAATTCCTAGGCTAGGTTTCTCTTTATTTCTTTTCGATAATTTTTTTGCAAAAGATTCTTTATATTTCTAAGTTAGTTCTACGATTATTGTCCACGTTTTAAAACAAATTAATTTAACTGTATGGTGCTATGGTTAATGTATTGAATAATACTTATTTCCAACATACGTTTGGTAAAATAATGCAAATTGTTAATCTAGACTTATATGATGAATATGATTGCAAGACTTTAGGTAAAGTAGGAAAATTGATTAAACTGCTAAGAAGAATGATCGGTGTAAAAGTTTCACCTCAGTAATAGCAAAGAATAAACTACAAGTGCACAACAATCAATATAGCAGTTAAGGGTCGAATCCACTAGAGGCCGAAAGGGCACTATAAGTTTATCAAGTCATGTTAAGATAGGACAAATATGAATTGGATTTCTTAAGATTTTGTGTTACGAAAATCAGAATGTAAATAAAAGTTTAAAAACGATGTAAAACAAGCGTTGGGTTCCAGGAAATTATCTAGGATTCATGGATTAAACTTTTCAGAAATGACGAACATAGATCTAGTAAAGTATGAAAACCAGTAGTAATTTAATCGAATACTCTCGTATGATTAAGTAAGTATAACAACCTAATTCTTTCAGGTTATGAAAAGTAAAAAAGAGAGACTATGCCGCAAAAGTTGAAAACAACTTATGTAGTGCTAATTTGTTCCAAATAAAATATACTATATAATAGATAAAAAAAAGGGGTCAACAACGGATCAAAGCAATATAAGTTCCAAATCCAAATTTATTTGTATTAATCAAGCCATGAACTCCCCTTTGAAAACCCGTTACCCAACAATCAAACTACTCAATCATAAGTAATGAAATCATAGCAAGATGAAACTGGAAATTTTGTATTATTAAAGTGCGTTTAGAAAGCCTTTTTTGCTGATACAAAGATTGGAATTTCTCTCCTTTCAAACTATACGTAAAAGCTCGATAAAAACCTTAAAACAATGAAGATTGAACCATAGGTTCTTTCTCCATGGAAAATCTATGAATTTGGTGATGGCAGCCTGATGCTCTTTGTGAGGCTGTTCCTTGTGTATTTATACGGGAAAAAATTGGGTAGGACAAATCCCAAAAGAATTAGCATATTTTTCAAAGATTTGGAAATCTTCCTGTTTTTCTGTAATTTGATGATATCTTGAGATCCGTCTTATGGATTTGGACGTTCTGATATGCAAAGTGAAGGTAAAATCCTCCTCTCTCTCGTTTTCAAATTTGGTTTGATCCAACGGTGCGATCTCTTCTTATGGGAGGAGACACATTTGAGGTCAAAAATATGTCTTTTTTTTCAAAAGGCTTTATTTCTCCCTTTTACGCCGAAAATGCTGCAATTTTCGAATTATGATTAAAACAAACGAAAACACTAACAATATACTTTTATTTCTAACACTTGGGTAAATATAAAAAAAACTAATAAAATATATAGTAAAAAGTGGTAAAATATGACGTATATCAAATCCAAGAACTTAAACCTTTGTTTTTTTTTGGGTCGAAAACTTAAACCTTTGTTTGTCTTCAAACAAACATCAATAAAAAGTTAGGAAAAAAGGTTTGAAAATAAACATTTGAACATCACGGGAACTCACATATCCTTGGAAACATAGCCATCACCTCTTTGACCTTTTCACCTGCTTACAAACAAGGTTACCATGGTTGTCACTCCTCGCAACCATCATATGTTTCTTCCCTGGAATCTTAGCTTGCAAATATTTCAATTTCAGATCCTCGAACTTTCCCACAAATGATCAAAATAACGGTAGAATCTCCCTAGGATGCCAGCTAGATAAATGGGTAGGTATAAAAAGGGAATTTGGTGTTTAGTGGTGGAGATTAAGAGTGTTTAGAGTATTTTGGGTTACGAGACGTTTTCTGTGGATGTCGACATTATGCAATACCGCAAAAGAGAATGGTCTTGTTGATACCTCCAATTTTTCAATCCCTTGCGCACTCTCCTAGACTTGGATTATACTCTATGTACTTTTGTAAGTACTCCTCATCTCATATTAAGAACATCATCACTCTCCTCAATCCATGTGATTTCTTGTGATTTTTGTAGACCATGAGACTTGTGAAAAATGATCATTCCCTTTTCCTTTTTTTTTGAAGGGGTGAATGATCTTAAATATTTGAATGTATCAAAATTACCATAATATTGTGTGAATCTCGAGGAATGCTAAGTTTTTTTGTGAATTTTTGCCAAGTTTTGTATGAATCCCAAGGAATGCCAAGTTTTTTTGTGAATCTCCATAATGAGGCTGAACATTTTTTTTTCTTTTTCATAAAGATAAACTAAAAACACACAAAAATGAATAATGTACTTCAATATTAACTTAAATAAGTTTCAACAAAATTAAAAAAAAAGTACATGAAATGTAACAAATGTCTCCACATTAACCAAAAACGATTGAAAAAAACAAATTTTTTAAATAGATAATATTTTATATTATGTTTAGTCGGAGTCAACTGAGAAGGGTACACGGTTGATAAGGAAATGGATATAAAAAGAAAAAAAAACAACAAAGATCTAAATGATATTATTATTTTTAAGCCTAAATGGATAACGCAAAAACATGCTTTATACACATATTAGACTTAGAGCAAATCTAAACTGATATAGGATGCTCCCTTCACTTATCATGTGATGACTCCTAGGATTCTGGCAAGTAAGAAATGAGATCCGGAACCAAGTATTGATAGTCTTTATATAGTTTTTCCACTTCTTTTACAGAATCTTTATGATTAATTCTACATAAAAATTGTAATAAAAATTAGTTAGTATAAAAAGTTGTTATGGAGTGTAACCCCAACAAGGATTCAAATTATGAGAAAAATAAAAAAAATTCATAGCTTACAGAAAAAATCAATACATACATTTTATTATTTAATTTGTCCCAGATCGTACAAAAACTTTTATATTTTTGTTCATCAACCTTTTTTGCCATAGTAAGAAACTTGTCCTCAACATTTTTTGGGTTCTTTGCTTTTCCAGACATCAGTTTGGTTTTGGGGTTGTCGAAATTTTGTCTTCCAAACACGGTTTTGAGTTGGTTGAACCTTCATTTCCATACAAAATAAGTGAATTTTTTATTACTTTTGCATGAAAGCAAATCAGTTACTGTTTTTATTACAATCTCAAACACTTTTCAAATTAATGAACTTTATTAGAAAGCACATGCATAGTGCACTTAACCATATAAATCATGAGAACATGGCATGATAACCAACTTTACACTGATAAATGAATCGAAATCCAATTCTATTCTCAACAGATGATAATGAAGATCAATAATTTAAGATGTGTATGATCATAAAAGACATATACTTTTCGTCGAGAAGAAACAATATATTCTAAAATTAAGGAGTCGGGTAAAACTTGAATTATAAAGGAAAAATTATATTTAAAATTCTTCAATCTTAGAAAAAAAATCTCAAGGTATAAATCTGGAATAGTTTAAAGTAACAAACCAGAAAAGTTACAATGTATGAGTACAAGCTACGGTATTAGAGCACTAGCTGATGAATAGTTTTGAGTTGCATGGACGTCTTTATATACATAAAATATTGCTAGTTATAGTCTATTTTAGAGAGACAACTTTTTAGCAATGTGATATGAAATGTCTAATAATATTTAATGAAATCAAAACATGTCAGTTGTAAATAATTTTTCATACTAATTATAATCAATAAACCAAGAGAAAATATGTTTAAAGATTTTTTATCTATATTTTGTGATAATTGTTTTTAAAAAATATCATATAATTATCTGTCAAAAGTTCTTTAGCCCAATAAATTAAATTACTTTAATTACATTGACACATTTATTTTTAAGATTTTATAATTTATACCCGAAATCAAATAGATAACATATTAAAGAGTCATCAAATCTACGATAAAATTATTTTATCTATCATTGACAAAAACAAAAACTAATAAAGAGTATCTAATGCATATGCGAAACTAGGGGTTAGCATGCACAATACGCGTGGAGTTTATTTCAAAATATTTCAGCAAAACATCTTTTGGTAATTATTTTCTTATACTAATGTTGATGTGTACTGCACATTACTGAATTTTGTAGTTCTTATTTTGCACACATGGTCATTTATTGTATATAAACAAAAATCAAACACGAAAACAAATGCGGATAGATTTACTAATCACTTTGTATACGCTCTTTTAAAATTCAATTATTTTCATTATTTGTATGTTAAATTTTGTTTCTTTTGTGATCACGAACACACTTCATTTATCGATTAAACAAATACAATTTCAAATTCATTGTTTAGTGTAAATTTCTAATTAATGACAGTCGTGCGTATATATATGACCAAATACTAACCAAACTAACTATTTGTTTTCGTAGTTTAGTTGCTTTGGTTATTCATTTTTGTATTTTTTTTCTTGAGAAACTTTTCTATTTAACGGTCAACCTAATTCATTGAGTGATTTATGATACAAAATCTCAAGCGATAATAATTATTTGCACATAATTCCTAAAATCAAAACCAATACATTTTTCATTCTTAACTCAATCAAATCATATTACACCAATTCTCTGTAACTCGATTTCTAAACACAATTTAAATGTTGACTCGCTAAGTGATATTGTTCGTAGATTTCCTAGGCTAGGTTTCTCTTTATTTCTTTTCGATAATCTTTTTGCAAAAGATTATTTATATTTGTAAGTTAGTTCTACGATTATTGTTCATGTTTTAAAACAAATTAATTTAACTGTATGGTGCTATGGTTAATGTATTGAATAATACTTATTTCCAACATACGTTTGGTAAAATAATGCAAATTGTTAATCTAGACTTATATGATGAATATGATTGCAAGACTTTAGGTAAAGTAGGAAAATTGATTAAATTGCTAAGAAGATTGATCGGTGTAAAAGTTTCACCTCAGTAATAGCAAAGAATATACTACAAGTGCACAACAATCAATATAGCACTTAAGGGTCGAATCCACTAGAGGCCGAAAGCGCACTATAAGTTTATCAAGTCATGTTAAGATAGGACAAATATGGATTGGATTTTTTAAGGTTTTGTGTCATGAAAATTAGAATGTAAATAAAAGTTTAAAAACGATGTAAAACAAGCGTTGGGTTCCAGGAAATTATCTAGGATTCATGGATTAAACTGTTTAGAAATGACGAACATAGATATGGTAAAGTATGAAAACCAGTAGTAAATTAATCGAATACTCTCGTATGATTAAGCAAGTATAACAACCTAATTCTTTCAGGTTATGAAAAGTAAAAAAGAGAGACTATGCCGCAAAAGTTGAAAACAACTTATGTAGGGCTAATTTGTTCCAAATAAAATATATATAATAGATAAAAAAAAGTGGTCAACAATGGATCAAAGCAATATAAGTTCCAAATCCAAATTTATTTGTATTTATCAAGCCATGAACTCCCCTTTGAAAACCCGTTACCCAACAATAAAACTACTCAATCATAAGTAATGAAATCATAGCAAGATGAAACTGGAAATTTTGCATTATTAAAGAGCGTTTAGAAAGCCTTTTTTGCTGATACAAAGATTGGAATTTCTCTCCTTTCAAACTATACGTAAAAGCTCGATAAAAACCTTAAAACAATGAAAATTGAACCATAGGTTCTTTCTCCAAGGAAAATCTATGAATTTGGTGATGGCTGCCTGATGCTCTTTGTGAGGCTGTTCCTTGCGTATTTATACGCGTAGAAGTTGGATAGGGCAAATCCCAAAAGAATTAGCATATTTTTCAAAGATTTGGAAATCTTCTTGTTTTTCTGTAATTTGATGATATCTTGAGATCCGTCTTATGGATTTGGAGGTTCTGATATGCAAAGTGAAGATAAAATCCTCATCTCTCTCGTTTTCAAATTTGGTTTGATCCAACGGTGCGATCTCTTCTTATGGGTGGAGACACATTTGAGGTCAAGAATCTGTCTTTTTTTCAAAAGGCTTTATTTCTCCCTTTTACGCCGAAAATGCTGCAATTTTCGAATCATGATTAAAACCAACGAAAACACTAACAATATACTTTTATTTCTAACACTTGTGTAAATATAAAAAAACTAATAAAATATATAGTAAAAAGTGGTAAAATATGATGTATATCAAATCCAAGACTTAAACCTTTGTTTGCCTTCAAACAAACATCAAAGAAAAGTTAGGAAAAAAGGTTTGAAAATAAACATTTGAAAATCACGGGAACTCACATATCCTTGGAAACATAGCCATCACCTCTTTGACCTTTTCACCTGCTTACAAACAAGGTTACCAGGGTTGTCACTCCTCGCAACCATCATAGGTTTCTTCCCTGGAATCTTAGCTTGCAAATATTTCAATTTCAGATCCTCGAACTTTCCCACAAATGATCAAAATAACGGTAGAATCTCCCTAGGATGCCAGCTAGATAAATGGGTAGGTATAAAAAGGGCATTTGGTGTTTAGTGGTAGAGATTAAGAGTGTTTAGAGTGTTTTTGGTTACGAGACGTTTTCTGTGGATGTCGACATTATGCAAAACCGCAAAAGAGAATGGTCTTGTTGATACCTCCAATTTTTCAATCCCTTGCGCACTCTCCTAGACTTGGATTATACTCTATGTACTTTTGTAAGTACTCCTCATCTCATATTAAGAACATCATCACTCTCCTCAATCCATGTGATTTCTTGTGATTTTTGTAGACCATGAGACTTGTGAAAAATGATCATTCCCTTTCCCGTTTTTTTTTGAAGGGGTGAATGATCTTAAATATTTGAATGTATCAAAATTACCATAATATTGTGTGAATCTCGAGGAATGCTAAATTTTTTTTGTGAAATTTTGCCAAGTTTTGTATGAATCCCAAGGAATGCCAAGTTTTTTTTGAATCTCCTTTATATAAAAGGGGAAGAATTAGAGAGCTATAAGGCTATCCACATCAGCCAAAAGCTGAATTTTCTTAGCCAATAAAAATGCCATGTCACTAAGTAATTAATTGTTTTTTTTTTCTCGTCTCATGGTGTTTCTCTTTCGTAAAACCCAACCTATTTTTTAGTCACAAATCTGATTTCAAGGGCCCAATAGCAGCCCAAAACAAATGCCTCATTAGTAGTTTCTCTTTTACGTCCTCCGGTCTCTTCATCTTCGTGATGGAATTAAATTTTCTGCGCTGATTCGTGTTAACTCCTTCGTTCTTGGCTTTTCATCTTCGTCTTCCTTCTTAGACCTCCATCAATGGCTATTGCGTTTCTTTTTTTCTCTGCTATAAATCTAAGATGCCCTTGGCTCACAATTCCCATAACCATCCTCTACGAATCTCTGTTGGAAACAGGGAGAGAGGTTTTAGAGTGATGGAATTAAATTTGGAGAAGGGGTTCGTTGTTTTGATTGGAATTTGTCTATGGTCTTAGGCAAGATGGCTATTCAACTCAATTTCAGTGATAATGATCTTATCGAGGAAGGTGGCGGCGCTGGTAGCTTCTCGCGACGAGGGGTCGTGTTTGGCATCAGTTGCTTGCTTGATTTTTCTTTAAAGTCATGGCTTAAATAGGTATTTTCCTTTTCACATTTGTGGATATAGAACGACTATATATGCTCTTTGGATTCGATAGAAATATTTTATATTGTCTAAAAGCCAAGTCTTTGATTCATGATTTCATTCATCTATATTTGTTTTTCTAATTTATTACATATGTCAGGAGTTCGACTGAGAATTGACGAATAAGGAAGTATAAAATCTGGTCAGTGAAATATTCAATTCACTAAAGAGAAATCTGTGGTAAGTTATTATCTCTATCATGACTCTGTTAATGGAACTGACCGAGGCCTTTGTTAATGTAACTAATGCTTCCTCATTTTCCGTTGTGTTTATTATTTTGTTACAGTACAGATCAAGGAATTCTTTCCTAACGGTGCATTCAGAAAAACGTGAGTGCTTCTAATATTTGTCTTTAAGAAGCTAATAAAAATCCCGTACATGTCCTTTGTTTGCTTTGAATTTTTTAGTGTTTCGTTCAGCTTATGTCTCTCAGATTTCCATTGTCGCAAAGTATACTATTTTGGGAATGTCGAAACCCGGAAATTAGGAACTTTGGTTATTTACGTCTATCTATGTCAAACCAAGAGCTTGCTCATGCTGGAGTGAAAAAAGGATGAGAGAGATCAAGCCTCTGTGGCTCAAAAGGCTTGCCATGTAATTCAAAGCCTTGGGGGTGAATAAGTTGCTGAGATTCTTGATCACAGGGAAGGTGCAAGAATATGGCTTCGAACTTTCAAAACAACTGAGGAAGCTGCAAGAGCTTACAATGCTGCAACATGTAGAATCGTGGCTAGAAAGTTTAAGTGAATTTCCCCAAAGAAAACCCTACCATCTCTTAGAAACATCCTGCGAAGCCAGTCGCTAACTCCTTTGACAATATGTGTTTCATGGAGGAGAAATACCAAATGGACAGCAACAACTATTAGCTCGGTTTGACTAACTTGATTGATGTTATAGGTAATGGGTACCACCAATATTTCAGCTCAGACCAAAGGAGTAATTCATTTGATTGTTTTGGGTTTGGTTGGAACGATCAAGCTCCAACAACTCATGCTCAGTTCGTCCAGGAAGCTAATCCAGCTAAGAAGGTCAAGCTCATAGATTTTCAGTTTATCATCATCTTAGCATATTTTATTTTTCCAGGATAAGAATCTTCTCCAACTATACCAAGGACACGAGACTAGCTCCACCAACAGGTTTGTTTTTTTTAGCTTATTATCACATGAGCATTCATTATGATAATTTGTCTATATATATCTTCTTCTTGATTGGAAAATGATCTGCCTCTCCAAAACCAAAGGACATGACCCTGCAAAACATTTTTGTTTTTTGGTGAAGCTTAAATCTCTCTTACGATTTGCCTACTTGTGGTCATGGTTGTGAATAATGATGAATTTCCCTTCTATTCGCCAAAGAGAAAAGAAGGTATGACCGAGCTTTGAATTTGATTTTCATGTATCTACTAGGAATCAGCAAACCATGCAGAAAAAAGAATCACAACAATCAAGGAGGTTAGCTAAAGAAGAAACGCAGAGCCAAAAATATAACCACTTCTGTTCCTAAGCTCTCAATTTGAATTGACCGGCCTAACAATTGTTTTACTTTATGCTACAGTATTTGACAAACAATTTAATCTCCAATTTTGTTATTTGCAATAATGCGTTCTCATATGACTTTACAACAATACATATAGTCAGATATCAAACTACCAAACCTAAACAAAAAAAACAAGGATTCGAATTATCTACACTACGATGTGGGCCACTAGGAATTAGAGGCCCAATTATGAACCGAACAACACAAACAAGTAATACCAAAACTAGAAGAACAATTACATCGACTACTACTACAAGTATCAGGGCCGGTCCAACCGAATATGTGGCCCAAGACAAAAAAAAAATTAAAATAGTTATTATTTATTTATTTTTTAAAATATTAACCTATAAAAGTATAATAGTTCATAAACTTATATATATTTTATTTTAATGCTATCATCTGATTTTAATGACCTTAACTAGATTTCTGAGCATAACTCCGTCAGATTCACTCATAGATTCGTCCAGTACGTTAACACTATCATGCAATCAAGGAAATCAGAGACGAGTGCGAACATCGATATATTACATACTATAACTCCTAAGCTAAATCAAGGATTGACGTCGACATCCTAACAGCCGACCTAGAAAATCCAAGGAGAGTTCCTATCCTTGAAGAATAAAATGAGGAATGCATAATTTGTTTACAACCACTATATGAAAGAGAAGATATCAACGACTTAGCATGCAACCACAACTACCACCATCAATGCATTGTAGAGTGGATCCAAATCAAGATAAACTACCCGATATGTAGGGCAACTATTCTTAGAACGAAAATATCAAAACAAAATTTGAAAATGGAAAGATTCCAAAAAATCCAATGGTATGTTACAATAGAAAACAAAAAAAGAAATTAATTCAAACAACCACAACAAAAAACATACTCACCAAAAAAATCATAAAAACAACAACTATACGTTACAAACATATTTTACTATAAATACTTACCACAAACTTCAGTACAAAACATAACCAAGAACCAAACAAAGAACAAGACATGTATAAAACATCAGCAAAAAAATACAAAAATAAAACACAAGTAGTTTCCAAATCATGAATACTAAAAGTAAAACTGAACAAAATATACCCATATTAATGCAAAACTTGCTAAAAAGAACATAAATACACCAAAGAATCCGTCCTACAAACAAAAATCATAAGAAAAAAAATTCATCAAATGATTCACCATAATGTCCGCGCGTAGCGCGGAGAAGCCTCTAGTCATATATATAATAGCATACTCCTCTCTTCATCTAAGGTGTCCACATAGGCAAATCATTTTTTTACAATTAATTTTAATTTTAAGTGTCATTTATTGTTACTTATAGGTAAAAAAATCTAATTAAATATAAAATACGAAAATAAGTCAATAAATAGCTAAAAGTAGTACATGTAAAATTAATTTGAGTATTTTATTGTTGTAAATATAATTTCAACAATAAATGAATTTTATGATAACAATACAAGTTTATATATTCAGTTTCAAAAATTGGAAATATGTACATTAAATATACATATAAGAACAAATGAATAAAAATAACATCAAAGAATCAAATAAAACAAATCTAAATAATTTGAATGTCAAACGACTGTTAAGATGTTGTTGATCTAAAGAGAAATAATATATATTGTTTCACTACAAGGATATTGAACCATCTCATTAAAGATGATGTCGTTTATGTATATTTATTGTTACTAATAACTACTACACTTTTTAATTAAATTAAAAAAACGAAAATCAGTAAATATATGTAGAGTTTAAACAAGTAAGTAAAAAATGGGTTAAACAATCATCCTACTAACTAAAAGAAATACTTTGGAGCTTCTGGGGCTATCCACGTCAGCTTTTCTGACTTCTCTCTCAAGATGCCACGTGGCATATGCTAAGTTAGATCGTTCTGATGTGGTTCCTTCTCTCTTATTAGCCGTGACATGATATGAGTTTTACTCTTCCTAGGGTTTTACGTTATAATCTTCTCCTTGATATGGAACGATCGTCTCCTTCTTTCTCATTCATCATGAATCGATTTCTCTACAAGAATTGAATCGTATCATTCACGTGACCCTGCAAACTGAAGACAAAAAATTATTCTCCTATCCGTTCCGATTCCCCATCGTCCGCCCTTTTCCCTTTGTATCTTCTCATCTTCGCACCTTAGCCATTTTGCCTTCGTTCGTTGAGGCTTCCAAAGGGAAATTTCTCCACCGTTTCAAGCATGTGTGTGTATCATTACCCGATCTGTGGTAGCGACGGATATGATCAAGTTTTACTCCACTTATAAGGCAGTTAGCCGGTTTCATTGATCTTAGATGTAAATCGATTTTGATTCATCTTATATTTCATATCTATGTTTCTGCTATCTTAGATGTAAATCGATTTTGATCCATCTTATATTTCATATCTATGTTTCTGCTCTAACTGTACTTTTGCAGGCGTTATATACTAGAATCAATAAACGTCATTGACTCTAGGAAAATTCTCGAAAGATTTATGTAAGTTTTTGTTCCATTAGGTGTAAGACCATTTAATATTGTTCCCTTGACTAAAGATTTTATGTAATCTTCAAAATGAGCGTCATATAGTTTTTTGTTTGGCTTACATAATTCCTTCTATAAAATACAGTGGTCAACTGTGAGAACTTGGACTAACAAAACCTTTTACCTACTATTTGGTACTTATTCTCTTTCATGTTCCGGTTTTCTTGCTAAATAATCATTTCTTCTGCTTTTGTTACGCTCTTTTTGAGGCTCTCTTCAAAAACAGACTAAGAAGTGCATCGTAAGAGTCAATGGAGGCCTAAAGAGTAGCGTTGATGCTCTTATGGCTAATTTTGGAAGGTCCTCCAGGAAGAAACCATGGTGCAACAAACACTCAAATTTTCGTATGGCAGAGATGGAGAGAGATTTGTAGTGAGAAACTCACTCGCTGAAGCAGTAGTTCAAGGCATTAGACGCCATTGCCTTGAGTACATGGCTGGTGGATGTGTCTTCGTGCTTGCAAAGTGAATGAACTACTTTAAAACAATTCAAAATCTCTACATGAGATTGTTTGAATATTGTGGATATGAGAACAAAGTCTAACTTATAAGTCGCGCCTTCGATTTGGTAAGCTTTGTTTTATTTTTTGGTTTGTATAATAACCGTTAAGGGCATTGGCTTGGTATTATATTCTTGACTAATTGAAGAAATGCATGAAACAATGCTCTAAAATTTGGGGAGCTACGTGGTGTATGGTCGAAGGCATTAATTAGCTACTGAAACAGTAAGGAAACCAAATGATGATCCAATACTTAAATTATCATCAAACATTTTTTATGAGTGATTACTAGCTAAGATCTTTCAACTACAACTCATTTCAATTTGGTCATGCCTTCGTGTTGTTGGTGCAAGGTTAGGGATGGAGAGGACATACAAGCAGAGTGGGTTTGTCGCATTTGGTCTGCCAAATATCACTTTCAAAGATGGATCGAGTGATGGCGTAGAGGATAGCTTAGACTTTCTTCTCTCTACTTTTTCGAATCTTCTGTCTCTGATTTCAATTTGAATCGGTAGCTATTTCTCTATTAGAACTCAAATTAGGTTAGAAATAAAATTCCAAACAAAATTAAGTTGATTTTCAAGATATATTTAAGTTCTCATATATGTGGTAATATGAATGCACATGTTCTTATTCCGTAGTTTGCTGTTTTAAAATGAATCTATAACAATGTCTCTCATTTCTCTATTTATAGAGTTGAAAGAGAAAATATGTACAAATATAATATATTTTTTTTTTTGTTGGTCACATATAATATTCTTTTAAACAGATTATGTATATGTTGTAGGTGATTGGTGCTGGTGTTAGAAGGAAGGTGGTTAAATCAAATGGAGATAGTGGTTTTCGTGAGAATGATGTGAAGTGTAAACTGTAAGAAACCATAGTCACATAAGAATCATATTATTTCTCTAAATTCCAGTATTTAAATGTCAACATGCAAACTCACGTTATTTTTATGATTTCTTTGGTAAAACTTTAACATGTGTCTTCTATATGTGGTTGTACAATTGGTGGAGATGATATATACATTTAACCTGTTTCTCGGCCTATTTTAATGTCTATAGCGTCAGGTAAAAATATCCTGAGCACATTTGCTGTGAAACAAAAAAAAGCGAGTCCTAAGTGCGGTGGAGCTAGAAGATAGTATGATGGATGTGTTGGAAATTAAAAGTAAACCATTGAGGTAAACAGAGACATTCACAAAAAAACATTCACATGCAGTCTACAGAATTCGTAATGGAAAAGTAAGGTCTCTAGCTCGGGGATCACATTAATTTATTATTATCATAGAACATAAGAAACTAATAAAGTTTGTACTAGAAAGAAAACTTACAACATTTGCGAAGCACATCAATGTAGCATTCGATAACATCAAAAATTCATAATCAAAGACGTGAACGATTTAAATAAAAACGTTTAGATGCTTTAGGTTAATTGGAATTTGGGAATGCATCAAGAGGTACGTAGGCACATCGCTAGGAAAGGTGAAGCATAACTCACTTCATAATACCATTGAGCTTCTATATTATACATGTGATATTCATAATGTCATGGATCGTTTTTACTCTTTTTGCAAGTGTTTCTCATTTACTGGCCAAAACTCATATGTGACACCCTTAAAAATTATTAAGGTTATTACGAGCTTACATATTTTTAAATTTATTTAGAATTCACTTTTTCATTACATATCTGATTCGGTTTCGTTGAATCTCTCTGTGTTTCCATCGCTTCTTGAAAGTGTTCAAGAACAGCTGGAATAGAGGAGATATGTCGTCAAGACAGACTTATCGAAAGCATTAAGGAAGAGTAATTATTACTTCCTTCTTCGTGATCAAAGTTACATGTCTTAAGAGATTCTTTTTCAATGATCAGTGTGACATATTGTAGGAGTAAAAACGAATATGAAAAGAAATTTAAGAGAACTAAATTCTGAATAAAATGGAGGATATTCAAGTCAAATTCTAATAATTCTACCGAATTTGGACATTGATTGCAAAATCAAAGGCGGCAATGGTAAGTGAGGCTTTGCACATGATTTGGGTAAAAAATGGCAGAAAGCAAGGATTGGTCTCTGAGGAAATTCATAAACAAATGGATTGCAAAATCAATCATCTAATACTGCCTCATGTGCTCTCTTAATCAAAAATTCATAATCCAAAAATTTTTGAAAGCGAAAAATATTGCTGAATCAAATATGATAGAGAAAAATTAAACAAGCGTTATTTAGATAAATTAAATATAATGTGAACTATTTAACCCAAAACCCACGCGTAGCGTGAGATATCCCCTAGTATATATAATAGTACACTCCTCTCTTCATCTAAAGTGTCCACATAGGCAAATCATTTTTTTACAATTAATTTTAGTTTTAAGTGTCATTTATTGTTACTTATAGGTAAAAAAAATATAATTAAATATAAAATACGAAAATAAGTCAATAAATAGCTAAAAATAGTACATGTAAAATTAATTTGAGTATTTTATTGTTGTAAATATAATTTCAACAATGAATGAATTTTATGATAACAATACAAGTTTATATATTCAGTTTCAAAAATTGGAAATATGTACATTAAATATACATATAAGAACAAATGAATAAAAATATTAACAACATCAAAGAATCAAATAAAACAAATCTAAATAATTCGAATGTCAAACGACTGTTAAGATGTTGTTGATCTAAAGAGAAATAATATATATTGTTTCACTACAAGGATATTGAACCATCTCATTAAAGATGATGTCGTTTATGTATATTTATTGTTACTAATAACTACTACACTTTTTAATTAAATTAAAAAAATGAAAATCAGTAAATATATGTAGAGTTTAAACAAGTAAGTAAAAAATGGGTTAAACAAGTAAAATAAATATAATGGTAAATTCTAAACAACGGGTTGACCTTCTTGCTTAATTTTTTTTTATATATATAATCAGTTTAAGAAATTGGAAATATGTAAAATAAATATACATATAAGAACAAATGTATCAAATTATAAACGACAACAAAGACTCAAAGAAAAAAACCTAAATAATTTCAGTGTCAAACAATTGTTAAGGAGTTAAAAAAAGAATATATATATTATTTCACTAAAAAGCAACTGAACCATCTTAGTAAAGATGAGATAATAAGATGAAAATTTGGAATATACAATTTTTTCATTATGTTATATTTGAATTTTATGAAAAGATGAAAGACAAATTTAAAAGTGTTATACTACCATTATTTAAAAGATAAGAGGTATACACTGTAAATCGTAAAATCAAAAAAATTTCGTTAAGCTAATAAAATTATAAAACTCATGCATCACGCGAACGATGTTTTAGGATTATTTGAGTATTTTATTTTCTAAACTAAAAGTACAATAATGAATGTATATCATTTATAATAAAATTCTTTAGAAAATAATCAAAACATTATGAGTTTACATATAAGAGCAATGAATAAAAATGTAAATAAGCGACATGAGATATAATCAAACAAAAATAGATTAAATGATTCAATTATTAAAGCATCATAATTGAGTTTCTGCCTATTGCTATGAAGCTGAAGGTTTAATGAGAAATAAGATATATGATTTCACTAAAGGATATCAAAAAAATTCAGGAGAAAGTAAAGTAAAAAATTGGAATATAAGATTTGTCCAAAAGAAAAAAAGAATTTCTTATATAATATTTTAAGGTTCCCAAAACTTTAACAACAAGATACAATATAAATTAGTGATTATTTTCTCTCTTTCTTTCTTTGATACTCAGAAAAACTATGATTATAAATAAATCTTATAAAATATGTAACATTTTAAACAGTTTCAAAAATATATCTTATAAAATATTGTAGCATTTTCTTAAATCAAGTTATGGATGCCATGTGTCACCTATTCTTTTTACATTTGGCTTTCTAATTTGTTTATTAAAAAATATTTTTTTAAAAAAAAATCACTTTACAATTAATCCAAAGAATTTAAAAAAAAACCACTTTAACAAGACAAATGTTTAAAACTGTGTCTCCGTATAAATAGTTGTGATTTTAAAACAAAAAGTTACAAAAAAACTTTAATAAAAACAAGTAACATGAACAAAAACAAAATGTTGTGAGAAAATTAAGAAATGATTTAAGAACTTTTAAAACTATTAGAATGTTTAAGTCTAATTAGAAAAATGTAGATTTTTTTTTTAAGTCCTCACAACTTTTAACTCCAATTTGCGAATACAATTAAAATAATTTGTGGTAAAAAAAGTAACGCTTCTAACGAATATTCTCTTCTCTGAAAAAAAACTCTACTCCAGCACAAATTATGAATTCAGAAAACAGATTCATTTCACTACTGAATTGATGTTAAAGACAAAAATCACAACAAATTAATAAAGAGAGTGAGACAAAAATACAATCAAGCTGCAATTATTCTCTTAGTACGATTCAAAGTTCTCATGAAGCAATTACAAAGATGCATTCCATATTTTTTTGTTGAGATCATATGTCTCACTAAAAGCAAAACATACTATAATTTATCTAATCAATAATTTTTTAAGAAATTTGTTTGATGCAAGAAAAAAAGACGATCAATCATTTGTTTTAAGGAACCGTAGTGAATATTGATAAAGACATACAAGTTAGGGATTTATACCAAAAGAAAATGTCTTCCATATGCTATAACTTTTATTAATAAATGACATGTTTCTTTTTTCATATAACATTATATAAGATGTGCATTAATTTTGTACAAATGCTTAGTCTTCTAACGTAGATAATTATTTACGATAAACATTAAATTTATATAACATTAAATATAAAAATAGTGAAGAAATTATAAATAATTGTCTACTTTTACAATGATTTTTTAAACCCACGCAACGCGTGGGCAATCCCTAGTATTCAATATAATTGAGTTTTTGGAAGTATAAAAGAAAAAATTGAAAACGTTGCAATACCATAATTTAAAATAAATAAATAATCTTGAGTTTTGATAGATATAAAGTTAAAAAATGAATGGTCACGTTATTCATGAATTATACAACAAAATATAGGGAGCATGATATATGATTTTTATGTAAAAGTGTACGCAGTTATACACCATGATCCAAAAAAATTACATATTTGATAATTCAATATTTAAATCAATGCTTTTAATACTAAAATCTAGGAAAAAAATACTTTTAAAGTGTTTAAGAAAAAGTAAATATATTATTATGCATGTTACGCGATTATGACTAAAATATGGTTAAGATAGAAGCAACTAAAAACAAAATAATTTGTTTTTAGAAACTAAAAATTATTTATTTAAAATCAAATGTCAAATTGGAAGAATTTCAAAAAAAAAAAAAATTCATACTCAAATTAATGATTGAACATATGATATTATAATATGTTAATGAATGTAAAAGATATATACTAACATAAATACTTTGCAGTACACGTTATATATGATATAGTTTCCAAACATAGGAAAATAACATAAGAACATCAACAGAAACAAAACTCGCCCGACGGGCGAGTCTAACCCTAGTCTCCATAATGAGGCTGAACATTTTTTTTTCTTTTTCATAAAGATGAATAATGTACTTCAATATTAACTGAAATAAGTTTCAACAAAATTAAAAAAAAAAGTACATGAAATGTAACAAATGTCTCCACATTAACCAAAAACGATGGAAAAAAAACAAATTTTTTAAATAGATAATATTTTATATTATGTTTTGTCGGAGTCAACAAAGAAGGGTACACGGTTGATAAGGAAATGGATATAAAAAAAAAAACAAACAAAGATCTTAATGATATTATTATTTTAAAGCCTAAATGGATAAAGCAAAAACATGCTTTATACACATATTAGACTTAGAGCAAATCTAAACTGATATAGGATGCTCCCTTCACTTATCATGTGATGACTCCTAGGATTCTGGCAAGTAAGAAATGAGATCCGGAACCAAGTATTGATAGTCTTTATATAGTTTTTCCACTTCTTTTACAGAATCTTTATGATTAATTCTACATAAAAATTGTAATAAAAATTAGTTAGTATAAAAAGTTGTTATGGAGTGTAACCCCAACAAGGATTCAAATTATGAGAAAAATAAAAAAAATTCATAGCTTGCAGAAAAAATCAATACATACATTTTATTATTTAATTTGTCCCAGATCTTACAAAAACTTTTAATTTTTGTTCATCAACCTTTTTTGCCATAGTAAGAAACTTGTCCTCCACATTTTTTGGGTTCTTTGCTTTTCCAGACATCAGTTTGGTTTTGGGGTTGTCGAAATTTTGTCTTCCAAACACGGTTTTGAGTTGGTCGTATCTTCATTTCCATACAAAATAAGTGAATTTTTTATTACTTTTGCATGAAAGCAAATTCAGTTACTGTTTTTATTACAATCTCAAACACTTTTCAAATTAATGAACTTTATTAGAAAGCATATGCATAGTGCACTTAACCATATAAATCATGAGAACATGACATGATAACCAACTTTACACTGATAAATGAATCGAAATCCAATTTTATTCTCAACAGATGATAATGAAGATCAATAATTTAAGATGTGTATGATCATAAAAGACATATACTTTTCGTCGAGAAGAAACAATATATTCTAAAATTAAGGAGTCAGATAAAACTTGAATTATAAAGGAAAAATTATATTTAAATTTTTTCAATCTTAGAAGAAAAATCTCAAGGTATAAATCTGGAATAGTTTAAAGTAACAAACCAGAAAAATTACAATGTATGAGTACAAGCTACGGTATTAGAGCACTAACTGATGAATAGTTTTGAGTTGCATGGACGTCTTTATATACATAAAATATTGCTAATGATAGTCTATTTTAGAGAGACAACTCTTTAGCAATGTGATATGAAATGTCTAATAATATTTAATGAAATCAAAACATGTCAGTTGTAAATAATTTTTCATACTAATTATAATCAATAAACCAAGAGAAAATATGTTTAAAGATTTTTTATCTATATTTTGTGATAATTTTTTTTAAAACATATCATATAATTATCTGTCAAAACTTCTTTAGCCCAATAAATTAAATTACTTTAATTACATTGAGACATTTATTTTTAAGATTTTATAATTTATATCCGAAATCAAATAGATAACATATTAAAGGGTCATCAAATCTACGATAAAATTATTTTATCTATCATTGACAAAAACAAAAACTAATAAAGAGTATCTAATGCATATGCGAAACTAGGGTTAGCACGCACAATACGCGTGGAGTTTATTTCAAAATATTTCAGCAAAACATCTTTTGGAAATTATTTTCTTCTACTAATGTTGATGTGTACTACACATTACTGAATTTTGTAGTTCTTATTTTGCACACATGATCATTTATTGTATATCAACAAAAAATCGAACACGAAAACAAGTGCGGATAGATTTACTAATCACTTTGTATACGCTCTTTTAAAGTTTAATTATTTTCATTATTTGTATGTGAAATTTTGTTTCTTTTGTGATCACGACAAACTTCATTTATCGATTAAACAAATACCATTTCAAATTCATTGTTTAATAATGTACAGTAGATTTGGTTAATTTCTAATTAATGACAGTCGTGCGTATATATATGACCAAATACTAACCAAACTAACTATTTGTTTTCGTAGTTTAGGTTCTTTGGTTATTCATTTTTGTAAAAAAAATTCTTGAGATACTTTTATCTTTAATCGTCAACCTAATTCATTGAGTGATTTATGATACAAACTCTGAAGCGATAATAATTATTTGCACATAATTCCTAAAATCAAAACCAATACATTTTTCATTCTTAACTCAATGAAATCATACTACACCAATTCTATGTAACTCGATTTCTATACACAATTTAAATGTTGACTCGCTAAGTGATATTGTTCGTAGATTTCCTAGTCTAGGTTTCTCTTTATTACTTTTCGATAATTTTTTGGCAAAAGATTCTTTATATTTCTAAGTTTTTTTTTTAACGCTGAATGATATTGATGTGAAAACAAAAGGGGAACCAAAGAACAACAGCGGAGAATCTCTAACACTGACAAAACCAAGCCAGTAAACAAAGAAAAAGAAAACCAAGCCAATAGGCTTTTGGGGAAACTTAACTAGTGAAAGACAATTCTTTATAAATGAGAATCAGAAGGAAACTCAACTTTACCCAAGCTCAAACTGTTGAGAAAAACAGAGAGATGGGGGATCATCTTCTTGGAGCTCTAGCATCCGAAGTAATCTTGTGTACCAGCCATTGGGGATAGCCTCGGGCTATATAGGATTGATGCCTGTTATCCTTAATGACACTTTGAGCAATCAGACTTGCGATTTGGTTGCCTTGGTCAGGGACATGGACTAAGCTCCACGAATCAAAACACCTCAGATTTGCAAAGATGCGGTCAATCAACTCTTGGAACATCGGAAATGTGCGAGGACTCAAGAGAGCTTCTTTAGCTTGAGAGAATTTTGCTTCAAAAATTACCTTTTTAAGCTAAAGATTAGCTAACGACTCAGATGCCCATAAGAAACTCCATAGCTCAGTTTCTAGTTTCAATAAGAGGAGCGCGTAAGACCTCCGACTATGAAACAAAGTTTCTCCTTCATGATTACGTGTAATCCAAGACACCCCACCATCAAAGCTACTATCATTCCATTCAGCTCCTAGGTTGCATTTGATCACAGAGGGAGGAGGCCGAATCCATGACGAAGCAGGTCCGATGGGCCTTCTTGCGGCAGAGGAAACCTGAATGGTAGGTGGGGCAGAGGTATTGATAGAGAACCAAATTGCTGCATCCTCCTTTGCTTTATCAATAATGTTTGTCGCACTAAATCGGGCATTCTCGAAGACCAAGGCATTTCTAGCCTTCCATAAATGCCAAATAATCCAAGGGAAGTTCCGGCTCGAAGAAGGATCAAGAGCTTTATTCCTTATGCATTCTAATAAGTAGTGGATGTTCAAGAAGACGGAGTTGGGGGAGAAACCGGATGGGGGAAGAGGTATACCCGAGAGTTCTCAGGTCTCCATTGCGATGTCACACGAAAAGAGGAGGTGGCATATACTCTCTGGTTGCATCTTATCACAGGAAATACAGGTAGGATCACAAGGAATTCCTCTTGACTGTAATCTTTGTTTATTCGCCACTGTTCCTGCTAGAGTTTTCCACAAGAAATGCCTTAGCTTTGGGGATGTTTTAATTTTCCATAACCTTGACCATAAGCTCTTTTCTATGGGTGGTAAAGACTGAGATTGGCCCGTTTGTGCTGCCATGAGAACTTCCTGGAAACGATGCTCTTTGTGAGGCTGTTCCTTGTGTATTTATACGCGTAGAAGTTGGGTAGGGCAAATCCCAAAAGAATTAGCATATTTTTCAAAGATTTGGAAATCTTCCTGTTTTTATGTAATTTGATGATATCTTGAGATCCGTCTTATGGATTTGGACGTTCTGATATGCAAAGTGAAGATAAAAATCCTCCTCTCTCTCATTTTCAAATTTGGTTTGATCCAACGTGCGATCTCTTCTTATGGGTGGAGACACATTTGAGGTCAAGAATCTGTCTTTTTTTTCAAAAAGCTTTATTTCTCCCTTTTACGCCGAAAATGCTGCAATTTTTGAATTATGATTAAAACCAACGATAACACTAACAATATACTTTTATTTTTAACACTTGGGTAAATATAAAAAAACTGATAAAATATATAGTAAAAAGTGGTAAAATATGATGTATATCAAATCCAAGACTTAAACCTTTGTTTTTTTCAAACAAACATCAATGAAAAGTTAGGAAAAAAGGTTTGGAAATAAACATTTGAAAATCACGGGAACTCACATATCTTAGGAAACATAGCCATCACCTCTTTGACCTTTTCACCTGCTTACAAACAAGGTTACCACGATTGTCATTCCTCGCAACCATCATAGGTTTCTTCCCTGGAATCTTAGCTTGCAAATATTTTAATTCCAGATCCTCGAACTTTCCCACAAATGATCAAAATAACGGTAGAATCTCCCTAGGATGCCAGCTAGATAAATGGGTAGGTATAAAAAGGGCATTTGGTGTTTAGTGGTAGAGATTAAGAGTGTTTAGAGTGTTTTGGGTTACGAGACGTTTTCTGTGGATGTCGACATTATGCAAAATCGCAAAAGAGAATGGTCTTATTGATATCTACAATTTTTCAATCCCTTGCGCACTCTCCTAGACTTGGATTATACTTTATGTACATTTGTAAGTACTCCTCATCTCATATTAAGAACATCATCACTCTCCTCAGTCCATATGATTTCTAGTGATTTTTGTAGACCATGAGACTTGTGAAAAATGATCATTCCCTTTTCCTTTTTTTTTTGAAAGGGGTGAATGATCTTAAATATTTGAATGTCTCGAAATTACCATAACATTGTGTGAATCTCGAGGAATGCCAAGTTTTTTGTGAATCTCAAGGATTGCTAAGTTTTTTATGAATCCCAAGAAATGCCAAGTTTTTTTTGTGAATCTCCATTGTGAGGCTGAAGATTTTGTTTTTCTTTTTTCTAAAGATAAACCGAAAACACACAAAAATGAATAATGTACTTCAATATCAACTGAAATAAGTTTCAACAAATTTTTTAAAAAAGTACATGAAATGTAACAAATGTCTCCAAATTAACCAAAAAAAATGAAAAAAAACAAATTTTTTAAATAGATAATATTTTGTATTATGTTTGGTCGGAATCAACAAAGAAGGGTACACGGTTGATAAGGATATATATATATAAAAAAAAAAGAGATCATAATGATATTATTATTTTTAAGCCTAAATGGATAAAGCAAAAACATGGTTCATACACATATGCTCGAAACTCTTCTTCTTTGACTCGTTTTTGAAGAAAGTTTGTGTTTAAATTTGTTGAATATTGATGTTGGAACGGTTTGGGTTGGAAATAGTTTTGGTTAGGAGACAAAATGGTGTTGTATTTTGAGTATTGGATGGATGAAAATTGCGGAATTGAGATTTGGTTGCCGATGTTCGAAATTGGAGAGTGTGTCGGTCGACACACGTATTTTTCTTACCAAACTTAGCTGATTTCGTCTTTGTAAGGTTGTTTTTGTTGTGGGATTGTTATGCAGATGGATTTTAGAAAGAGAGCACGATCGAGTACTGCTGGTGGTTTAGGTTGTAGCCCCAATCCATGGCCAAAACACGAGGGACAGAGTATTCCAATTAGGAGGACATGGCGAGATTGCCCTGAGGTAGTTCTTCAGAAACATGAGGTTGCGCGCAGAAAGATTAGAGATAATTGGGATGACTATGATTCCCTCTACTTCAATCAGTGGTTGAGTGTGTCTGTGCAGCCTACACGCATTGTTGACCATGACACTCTGAGGTCTTTGGGTATTCTTGATGAGGTAGTTCGTTTATTGCACTTTACAGAATTGGGGACCATTGCTACCCAGCATCACCACTTGTACCCAGACTTGGTGTGTCAGTTCTTTGCTACCGTCAGAGTCTACTACCTAGAGAATGAGTGTCCATCTAGACAGAATGGGACATTGACTTTCATGATCGGAGGAGACAGATACAGGATCCCTCTCATGGATCTATGTGGGATTTTTAGATTTCCACCGGGGTTTGAAGATGTTGCTCTTCCTATTTCTTTTTATAGAGATGAGACCTTTATGGGCTTTGTTCGGATCAGCCGAGTATGAATCCAAGAGCACTACGCACACAGACATTTGCCATCCGGCTCTGCGATATATGACTCATCTGTTCTCCAACACAATTATGTACCGGAACGAGCCCGGTAAGATGAGATTGGACAAGCTCATGGTTCTATACTATGTTATATCACAAACATTTTCGTGCAGGCAGCCTTATCACTCATATCTTGGAGTTCTGCGGCATTGATCTTTCTGAGAGCTCAGCAGTGCGCATGACCTACACTATGGACAACAAGCATATAATAAGTGCCACATGGACTGCAACAGACGACATGTGGGTTATTCGTGACAACGCTCGTGCGCATTACCAGGTTCCTTTGCCACTTCCAGAGCTGACTGACATCAAGGCTGGTCCTGATGCACTCTTTTTCCTTCCTGTCCTCCTCTTCGTCAGCCCGTTGTCAGCAAACGATCCACTCGCAGGCCTACTACACGTCGCAGGGGTGCTTCTTCTAGGGCTATAGCTTCTACTTTTTCCTCTCCCTGTCTAGAGCACCCTCCTCAGGTTGACATGGATCCGGTCCAGTGGTGGATAGTCACGAGCATTCAGACTCTTTGGATTGCTTTTGCAGATTTGTCTCATTGCGTTTGTATTCGTCCTCGTTCACCGTCTCCTCCACCAGGTGGTTCACCACTTGCAAAGGAAGATGAGGAGGTTGAGGATTAGCTTGTCTCCATTTTATCCCAGTTTAGTATTTCTTTATCATCTTTTTTTAGTCATTTTTCTTTCTTTTGAGTCAGTTTGTTATTTGTTTGAGTATGATTTTTGAATTTGTGAAACTTTTGAACTTATTGTCATGTGTTGGGCTATTTGATTGTGTTTCGTTTCAGTGATCTTCAGTTTTCCCTTTGGACTTCTCAAACAACAGAAGTCCCAAAAGCCACGGTTTGCAGAATAAAACAGTGTGTCGATCGACACAGTTGGTGTGTGTCGATCGACACATCCACGCACACTACATCGATTGACACCATGCAGGTGTGTCAGTCAACGCATCCACTACACAGGTCCAAGTTTCTTGTTTCACACAATTTTTTAGTTGTTTTCTTTTCCTTCTCACCCATCTCGGATTTACTAACACTGGGGATAGTGTTATTCAAGTCTGGGAGAGGTAGTTGTTAACTTGTTTTTTGTTTTGGAGTCAAAAATTAGTTTTATTGAGTCAAAATTTGTAGGAAACATCAATCTTTCCTAGGAACAAACGCTTAGTTTTTGCGATTTTTAGTTAATGCGACGAAGCCTTTGGAAGGAGCGAATTCGAAACGAAATGATAGTACATGTTTCCCTCTTATTGCGGTTTGCAAAATGAAGAAGATGAAATTCTGGAGTACCACACTTGATCTCCATCTCACTATTTTCTCTCTAGTGATGTCACGATAGTAATCGATCCAACATTTAGGACTCCTTTTTCCCTTTTATCCATCCTTTGTTGATCCCGAATGGTCAGCTCACTTTTTAGTTGGTACCCCGCCTCTAAGCCTTATCCTTTTGTTCAAACCTCATGCATTCTTTTTCCATTTTTTTTATGTGCAGGCATGTGTATAAACACCAGAGAGAAAGAGGACTGACGCAATTCTTCATTCACAAAATTGCACAGAAAGAGGATTTGGTTGGAGCGACGATTGCTAGGTATTCCTTGGGATTCGTGCTCAATGATGGTAATTTTTTAGACTATATACTATTGTAGATCATTTCCCCCTTAGTTTAAACAAAAAAAATTCAAAAATTTTACAAGGGAAAGGGAATGATCATGTTCAAAAAGTCTCTAACTTCTACGAAAATCCCAAGGAATGGAGTGTATGGTTGTGATTAGTGGAGTTTGTATCTTTTATGCTTAATGGTGGTGTTTGGTTCTTTACTATGATTTGGAGGAGAGAGTGCAATGTGAATGAGAAACTGTGGGCATCAACTGGTCCTGACTCTCTCTTGTGTTTATGCATAATGCTTGCATCCACCGAATAACATCAGGTAACCCTAAACATTATTAACTCCAGAAACACCAAAAGCCATTTTCTATACCTAGCCTTTTACTTGGTTGACATCATTCGAGACAATTCCATCACCATTTTGATCAAGTGTGCGACAGTTAGGAGGATGTGAAATTAATGGATTTGCAGGCTAAGATTCGAGGCCCAACCTATGATGGTTGAGATTTCGTGACCACTAAAGGTACTTTGTTTATATGCAGCAAAAAAGTCAACTAAGCGAAAGCGATGTTCCAAAGGATAAGTGAGTTCCAAATGTTAAAAATTAGTATTGGAGATCACATCTTAATCATATGATTTTTAAAACAAAAAAAAAGATGTAGAAAACATGGAGAGTTTGATTACGAAGACAATACTACTAATCTAAGATGGGACAAAGTGTGACGATAAATTTTATAATTTTTTGTAAGTTTAAGAAATCATGAACCCCTTTTCACCGAAATTATAAATTTTGTAAATTTTTGTAAGTTGAATTGCATATTGATAATTTTTTACGTGAATTTTTATTTTTATTAAATCTGGTGACTCTCTTTTGAGAATAATATGATAATAAATCATTTTACTAAAGTGAAGAGATTGCTTGTAAAGAAGAAGTATCAAAATATATGTATGGAGTTCTTTGACCTTCAAGATTTACATAATGTGAACAGTAATTGAGTGCTGTATCTCTTAAGGAACAAACAATAGTTCTTTGTAATTTCTAAAATCTAAATTCTCGTTTTTAAATACGGCATTCTATTTTTCTTCCTGTTCAGTGATCTTATACCATCCTATAACTATGTAGAAACAACTTAGTTTCCAAAAAAAGACGATTCTGTTTGTCAAAGGTTGATATGCAAAAGGTTGTCAAAAAAATGAGTATACTATATATAAGACAAGAAGATTCAAGAGTATCTAATCTTGGTAGCACTTCAATTTGCTGAAAATATCATGTTTCACTGGAGCACCGCGATCTCATATTTGGACAAATTATAAGCGACATTCTGTTTCTACTTTCTAGTATCCTTACTTGAGCCTCAAGGTCCACATGTTTTTTGCAATCTACTTGTCATGTTCTTCTGGTAACCGCTGCTACCAGCGTCGGTGATCAACAAATGCTTTGTATTCATGTTTCTTAAACATAAGCATGTGTAGATTAATGATGCCGGCAGCGACATATCGACGGTTTATAGAAGAGACTTTGTCGCTGGAAAAAGCAGCAACACTAGAAATGGTCACCGTAATCAACATCTTGCGTCTCTGCAACTTTCTCACCACATAATTAGGTCTCAACTAACTTATAATTGCAACTTTTGTATAGCTGGCCGTTGACGTAGCACTCCCGAACATGACTACCATATGAAAGACAATCAGCTAGGAAAACATTATAAGACTTACGTGTATTTGCTATATTTTCTTATAAGTAAGGCATCAAGGAGGAGAACATTAAAAACCAATCTCGAAATTACCTCTCTCGATCATCTCCAAGCCGCAAGGAAGATAGGATGACTGTTGCAGATTCGTCATCAAAGTAGAGATACTGCAACATTGACTTCATAAGAGGCACAAGGCAATAAAATCTGGAGTAACTGCTCAGCAATACTTGAGTTCCAATTGCTGATGCACTAAAAATGTTAAAAGAGATATAGGCAAGAAGTTAAAATTTGTTCCTACTCATATCATAAAATAAATCTTCTTAGAAAAGGTTTCAGGAAAAGTTGGCAACGAAAATGAAAACTTCTAAGAGAATTGAGTTGCTCTGGTAAACCGAGTTAAACAAACTTCATAAAAGCTAGAAAAAGGAGAAGAAGACAGTAGGAAACTGCATTCTAACTATCCAGAGGTCAATGAAGTAGAAGACTCAAGAAAGAAATGACACTTTACCTATCCACCAAATATAGACTTAATGAAGTATGCGACTAAAATCACAAAGTAGTAGCTCTGACATGTTAACCCAAGAACATCACCTCATCCATGTCATCATTGCTGTAAAATATCGTATATAAAGGCTTGGCTTAAATTGTTTGGTAACGACTGCGACATCATAGTTATGGAGTGAAGTTTGCGTCAATCTTCCTCTGAATTAAAATAAGAGACAAACTTATGCAATGTAAATGTAAGAATTTTCTAGCTTTGAAGCACAAACAATAATGGAGACATGAAGATAAAAACTTTCTAACTAGTACTTCGAAAATCGAAACAAGCGTAAGTTTCCATTGTTTGTTGAAATTACTCACTATCGTTGATGGAGAATCTAAGCACCACATGTCTGGATTATCTCCCAGAGAACCAACCCCATGTCTCGTCCTTTGAAGAGATTTGATTCATCTAGGTTCCGAGTATCTATATTGAAGGATTTGTAAAACATTAAGGATATACAAATGTTTAATCAAGATAAAAAAACTCTAGAGGATATACGAATTGCAGGAGTCACTAAAAAAAATAGTATGAAGGATCCACTGGGAAGACTATGTACCCTTGCCTTCTATCAATGCAAAGCTCCATGAGTTTATCGTAATAAGCTCGAGATATAGCAAGAAAACCATTAGTAGATGTGGAAAAATATTTGTGAACCTAATATGATCTTCCTACTGAGACTGAGGAACTGAAAGCTGCGATTCTAGAGGTGAAAGTGAATTTTATGAGATGAGGAAGCCAGGAAGACGAAGAGATTCAATTCATACATTGAATTCTGACATTAGATGCTAAATCCCAGCATTTGGTCCATATTCCATTGAGGGAAATTGAAACAAAAACGAAACTTGAAACGTCGGAACACAAAAGGGTAATTCAATGGGTACGTGGCTCTCTCTCCTTTGCTCTCATTTGCAAGATGAAGAGTGTTTTTACCCTTTCATATATATATAAAAATAATGTGGAAATTGTGTCAAATGAATTCCAAATAATAAGTTTTTGCTAAAGATTCCCTCTTAATATTTTTAACATAAAATCATGTTAAAATCTAATAATAAATCAAATCCTCATATAATTTTTTGGTATTGAATAAGACTTGACTCAATCATGTTGATTCTCAAGAAAGAATTGAAATCATAGATTGAATAACATAGGATTTTAATGAGGATGTTTAAATGATTGAGAATAATTGATGTGTGTCAAATTGTATTTATACCTAGACTTTGCTATCAACCGATCTAGTTGTTGTAGCATAGCATAGGGTCGAACCAAGAGAGATTAGAATAGCTACACTAAGAATCCAAGTAATTAAATAAGTTAAGCGATTCAAGATTTAGATTTCCTTTTTAAAAGTTCTAACGATGCAATAAAACTAAGTAAAACAAGCAAATGAGAATGAAAATGAAAGATAAACAAGATTAAACAACCAAATAGAAGCTAGACACTAAAGCAAACCATGATCAAGTTTAAACAAATTCAAATGCAAAAGTCAACAAAAATCAACCAAAAAAGTCAATGATCCAAAACTTGTTCAAATATGAAAATTCATGGGCTTTGGACAAAGAAATTGACTTAGGGTGATAAATGACTAACTAATGATGGTAGGATTAACAATTTAAACTCAATTATATGACATAAATCACTCAAATAGACTAATCCATTCTCATGACACTAATCCATTTATTAACCACTTAATTAAGCTAATCTCTCAACTGCAATTAAATGACTAACAATCATTAAACTCAAGTTCATAAAGCCACTAATCACCTTAAACATGAATTCTCATTGGTTAAGAGTGAAAAGCAAGATTTAGGATTTTTCTAGACATTTTATCGAACATCTTTCGGGAGTAAAATATACATGATCTAAATTTGGATTAGCTAAGTCTAATCTAGCATTGAACGCATCATAATCTTTAGAATTCATAAGAATCTATCCCTAGACATCACTTATCATTCATCAATCACCCCTAATCTACTATGTTCAAAAACCCATAAATAAACTACTCACTACTCATGATGCGAAAGACAATCATAATCATAAATAAAGGCATAATCATTAAAGCAAATGACAATAGATTAAGAAAAGTTCACTAAATATATAAACTAGCAAAGATCCAATCATATATCATAAAAAAAGATATTTGAAGCATGAAAAGAGAAGGTCAAATCAAATTTAGGTTTTCTTGTGTCTAAAAAACATATTTATAGTGAATAAAATCGGAACCGGATCGACTTGAAACACTTGGGTCGCATCCAACTAAAATTAGGTGGCCGGGTTGAATAAACTTCTTTCATGGTCGGGCGCTCAACTCGGCGGGTTTGTGCGAGTATGGACCGCTTAAGAGAGACTTCTTTAAGGGTCACTGCTCAATTCGGCAGCCGAGTTAGATGTTGTATTTTCATAACCAGCAGTTGAGGTTAGCACCAACATATTTGATTCTTTCTTCTAACTTCAATCCATCTTCATTTCATATCTTAAGCTTCCAATGCATTATCATATCTCCAAGATCTCTATACACACCTAAAACAAATAAAATAAAGAGGGAATATCAATAATGCATCTAAAAACTAAAATGAGACTCAAAAATTTAAATATGAGACAAATATGCTGGAATAATAAATAAAAAACGAAAATAATAGTGTAAAAATCCCAAATATCAATAACATAGGATTGTGAAGAAAAAAAATTAAAATAATTGATTGAGTAACATAGGATTTTGGTTTGGATACCCAAATCCATTAAAATCCAAAACTAATAAAACCCCTTTAAGTTAATCTACCAAAAATGACAATATTTGTATTTGAAACATTGTCAAAATATATTTTTAAAATGTGGATTACCTATTAAACCGGGTTTGATTTAACAATCCAAGAGACCTATCTCGGGTTTGGCTCTAATTGCTCTGATTCTAGACATTTTTGCCGAGTCGAGCTAAAGTTAACACCTTTACTGTGATTCTTCATGTGACAAAATCCCTTTTGTTGCATCTTTTGGAGTTTGTTGGAGAAAATGAGATTTGTTTATCTCCAGGGGAAAGGTAATCCTGAAACTGCTCTTTCTTCCTTGTACCTTTGCGGTTTCAGTTGCTGGGTACGAGCTTTCTCTGGTGCTAGTTATGATTACAGAGAAAAAACTAGAGATGGGTTTCTTCAGTTAGATGATGCGATTGGTTTGTTCAGTGATATGGTCAAGTCTCGTCCTTTGCCTTCCATTAGTGATTTCAATAAGTTGTTGAGTGCTATTGTCAAGATGAAGAAGTTTGATGTTGTGATTTCTCTGGGTGAGAAAATGCAGTTGTTGGGAATTCTTCAGGATCTCATGCTTTAGGTGTTCTTGGCAAGATGATGAAACTTGGGTATGAGCCTAGCGTTGTCACGTTTAACTCTCTGCTGAATGGTTTCTGTCACGGGAATAGGATTTCTGATGCAGTATCTTTGGTTGATCAAATGGTGGTAATGGGATATAAGCCTGATACAGTGACATTCAACACTCTGATCCATGGACTTTTTCTCAACAACAAAGTCTCAGAAGCGGTGGCTTTAGTTGATCGAATGGTTTTAAAAGGTTGTCAACCGAGTTTAGTTACTTATGGTGTGGTAATCAATGGAATCTGTAAGAGTGGTGATACTGATTTGGCTCTAAGTTTGGTCAAGAAGATGGATGAAGGGCAATTAAAGGCGAATGTTGTGGTTTATAACACAGTTATTGATGGTCTTTGCAAATACAAACATGTGGAGAATGCACTTGAGCTATTCAACCAAATGGAGAGCAAAGGAATTAGACCGGATGTTTTTACTTACAACGCCCTCATAAGTTGTCTTTGTAGCTACGGTAGATGGAGTGATGCCTCTCGACTACTAAGAAATATGATTGAGAGGAAAATCAACCCCAGTTTTGTCACTTTCAATGCATTGATAAATGCGTTTGCAAAAGAGGGGAAGCTTTTGGAGGCTAAACATTTGTATGAGGAGATGATCAGAAGGTCTTTAAGTCCTAGTATTGTCACTTACAATTCATTGATCAATGGACTTTGCATGCAGGATCGTCTAGGGGAGGCCAAGCAGATGTTTGGTTTGATGGTTAGCAGGGGTTGTCTCCCAGATGTAGTGACATACAATACTCTCATTAATGGATTTTGTAAGGCGAAGAGAGTAGATGATGGTATAGAACTCTTTCGCGAGATGTCTCAAAGAGGATTGGTTGGAGACACGGTCAATTACAACACTCTTGTCCAGGGGTTTTTTAAAGCTCGAGATTGTGAGAATGCCCAAAAAGTTTTCAACCAGATGGTTTCTGATGGCGTGCCTCCCAATATTACGACATACAAGATTTTGTTACATGGTTTTTGTAATAACGGGAAGCTAGAGAAAGCATTGGTCATATTTGAGGATCTGAAAAAGAGTGGAATAGAACTTGGTATTATTACGTATAGTATCATCATTCACGGGATGTGCAAGGCTGGTGAGATGGAGGACGCGCAGGGTTTGTTTTGTAGCCTCAGTCTCAAAGGAGAGAAGCCTGATGTTGTAACATGCACTATAATGATCTCTGGATTTTGTGGGAAAGGCTTAATGCAAGAAGCGAATGACTTGTTCAGAAAAATGAAAGAAGATGGTCCTCTCCCAAACAGCGGTACATATAATACGCTGATTAGGGCACATCTTAGAGATGGTGACAAAGCCGCATCAGCTGAACTCATCAAAGAAATGAGGAGTTGCGGGTTCTGTGGAGATGCTTCAACAATAAGCATGGTCTATAAAATGTTGTATGATGGGAGATTGGACAAAAGCTTTCTAGATATGCTTTCTTAAACCATCCTTGAGGTACTTGTTATGTTACGTTCATAGTGATTACTTCTCAATGCAGTCCTTATTATGTTTGATTAGCTCTCTGTTAACTAGCCAGTAACTGAACTTAGTATGTTGTTGAACTTTTGGTGAAACATTTTGGGTTGTGATTTGATTATCTTCATTTCTTCTTTTTTGGTGAATTAGGAAACTTCAAATTGTTAGTTTCTCCTACACAAGAAGTGATTTTTGATCATATGGTGATAAAGTATTAACTTTCTAATATGAAAGTAGAATTCTCATTTACCAGAAAACTAATGTTTACAATCACATATATATAGACATTAAGAGATAAGCTAAAGGAGACTTAAATCCTATATTAATATGTTAATATACCCCCCTCAAGCCAAAGATCCTTTTGGAAGGAAGAGGCTTGAAACAGATAACCGGCCGAGCAATGAGTGAAAAAGACCTGGATGTAGTGGTTTCGTCAAAATATCAGCTAGTTGATTACGAGAGGAGACATGAAGAAGCCTTAGGAAACCCTTCTTCACTTGTTCTCTAGTAGTATGACAATCCAATTCTACATGCTTTGTCCTTTCGTGAAACACATTGTTGTTAGCAATGTCCATTGCTGATTTATTGTCACAAAACAGCTTAGCCGGAGAATCCACCTTTATATGTAAATCTCCAAGCATAATGTTGAACCAAAGCATCTCTTTTGTTGCCATCGCCATGCTTCTATACTCTGCTTCAGTGCTACTTCCACTAACAACATCTTGTTTCTTGGATTTCCAAGAAATAAGTGAGGATCCAAGAAACACACAAATACCAGACACTGACCTTCTTGAATCTGCACAAGCAGCCCAGTCTGCATCCGAAAAACCATTCAAACACACTTCAGGATTGGCTGAATAGAAGAGACCTTGGCCAGGATTCGTCTTAAGATACTTCAAAATGTGATAAACGGCATGAAGGTGAACATCAGTAGGAGCAGAGAGGAATTGGCTTAGTCTATGAACCGCAAAAGTAATATCAGGACGAGTGATACATAGGTACAGTAGCCTGCCAATGAGTTCTCTGTAAGGTCTAGCATCATCAAGAAGAACACCTTTCTCAATGCTTAATGGAATTTTAGGATCCATAGGAACTGTCTTTGGTTTACAGTCCACTAGACCTGCATCAAAGATCAGATCCAAGCAGTATTTTCGTTGGCAAACAGAGATACCTTCTTTGTTGCGAGCAATCTCAAGGCCTAGGAAAAATTTTGCTTCTCCAAGATCTTTAGTTTTGAATTGACTAGCCAAAGTAGCCTTTACTGATTCTACCGCCTCATCGTTGTTGCTAACAATCAAAATATCATCAACATAAACCAAAAGGGCTATTAAAGATGAACCTTGAACCTTGACAAACAAAGTAGGATCTGCAGAGGATTGAAGAAAATCATCATCAAGAAGGGCTTTGGATAGACACTTATACCATTGTAGGGATGCTTGTTTTAACCCATATATCGATTTATGAAGCTTGCAGACAGGATTAGGAGGCAATGTAGCGCCTGGAGCAGGAGTATATCCTAGAGGTAGACTCATGTAGATTTCTTCATCCAAAACACTATGCAAAAAAGCATTGGTGACATCAATCTGAGTGATACTCCAGCCCTTTTTAGCTGCCAAACCAAGAATCAATTTTACACTAGCAAGCCTAGCAACCGGTGAGTAAGTCTCAAAATAATCAACACCCTCCTGTTGTGTGAAATCTTGAGCTACAAGGCGAGCTTTATATCGCTCAACAGACCCATCAGCAAGGTATTTTATAGTATATACCCACTTACACCCAACAACATTCTTTCCAGGGGGTAGTGACACAACACTCCATGTTTTGTTAACCTCCATAGCCTACAATTCCAAGTCCATAGCCTTAGTCCAATGAACCGATATTATGGCTTGTTTGAATGTTTTAGGCTCTGTCTCAATGGAGATATGAAAAATATAGTTCTGATAAGGAATACTCATTTCAGAATAAGAGAGGACAGAAGAAAGAGGATATGGAGTTGTGATAGTTTTAGTGGTATGAAAAGTGTTTGAAGCAAGATGAGGAATGGTACAATGATAGTTAGATAAGTAACCTGGAACTTTAGATGTTCGTTTTGGTCTAGCATCTTGAAGAGGCACCGTGACAAAATCTGCAGTAACAGTCTCAGGAGGATTTGTGACACTAGAGGCTGGAACATGTGTAGCACTGGATGCAGATGAATGTGATGCAGATGTAGATGTATCATGTACTATATGAACAGGTATAGCAGGTGCAGATGCATGAGAATCTAAAGCAACAAGAACAGGTAAAGGTAGAATGTAATGATCAAAGAAATCAGAATGAACTTTTAGATTTGCATCAGTGATATAAGGGAAAACAGTTTCATGAAAAATGACATTACGAGAGATAGTAATCAAGTTGGTGTCTAAATGTAAAATCTTATAACCTTTGTAACCTGAAGCATATCCTAGAAAAACACATTTATCAGCACGAGGACTAAACTTATGCCTATCTTTAAGCAATGTGGAAGCATAACAAAGACAACCAAAATTCCTCAAAAAATCATAAGCAGGTTTCCGTTTAGTAAGTAACTCATATGGAGTGAGGCCTCCAAGTAAAACACTAGGCATTCTATTGATTAAGAACACTGCAGTGAGAATACAATCACTCCAGTAACACAACGGAACATTAGACTGAAATAAAAGAGCACGAGCTACATTCAACAAATGTTGATGTTTACGCTCCACTACAGAGTTTTGCTGTGGAGTATAAGCACAAGCAAATTGATGTGTTATACCATGTTTCTTAAGCAAATCAGTAAAGATAAGTTCAGGAGCATTGTCTGTCCTAATTCCCTTAACAACAGACCCATATTGTGTGCTAACATGCTTAAGAAAAAGAGGAAAATGGATGGAAACTTCACTTTTATTTCTGAGTAAGTAAATCCAGGTTACACGAGCATGATCATCAACTATAGTGAGAAAGTATTTGTACCCTTCAACAGACTCTATGGAAAAAGGACCCCAAACATCCAAATGAACAAGTTCAAATGGTGAAGAGGTTCTATTGTTTTTAGACTCAAAAGACAACCTTTTTTGTTTAGCTAATGGACAAACATCACAAGTAGCAGTACTAGAACTAGACTTAGACAGAGGAAGAATACCAGAAAGAAGTTTTAACTTGTCAGCAGATAGGTGTCCTAGGCGTTGATGCCAAAGATGTCCATCGACTAGCAAGGATCCAGAGAAATGTGATGCATGAGACGATCCATCAAGCTTTAAGATGTACAGATTGTGAAGAAGAAATCCTTCACCAATCATCAAGTCCTGAATAGACTCCTGAATATGACAGAAATCAGGAAAGAAATGAGCTGAATAATTGTTTCTACGAAGTAAACAACTAACAGAAATGAGATTAAATTTGAAAGATGGAACATGTAAAACATCATGTAATGTGAGAGATGATGATAAATGTACAGTGCCACAATGAGTAATTTGCACTCTAGTATCATTAGGAAGAGAGACTGTAACTCCAGAGACTGAGATAGTGTCACTAAAAAAGGCTAAATCAGAGCAAACATGTGTTGTAGCTCCACTGTCAATTATCCAACTACCCTGAGGAAGTGTTGTAGTAAGGGAGGATAGACATTGATGTTGAAAAGTAAACTCATCATTCTCATAACGAAGAGAAGCAGAAGGGAAAATGGAAGGGAAAGAACGAGTACCACAAGAAGATTCAACAGCCATAATACCATGATCTGTAATGGATGAGACTTGTGGAGATGGAATTGGAAGTTCTGAAGTGGAAACCTTGACATGAGCAGTGAGTTGCTGAATGATAGAATTGATTTGATCCACATTAAGAGTACTAAGATCCAAATTTGTAGCATGAACAGCTGGTGAAGGTATATATGGAACAGATGATCCAGACAGCACTGTGGCTACAGCATGAGATTGTGGCTGAGAAACCTGTCCACGAGACTGATTTGAATACACAGGATTAGCCTGAAGCTGCTGATTATTAGATGGATTACTCTTATAGCCGGGTATATAACCAGGAGGATAACCATGAAGCTTGAAACATTTTGCCACAACATGTCCCATTTGGCCACAATGAGTACACAATGGTCTATTTGATCTTGGCCTGAAACGATTCTGAACAGCACAAGTCATATTATCATAAGACCCACCATTAGAACCATCACGAGAGAAGGAAGTTGTATGGAACACCACATTATCTGATTTGGGCAAAGGTTTGATATTCCTTTTTCTTTCATCCTGTGTAACCATGTTAAAAACATCCTCTATAGATGGTATAGGCTTCATCATCAAAATCTGACGTCGAATTGGCTCATAAGCTTCATTGAGACCCATCAAGAATTTAGTAACACGGCTTCTTTGCTGCATTTTTTCCCACAAAACAGCTGCAGAACATTCACACTTCCCACATGTACAAACAGGCAACTCAACATAATTCCTAAACTCCTCCCAAAGTGTTATCAATTCCGTATAATAAGCACTAATATCCATTGCTCCCTGTTGGATTCCACTTAACTTCTGTTCAATTTCATAGACTCTAGGTGCATCATCTTGCTTAAACCTAGACATTAGACTATTCCATATACCTTCAGCAGTAGAGATGAATAATAAGCTTTGACCAATACTCTTAGAAACTGAGTTCATGAGCCAAGTAGCAACCATGTCGTTACATCGCGACCAAGATCCATAATCACGATGATCTAAAGAAGGTCGAGAGATCGTACCATCAACGAAACCAAGCTTGTTTCGCACATTAAGCGCCATACGCACCGATCGTTTCCACGAGTGAAAATCAGCACCAGACGAGAGTCGATCAGAAACCAAAACCAAACCAGCATGATCCGAACTATGAAGAAAGAACGGATTCTCGTATTGATCAATCGAGATTCGAGACGAAGTCATATCTGGAGTCGTCGCAGACGGATTCGAAGACGGATTCGATGATGGAGACATCGGAACACAAATCAACAGAAAAGTGAGAAATCAACTCAAGAAAACAAAGATTAGCTCAAGAAAGCTCCAAATTGCTAACAGAATCAAGTGAAAGAGATGATGAAGAAGATACGCGAACCAGATGATGTTGAATTCGCGACGAGATACACTCATATTGAGCTAAAAAAAAAAAATGAAATCGAAGCTCAATATAACAAGAATCAGAGGGTAACGATGAAGAAGATGGTGGATTCAAGGAAGAATCAAAGAAATTTGTGATGAAAGATGAAGAAGATGGTGAAATTTGTTGTAACAAGATTCTTTTAGGCTGTTTTCTTGAGAGAGAACGAGAATTTAATATTTAGCAACTGATACCATATTAACTTTCTAATATGAAAGTAGAATTCTCATTTACCAGAAAACTAATGTTTACAATCACATATATATAGACATTAAGAGATAAGCTAAAGGAGACTTAAATCCTATATTAATATGTTAATATAAAGATATCATAATTTCATTCGTTGACTCATCTACTTCTCTTTTGTATAGTTTCAGGTAAATTCTTTTTATGGTGTTAGTGATTACAGATAGATATTGAGATATGGCTTTCGTTAAAGTTACATGGATCCTGTCTTTCTGAGAAATTACAACTTGATAATTGTGGATGTTTGAGAAATTACTGTTACTTATCATGGATCATGTCTTTTGTTTCATGAAGTGGATTACTAGAGCCCTCTATGGTCTGATCAAAGCAGAGTTAAGCATTCTTTGCTCATATGATCCAGTCAGATAAATGTTAATGGTGTGTAACTGAGGTTTTGATTTGATTCGAATGGCTAAATTTTGAATATTGAATAGTTTGAGGTTTGGATTTGATTTAATTGGAAGGAATTTTCATCTCATGGTACATTACCTTGTTGTGTTTTTACTTGCAGTGATGTTCCCATGGCGCAAAACATTGCACATATGAACAATGCATTGGGGTTGCGTTCTTCACTGTATTTCATAATTCAAGTACGGAAACTTGACAGTACTTGCATGGTTGTGCAACTACATGCTGAGCAGATGATCTGGAGAGCGAGATTTTCAAGTTCCGGGAGAGAATTCATAAGTGAAACAGTTTGATGAGTTTGATCGGATTTAAACACCCGGATTCTTGGTTTTCGCTTTACTCCAACATAGAAACCAAAAGTTAGATTTTATCTGTAAGTTATTCTAACACGTCTGGTCCGGTATCACTTTTGGTTTAGAAAGCAAAAGTTTTGTTACCAAGGGTACGCTTATACGTCTGAATTTGTCCACAAGCCATTGTTATAGATTTACATGTACCAGGGATCTCCAATAGACACGAGTACGAGAACTGCAATTGTATTGTTTTCAGAAGCAAAGTGGATAATCTTTTAAGCTGATTTTCTTAGATTCATATTCGTTGAAAGGATGCCAAATCAAGCTTGGTAGAAATGAGACTAAAGAGTTTTTACATATTTGAAGAAACTACAAAATGAAACCATAAATTTTAATAATATGAGAAAATTAAGCTAGAGGGTATGTTCTTCTTCTTTCTTTTTTGGTGAATGGCCGGGAAATCACTCTCCCGTTTTTATTTAAAACTTAAAACAATTACAAACGAAAATAACTTGTTATGTTACTTCTCTATTGATTACTTTCTCAATGCAGTCCTTAGAGCATGTTTATCCATAACACCTCCATAAATTTCTCAACTATTTAATTTTAAATAATTTAATTATTGATTTAAATGTTAACCAATTAACCAACAAGAATTGAAAAGAACCACTTCATTCCCTTATACTTTTTGTCCTCTCTCTTTTCTTAGTGTTAATCTTTATTATTAATTTATTAAATAACACCCATTAATAACCCACCGATATTTATGCTCTTATGTGTGATGCGGTTTCTTCTTATTTGTTCAAAAATTACAAATCATATACAGAACTGATTGATCATTAAAATAGCAGATCCATCAGTCTTAAAATAACGATAATGAAGACCAAGATTAAACAAGGAATGCATTTGCAACCAAACTTATGTACACAACACAACAATTTCTTCATATGTACCAAGAGAAGAAAGAAAAAAAACAGTAGTGAAAAGATCATACAAACAGATTATCTGCTCGTCTCTCTTCTTTCCATCCATTGTAAACACTTGCAATGTAATCTTCAATCCTACTCTTCAAGCTATCATCATCATCATTACCATGAACATGATCATCATCATCATGGTTCTCAATACCATCATCACCATCATCTTCATTATATTGGCTATAATCTTCATCATCATTCCATATATAACCATCATGATTAACTTCATGAAAACCACCATAAAAGCTAAAGCAATCATCATCATCATCATAGTAGCAATATCTTGTGAGATTACAACATTCTTTGTTGTTGTTGTTGTCTATAGTGTCTCCACCAAGCTTATTGTCTTCCTCAAGTGTGTACAAAACATAGTAATCTTCGGTTTCTTCATAAACAGAGCGGTTTCGATCGATGATAAGCAAGAAAAGAATCGAACCGAGGAAAAAGAAAATAAAGAAAGGATTTGGAGGATTATAGAAGTATCTCAAGAAGAAAATGAGCAGTAATGTTGACACAATAGTTCTCCAGATCATCTCCATGTTACTGACTATAATGTGGAACATCTTCTTGTGACTTCTAAATATATCAACCAAAGAGTAACTTTCCAGGAAAATTGAAATTAACAGTAACTTTCCGGGGAAATACCATAAATTATGATGAGAAAATGATTTGAAAAAGTCTGCTTTGTCAAGTTATTGTAAAACTTCCAAGCACAATATTAAAATATTCGGAAGTATATGTTATACTCATGACTGTTTCTTGCAGCACAAGGTATAACAATGTGTTTATGGGTAATTAATTATGTATAATATTAATATGTTCTTGAGAGGGGAATTAAGATACTTGAAGAAGACATTTGAGTTTTTAAGTTTTGAATTTATGACCATGACAGTTGACAGGTATGCTCGTTTATCCCTCTTTTTAAATTAATATTTTTAAAATAATCTTTAAACATTTCAAGTAAGGAATCATACATTTATTAAAAATTAATTTTGCCAAGTCAGATTGTATTTGATTTTTGTATCTTAAAAATTAAAGAATTTTCAAATAGTTAGGACGGGAACATTAGCTTAAAAAAATGTAGGGATTTTTGCCAAATTGCCTTGATTTGAAAAATGCTTTGCTAGAATACCTTCTACCATATATATTATTGTTCCATTAGGCTTTAGTATAATGTAAACCCAATTTCACCCTTAAAATTAGTAAAAAAAAATTGAAAATGTTTTCTGAAAAACTATTGTTTCTTACGAAATTATTTTGAAATATTAATATATTCACTTTCCTTTATAATTTATTTACTTTTCTTTTGAATATATTTTTGCAAAAATCTCTACCATTAAAAGGAGAAAACCCTTTAACAAAATGGAGAAGAATATAATTAGCAAATATTTTTAAATATTTTTTAGAAGGAAAGTAGATAATTTCCTATCAACAGAACCTAGATTTAGGGAATTTTTTTTAAAAAAATTTTTGAATAACGAACTATTTTCGTTAGCAACAAAATTCAAAATAAAATTATTTTTAGAATATTTAAAATTACAAAATATTTTTGTTTTTAACAAATATTTTTAAATATTTTGATTAAGGAAAGTGTATAATTTTGTTTTATGTGAGATCCTAGATTTATGGAATTAAAACTAACTTTGGCAGAACATACTTTCTACCATTTCGTAGAATATTGAAAAAGAGGTAGATGAAAAAAGTAGAATATATATTCTGCGCATGGTAGACAATAATGTAAAAGGTAGAAATCGTATTCTGAATTTCGTAGAAATTGAGAAAATAGTAGAATCCGCATTCCGGTCTAGGTAGAAGGATTACAATTAGAAGAACTTCAATTCTACCACTGGTAGTGAAACGACCCGACCCGTTTTTTTTTTTTTACATTAAACTCTTGGTCTCGGACTAGCATTCCCATAAATGCTATCCTCAACAACCAAGCAACAAAACAAGCAACCAGCGGATAACTCATATAATTAAACCAAGCAATTCATTCCATTAAAATAGCTAAACCAGTTCAACGCAAATTCCAATAAAAACCAGCAACCTAACCAGGTTCTAAAACAGAAAGGAAATAACAACAACACACAACACGAAACCGAGACCCTAGATCATCATCCTCCTCATAGCCACGATCCCACGGTCACACTTTACCTTTACCTTAGCCTAATAGTTGCCTCAGACCTCAACCTCTGGTAACTCTCCTCCTTTGCCTCATAATAATGATCGGAAACCTGATCTGGAATCGTGAGACCGAGACCTTTCCAACGATATGCAGATCGTTTCCTAACTCCTTCTGGTTCGACGGGAAAACACCCACGAAGTAGACTGATCGCAGATCCAATTCTGCACAAACCCTAAAAGTTTCACTCCAATCCAGACAGATTAGAAAGTCCGATCCTCTGTTCTTCTAAAACGCGTCAGAACTGACTTCATCCCATTCTTTTCTACAAACACCAAAACAAATTCTCTTCTCTTATCTTCCAATCTTTCAGCCTCTATCACGTTTTTCTGCCCAAAAGGGAGGCTGCTCCCTCTTATAAACGAGCCCTAGGGTTCCCTTAACCCAAACAAGCTAAACCGGACAATTAAAATTAAACCATTCGGTCCAATTCAATTCCCTTCTCTAAATTGTTTTGGTTCACGGGCGTCACAATTCTCCCCCACTAAAACTGGATTCGTCCTCGAATCCTCTAACACTACCCACCAAGCTAACCCCTGGCCAACCCGCCAGACCCTCTCGAGGTTCACATCCGTCCTATGCATATAGACCCGTCTACGACATTGATCGCTCATAGCTCATAACCACACCCTCTAACTCTCGGGATCGTCACCCCTTGAGTTCTCGGTGCCACATATCAACCCACCTCAGTCCACACAGTCCTGACGGTGTTTGATACCAACTATCTCCATACCCCCTCACTTTCAGAACACATAGTCCCTCAAGCTCTCGGTATGCAGGGAACCCACACATCCCCTGGAGAGACACAACTCTCAAAGATCTGCCAGAGATCACAATCTCCATGAACTATCTCCATACCCTCACGTCCCCAGTCCACGCAGTCCTGGCAAACGATTGGTATGCAGGGAACCCACACATCCCCTGGACGACTCAACACTAGACGTCTATAATGCACCTCTGACCGGAATTACCTCCTAAGGTCTCACATGATATTCCCCTCCCGGAATACCATCACAATCGTGATCATCACAGATCACCCGGACCATCCCGCACCTCGGATGTCCCTGCAGTGCCTCTCCGGAACTAGACAGTTCTAACCACCGTAAAACTTCTATTCCGAGACTCTCACACACACACACACAAACCGTTAGAGTCCCCACCGAAACTGGCAAGTTCTATCCGCAATAAAACTTCCATTCCGAGGTTCTCTAACCACAAACACATGACTCTCAAAGTCAAACATAAGAAAAAAAAACAATTTCTTATTCACTGGAAAAATGTCATAATCATTACAACTTAATGAAAATACAAAATCCACAACCAAAAACCTCACCTCACACGGTGATCACAACACCAAAACTGAAACTGGAAACCACAAAGAAAAACGAATTCACTCTTCTGCTTGCTTCTCGAACCAATTCTTGAACTTCGTTTTCATCTTTGCCTCTGGTTCCCAAGTCTCCTCCTGAATACCGTCACAGTCCCACAAGACTCTCAACAACGGTACTCTTTTCTGGCGCAGAACCTTGATACTTCTCTTAAGGATCCTAACCGGCCTCATCCCAACAGTTAGATTTGGCTAAAGATCCGCAGGAATCGTCACTGCTACCTCATCAGAAGCGTGCAAGCATCTCCTGAGTTTCGAAACATGAAACACATCATGGAATTTCTCCAGAAACCGGAGGCAGCTCCAACCGATAAGCAACTGGTCCCACACGTTCCACCACCCAGAACGGACCCATGTACCTCGTACTCAGCTTATCCTCGGATATGGACCTGTTCAGACCCCGCATCATCGCCATCTTGAGATACACTCGATCTCCGACTGCAAACTCCAACTCTTTCCTTCTCCTATCGGCATAACTCTTCTGCCGATCCTGAGCTTCTTTCATGTTCAGCTTCACAACACGGATCTTCTCCGTCGTCTCCTGAACAAAATCAGCCCCAAAGATGCTCCTCTCCCCCACTTGGGTAAAACATAGCGGAGTACGACATGGCCGCCTCAAAAGGAGCCATTCCGATACTCACCTGAAAACTGTTGTTATATGCGGACTCCACCAAACTCAAGTGATCCGCCCAATGACCACCCCAATCTAGCACGCACATCCTTAACAGATCTTCCAGTGTCTGAATTGTCCTTTCGGACTGCCCATCTGTCTGCGGATGATTAGCTGTACTCATATACACCTTAGTGCCCATCTCAGCCTGAAAATCTCTCCAGAACACTGACGCAAACCTCGGATCTCGATCCGACACAATACTCGCTGGCACTCCATGCAACCTCACAATCTCCTTCACATACTTCTTAGCCAGGACCTCCGCTCCGTCTGTTTTCTTAATGGCCAGAAAATGTGCTGACTTAGTCAGACGATCCACAATCACCCTAATCGCGTCATAGGTCCGAGAAACCGGCAACCCTACCACGAAATCCATAGTGATCATGTCCCACTTCCACTCTGGGATGGGTAAACTCTGCAATAAGCCACTAGGAACTTGATGCTCAGCCTTCACCAACTGACACACATTGCAAGCTGCAACCCAATCTGCCACATCTCTCTTCATCCCAACCCAATGATAATACCGTTTCAAATCCCGATACATCTTAGTCGCTCCCGGATGAATTGAAAACTTACTCGCATGAGCTTCTCTCAGAATTTCCTGCCTCAAGTCCTCATCATTGGGAACACAGACTCGTCCATGCACCAAGATAGTCCCGTTAGCAGAAACCTGATATTCGGAACCAGCAGCCTTAGAGAGATCTAACAACACCGGATCCTTCTCCTGAGCTACTCGGATCCTGCTCAACAGATCCGCCTGATCCGCCGCCGCTAACTCCAACGGTTCCTCTGAAGTAACACATAACCTCAAAGTACTCCACTCGCTCACAAGCGCTTCCACATCCCGCTCCTGAGATGAGTCATACCTTCTCCGACTAAGAGCATCCGCCCCTAGCTAAGTTCACCGTGATAGTAAACTAAAGGTAAAACTCAATCTTCTACAACTTCTCCTATCACTTCCGCCTCCTAAACCAAAGACCATCGAAAAGGAACCTACTCCACTAACCACTTGGTCATGGAATGAGCCGTACTCCCAAGGCCTTTTGATGCAACTCCTGAAATAACCTGCCCACCGAGAACTACTACACTTAGTCTCATTCCTCGGTCTAGGCAAAATCTCAGCTCGATTGCATCTTAACAGGATCCACAGAAACTCCCCTGCAGAAACAGTAAGACCCTGAAAACCCTTTCTCACTTGACAGAAACTGCACTTGATCAACCTAGCAACCAGCTCCTACTCTTGCAACTTCCCCAAAACTCTCCTCCAATAAACCTCAAGTTCCTCCAGACTCTTCGAATACACCAAGATGACATCGATAAAGTTAATCGCGAACTCATTCAGATACCACTGAAAGGCTTCGCTCATCAACCTCATAAATGCAGCTGGTGCACTCGTCAACCCGACAAACACCTTTACTAACTCCACCCTACTCATGACTCGTCAAGAAAGCCGTTTTCCTGACAACCACCTCATCAATAGAATCTGGTGTTAACCGGATGCCAAGTCATCTTTGAAGAACCAAGTAGCCCCTCACAATTGATCTAACAACTTATCAATTCCCGGAAGACGAAACTTGTTCTTCATAGTGACTCGGTTAAGCCCTCGATAATCGAAGCACAACCGGAAATTACCACAATTCCTCAACACCACACACCGGTTCTCCACACGGTGAAGTACTCAACAAATCCTCTAGCCGCCTCATCGGCTCTTACAACACTGCTGGAGTCATCCGGTAAGGTGCCTTAGATAACAGCGTCGTCCCGGGTTCCAACTCAATCGTGAAAGGATCCGACCGCGATGACGGCAATCCTTGCAACGACTGAAAGATATCCTCACACTCCTGGACAACCCGAATATCCCTCACTGCAACCTCACCTACAGACTCTGCCAGCAAAACAGTCTCCGAGTAAGCCTCGCAACCTCTCAGTCATAGCCTCAGCCTGCACCCAAGAGTTCACGAGACTCTCAGAAGTCGGTTTCACTCCCTGACAAACCAACCTTCTCCTACTACGCTCCAACACAACACGACTCTGGTGACACTCCAGATGAACTTTGTACTGATCAAGCCAATCCATACACCGGATGCAATCATACAGTTCAACTAGACTGTACACCAAGTCCGCTGTCATCCACTTACCAGTCACTAGAAACTCCACGCCTCTCACCCGGCCATGAGTAACTAGAAACTTCCCTTCCGCAACCATTACCGGTCCAACCCGCTCACTAGCGCCACTTCGAAGAGATGAAGCAATCATGCTCCAGAATCGAACAACCCGTGGAATTCACCACTGCCTACTTCAAAGGTCTCCACACAACTCCCATGTGCTAAGAAACCTAACAATCTCGCCAACTATGACCCATGCTTCCGCACCCGAAGCATCCCGGCCATTCTACCTCAAACTGGAAGTATCCTCCCACTTCCTTTTCTGCCCCTGCACAGGCTTGCCGCCCTGCCAGGTATCACCTGTTGAGACTTAATAGACTGAACAACTGGGCTAACCACCACAGCCTGCTCTCTCGAGTCTCAACAATGCCTCCTGCAGTCTCAACCAACTATGCTCTCACAGCATACACGGACACTCCGCACCATGTCCTCAATCTAATCAAAGTCCTCTCAAGAACCTCTTATCTCGGGCCTCTTCGCCCTCCATGCTCCTACCAGCATGAACCAACCCAACCCATAAGCTGATTAACTCCAAAACATACCCACGAACTGATCTCTCTCACAGATCCAGTCCCAAAAACCTCGTCTCTAAACGATTCGCAGCCTCTCGAGGAAAGAACTTGGCATCACACTCTGCCCACAAGTCCGCCCAGGCCAACACTGCCTGAACCCTCCTAGCTGCAACACACCACTCGCAAAGAATCCTACACCAATTCTCTTGCACCTGTTCCCTTATCCGCAGATAAGACGGAACCCTACCAACATCCTCAGCCCTCAGCCGCACCTCTGCCACTCGTGGCATCACCGGAGCCTAACTCGTACCGCACTCGGTAACCGCTCCAAAAACTGCTGAAGCCAATCCGCCAGACGATCCACTCGACACTGAGCCCACCCGCGGGCGCACCCGCACTACCAACCTCACGAGGACCCACACCGGCCCCCGGCAGCCAACCTAGGACCACTCTGCCCCCACCAGCCCTCACACTGGCGCTCACACTTGGCTGCACGCTGGCAGCCTAAATGGCGCTCAAGCCGTCATGAAGCGTCTACGGATCACTCTCAGCCACTCGCGCAACACTCTGAGCTGCCCTCCCGGCCAACTCCCTCACTAGTGCCCGCCACAACACCTACTGCAACAGATCTGTCAGCCGATCAACTCGTCACCTAGACTCCTCCTGCGGGCGCACCCGAACAGCGAGCGAATCCAGCACTAGCTCAAGTACCAGCCCTGGCCCAACAGCCCTCACACCGGCTCTCACACAGGCACTCCCACTGGCACTCGCACTAATACTCAGACCCTCTTGATACGTCTACGGATCTGTCACAGTCTCAATGTGAAACCCTGAGCCGCATCCCAGCCGACTCACTCACTGGTCCCCGACCACAATCTTGACCTCCACAGTCACCCCGGCCCCCACGGCCACATTCTCTAGTGCCACTAGCCAACACCATGCACTACCACAGTACACAAGCTAAGCACTAAAGAATAACAATAAAACACACTTACCGTGGAATCTCTTTGAAGGCTCAAAGGAAGATGATCTAGAACCCCCAAACTCACAGAATTGTAATTTTACCAAATTCAATCCTAGCCGTTCTAGCCCGTCCTAAAACCGTAAGGGCTCTGATACCAAACTGAAACGACCCGACCCGTTTTTTTTTTTTTACATTAAACTCTTGGTCTCGGACTAGCATTCCCATAAATGCTATCCTCAACAACCAAGCAACAAAACAAGCAACCAGCGGATAACTCATATAATTAAACCAAGCAATTCATTCCATTAAAATAGCTAAACCAGTTCAACGCAAATTCCAATAAAAACCAGCAACCTAACCAGGTTCTAAAACAGAAAGGAAATAACAACAACACACAACACGAAACCGAGACCCTAGATCATCATCCTCCTCATAGCCACGATCCCACGGTCACACTTTACCTTTACCTTAGCCTAATAGTTGCCTCAGACCTCAACCTCTGGTAACTCTCCTCCTTTGCCTCATAATAATGATCGGAAACCTGATCTGGAATCGTGAGACCGAGACCTTTCCAACGATATGCAGATCGTTTCCTAACTCCTTCTGGTTCGACGGGAAAACACCCACGAAGTAGACTGATCGCAGATCCAATTCTGCACAAACCCTAAAAGTTTCACTCCAATCCAGACAGATTAGAAAGTCCGATCTTCTGTTCTTCTAAAACGCGTCAGAACTGACTTCATCCCATTCTTTTCTACAAACACCAAAACAAATTCTCTTCTCTTATCTTCCAATCTTTCAGCCTCTATCACGTTTTTCTGCCCAAAAGGGAGGCTGCTCCCTCTTATAAACGAGCCCTAGGGTTCCCTTAACCCAAACAAGCTAAACCGGACAATTAAAATTAAACCATTCGGTCCAATTCAATTCCCTTCTCTAAATTGTTTTGGTTCACGGGCGTCACAGGTAGATGTATAGTACTATTAAGCAGAACACGTAATCTGCTGGCAGATTCGAGCATGGTAGAAGGGAATTTTGTTTTTTTTTCTATCATTTTTTTTTATGAAAAAAAATTATAACATGTATACTTATGCTTTCTATATACTGTTTTTGTATTTTTCATATTTTTAAAAATTCTGAAAACCATTGATTTTGAATTATTCAAATTATGAAAGGGTAATGTTGGAAATTTTTGGCATAAAAAGAGAAAGGAGTATTCTAATAAAGCATTTTTCAAATCAGGGCATTTTGCCAAAAATCCCAAAAATGTACTCCTTCTGTTGCATATTAGTTGTCATTCTAGTAATAATTTTTTGTTTCATATTACTTGTCATTTTGTATTTGCAATGCAAATTTATCCTCATTTCTCCTTCTTTTACCCTTAATTTTCAGCTTAATAATTACTTATATCAAACAAAATAGTGTATTAATTAGAGGTAAAAGAGAAAATTTAATTGTTTTCTTAATTTGTGTGAAAATACCTAAAATGACAATGTTCAGTGTTAATGACGCAGTTAATATTTTTTGTATTTCGAGATAGAAGGAAAAAAAAAAATTGGATTTAATGTGATGATTTATATATAAAAATGTAATAAATTTCAATCGTAACCATCCAATTGTAAACTAATCCACCCCCAAAAAATTGGAATCTAACCGCCTCCTGCTATGCAAATGCAACATAGTATTTATTAAATACATTCAACTTTTTTAGTTTAGACTTTTTTTAAGGTATTTTAAAGAACAATATGTACTCAGTTCATAAGCATATTTTTAAAATATAAAATTATCATATTCGTGAAAGATAAAACAAATTCTTCGGTGAGATACTCATTTCATAATTAGTTTTTAACTTTTTCAATGAAAAATTATCAAATTATCAAAATAATTTTAATTGTGATGAATGGAAAATATGTGAAACATGGACCTGGTTAACTCCAAAAACTGTAGGACCAAAATTATGGAGCACTACGAATCAGTGATAAACTATGATAAGAAAGACGTTTAAGGGAAGAAGAGAGTTGCGGAGGCGAGACGAATCTCTTTCCCTAACCCTTTGAATCACCCGTAGTGCGACGAGATGACTGATTCAAGGATCCCATGATACAACCACAAATCAACCGTATATGCAATCACTCAAATCACGGTTCTAACGAACTGAACAACTACGATACTCTCAAGACACAAACTTACTTTTGAGAGATATTGCTGGATAGCTTTTCTTTTTGATTTTCGTTTCTGAGTGAGAAGAATGAGAATCAGAGAGGTCATATTTATAACCTAGAGAGTGGTTTCGAATTCTAAACGTTTGTAACGTTTTATGAATTAATAGGTGAAATAATGGTCAGTATTGATGGACACAACATCTTTGACCGAATTTATTTGAATGAAAATTCAAACTTTAAAATATCAGAGTTCAAAACTGATACGGATCAAAGACCACGAGACCCACGTGTCAAATAAAGACCACGACCACGCCCACGCCCATTCCCGGTTAGATTCGGTTCAATCCAGTTTGGCTCGCGTGAGTTTTATCTCCACCCAAGCTCCATGTTTTTAAACTATAACGTGAGTTTCCTCTATTATATACTAGATAAATATTTTACACATAAGAGATGTAGGTCAAATTTATACATATCCCTTTTATTCACTCCAATTTATTATTAAGCCCACAAGCTTAATACTCATTTCTCTTCACCACTCAACATATTTTTAATAAGGCCTAAAGTATTTTTAATACGTTCCAACAAAAACATATTAGCTTTGAAAACCCTCCTGTTTGCAAATTGAACCAAACAAAAATATATCGTTCAATTGAAGAATAATAACCATTTTATATTTGAAAGCCATAGCAAAGAAAATACAAGCACTTTCGCTTGGCAGAGAAAACATCTTATTATATAAAGCTTGATGCGTCAAACATAATAATTCAAAATATCGTGACACGTGTCAAATCGATCGACCAAGATTTCATTTAGATTTTGTATTTATCTTCAAACAAATTAATCACGTTTCAATTAATATTAGTTTATGAGGATTATTTATTAATTTTTCTTTTTATACGTATATGTTGTCCCAATAGAATTAGGTTTTGTATTTATCTTAAATTTGTTTAATTATGTTCAAATTAACAATAATTAATAAGCATTATTTGTTATGATTTCCTTTTTAGTTTTGTAATCTACCATTTTTTCTTTTTTTTCCCTCACATTATATCTTCCTATTTAATCTAATAAGATAATTACATGTTGAAAAAGAAGAAGAAAAAAAGATAATACATGTGTTATAATATTTTTTTTTAATCCAAATAGATTTAGGTGTACATATCCAATTCTTTAAGGATTACAAGATTTTTATCTATATAACATCCTTTCATGATTTCTTAATCTTTTCACCAAACAGTTTCAAATTTCAATAGTCTATTCACACGTTTCTTACCTTTGTAAACTTAAGATGATTGTTCTTTTTAATATTTTTGCTCTCATACTAAATTTGATCCATATGTTTTTTCTTTATATATTGTTTTTCTCTTGCATATTCACCATGATTAATGTTCTTTGATAATGAGGCATTGATCATCGTGCTCATGAGCATGAGTTTTTCTAAATCACTTTGGTCGTCTTTTTTTTGTGATAATTGGTTTGATTTTGGTTTTTATGTTTTTTTAGATTTTGTAGTTTAGATCGGTGGTAACCATAATAAGATATGATTTCTTTATACACTCTATTTGATATTCTTTACTCACCTAGCTACGATAAGAAATTAAGAATGTTATAGTTTTTAACTAATTTACATTTTTTGATGATGTATCTTTAAGATCTTGATTGTTGTGAATTATTTGTTTATTGTTTTGTGCCTCATTAGTATAGAAGTTTAAACATGTTTGTTTTTGTATTTTTTTAATGTAAGCCATCAAACCAAAAACTTTCATAAGGTGATTCGAATAGCTGTGATCTTAAAATATATGGCAATAGTTTTTAACAAATTTAGTGATTGTGTACTTTTGATCTATGAATAAAAAAAATCGGAACAAGGGAAGATTAAACGATTGATCAAAGGCTTATTTCTATTAGATAAAACAAATATGAGCTTGAGATAGTTAAGGTATGCATGCGAGTCTGGAGGTTTCAGAATACATTGACGTAAAAGAGACCTCAGTAATAGTCGTTCTAATCGTTTTGTTACCGTGATAAATTTTTAAGTCTAAATAAATTTAGATTTACATATCCAAATAGATTTAAATCTATAACTTTTAGATTCTAAATAAATTATGTAGACAATGGAAACGACTCTACAACTTTTGTTTTATTTGATGATTTGCTTCAAAAATCTTTGGCACAACAGCTACGGACATAAGAATTATTTATATTTATGCTTTATTCCCAAAATTTTGATCTATATATTAATTATTTAAAGAAGAAGACTGTAAGGTAACGTATCAAAATTTCACAGTTTTTAAATATATTCGACAATTTAAAGGTAAAATATATTTTTTAATATTCTATTTTGCAAAATATTGTTTCATCATATTTTCTAATTTAACACAATCGTTTTTTTGTCGCTATGTTCAGACAAGTTTAGATGATGGAAACAAATGTGAAGATTGCAAAGAGCATGAAGAACCAACCAGAGTTCTCGAAAGCAACCACGAATAGAAGAATGACTTGATGTTTAACCTTCTATAATAATAATTCGAATAGATTTTCTCTGTTTCTTTTTTCCTATTATATTATTAAAACGATAAGTTTTAGTTGGTGCTTTTATTTTGTTTGTCCCTTTTTAATGGATTCGTTATATTAATAAAGCGTTTTTATAAGATAGCTTGATATATAAATTATTTTTTTCAAAGATCAGATCTATAAAATTTTGATGCCACCATATTTCCAAATCATCATAAGAAAAACTTAATAGATATATGATCTCAAACTAATAATCACCTAACAGAAAACAGTAATCCAAATATTATCAGTTTCAAAAAAATTAGTTTTCATAATGAAATGAAGGGGTTCTTCACCGTCAAAACAAAAGAGTAAAAAAAAATTAAACCTTTAAAGTGCGGTAAAAAAATAGAATAGGTCCAGAGATATTATTATTACTAACGATAAAAAAACAACGCTTAAAATCAATCGTATATTTTCTCAATACAAAGTTTAATCACTAATCCCATTGGCAAAAGGAATATACTTTTCCTTTTATGGACAAAAGTAAAAATAAAATTTAACTAATGTTATTGGGAAAAGAGATATACTAATGTACATATATATCAGAACAACATACATAGCATAAAGTTTAAATTTTAATTGTGGCATTAAACAACAACACTACATATAGTTATAAAATTAGCGAGAAAATAGAAAAAACAAAGAGCAAAAGAAACCGACGTTGACGTACCATGAATGATGATCAGAATGCTATGAGCGAGAAGATGCTTATAGATAAACCTAATATACAGCTGAATTTAGATAGAGTTCACACATAGTACACAATCTAAATTAGTGTGTAAGTATAAAACAAAAAATTTGTATGAAATATATTTTAAAATTTCTTGCTCTGACTTTACTGATTTATGTACGGGCACCATTATTCATTTAAAATTAAAGAAATATTTTCCTTGCGTTTCATTTCTCTTCTATAAACTTTAATTCACGCTTTTATTTATTCTTTGTATTACACAATTTTTTTAATAATTCATATAGCAAATAATAGTTCAAACAACAAACTCGTGCAACACACGGGTCCTTCATCTAGTTCAATATATATTTACATACACACATACATAATACTAATATATGCATTTACTTGATTGTTAGTTAGACACAAAATTTAGTTAAAAATAATATAATTCACAAAATATATATAATATAGAAAATTACATTACACCAAAAAAGAGAATAAATTGTTTTCGAACTTGGAATTTAATTTCTTTTCTTTTTTGAATTGAGTGTAAAACTTTATTCAAGGCAAAATAACCTTTTTTACATCAAATGCTTCATGATTTTGAAGTTTCTATCTATTTTAGAAAAAAATACATAGAATCTTATAGTAACACAACTTAAGACGAGGTTTTTGTGCCAAACCAATATGCTTCAAAATCTTTATGATGTCGGATAGTGGAAAGTTGATTTCTTACACACTTGTCGACTGATTGAATAAGTTGAGATACTGTACTTGGTACTTCTCCATTGCGGCGTGCGTTTCTTTCTCTCCAAATTCCATGTAGTGTCGTTTGGAACACATACCTAGTTAAAAAAGTTTGGATGCGAGGTTGAGTCGTATCCAATGCCATCTTTAAAACTCTTGTCCACTCTGTTGGAAAACATGATTGGAGGATGCCTTTCATTAAAGTTTCCCAAACTTCAGCAGCATAATTTTCTCTTATATGCACGCTTCTATGGGATCTTCCTGACATCAAAATAAAAATAACACTAATTGGAAGATGTTGAATAATATAATTAAATAAACATGATCAATTAAAATTTGGTTATCTATCTTATAATAGACAAGTATTATATCACGTCCACCAAGATAAACAATTTACATAAATATGGTTTTAGGGATGGAATTTGTGGCGTCAACTTATAGATTTTCTAATTTTTCTAATTTTTTCTCTAACAGAATGCTAGAGGTTACCGAAAAGGTAATTGATAGATGATAATTCTAATCATTTTTTTATTTCATAGCTATCTTGTCGATTGTGAAGTATACATGATGATTCAGATGGTGACTGGATGAAGTGGGGAGTTAAATTGGAGAATCGGACTTTATTATTTGTAAATTTAGGTCACAAACAAAAAATTATTCGGAAGAAAAATAGTAGTAAAAATAGGGAAAATTATCAAAATTGTAATTTATTTCAAAAAAAATTTCAAAATTGACACTGTCTCAAAAAAATTCCTAATTGCCATAATTTATTCTTCATCCTCAACTGATACAAATAGAAATGATTGTTATGTCTTTCCATTTTATTTTTCTTTACGTTTATGTTCATATTCACCTTCACCGATTTTATCCATACACAACCACCATCTCGTCTACCATCTTCGGCTATGTTCACTGTCGACCACCATCTCCGTTTTCGTCTATCATTCAAAGTTTTGTTTTTGGCTACAATTTTTGTCACCGTCTCCATTTTCGTCCACCATTCACAGTCTATATTTTTATCCGCTGTCTTTGTCATCGTTTCCATTTTCGTCCCCCGTTCACAGTTTCTGTCTCTCTTTTCATCTATAATCTCCGTTGACAAATACCACCATCCACCATCAGGTTAAAAGAGAAAAAAGAGAGAAAGAGAAAAAAAGAGATTTATGTTTCGAGAAAAAAAAAGGTGTCAAAGAGAAATGAGGTAAAATTGTCAATTTATTTTTTACTCGAGAACAAAAAATGACAGTAAGATTTTGATCCAAATGACAATTTTGAAAAAGATTTTGAAATAAATGATAATTTTCATATTTTTTTCCTAAAAAATATAAGAGAAAAAAGTAAAAAGAAAATAAATTTTTTTAATAAAAGATGACACTTGTTGTTCCCATAATTTTCAACTTATTTATGCTTTAGATATGGCGTTTCGGCTTATTAGTATCCGCACTCTGGGTTACTGTGAAAATTTGTGCCTACTCTTTGAGAGAGTGCTAATAAATACCCCAACTCAGGAATTTCGGCTTATTAATACCTGAACTATGGGGGTAGTGAGAAAATTGGTACCTACTTTTTGCGAGAGTGCTTATAAATACATCAACTCAATAAAATTTAAGTTTTTCAACCCGAAATTAAAAATTTGGCTTATAATTGATTAGAATTTTTAAACACTGTTCTGGAAAGAATCGAACCCTACACCTCAAACTTAACAATTCATCCCAAAACAAATTAAGCTACTATATTCTTTTGATTAATGTTCTCCCATAAATTGCAGTGGATTCTGGATTCAATAAATTGCAGCGGGTTCTCTAATCTAAGACCTAAAAAAACCCAATTCTCAATCGTAAATCTGATTTTAAGAAGAAATCTAATTCAGTGATTTTTTTTTGGTGTAAAAGAATAATGAAAATTGTGGATCATCTTCAGTGTGCAAGTGAATGTAATGCAACTTTTGTTGGAATTGACGTTGCAAATAATTGATGTAATTTTTATGATTTAAAAGGTAATTCGGCTTTTGACCAGAAGAAAAGATAATTCGGCAAAACCCAAACTTGAAATCGGCAAAAAACTGACCCAAAAACAAAAGAGTACCCATTTAATCATCGAAAACACTAAATCACATCATAGAAGCAGATACATATGCACATGCAACAAATACAGATAGATGAAAAACTGACTTAGTGTTTTATGTTTAATTAGTTTTTGGTGCATATGCACTTGAGGTGCAGGTTCGATTCTTTCGAGCACCGTTTTTTATTCTAATCAATTAATGGGCTTTGCTGACTAAGCATCCTAGTCAACACCGTTAACACTTAAACTAACTCCGTAATCCATTAGGTATTTATAAGCCGAATTTTTAATTTCGGATTGGAAAACTTAAATTTTATTAAGTTGAGGTATTTATAAGCACTCTCTAAAAGAGTATGTACCAATTTTGTTACTACCCCAGAATTCGGGTACTCCCTTTAGATATACGAAAATCTAGACTCGATATTATCTTAGGTTTAAGTTTTAACTCCAAAAGTTTGATTTGAGAATAATCATAATCGCGAGAGCTATTCTGAGCATCTTAGACGCTCGCAAAGGATCGTATCTTTATTGGATTGTGTAGTTTTCTTTGGCTTCATCCCATATATTTACTTTCGTTTCTCGAGCAGAGCAGAAATCTAGGGTTTACTCTACCAAGATGAGAAAACCTGAGCAGCAAGTCACGGCGGAAAACTACTTTGATATGATCCCTGTTGATGTCTTCATCAATCAAATCTTGTCAAGATTGACGGTTAAGTCTATGGGAAAGTGTCGCTCCGTATCGAAGCTCTGGTCGTCTATTCTTCGACCTCGAAATCACAACCTTTTGTTTCCGATTAAGTCTTCGGATCAACCGAGGTTTCTTTTCACCTTCGCTTCAAAAAGGTGGGTATTCTTCTCTGTACCTCAACCTGTAGATCCGGATGATAAGTCGTCTCTTGTAGCCACTAGTCATTATTATACGGAATCCATCACATATTGGTATGGATATTGTCCACAATCGATACGAGGATTAGTATGTGGTCTGAGTAGTCAACATATTCAAAGGGATCAGACATTTGCTTTGATTTCTAATCCCATCACAGGACAGTTTGTAACCACGCCCATATTGAGAAAGGAGTTTGAGTCAAAGGTAGGATATAAATTTGGGTATGATCCAATCGAAGAACACTTCAAGGTATTGTGTTTAATCTGGTTTACTTGTGGAACAAATAACAAGTTGTGTCTTGAGCAATACGTTATAACATTAGAGATTGGAATTCTCTTATGGAGAAAGATCCAATGTTGCAATCTTTATTATCCTCTATTTGATAATGGGGTATGTATTGGGATATAGTATCATATCGTATCCCATAGATTTAGGAATTTCACTAATCAATTCTCTTATGATTTGTCATATATATCAATCACAATCTTTTGTATTTAAAGCTGAGATACGTTCTCTGCATATATAGGTATGTAATTAGTCTTGTGAGAGATACACAGAAATATATTCATTTTCTCTAAGCGTCTTCCTATGTTTCTTCATGGTAACAGAGCACGACAATTCACTTATCTAGATTTTTTTTTTTGGGGATCTTTGAACAACTTTGACGATGGTCAACGACACACCCATCAACGACACGACTAATCCACGAAACACAACGAACCAGACGATGATAAAGGTGAGACGTACCATTTCACCCTACGACTTGACGGCTGCTGATAATCCCGGAGCGGTGATATCACATCCATTGTTGAAAGGATCGAACTACGACGAATGGGCCTGCGGAATGAAAACAGCACTCAGCTCAAGAAAGAAGTTTGGCTTTCTCGATGGGTCAATCAAACGACCAAATGAAGGATCTCCAGATCTGGAGGATTGGTGGACGATTCAAGCTTTGCTTGTTTCCTGGATAAAGATGACCATTGATGCGTCTCTTCGATCGAACATATCACATCGTGATGTAGCAAAGGATCTCTGGGATCATTTGAAGAAGAGATTCTCTGTTACTAATGGACCTCGCATCCAACAACTCAAAGCGGAGCTAGCTTGTTGCAAACAGAGAGGACTCACGATCGAAGCTTATTATGGAAAGCTTAATCGCATCTGGGATAATATGACTAACTACAGGCCAGTGCGTGTATGTAAGTGCGGTAAATGTGAGTGTGATTTGGGCACCCTACAAGAACAAGACCGTGAGGAGGAGAAGGTTCATGATTTTCTTTGCGGCCTTGATGATAATTATCAAACGGTGAGATCTAGTCTTGTATCTCGTGTTCCAATTCAATCCTTGGAAGACGTCTACAATGTTGTAAGACAAGAAGAAGATTTGAAAAAACAACGTGAGGAGAAGTGAAGAAGCAACAGAAGTTGGTGCTTATGCTGTACAAGAAAGATCACGTTTTACTTCGATAAGAAGTGGGGAACAAGACAAAACGGTTGTGTGTAAGCATTGTCACCGTAAGGGACATCCCTCAGACACATGCTTTGCCGTCGTTGGGTATCCTGAATGGTGGGGTGACCGTCCACGCAGTAGATCGATGGAAGAAAGGGGTCGTGGCGGAGCATCTACGGCTCCAATAGTGGGACGTGGCGGAGCATCTATGGCTCCAATAATGGGTCGTGGCAGAACAATTAGCTACGCCAACGCTGTTCATGTTCCTAACATGACAAATCAGGAGCATGTCAACTATGCAATAACAGACAAAGACCGCGACGGAGTGACTGGTTTGAGTGAAAGCCAGTGGAAGACACTCGTCAATCTCTTGAACGGTGGAGCAAGCACCAGCACCGAAAAACTCTCGGGTAAGTCTTCTGATTCTTCTTGGATAATGGACACTGGTGCTTCACATCATTTGACTGGAAAGTTTCATTTACTCACGAATGTGAGAAGAATGAATCCTGTGTTAGTTATCATGGCCGATGGTCGTGAGAGAATTTCTGTTCAAGAAGGAACAGTTGTGTTTGGTTCGAATCTGGTTTTGAAATCTGTCTTCTATGTAGAAGAATTTCATTCTGATCTAATCTCACTAGGGCAGTTGATGGATGAGAATCGTTGTATCGTACAATTGGCTGATAAGTTCCTTGTTGTTCAGGACCGCGATTCGAGGATGATGATTGGAGCGGGTAAACGTGAATCTGGAACCTTCCGGTTTTTCAGAACAGAGATGGTTGCGTCGGTTACAACTCAAGAAGAAAAATCTTACAAGTTGTGGCACAAGAGGATGGGTCACCCGTCTGATAGAGTAGTTGGTTCCCTTCCGTTTGTTGATGTTTCTGTTGTTTCTGAAATTTCTAATAAGGCATGTGATATATGTCTCCGTGCCAAGCAGACGCGATCTTCTTTTCCGTCTAGCAATAATAAAACTTCAGCTAGTTTTGAATTAATCCATTGCGATCTTTGGGGACCGTATCGAACACCATCGTATTCTGGTGCTCGTTACTTTCTTACGATTGGAGACGATTTCTCACGAAGTGTATGGGTTTACCTTCTCACAAACAAAACAGAAACATCGATGAATCTAAAAAATTTCATCTCCATGGCTAGTCGACAGTTCAAGCAACCAGTGAAGCGTGTTCGAAGCGATAACGGAACCGAGTTTACAAGCTTAACCAGATACTTCCTAAGCCAAGGAATAATCCATGAAACTTCTTGTGTGGGAACGCCACAGCAAAATGGGAGAGTCGAAAGAAAACATCGACATATTTTGAATGTCGCTAGAGCTTTACGATTTCAAGCAAATTTGCCTATAGAATTTTGGGGTGAATGTATATTGACGGCTGGGTATTTGATTAATCGCACACCAAGCTCGGTTATGAATGGAAAGACACCGTATGAGCAGTTGCATAAGATAGTTCCTGCTTATGACCATTTAAAGGTATTTGGGAGCCTTTGTTATGCTCATAATCAAGGCCATAAAGGAGATAAATTTGCTGCTCGAAGTCGTAAATGCATATTCGTCGGATATCCTTATGGGAAAAAGGCATGGAGATTATTTGATCTGGAAAAACAGGAGTTCTTTGTGTCACGAGATGTGATTTTTTATGAAGAAGAATTTCCTTATTCAAAACCTTTTGAAGATCTCTCTAGAAACGACATTGAAGAAGAAGATGAGTTGTGGGCTCCCATATCACTAAGCCCAATTGTAGATAATGAAAACCAAACCAATATTTCTACACCTTTAGTGGGCCAAACAACTAATGGCCCAATTGAAGCTTCACCTACATCGATCACACCTTCTTCTTCGGCATCTGAAATTGACTCACCGACGACATCTACAACAACTCCGACAATCACTCCGATTCCGACTCCGACTCCGACTCCGGTAGTAACTCCGTCTTCGATAGTAGCTTCGCCTCTGGTGTCACCTAATATTTCAGCTTTGGAAAGCGAAGACCCTATTCCCTCACTGCCTGCGGAATCTCACCTTGGGAGAGGTCACCGGAAACGCAAACTGCCGGTAACTCTCAAAAACTATGTAGTCAATACGGTTCAGAGTAAGCTTTTAGCAAGTTCTCCCGGTAAATCCGCATATCCAATTAAAAATTATGTGAACAACAATCGCTTCTCGGCTACACATCGAGCTTATCAAGTAGCAATAACAGTTGCTTATGAGCCTCGTACGTTTAAGGAAGCTGTTCAAAAACATGTATGGAGGAACGCAATGGGTAATGAAGTTGAGGCTCTTCAGGAGAATATGACTTGGACTCTTGTTGATTTGCCGAAAGGGAAACGTGCAATCGGATCAAAATGGGTCTACAAAATTAAGCATAACTCTGATGGCTCTATTGAGCGCTATAAGGCTAGACTAGTGGCTCTTGGGAATAACCAGATCGAAGGTGAAGATTATGGAGACACTTTTGCTCCTGTTGCAAAAATGGGAACGGTTCGATTGTTCTTGCAAGTGGCTGCGGGTAACAACTGGCCAGTCCATCAAATGGATGTCCACAATGCATTTTTGCATGGTGATCTTGATGAGGAGGTTTACATGAAACCTCCACCTGGATATTACTCAGAAAATGGAACGAAGGTGTGTCGATTGCACAAATCTATTTACGGGTTAAAGCAAGCGTCGCGCTGTTGGTTTGAGAAATTGGCAACAGCTCTGCGACAATACGGTTTTCAACAAGATCGTTTGGATCATTCGTTGTTCACATTTGACAAAGGTGGAATTAGAATCAATATTCTGATATATGTTGATGACATGATTCTTACTAGTAATTCACTAGAAGCGTTGAATGTTTTCAAAGGATATTTGGCTTCTTGCTTCAAGATGAAAGATCTAGGGGCTTTGAAATACTTCTTGGGAATTGAAGTGTCTCGAAGCTCCACTGGCATGTATCTCAATCAGCGGAAATATGCATTAGATATCATTTCTGAAACAGGCATGTTGGGAGCGCAGCCATCAGCGTTTCCTTTGGAACAGAATCATAAATTAGCGCTCTCCACATCTCCTTTGCTAATTAAACCTGAATCTTATCGTCGTTTGATTGGAAGATTGATATATTTGGCGGTTACGAGACCAGACTTGGCTTTTTGCGTACATGTTTTATCACAGTTTATGCAGTCTCCAAAAGAAGATCATTGGCAAGCGGCTCTACGGGTGGTACGATATTTGAAAGGGAATCCAGGACAAGGAATTCTCTTGCGCGCAAAGACCGATTTTCAAATAACGGGATGGTGTGATTCTGATTGGGCAAGTTGTCTCTCACCCGTAGGTCCATCACTGGTTATTTTGTTCAACTCGGTACGTCTCCAATCTCCTGGAAAACACGCAAGCAACCTACTGTTAGTAGATCTTCAGCAGAAGCAGAATATCGAGCTCTAGCTTCTCTTACATCTGAACTCTTATGGGTTAAACGAGTTCTCAAGACTATGGGTGTTAACCATGATCAACCAATGCACGTTTGTTGTGATAGCAAGGCAGCAATACATATTGCAACAAACCCGGTTTTCCACGAAAGAACAAAACATATTGAAGCTGACTGCCACTTTGTTCGGGATGAGATTCAATCAGGTACCATTCTTACTACTCATGTTGACACTCGTTCTCAGTTAGCCGACATATTCACCAAACCGCTTGGTCGACAAGTTTTTCGAGACTTTCAGATCAAGCTGGGCATCCTGGATTTGCACGCTCCAGCTTGAGGGGGGATATTGGGATATAGTATCATATCGTATCCCATAGATTTAGGAATTTCACTAATCAATTCTCTTATGATTTGTCATATATATCAATCACAATCTTTTGTATTTAAAGCTGAGATACGTTCTCTGCATATATAGGTATGTAATTAGTCTTGTGAGAGATACACAGAAATATATTCATTTTCTCTAAGCGTCTTCCTCTGTTTCTTCAGTATGCATCAACGGTTTTTTATATTATACAGTAGAGACGGATTACAAAAAACGTATGATCGTTTGCTTTGATGTTAGGTATGAGACTTTTGGGTTTATTGACTTAGATCAAGACTTGGTAGCAAATATTCGTAGACCTTTGATTCTTATAAACTACAAGGGTAAATTAGGTGTTATTGATGAAGGACGTGGTAGAAATCAACCTTTTAAAATGTGGGTTTTAGAGGATGCCGAGGAATGTAAATGGTCAAAGCATGTCTTCGATAAGCCCTATCCATGTAGCTCCTTTGCTGGAATGACTGATCGTGGCGATATTGTGTTTTATCCAGAGTTTGCAGTAGAAAACCCTATCTACATTTCTTACTACAATCTTGAGAGCAAAGTGATGGTAAAAGTAGGAATTAAAGTTCCAGATTTTAAAATTCTACATCTTCTAGCTTCTAGACTTTATCCATTTGTAAACTATGTAGAGGACGTGAAGCTTATTTTATAAGGGATTTGTTTACCTATTTCAAAATCTTGTCTATTGGAAGAATAAAGGGATTTTTATGAATGGATGATGGAAAGTTTTTTTATCCATATTGGTTTCATCGCCAAAATAAACTCTTATTCGTAGTCAATATAAAGGGATGATGAGAGTTTTTGTGTGTTTCAAAAAGCCTGTCTACGTACGAAAAAGTCCATGCAATGACTCATTTGTCGATAAGCTGAGCCTGAAATATAAACTCGTGTGATACTAACTTATTTTGACAAAGGTCAGTTTATTAAAAGATCAGACTAGAAATTATCCTAGTTTCTTTAAATTTCAATTTTAAAAGGAAAATTATCCCAAAAAGATGTGAAGTATCTATTGGGTTCTTACAAAACCTTATATAAGGTTTGGGTTTTCGGCATATAAGATTGTGTTTTCGTTTCTCGAGCAGAGCCAAAATCTAGGGCTAAATCCGCCGCGATGAGGAGCCGTGAGCAACAAGTCATGGATGAAAACATCAGATGATTGATAGTTTCCATGCCCTCTCCACCAAATTTGAACAGTTTGGATCCACTCTTAATTGCCTTTCATCAAGTTATATGTAACAGGCAAGCCATTATGTACCAGTTTCCACCAAAAGACCCTAAGCTTTGGTGGCATATCCATAGCTTATGAAAAACATGTTTAACTTCTTAAGTAATAGGATTAGATAGTGAGTGAATGCGCATGTGAGTTTGTGTTAGTTGCCTCTGCATAAAGTAAATTGATTTAACAGTATACAAAAACCATTCTTTGTATAGGCCCAAGTGAGAATGTCCCTTATATGTGTTGCACTTGGTCTCACATGTTTTATTTGGTCAATGTCTTATGCATGTAATTTCTGATAATCCCAATGGTTTGTACGTACTTAAAATCAATAGATCATGAACCAATAAATTAGGCATGGTGGTAGATATGGGCTAGAGACTGGTTTTAGAGGCCGTGTTGATAACCAATTGCGGATGGATGCTGATAAATCAAGGGGAAAAACGATGGTGGTGGCATGTCACAATGATTATGGATTAGGCATGGCCAATTTGTGTTATCTAACAATTTTCGTTATGAAAATACCAAAAGAGGTCAATAACTTAACTGATGAATTAGCAAAAAAAGGATAGAATGACGCCCTGAATTATGTAATATCTTGAAACATTGTAACTTCACTCTTATGTAATGAATAAATGTAATATATCATATTATTCGGAGTTGAGTCCATTTCACTTCAAATGTTGAAATAAAAGGATATCGGGCGGGCATGTTTGGTAGTGAATTATATACATGATTAGCAGCCAGTTTCATGGCAGATAAACTATCGAAATGGATCATTTTTGGAGACGTACACGAAATGCCAAGGGACGGAAGTAGTTGCCGCAACCAAAGAATTTCACATACAGTATCAACCATAGCACGATATTCAATTTCGACCGATGATAAAGAGACGACGTTCTGTTTTTGGGTTTTCCAAAGATAACAAAGAATCAGCCAGTAAGAGAATGATGAATGAGAGGACACGAAGCCCAATTAGAATCACGGGATGTTGTGAGTGTTAAATCAGGATTGAGATGAAGAAGAATACATGGCCTTGATTAGGAGAACATTTAGCATAAAAGAGCATTAGCCTGATGCAGCTAAAGCATGAGCATCTGAGTAAAATGCATATTTTAAGTGATTGGTAGAACAGTGAATAATTATATATAAAATTAAAATAAATTATTTAACTATATTTATTTATATGTATTCTAAAATATTATCTATATATATTAGTCATAAATTGTAACATCATTTAGAAAAGTATATGTTATTAAATTATTTTTTAAAATACTATTTAACAAATAATAACTTATTATATAAATGAGATTTCCCTCGACGAGAGCACGTAAGCAAAATTGTAATTCACCGGATCGCGATACGTGTCTAATATTGATCGAGATGACTACAAGTGTTAAATATTAAAATTAATTAAGAAAAGTAAAATTAAAAATGGAAAATACACAAAATTATTGCTAAGTAACTAACCAAATTGTCAAAATGACAATTTTAAAATAAAAAAAAATGGAAAACACACAAAATAATTGTTAAACAATGCAAAGGAATGTAAATGAACCTTTTGTTTTTGTTGAAGGTGGTAGTAGTGAACCTTTTAAAATGTGGGTTTTAGAGGATGCAAAGGAATGTAAATGGTCAAAGCATGTCTTCGATAATCCCTATCCATGTAGCACCTGTGCTGGAATGACTGATCGTGGCGATATTGTGTTGTACCCAGTGTTTACAACAGAAAATCCTTTCTACATTTCTTACTACAATCTCGAGAGCAAAGTTGTGGTACGAGTAAGAATTAAAGTTCCAGATTTTGAATTTTTACATCTTAGATGTCGTAGACTTTTTCCGTTTCTAAACTATGTAGAGGATGTGAAGCTTATTTTATAAATTTGGTCCAGTAATTTAGGCTATTTGAAAATTTCAAAATCTTGTCTTTTGGAAGAATAAATGAATTTTTATGAGAGTTTTTTCATATTGGTTTCATAATGTCATCAATCATTCTCATCAATATAAACTCTTATATGTAATCGAAAAACACTAATGTCAATGCAGTGACTTGGAAACATAATGCATATATATATATATATATATATGAAGTATCAACTAGCTAATTGAGATGAAAATTAATCTTTAACCTATGAGACGAGAGAGAATTAATTAGAATGACTAAAAACAAAATTACTGGACTAATTAATATTCAAACAACCTCATGTAGCTCTACCAACCAAGACAGCTTCTTAAAGTCTTGTAATATGAAGTTTTATAGCTTAAGCTATCAAGATTGTTGTTTCCACTGATAAACAGAAACCGCATAAAAATAGTCTTCGGGTCTTTTTTCTTATGGATTATATACTTACTAGTTTAGAGTGGAATTGTAATTCAATTTCCCGAAATTGTGGCTCTAAGTAATGATGGGATATGCACCAATGGTGTATTGTATAATACTATACAGCCCTTAAATGAACGTGTAATTGGTATGACAGATTTGATTTTATCACTTGGCGAAAACGATAAGGATTTTGTGTGTTTCAAAGCCGGTTTACGTGCAAAGAGTCCATGCAATGATTCATTTTGTAGATAAGCTGAGCTGAAATATTTTGACAAAGGTAAGTTTAAGTTTCCTTTAAGTTTACATTTTTTAAATTTTTTTACCTACACAAAAAAAAAAAAAAGTTTCCATTTTCCTTTTCATTTTTAAAAAGAAAATTATCCAAAAAGATGTAAAGTGTCTATTGGGCTCTTACAAAAAGCCTTATTTGTTTTCGGCATATAAGATTGTGTGATTCGTGAAGGAGACGCTTTCTTAGCAGAGCTAAAATCTAGGGCTTAATCTGCCACCATGAGAAAACGTAAGCAGCATGTCATGAAGGAAAACGTAAGATGCATTGATCTGATCCCTAACGATCTCGCCATCAATCATATCTTGTCGAGATTGTCCGTAAAGTCTATAGCTCAGTGTCGTTGCGTATCGAAACTCTGGTCGTCGATAATCCGCCGTCAAAACTACAACCAGTTGTTTCCAATTAAATCTCAAGATCCACCATTGAGGTTTCTTTTCACCTTCCTAGTTGAAAAGAAAAAGTTAATATTTTTCTCTTCACCTCAGCTTCAAAATCCAGATAATCATTCGTCTCTTGTAGCCACTCGTCATCATACGAATTCTGTCGTTGAAGATTTAGTACATAAACTATGTCGACCTGTTGGTGGATTGGTCTGTTGTCAACATTATGGATTGAATTATACATTGGTAGTGATTTCTAATCCCATCACTGGAGAGACTGTAACCTTACCTAAACTGATGAAAGAGAACATTGAGTCAAGAGCAGAATGTTATTTCGGGTATGATCCGATCGAGAAACAGTTCAAGGTATTGTGTGTAATCTGGTTTCTTTGTCAAACATCTAATAAGTGGTGTGTTAAGCATCAAATCCTGACATTAGAGACCGGGAATTTCGTATGGAGAAAGATTCAATGTTGCAAGCCTTATTTTTTTCTAAATAGTCTTGATGGGATATGCATCAATGGTGTTTTGTATTATACCGCACTGAACAAGCACGGCAAACGTATGATCGTTTCCTTTGATGTTAGTTCTGAGAAGTTTAGATTTATCAACATTGATAAAGACTTGGCAACAAAGATTAATAAATCTTTGGTTATGATAAACTACAAGGGTAAATTAGGTGCTTTTGTTGAAGATGGTCCATATGATCCTTTTGAACTGTTGGTATTAGAAGATGCCGAGGAACGTAAATGGTCAAAGCATGTCTACAAAACGACTCTTTACCGGGAGGGGTTAAATGCGATGAGTATAAACTCAGCTGGAGTGATTGGAATGACACATAGTGGCGATATTGTGTTGTTGTGTAAAAATTATGCACTAAAAAATCCTTTCTTCATTTCTTACTACAATCTTGAGAGCAGAGTTATGGTAAGAGTAAGAGTTGATATTCCAGAATTTAATGCTTTTAAATCTCTTAGAATTTATACATTTCCAAACTATGTAGAGGATTTGAAGCTTATATAAGTATTGTACTGGTTATATATACAGTCTTTTCGGTTATTCTTTTACTTGTTCAAGACTATTTCAAGATTCCAAAATTGTGGGACTTAAGGTCGATGTTTTTTTTGCTTGGTTTTACTTATTTCCTCCAACAACATCTACTTAAGTAGTCGAAGCTAGACGACAAAAAAAAAAGAAAAAAAAGTAGTCGAAGCTATGGACATACAATTGAGTTTTTCTAGAAACAAATGTCACATTACAAACTTAAAAATGCTTTTTTTCAAGCATGAAACCAGATTTGTATCACTAAATAAATGCTTTTCTCTGCTATTTCCAAATATGCAACCTTTTCTACCATATGGTTATTTATATATTATAAATAAGTCATAACTATGAAGTTGAAACGATAAATGAATGAGTTTTTTTAAGGATAAATGAATGAAGAAGATGGATGAATGAGTTTCCTTTCACAATATTGACGACAAAGAAATTTATGAGCGCCCATCTCCATGGACTCCCATCTATAGAAGAAAAATTTGAGGTTAGCGTAAACAGTTTCCAATCTAATTCTTCTAAAACCAAATTTAAAGAAGTGTTTCACTTTGATGGCTTATTATTATGCACTATGAAAGATAAAACGGCTAAAATTTTGGTTTGGAATCCGTGTACTGGTCAAATAAGGTGGATACCTAGTGATCGTTACCAGAGTGGTCACCATGGTATCAGTCTTGGATCCTATCAAGATAATAAACCAGGCAATACTAGCTACAAAGTATTGAGCTATAGGGGACGTGTGGATAAAATAAGTTTCTCAATATATGAGATTAACTCTAGTTCATGGAAGACTCTTGATGTCACTCCAGAATGCCAGTTAGATTGGTATCATCCCATACCTTTGAAGGGAAAGACCTATTGGTTAGCTTGGGATGAAAAAGAGGAACAAACACATGTTTTCTTACTCAGTTTTGATTATACAACAGAAAGATTCGAACGTTATCTTTTTCCGTTTGAATGTCCTTGGGATAGTTATAGAGATGTGGCTCTCTCTTCTGCTAGAGAGGAGGAACTTTCGATGTTATTACAACGCAGAAATACATGTGTGCAAGAGATATGGGTAACAAATAAGATTGATGAGACCAAGGTGGTATCATGGAGCAAGTTATTAACAGTGGATTGCCCTGAACGTGTGGGTTCGACTAGATTAAGTTGTTTTTTGGTCGACGAGGAGAAGAAGAAAATCATCATGTGCTATGGGAAAGGTAGAGTCAAACATAATGGCGGGAACAATATTTTAGCATACATTTTTGGGGACGATAATAAAATCGCACAATTGGATTTCACAGAAGATGGGATTAATTTACTTTGGCCTGTTTTTCTGAATTATGTTCCAAGTTTGGTCCAAATCGAATGAGCTAGAGGCAAAAGAAAAAAGAGGTGACTAAATAAGCTACATGCAATCTTTTTTTTTCTCTCTTTAATTCATCTTGATCATGTTATGTTAATTACTCAGAGAATTCAACACCTAGTTTTGATTTAATTATTTACTTTTTTGTTTTTTATTTTATTTTTATTTGCTAGAAACCTTTTGTGAACAGTTTTGATCAGTGTTATCTCCTTTTTGAACAGTGAGATTCCAAGCTTCTTAAGAGGCTTCTGGAACATGTTAGCCACAAAAATCTTCATTTTCATGGAAGTCCACTCTGTCACCAAGTCTCTTACTCTCTCCAACTCACCATTCTCTTCTGAACAACTCCTCCCCATGATCATCTTGCATATTCTATTTATAGTCAACTTTATTTCTTCCTTACTGATCTCAACAGTCTCGTTCTTCATCTCCTTTTCGATCAATCAGGTTTGCGTGAAATCGTTCTAATTCATATGTATGGGACCTCGTAACATTAAGAAAATGTTTTATGTTTGGAAGAACGTGGAGGAGTGTGAAGCTGAAGTTTTGTCTAGTGTTTACGCTGATTAGTAATTCGTATCAATAAATTAGATAGTAAATTAGTGTTTCTTCTCCCAAGGGTAACAGCTAATGAAAGGTGAGGAACATAGAGATTCAAGAAGTGACTCACTTGTTTAGCAAAAAAAAAAAAAAAAAGTGACTTACAATGTAAGATGTATCTCCTCCTCGTCGTTCAAGCAATCTAAAACTGATTTGAAATAATCTGTTCTTGAACCATATTAGTTGGGTTGGGTTGGGTTTTCTGGTTATGTAAACCTGACAGCATTTCCAAGGGTAAGTTCTAGCTAAAATATATTAAAAGTATTAACATTATATTGGTGAGATATCCACTAAGAGCATTTCCATTGGAGAAATTGGACACAAAGTTCTTAAAAAACAGAAAAATTAATATTTAAATAATTTTATTTCAATTTTTTTTTAATAGCAAAACCAATAACGAAATGATATGTGTAGGAAACTAAAAAAAACTGTTTCTTAAACCTCCTATACAAGAACTATTTCCATTTTTTTCTCATTCTCACTCTTCATATTTTTATTTTTTTATTTTCTTTTAATTTTAAGAAATCTCATAAGATACTTCCAATGGAGGTGGTCTAAGAGCATCTTTAACCTTAACATTTTTGTGGGTGCCAAATATCTATTATTATAATAACTTTTATTTAATTTAATTATTTTGAAAAAGAATAAATAATTAAATTACTTATAAACCAATGAAAATTCAACATCTGTAGACATTAGAGATGAAAAGTTTATTTAGATAGAGATTGTAGACACTTGTGTCTTCTCTCTCTCACTTTTACAATATTTTTTATTTATTTTCTTTTCTTTTAAGTATTTGACACTTTGAAGAGTTTACCATTAAAGATGCTCTAAGTATCTCACCATTAGGAATGCTCTCATATCATATTTTTTTTGACACTCATAACCAAATCAATCATTTATAATAAACCCCACAATGTAATTGATTTATTTAAAGGTTATATAAGCGTTTAAATTAGCACAATCGATGTAGAACTTGCAGGCCCGGCCCGTTGGGGAGGCCACCTAGGCAATGGCTTAGGGCCACCAAAATTTAAAAAAATTTATGGGCCACATATTTTGTTTATGTAATAATTTAATGGGTTTATGAACAAATAAGCCTATATTATTTTAGTCAATTATTTTAAGTTTAACAAATATTAAAATGTGATTAGTGATATAACTATAAGCGTAGGGGCCACAAAAACTAAATAATAAACGTGATTAAGTAAGATAGTAAGATATTAATTTTTTTTGTTTTGTGTCAAAACATGATTGTTAAAAAAATTGTAAACGTGATTGAAATTATAAAAAGAAATCTCTAAACAAAACTACAAGTTATTCTTTTAGAAAACCTAAACCATTCTAAAATTTCTAAAATCGATCTCTTCCAAAAAATTGTGGCCATCATTTATTACTCTTTTTTCTTCTTCATCAAATTGATCAAGCAAGTAGCTCATGATTCTTTTTAAAACTATAATTTCTTGTAATCACACTTAAAATTCTTGCATAATTTCCAATCAAATAATCGATGGAGTAAGATGATTGAAAACAAATTGTTAAACTCATAGTGATAGATGTATTTGGGGTTTTATAACTTGTTTAATTTCTTAGACCTAATTGATTTCAACCGTTTTTGTTGTTGTGGTTAATAATCGTTTTTGTTACAAAGATTTATTATTTTTGCTATGATTTTTATTATTGATGGGAGGCCACATTTTTTTAATCGCCTTGGGCCACCATTTTCATTGGACGGGCCCTGAGAACTTGTAAATTAGATGAATTAGACCACCTCCATCAAAGAGTTCTTAATAAAAGTTCTTAATTATTTAGATCAAAAAAAATACTTAAAAGAGGAAGAGGGTATCCAAAGTTTCTTCTTTAAGAATCTCTCTCTCCTCTTTTGAAAACTCCAAAAGACACTTGTCAACTATGTATTGATTATTTTTTTCTTACAAAATTAAATTTAATTAGATAATTAGTTTCTATTAAAATAGTAATTTTTTTTTATTTAAAAACCACATAGAAATTTCATGGTTGTAAATGCTATTAGTATGAAGAAATAGTCAGAAATCAAAATATTTACATGCATAATTATCTCCAAACACTACTCTTCAAAATGTCACCTATTAATAATTTGTTTTCAAAAATATTTACTAATATTTACCAAGTAGTTGATAGCCTAGTGGTTTTGAGAATGAGTATTCAATGTCATAAGTCTAATTCCACTTGGGAGGGTAATTTACGTTTATCAGAGGCCGACTCCGGGCACCGTAGGAGATTATGGATCAAAGATTCGAGATCCCGCGATTTATCAAAAAAAAAAAATCGCTATTAAATATTCACATGGCAAGTTTTAATCTGACTTTGTTTTTGCTTGTTAGTTTTGAATTAGTTGTTCGAACCACTATTAATGTTTTTGAAATTACAAAGCAAGAAAATAAAGCCTCGTAGGTATAAGAACCATTGACCAAAGACAAAATTCGGAAAGATCATATACATATGTTGAACCTTGTCTTTATTTCTTCAAAGTTAGGGACTTTTACGAACAAATATACAGGTCTTCACAAACACTTAAAACGATTTTCTTTTTCTTTTCTTGAGCTCCTTTAAGGATAAATCAGATCTTTCACAACATTTTCATGACTCAACAAAACTTCACCAATATATTTTTAAGAGAGTCAAAGACTATCCTCTACTTTTCTCTTAGTTACCAATATTAGTTTGGCCACACATACGCATCACATGACATATGCACAATAACTTATCCTCCTATTTATATTCCATCTTCATAAACACATAAAATCAAATCCAAACCATCTAAGCTAAAATGGAATGTCAAAACCAAGACAATGAATACATTTTCCGCAGTCTATATCCATCTGTGCCCATTCCCGACAAGCTTACACTGGTACACACATTTACATATATGTAGATTTCATATATCGGAACTAGGCATGGACATCCAATTTATTCGGTTCGGTTTTTGGTTCTAAAAGGTATCTTATTTGTTTCGCGTTTCGACTACATTTAGTGAAATGTTGGCTCGGTTTGTTGTCTTTAAACAAAAATCAAACTTGTTAGATTAGAAATAATTTTTTGTTTTGGTTTATATTTCAAATTTACAACTTTTGGTTTAGACTATATTTTATATAATTGGAACTAACTCTATATGTTAAGCCTGAGTTTGTGCTCCAAGGAGTTGAAGAATACACAGAGAAAGTGGCGTTTGTAGAAGCCGTAACAGGTAAATCGGTGACATACGGTGATGTAGTGAGGGACACGAAGAGGCTAGCCAAAGCATTGACCTCGCTCGGACTAAGGAAAGGTCAAGTGATGGTTGTGGTTCTACCAAACGTCGCCGAGTATGGGATTATTGCCCTTGGCATTATGTCTGCCGGTGGAGTTTTCTCCGGCGCTAATCCCACGGCTCTTGTCTCCGAGATCAAGAAGCAAGTTGAAGCTTCCGGTGCTAAAGGTATCATCACTGATGCTACTAACTATGAAAAGGTAAAAACATATATGTTCTATAATATTCTTGTATATGCACATTAATTTGAAACTTGTGCACATGTAACATGTACCGATTTTCGACAGGTGAAAACTTTGGGTTTACCGGTAATAGTATTAGGTGATGAGAAGATCGAAGGAGCAGTAAACTGGAAAGATCTTCTAGAAGCAGGAGACAAATGCAGTGATAACAACAACAAAGAAGAGATTCTTCAAACAGATCTTTGTGCACTTCCTTTCTCATCAGGCACAACTGGATTACAAAAAGGAGTTATGCTCACACATCGCAATCTCATAGCCAATCTTTGTTCCACACTCTTCAGTATCCGGTCTGAAATGATCGGTCAGATCGTGACTCTCGGTTTGATCCCGTTCTTTCACATTTACGGTATTGTGGGAATATGTTGTGCTACGATGAAGAATAAAGGCAAAGTTGTTGCTATGAGTCGATATGATCTAAGGATTTTCTTGAATGCTATGATTACACATGAGGTTTCGTTTGCGCCTATTGTTCCACCAATTATATTGAATCTTGTTAAGAATCCGATTGTTGATGAGTTCGATCTTTCAAAGCTTAAGCTTCGTTCTGTTATGACCGCTGCTGCTCCTTTAGCTCCTGAGCTTCTTACTGCCTTTGAAGCCAAGTTTCCTAATGTTCAAGTCCAAGAGGTAAGTTTTGTAAGACCTCTCTGTTTTTTCGGTTAGGTTTTTGGTTTAAAACTTTTTCTTCTATAGTTCTATAACTATATTTTGTAATTTGAAGGATTTAAACAAAAAAAGAGGTTATGGTATACTGAAATCATATAAATGACATAGAAACCATACAAAATTCATTTTCATTTTTATTAATGAATGAATTATAAAAGATATTTTTGTTTAGGTTTTCAGTTTATAAATTTCAGTTTCGGTTTTGGTTACAATTTATATGGATATGAAGAAATTGAATTAGAGACCTCTAAATATGTTCATTGATGTTATTCTTTTGGTGCTATATTAGGCTTATGGATTAACGGAGCATAGTTGCATTACGTTAACGCACGGAGATCCTGAGAAAGGACAAGGAATCGCGAAACGAAACTCGGTTGGTTTTATACTTCCGAATCTTGAGGTGAAGTTCATAGATCCTGACACCGGCCTGTCACTTCCCAAGAACACTCCTGGTGAGCTATGTGTGAGGAGCCAATGTGTTATGCAAGGTTACTTCGAAAACAAGGAAGAGACCGATAAAACGATCGACGAAGAAGGTTGGCTTCACACTGGTGATATTGGTTACATTGATGATGATGGAGATATCTTCATTGTTGATCGTATCAAAGAACTCATCAAATACAAAGGTTTTCAGGTAATTTAATTAGAGTTTAATCATAGCAGTGGTAATGTGGTTTTTCAGCTCGGTTTTATTTCCGGTTTATTCAGTTTAGAGACGGAAATAGAACTGAATTTTCTTTGGTTTGGATTGGTTTTCAAAGTTTTGGTTCGGTTTGTTTTCTCTAAAGTATAAAACTATTACATTGTGGATCTCTGAAAACAGTGTTGTTTATTTCCGGCAGGTGGCTCCGGCGGAGCTTGAAGCTATTCTCCTTACTCATCCATCTGTTGAAGATGTCGCGGTCGTGCCGTGAGTATCTATTCACCTTTCTAGTTTCTTTAAGTTTAAATATCAAAATTTCAAGAATGATTAATTGAACCAAATATTGAAAAAGGTTACCGGATGAGGAAGCGGGAGAGATTCCGGTGGCTTGCGTGGTGATAAACTCGAAAGCGAAAGAGAATGAAGAAGACATTCTTAACTTTGTTGCAGCCAATGTGGCTCACTACAAGAAGGTCAGAGCAGTCCATTTCGTGGATTCAATCCCCAAATCTCTCTCTGGTAAAATCATGAGAAGGCTACTCAGAGACAAGATCCTAAGCATGAATACGAAGTAATTAGAAGAAACCATGATTCTCATCTTACAAGTAACTGCGTGATTGATTAACGGTTTATGATCTATTTGTCGCGTAATTTAATCTCCTTTGATTAAGAATGTCTATCAATACTCTTTGGTTTTATGATCTCTCCTTTTCACTTACGTTATCAATTCTTGTTCAATTCTGCACTCGTAGCAACTAACAGTCGTAACTCGAGCAATATTTCTACCTCTACTAGCGGTTTCAATCCAAGAACATCTCAAAATGCTCTAACAAAAGACAAAAATCCTCAGTTCATAACTTTCTCAAGCTGCAAAAGGCTACACAAAACTCAACTTTCAACAAGTTATATCTATACAATCACCACAAGTCCCTTCGCGATTACTTAGTAGATGATCACATAAATTTGAATACTTCAACTCAACTTTCTCTAGCTAAAGATTAGTATCCAAAGAAGAACACACATTTCTGATACAACCAAACCAAGTTCCATGAACACTTTTATATTACAAAACCAACTCCAAATCCAAATCACTAGCAAAGGACACAAACCGATCTAACATTTCTAGAAAGCAATCAAACCATAACCAGAGCTATATATATAATACAAGGATCTTAAAAGCAACAAAATTCAAGCTTACTTCAACTTAGATTCTCTCCACTTTTTCAGCCATAACCACAGGATTAGCTTTACCAATAGCATCTCTTCCTTCTCCTTTAAAATCAAATTCACATTCATGATTCTCCGGATATCTATGAGAACCACAAAACATACTTCCACACTTACACTTAAACCCCATCAACCCCACTTTCTTGTTACAGCTCAAACACCTCTTCCTAGCCGTTTCAACACCGTCACTGATTCTCCTGCTCGTTGATGATGATGAAGATACAACAGACTCCACTGTGGTTTCAGGGGTTTTGCGTTTAGGGTTTAGAGATTTCTCCTTGGCGGCTTTCTCTTCTTTAACTTTGAGGTCTTCTTGGTAGCATTTGGAACAGAGGTTCATGTTAGAAGCTGTTCCGAAAAATCCGCAGCCATTGACGCAGAGCTTTGACTCAGTGGAAGAAGAGAAGCTTGTGCTCTCGTTTTGCTCAGAACCCATTTGATCGTTGTAATCTTAAACTCTCTACAACAAAGAAAAAATAGAGACTTTGAATTAGGGTTAGGGTTCCTCTGACAAAATCCTAGAGACTAATAAAACTGAAAAATGATAGATTTTTTCTTGTGGGGTTTTGGGGTTTTGCTTTGAAAATGGTAAATCTTAAACCAATCGAATCAATAGACGAAAAAATATACCTTTCCCGATCGAAAATTCCAGTCGCCGGAGAAAAACAATACCGATTGACTTCTGTTTCTCTCTCCGGCGAATCGTAGAGTACTTTTCTTCAAGACGAAGTATCTTGAAGTTATCTATCAAGTGGTTTGATCAGTGTGAGGGTAAAGTCGGTAACAGAGACTCTTTGGTTTCACGAGACAGAGAGAGAGAGATAGAGTGGAGAACCAGACAAAACCTTTGGGACTCTCATTGTATTTATTTTAAGTTTTGTAGTAATTTATAAATTTTAGATTCTGTATAATTTATAAAGAATTTTGATTACTTTTTCTCAGTGTGTTCTAAAATACGGTGTATACGGTCATATATACGCTGCATATATGCTATACAGTGAAAGACTATACCGTTTTTTTGCTATACGGTTAAAAATATAGATTAAACTATACAACCGTTTATACAGCGATAATACGGCCGTTTATACAGCTATACGGCCGTATAAATGTTATGTATTTTTTTAATAAATATTTTGACAAAACTGATATTTTAAATTTCTTTTTTTGTTTAATTTTAACTACTTGAGATGATCAGTGGTTATAATTCTAATTTATATATATGTGTTTTAATTATATATATAATCTATTTTCATGATTATAACTTTTAAAAATAAATTATAATTGTGAATTTTGTTTAATATATTAAAATGAGTTATATTTTACAATATAAATTGTATATTTATTATATTTATACTATTATACATATATTTATTTTCAAAATATATTCACCGTATAAACGTCCGTATATACGTCTATACGCTATATGGTGATCGACCGTACGTCTAGCGTATAGCGTATTTTAGAACATTGCTTTTTCTTCCTTTAATTTTTCAATCTTTACCCTTTAAGTTTTCAACTTCATCTTCTTATTACATGGTGACACAACATCCTTCTCCTTCTTCTTCTTCCTAGTCCTCTTTATCTTCAAGTTCTTCTTTTTCTTCTTTCTTAAACATGGTCTTGATCATGTCCATCAATTGTATATTCACCTGTTTACATTATACAATTACATAAGCTTAAATGTTGCTACACTTCTCACCTATTTGTGACATGGAAACAATCAATTAGTTTATGATAAATTATTCCTACACAATCACAGTAAATAATGAAATAACCAGGTTTGATGATTTTGCTGCCAACTAAAGTATACGAGTATTATGAATAGAAGAAGAGATTTTACCTTTGGTTTTTGAGGATACTCGGCAATGTCATATGTGCAATCACTATCAGGGCACTTCATAACGTTCTTCTCTCGGACTTGAGACATTCCAACAAATTTAGCCTCCAAGTGGCAAAGCCTGCACGGGTTTATTTTGGGGATCTTTCCCAAAATATCGCATACTAATTAGAGTTGGACATCTCTTATATATTAGACAATCCCTATCTAAATTTCCGATGTATAACTTGAATTGATATCTCAACAGAGTAGTCACTGGAAAAGTCATCACACTCTGACAGATTGGACATGTAACATCTATGTCGATAAAATAAAGTTTTAGATGCAAGGCTAAGAAAGATTCAACTCCAACTAAGAAAGGTTAAATTAAACCTTTCAAAAGTTTCTTTTTAACCGCCTATGTGGATTTATTCATGTTTTTCCTCTCCTTAGGATCCATATCATGAACATTTATTCATCGAATGACAAATGTCATCTATGTGCTTTCCACTTGTCTCACATGCACTCATTTCTAGTATGATGAACAGTTGAGATTAATCCAATTTTATGGACCGTTAAGATTAATCCAAACCCTAATGAGAAAAGGATTATCTCTCCACATAAATACATGCGTCACTCCATCATGATGGCATGCTTAGAGTAATTTACAACACCTAAAGAACCTTTGTGGGCATGGGGAGAGAAAATATCTCCTATCTAACGATCTAGCATTCTTCTTCCGTTCGCAAGCCCGATCAAGAAGACTTCATAATCAAAATGAATGGCGATATTCCGCTAACTCTCTTTATATTTTATTATGTAATTAATCTAGATGTTTGAAGATCTTAGGTTTCATGTACGTAATGATATGCTCAAATTTACCCTGAGCTACTCTCTCAAATTAAGAGATAAATTGTAGTAAGAGGTCGAATCAGTGGGAGTTAAATCAAACAATAGGATTATTGACTTCGAATTGAGCTAAGCAAAATAAAGTAAAATAAAGACAAAAGCAATTCGAAACAGACAAAGATTGTTGATTTCTTAAGATTCAATTAACCAAAAAACTAGGTTTTCAGGTAATTCTCAGGATGAATCAAAATTGCAGTTTAAACAAAATTAGGATTTAATTAAGAACCGTTCTTGAACTTGGAACACTAAAATATAATTAACCAACTGTCGTTGCGAAAATTAACTATGCCTAAACTCTAGAAAACCAAATTTCTTTGCGAATTTAGTCAATTTAAACAAGCTTTAAATTCAAGTCCAATTTGTTCACAAAATTCCTAAACCAAATTTCTTTGCGAATAAGTAATTTTGCTCACCTAAGATCTAGTTCAGGCTAATTAATTACACTTTCGTGTCAATCTATCAACCTAAGATATCCAAATTCAGAGTCGCGAATCCTAAATCACAGTTAAAGCAATCTAGGTGAAGAACCAAGAAGATAATCCTAACAAGTAAGTTCAATCTAACAATTCATCTTCAATCCATTCGAATCACCCTAAACCTAACAAGAGAACTACTCAGACATGGAAGCAAAGCAAATCATAGCTGAATAATACTGCATAAAGAAAAAGAATAAAGAAGAGATACAGAGGGTTCAAAGAATCTTAAGAACAAAGTAGACTTGTCTCCTTAAAATCTCTCAAAAGCTCTCTCTAAACTTGTTCAATAGAAACTAAGATAATGATCTAAAAACCTAAAAGTAAACTATATAGAGTGTTTTAACTCGTGGTGGGCTTTTCTGATGACTTCTGGTAACTTCTGGCCCGAAACGAACAATTTTCCTTTCTTAAAACTTATTATGTCGGCTTTTGAAAAGTGGTTGTCGTTCGACAGTCACATGGTGTGTCGAACGACAGGTGACTAACTGCGGTGTCGATCGACACTCGTTGAGTGTGTCGATCGACAAGTGACTTCATTTCTGCTTCTCCACTTGTGAATCCGACTTCTATCTCGTTTATGCTCCAAAACGCACCATAATCATCAAATAAGTTTCTCACGTACAATAACCTGTTAGGACACTAAAAAGACTCGAAAACACTAAAAAGACTCGATAAAAGAACTTATATCATGGTCAAAAACTGGTAAAAACCATGATATATCACGGTTCTTACGAGCATTGATGATATTCTTCACATCACAATCAATAAGTTTGAAAATGGAGAGAGAAGGGATGTACTGGTTGTGATGTAATACATTGTTTCTCTGCCAAATGTAGAAAATTACTGTTGTGTGAGTAATGATCTTATTCAAAAGGTTAAGAGTTTGTGTTGTTGAATGACGGATCCAGAACATCATCTTAGACCAAGAGCTGAAGATCGATTGATGAGGACAAATCCTACCAAATATTTCTGCCCAAATTGTGGGTACAAACACACAAAAGAGCATCAAATGGTTTCAGCCATTTGATAATGTGATATATATATATATATATATATATATATGTTTGTTAATCAAAGAGGTCAAATCAAGTCATTGGAATTTAACAGTAATAAGATCTTGAGAATGATCAAAACTATGTTATGCTCATAATAATTTGATTGGTTTTTTTTGTAGGTTATACGAATAATGAATTGGAAAAAAATTCTGCTTTTTATTTGTACTAAATGTTTGAGACTGGAATTGGTCAAATATCTAGTCATTTTATATCGAAAAAGGGAAGAATCTAAGAATCTTACGAACACAAGTCAGACTTTGGGCTTTCGAAATATGCAAAAAGATACTCCCTCAGTTCTTTAAAGATTGATTTTCTAGAGTTTTCACACATATTAAGAAAACAAATTAATGTTTGACTAGAAATGTATTGGTTTTTGTATTAAACAATTTTCCATAAGTTTGACCCAATAACAATTCAATAAATCAATTAATATGTATTGAAATCTACAATTTATAATTATTATTGCATAGAAAATGTAAAAAATCAATCTTTTTAAAACAAATTTTTTATCTAGAACATCAATCTTTAAAGAACGGAGGGAGTAAACAGTTTCGTACCTATCAACGGTCATATTTATAAATTCCATACAAACAAACGACAACGGTCTCAGAAAAATTAATATGAGTACATTTGTTAGAGTATTAAATAATTATTGAAATTTTGGGAACATTAATACTAGGATTTATGATTCTCAGGGCATTATTAATTTTCTAGAAGTTACATAAAAACTCAGACAGAAAGCATAATTGGAAATTGGAGTTCGTATTTAGTAAGAGTATTTAAAAAATACCACGTACTATTAACACAACTATAATTACATCTCGGGAATAATAAATAAAATAATTTACTACCAGCTCAACAATTAATTAATTTTTCAGTCTCACATATCCATGCTTTTGAGTTTCTATACATATTCATATTTCTCTGCTTTTGTACTTCTCACCTCTGATTTCTTTTGTACTTTTACGTATGATCTTCCGTTTAAGATTTAAGATTTAAGATTTGTTCCGAGTGCGAGGAGTTAATTGGAAAGAGATAGAATCAAATGAGATAACTAGCTCTCTAATGTCTTCAAGAAGCATACACCCCTCATTTAATACACTTACATGTTGATAATTTAAATTCAAACTTTTGTAATTTCAATAAACGTTAGAGTAAGAATTTGATTTGAAAAGTTACACAGAACATACATACTCCTTCTCTTGCATATTAGTTGTCGTTCTAGGTGATTTCACGTCAATTAAGAAAACATTAAAAAAATCTGTTTTATCCTCTAATTAATGTGTTTTTCATTTGATATGTGTAGTTAATAAGCTAAAAGAGTATGAATAAAATCGGAAAATCAATCATAAATTTGCATTAAAAATGTTAAACGACAACTAATTTGATACAAAATAAAAAGCCTAGAATGACAACTAATATGAAATGGAGGGAGTAATGATTTATTTTTTTGAATCAAAATAATCATAAATGCTTTGTGTGAAATGGAGAGAATATTGGATATACTTTTCTTGGAAGACCTATGTTTTTAGATTCAATAAATTCAACCTTTTCCAAATTATAAATGGAATAGTCTTTTGGAAACAACAACAAAAACAAAAATTGGAATAGTCAAATACACTTGGTCCCGCATAGTGTTAGTTAGCAAAAAAGGTTAACAAAGGTATAGTTAATTTGAACAAAGTTAAATTTAATATACTTGTCAGAAATGTGAAGAAAAAAAGAATCAAATTCAAATCAATAATATAATTCCACTTTCTTTTATGAATCTCAGACATGATTCATAAATTTATATTTCAACTAATTTATAGGTTGTGAATGATATTAATTTCTAGGTTTGATTGGTGTAGGCAGAGAGAATAAATGCTTGGTGGTACATATAACAGAGACCCTCCTCCTTCTCTTAAACTAATAAACACACATACTTACACAAACACACATAAGCTTGCACGTGGTTCTTGCTCACATGGTGGAAGCCACAGATTCCTAGTGAGAGAGAAAAAACAAAACCTTTTGCAGAAGAAAGAGAGATAGCCAGAGCCGGATCGAGAGCCGGATCTAAGATTTTCGGTCCAGAATTTTTTTTATTAATATTTAATTTAAATATTTTTAAAAAAATATAATATTTACAACAACAATACATTCATAATTTGTTATCTCCGTACGTAAAATAAAATTATGAAACAACCAACTTAATTTTTTTTTAATCTTTTTATTATACAATCTTATAAAATATTAGATTTCATTTAAAAAATGGTTTGTTTTCCCACTAAATTTTTATTTTTCCTATCAAACAATCATAATTTTCATAAACTAATACATAAATTTATTTGTTTTACAAAATTGTGCGTCCTTAAAAATTAGGAGCCCATTCAAATGTTTCAAGAAAATGCTCTCAAGAAAATGTTTCAAGAGTGTATTAAATTGCTTCACCTGCTTACTTTCCAGCCAAGGCACACTCTCCACTCACTCTTCTTCTCTCTCTCTTTCTCTTTTTGTGTGTTTGGTTCAGAAACTCATAAAACCCAAATCTTCTTCTCTGTTTCTTGATCATGTCTTCTTCTTGATTCTTCAAACACCATTTCTCAAGGTCTTCTCTGTTTCTTGACTTTGGTTTCTTGAACAAGAAATGCGGAGTTTCTTGAACCGACAATGCAGTCACGGTTCTTGATTTGGATCATCTTCATTATTACATCATTATCTCCAAGCTTCTCGGATTCTATTACAGAACAAGAGATTCTACTTCAGTTCAAAGAAAACATCAACGAAGATCCTTACAACAGTTTAGCTTCTTGGGTAGAAGAAGAAGATATCTGTAATAGCTTCAATGGTGTATCTTGTAACCAAGAAGGATTCGTTGATAAGATTGTTCTTTGGAACACAAGTCTCGCCGGTACTTTATCTCCGGCATTGTCAGGTTTAACTTCTTTAAGGGTTTTAACTCTGTTTGGTAACAGGTTTACAGGAAACTTACCTTTGGATTACTCAAAGTTAAAGACTTTATGGAAGATCAATGTTAGTTCCAATGCATTGTCTGGTTTGATTCCGGAGTGTATAGGTGACTTACCTAATTTAAGGTTCTTGGATTTGTCAAAAAATGGTTTCTATGGAGAGATTCATGAATCTTTGTTTAAATTCTGTTATAAGACCAAGTTTGTTTCATTGTCTCATAACAATCTCTCTGGATCAATCCCGGAATCAATTGTTAATTGTAACAATCTCATAGGTTTTGATTTTTCGTATAATAGTATTACCGGTTTCTTGCCTCGAATCTGCGATATTCCGGTTCTTGAGTTTGTTTCTGTGAGAAGAAATGTATTGTCTGGTGATGTGTTTAATGAGATATTGAAGTGTAAGAGATTGAGTCATTTCGATATAGGAAGCAATTCTTTTGACGGATTAGCGTCTTTCGAGGTTCTTGGATTCAAGAACTTGACGTATTTCAATGTGTCTAGAAACCGGTTTATAGGAGAGATTGGTGAGATTGTTGGTTGTAGCGAGAGTTTGGAGTTTTTGGATGCTTCTTCGAATGAGTTGAGTGGTAATGTACCTAGTGGTGTAACTGGATGCAATAGTCTTAAGCTTTTGGACTTGGAATCAAATAGGCTTAATGGGAATGTACCTGACGGTATTGGGAAGATGGAGAAGCTTTCTGTGATTAGATTAGGCGATAACTCTATTGACGGGAAGTTACCTCGAGAGCTCGGGAATCTTGAGTTTCTACAAGTTTTGAATTTGCATAATCTTAATCTCATTGGTGAAATTCCAGAGGAGATATCTAATTGTAGACTACTTCTTGAACTGTGAGTCTTTTAGTCTCTTCTATAACGGTATTTAGCGAGTTTTCGGTTCTTTTGTTTATCTTTGTTGTTTGTTTGCAGAGATGTATCTGGAAATGCTTTAGAAGGAGAGATTCCTGAGAATGTATTCAACTTAACAAACTTGGAGATTCTTGATCTGCATAGGAACAGAATCAGTGGAAGTATTCCGCCTAATCTCGGGAACCTCTCGAGGATCCAGTTTCTTGATCTATCAGAGAATTTGCTTTCCGGTCCTATACCGTCATCTCTCGGTAGTTTGAATAGACTGACACATTTTAATGTTTCTTACAACAATCTCTCTGGCATTATCCCAAAGATTCAAGATTCGGGAGCTTCTTCCTTTTCCAACAACCCTTTCCTCTGCGGTGTTCCTCTCGAAACACAGTGTAATGCTCTCAGAACTGGAACAAGATCAAGAAAAACCAAAGCTCTAAGCACTTCTGTCATCATTGTTATTGTTGCTGCTGCAGTGATCTTGGTTGGTATCTGTCTAGTGCTTGTTTTGAACCTTAGAGCTCGTAAAAGGCGGAAAAAGAACGTAGAAGAAGTAGTCACGTTCGATACCACAACGACTACCATGGCTTCAACGGAATCTGGTAATGGCAGTGTGACATTTGGGAAACTTGTTTTGTTCAGCAAGAGTTTACCTTCTAAGTATGAAGATTGGGAGGCAGGTACGAAAGCTTTGCTTGATAAGGATAATATTATCGGGATTGGATCGGTTGGAGAAGTTTATAGAGCTTGTTTCGAAGGCGGTGTTTCCATTGCGGTGAAAAAGCTTGAGACGTTAGGAAGAATCGAAAGCCAAGAAGAGTTTGAGCAAGAAATTGGAAGGCTTGGAGGTTTAAGTCACCCGAATCTTGCTTCATTTCAAGGTTACTACTTCTCATCAACAATGCAGTTAATTCTTTCGGAATTTGTCTTAAATCGAAGCCTTTACGATAATCTACACCCCAGAATGTTGCATAGAACTAGCAGTAGCAGTAGCAGCAGCAGCAGTCATGCAAACACAGAGTTGAATTGGCATAGAAGATTTCAAATCGCTTTAGGAACTGCGAAGGCGCTTTCTTTCCTTCACAATGATTGTAAACCTGCCATTCTTCATCTCAATGTAAAGTCTACAAACATTCTACTAGACGAAAGATACGAGGCAAAGCTATCGGATTACGGTTTTGAAAAGTTTCTTCCGGTTTTGAATAGCTTCGGTTTGACTAAGTTCCACAATGCAGTTGGGTACATAGCTCCAGAGTTAGCTCAGAGTTTGAGAGTGAGTGACAAATGTGATGTCTATAGCTTCGGTGTGGTTCTTCTTGAGCTTGTTACAGGTAGAAAACCGGTTGAGTCCTCATCGGGAAACGAGGTTTTGATCTTAAGGGATCATGTAAGGGATATGTTGGAGACCGGTTCGGCTTCTGATTGTTTTGACAGAAGATTGAGAGGGGTTGAAGAGGCTGAGCTGATTCAAGTCATGAAGTTAGGTTTGATTTGCACGACCGAGAATCCATCGAAGAGACCAAGCATGGCAGAAGTTGTGCAAGTTCTTGAGTTGATCAGAAATGGAATGGGATCATGAGATAGTTGGTTTAGCTCATTCTTTTGTATTCTTTCACTGATACAGAGAGTTATCAGAACAAAACCAATAATGAAATAGCATAAATCAATTTGGAGATTTACAAGTTTCACAAACTTTCCTAATGCGGTTCATAACTACAGGCACATCTCTCTCAGACAAATTACTAAAACAGAACCTGAACCATCCTGGTTCAATACAATGACAACAAGAACCTGGTATTACATTGATCTTGCCAATGTTCAAGAGCTTGTTCCACAGTTCAATCTCGCCTTTTTCGCTGTAAGACGAAATCAACCCTCGCATATCTGCCCAACAGAAGAACCCTCCATTGCTTCTCGTGCACTCGATACCTAAATCTTTCAATCCCTTCACGAGTTCCGTGTAAATCCTCTGCAATCTCTGCCTGTTGGTTTTCACAAATCTCTGAACAAACTTCGGATTAGAGATTGCGGAAATGAGTAAATGTTGGGTTGGAGATGAGACGGGTGAGAGCGTTGTGAGCTTTCTTGAAGCGGATAAAACACTTTCGTTGGATGAGTAGATAGCAGCGGATCTAAGTCCAGGGAAAGACAAGTCTTTCGAGATGTCATACACGATATGAACTCTTTCTCTGTCGATATTCTCTTCCGTGTCAACTATTTCAGCCATGCTAACAAACTCTCCTTCTTCCTCGTGGACCGACCCAGCGAAGATTTCGTTTGAGATTATATGAATGTTCCTCTCACGAGCAAAGTCTAAGATAGCATAGAGATTCTCTCTGCTCAATAAACTTCCCATGGGATTTGAAGGGTTTGAGATTATAATACCGCGGATTTTCACACCTCGTTTCTTAGCTTGATAGAATGCTCGATCAAGCACAACCATCGACATGTTAAAATTATCCGCGCTTCTACAAGGAACATGTATGATCTCCACTCCCGTTCGCCATTTAACATCCCTATCATATCTACACAACAAAACCCCTCACTAAAATTCAATCTCTCTCATAGCTATTATCCAATCAAACAGTACAGAGTTAAAGAACTAAACAAAATTTACCCGGGGGAGCACGGAGTTGGAACAAGGAACGCGTTTCCGGAATCAGCTAAGCAGAACGAAAGAATCTCAATCGCAGACGCTGCACCAGAAGTTAACACTAACTGTGATGGATCAAACGAAACCGAGTTTTTCGTCGCTTCCGACATGAATCCTGCCACAGCCTGTCAAAATCCACACAAACAACTTCCCTCAAGAACACATCAAAATCCTCTAAACAAAAGACATCTAATAACATCTCAAGACCACTAAAATTCATCTCAAAACACTCCTGCAAATCCAGAGCATTCAAACAAAAAGTTGAGAGCTTCAAGATCCTCAAAACAAAAGACATCTAAACATCTCAAAACACTCCAATGAACAAAAGTTGCAAATCCAGAGCATTCAAACAAAAAGTTAAGAGCTTTAAAGGTTAGTAGAGAGAAGAACCATTTTAAGTTCCATAAGTCCATCACAAGGCTCATAAGAAGCAATGCCACTAATACTCAATCCATCAGAAACTAACTCTTCCTTTGGATTCTCCGAAACCAAATCATCCTCCAAGCTAAACTGTATACAAACAAAAAAAACAATCAAAACCCACAAAAAAACACAACACAAGTAACAATCTTTGTTTCTTTATACCTTATTGTTCTTCACTACACCAAGTTCAATAACTCCATCCGGGTTACCCAACTCATCATACGGATCTTCCTCGACCCGTTTAAGACCCAAATCATAAACCGAATCTCCACCTTTGATAACACAATTCGCTCGACACGAAACCGAAACAGAGTTTCTTGGAGATAAGAGAATCCGTGAAAGAGAACGAGGTAAACCAGTAAGCTCCGATTGTGACCGGGTCCGATCTGGTAAACCGGAAGATGAACCGGAGTTTTGGTCATCGGAACCGGAATCGTTTTTCCGATTTCGTTTTAGGTAAAATTGGAGAAAGTAGAAGAAAGCACAAGGTATTACAGAGCCTAAAACTAAACCACCACGACCTTGTACTACGCCTTGTAACGGAACGATAATCCTCATCGCGGTGGTTCCTCCTCCTCCGCCGCCGTCTCCGTCGCCGGAATTTTCGGAATTGGAGTTCCGGTTCCGGTTTAATTCGGTACGGGTCATTGTAGTGAAGTCATTATTTCACAAGTGTTAAAACATCAAAATCGGAGCTTATGAAGTTTTTTTTTAACCGGGTCGGGTTAATGGGTTATTGGGTCAGACGGCGAATAGAAGTTTTTTAGGTTTGAATTAGGCCTGGCAAAAAAACTTGAACCTGTACCCGAACCTGTACCCGAATTTGTAAAACCCGAACCTGTATCCGACTCGAAATCGTATAGGAATCTGTATGGGTATGTTTTTAGTAGACTCGAAAGAACTTGTACCCGTTTGGATCCGAACCTGGACTCGAACCTGGATTCGAACCTGTATCCGAACTTGAACTTGTATGTCTAAATTTAGTAAGTCAAAACTTTGAATTATAAAAATTGTTTTTTGGATTTTTGTTTAATTTATGATCTGTTTTTCTTTGTGTACGCTCGATTTTGGGTCGTTGAGATTTTTTTGGAGGGAGAAAAGAGTGTGTAAATTACTAATTTAGCCTTGTTTTTTATTTTATTTTCTGTTGGGTCCCTAAAGTTTTTGGATTCTCTGGAATCTTTTTGTATTTTTCTGTAAAAGCTTTATAATGAACATGAAAAATTATGGTCTGAGAGTAATTATTTATTTAGTGTGCAGATGTTTATTTTTTGGGGATGTGTAATTGGATTTATATGTAAAAGTAATGTGTGATTCAGACATGTGCGGTCCAAATTGAGAATTTGTTTTATTGAAGTGAAGAAGTGAAGTATTGAATAGTGTTGATAACTGAATTTGAATATATTTTTTCATTGTAAACCTAGAGAAACAAAAATCAGATTTTCAGTGTTGTTTTTACCTAGGTTGCATGCATGGAAACTCCACCCAATGACTGTTTCCTGTTTCGGAAATGTTTCGGAATCGAAAACGCGATGGAAACGCGAGGAAACGCGATGGAAACGCGAGGAAACGCGTTTTCTAAAAATATCAATTTGGAAACGCATTGGAAATACGAGTTTCCATTTTGGAAACGCGGCTCTTCATTTTGGAAACGCGATTTTTGATTTGAAAACAAATTAAGTATATTTTTAAAAAAATATAGTGATATGTTTGTTATTTAATAAGTTTAAAAACCTATTATGAAACACTTCTATTATCTTTTTTCTATAATCGCTCACTATGATAATCTAAAACAAAAATGATAGTCTAAATATTTGAATTTGAGTGTTTTTATTAATTTTTAGTTAAACTATTTATTGGAATTTTGTTATTTCAAGTATTTTTTTAATATGGTTTTGATTTTTAAATATTTTTGTTTCAAGATGATATTATATATATATATATATATACACGTTTCCAAAACGTACCCGTTTCCTTCTTTTTTTTAAAAACTCGTTTCCGCATTTCCTAACGTTTCGCTTCCGTGTACTTGTTTCCGATTCCATGCAACATAGGTTTTTACATACATATGAGACGTAAACTTGTACATTTTAGTTTCTGTTTTTAAAGTAAATAAGATAACTAGCCAAAAGGAGAAAAATAATTGCATACCAAAAATTATGTGTAATATGAGCTATGTGGGGAAAATTGAATAAATAAATCAAGGACTGCATATGTATAACAGTATAAGCTCTTGATGATAAGAATAGTTGACAATTATTTCCTTCTACAAAAATATTTAGAATTTTTATTTTCAAAAATTTGACAAAAATTAAGGAATCGCAGCTGGCTGTTTTTCTATCAATTCTTATATGGTCAAAAATGTAGATAGATGTCCTTATGTTTTCTCCAAATTGCATAAGCCACAAATTGTATAGGAGCTATCCTTTTATTCATTCGTGAAAGAAATCAAACAAAATATATTTGTTATCACATGAAATAATGCAAGACAGAAGTTGATAAGGACATTATTGATTTGGCTTTGTGTGTATCTCAGCCTCAAGTTGGAGATGACTGCGGTTTTGGTAGTTATATAATTATGAAGCATCATGTGGGATCTTCAATTGTGCTTTAGTTTAAAGACACTTGAGCTTATTTTTGAAATAATCATAGCCGCGTGATTATAACCTCACTCTAACCAAGTGACATAGGGTACAGACGCAACAGTTGCAAGTGCGGATGGGGAAGTTTACAGAAGCGGACGGGTGCGATTTCAAATGTTACGAAACGATTGGAACGATTGGTATAACTATTGATAATGAGTGCATTTATGGGTTCTTTTTGACTAGTAGACAACGGTTATAATAGTAGTTTAACATAAAATCCACCAATAATACATACAATATAGAGTATTTGTATGTGCAAGTCATAGAGTTTTGGCTAATTAGAAAAATAACCATGAAAAAAAAATATCAAAAATAGTCTTTTCTCTTTCTCTCTTTCGGTGTTGTGTGGCGGTTACCAGAAATAATGACGAGTTTAATGATGCGTGGCGGATCCGATGATGGGTGGCGGTCGATGTAAGCGGCGGAAGACGTTTTTTCTTTCTCTCTCTCGATGGTGCGTGGCGGTTACCAGAAATAACTACGGGTTTAATGATGCGTGGCGGATCCGATGATAGGTGGCGGTCGATGTAAGCGACGACGGATTCAATAACATGTAGGGGTTAAAGAAAGTAACGACGGATATGGTGGTGGTGTTGGGTTTAATGGTGGTGGTGGATGGTTAAAATGGTCAGATAGCTTCTTTCTCTCTGTTATTTTCTTTAGTTTAAAACTTCTTACTGTTATTTTCCTAATTAGCCAAAAGTCTATAGTTTTTCAGCTAATTGACTCTACAATATATAATTTTTATAGGAAAAAACAATATACTTGTACCAAAAATATTAAAATTCTTAAACTAATATAAAATATTTATTTTAAGAGATTTGTAACATTTTTTATATAAAAGAATATTTTAGTAGTTATGAATATATAATCGTTTACTTAATAATTTGTTTGATGTTTAACAAGAGAAACTGAAATCTTTGTTTGATGTTTTTTTCTTTAATTTTTAATGAATTATTATTAATAATATAGATACAAATTTAAAAAAAATTAGAACCACCTGCAATCGTCCGCTGCCCCAAATGAGCTTTTGAAATCTGACAATTCTAAGCGATCCGTAGCTGTATAAAACAATTTATGTAGTTGTTAATAAACACTAACAGTCGCAAATTTCATCAAATGTAGCATTTGCAGGCGGTTGCGAGAGAACCAATCAAACCTGAAATGAAAGCTAGATAAATGCAAAGATTTTGTTTAGTCTAAAAATGTCTAAGATCAAAGTGAACGTCTAGGATCAATGTCTTTTTGGATTTGTTAAGATCTTTGTAGTATATCGAAAACAAGGATTTAAAGAATACTATGTTCTTAAAAAGCGTAAAAGCTCTATTTTATAAATCAACTAGATTAAAATTTGCGTCATGAATCCTTTAGTTTTGGAATTAAAAGTAGATTGATAATTAAAAAGATAGAATGATGAATGAAATTATTCCAAATAAGAAATAGAAAAAGATGGGTTGAAAGAATTTTACTCCAAAACTACATTTTATTTTAGTGGAAATAGAGATATTCTTAGTGTTTAGTGTGTTTTATTGTTTTATCTTCGTCATACGCCAAACTGCTCTATTTGTCGCATAGAAGCATAAAGTTAAGGAGTGTGAAATTCCAAGTATAGAAATTAACTTAGCATTATCTTGATGAGAACCTACGCTTGAACTAGATTTTGCTTTATAACTCTGATCCAACATTTATAAGGAAGCTAAACAACTAAATCCATACATTTACTTCATCAACTACAATCAATTCCAAAAGTTAACTTACATTACTTTTCATCAACAAGATTGTTAGTAATCAGCATGGAGGCTAAGTAAAAAACCTCTACTTCATTCACAAGTTTTTATCAGTTTTTCTCTTCTTTCCGGGTGAATATAGCCATCAACTCGTCCACAAGCTCCTTGTCGTCGTGCTTCCGCACAAACTTGTTTAAAAACAGCTCATCGGTACATACCAAAACAGAAGACATTGTAGGGAATTCATTTCGGAGCAATCCTTTGGACATGAGAGCTTTGATTACGTTACACCTTGGTACAATCCTCTTCTCCATGCTGTATCCAAATACAAACGGATATGTAACCAAGGCCTTTAGTGGCCAATTCATCTTCTTCACCACAAACTCGGTTTTCTTCTTCACCGTTTCTACAGAATATCCAATGCACCGAGGAGTGCGCTTGATGAGCATCGTGAACTCATCTCTGGTAAATCCGAGTCCTAGAAATGTTTCAATGGAATTGGCTATATTCTGCTCTGAAACACAAATGCACTGCGGACAATTCTTTACCATTGAGCGGACCTCGTCTTCGAGTAGTCCAAATTTCTTCAAGGATTCAAGATTCTGAGTTATCTTCTTCTCTGATAATCTCAGAAAATTTGGAAACTTCTTGAACATTTCCCATACATCTACCACACCACCAAAGCCTAACAACCTTCTATAGACACTAACTCTCTCTTCTATTGTTTTGTTGCTCATTCCGCAAACAACTCGCAGAGCATCAACAAACTTTGTAGTGGTCGGATCAAAACCCATCTCAACAACCTTCTTGAGGGATTCTTCAAATCTTTCTTTCCCACAAACATGGTTATAATCAGACATGAGCAAAGGGAATAACACTCTTTGAGGCACACCTAATTCTCTAAGAACCGATACATTTCTCATTTTATTCTCTTGTGCACTACCCACTTGTGGCAAAGAAGATTGACATAACTTTACGAACTTAGAACTCTTATCAGCTTCTATAACCTCTTTGACGAAATCATAATATACACTGAAAGCTTTGTCCTTTTTAATTCCAAAGATTTTAGGAACTTTTGAAAGAATCTCAGTGAGCTCAGAGGTTGAAGCTCCTCTGGACTGTAAAAACTTAAGCTTGGGACCAATGGATATCTCAGCATCTAATGTAAGCAATCGTGGATAGTTCATAATGACACTAGAGATCTGAGAATCTGTGAAACCATGACTCCTAAGAAGACTCAGAACAGAATCTGGATTACCCTTTTCCTCAAAACTGACTCTTCTAGCAATTGATTCAGCTACTTTTCTAGTTAAACCCAATGAAGCAACTAGGTAAGAGACTGTAAAAGTCTGACCTTTTTTATCATCTTGAGAGCTCACAACAGAGGAGAAGGAAGTGGAGAAAGCAGACGCATTTTGCACTGAAACAACACTCAAGTTTAGACATTTATGCAACTCGATGATAGACCTTCTTCCATGGAGTATCAGAGAATGCATCTGGAAAATCTCCAAGAACCCTAATTTGAGTAAAGAAGAAGATGAATTTTGGAAATTGTTAAACCCTAATTTTGTCATAGATTCTTACATGACCCGACCCGAATATAAGATTACTGGGCCTTTTTGGGCCTATGTGAGGATAGTTGAAGATTGATCCCTAATTACACTTACATGATCCGAAATGAATATCGTCGTATGGATGAAGTAGTATTTTTCTCCTTGGATTTGTGAACAATTATATTAAACGAGATTAGTAAAACTTCTCGAGCTAGGCTACAACACGGACACCACACCCAAACTAACTAACCGAAGGATCTAAGAAAATGAAGCTCAATAGGCTCAAGGAATAACTCTTTGAACTTCGAAGAGAAAACACCAAAGAATATCAACCGCTCTAGCAACCCTCGCAAACTAGCCACATACATCTACATAATGAAAAGTAGCTATCTCCAAGCAAAGTTGAAGAACTATACCACTCCTCTTCGTCAAACACAAGATATACGTTCTTGTATAATAATCCCACTCGATAAACTCATTTTATGAGATTTACCTGGCATTCTGAACCCATAATTTAGTGAAATCAATTTATTTTCTTCTTTTTCTACGACATATTTTTACAATCTCATATCCCAGATCCTCAGCACATGCGCCAAAATCTTTGGCTTGCGTGGGTTTGTTCATTATCTTCGAGCACTCCTTCAACACGCAACAAGCAGCCAAATAGGGTAATTGTTCTAGAAGGCTTGGCAAGTGGACTCTGCTAAGTGGGCCGATTTCTCTAAGTAGTGGGCTTTTCCACGAGCATGGTTTGGTACAAAAACAAACACCAACACTATCCAAACACATAATTTGAAGATAATGGTTAGATATGAATTGGATAAAGATAATACGTCTAGTTAAAATTATTACCCGAATAGAGAATGTTGATGTTGCTTGGCTCTTCTTGGAGATTTCTTGGAGCAATAATCTTGTCTCAGCAGCAAAATTAATCGAAGGTACTCCTTTCAGGTTGCTTCTTTCAGTTTTCTGAAATTCATTTGTTTCACCTCCTTGGACAAAACATGGAAATGTTCAATATGGTTTAATGTTCTTATTATAGAGCTTTTCTAGGGTTTTGTTTCCTTACCTTTGATCTTGGTTTGTTGAGCTCATCAGCTGAACATCCGATCATCTTCTCTGCTTCATCGTTGAATGAGGAAAACCATGTTTCTCCTGTTGAGTCAGAGACTTTTACCACCATTATGTACCTCGAAACACCCAAAAAGTAGACAAAAGTAAGATGTCTGAAAAAGGAAGTTTGGATATATCGTCTGAAAAATCTCACCTTAAGCTGCATTCTTCATCTTTTTTATGGCAGCCTTCACACCAGTAACCAGAGTCCATTGCTTCGGTCACTTTATTGTTACATATCTTTCAAGCTTGGTACCACATTGTCTGGTCTGGTTTGATGAAGCTTATGTAACCCCTAATGCGGAAAAATAAAGGCTGCAACAAAACTCCAACTTCATTATAAGTTCATAACTCTATTGTTTAATTAATTTTGGTCCAGGACTGGAACTTAGTGTGTTATATAGTACCTTTTCCTCCCCGAGAGATGGATTACTTGTGATGTGTGAGAGAACAACTCGGTCAGTATACATAGACCGAGATCCATTCTTGGCAGATGGGTCATATATCATGGTTTTCGCTAGTTTTCGACCATGATATAAGTCTTTTTATCGAGTCTTTTCATTGTTTTGGTAAGATCATAATCTTTTTAAATGTTTAAAATTATGTGGTTTATGACCTTTTTTTAATTTGTGTATTTTTGAAAATGGACAATTGGATATGTCGTTTTTGCAAAAAAGTAATTCAAATGTGTTATTTTTGAAATTCTTCATCCAATTTTTACTATTTCGTTAATCCGTTTCTTCAAAATCTTGTTGAATTTTTTAATTTTATAACATGTGAAAAATACAAAACACGAAATGTGAAATACAACGGATAGAAAAGCCTTACCATTATTAAATTTGTTTGACTCTTTTTATTTTATTCGTGTATTTTAAATTATTTTTTTCACATATTTCCAAATAATTAGCTTTTTTTTTCAAACTCCTTATTGAATTAGGTTTATTTTTATTATTAAGCTACTCAGTCATGTGACGCCTGTGAACCATTTTTTGAGGAAAATGGAGGGGCTGTCGATCGACACACTTGGTGTCTGTCGATCGACAGGGCTCTTAAGGGCTGTCGATCGACACACCTAGTGGTTGTCGATCGACAAGTGCCCGAATTGGTGGTTTTCTGGTTCTATTTAAGTCGTTCAATTGGACCGGGCCGGTTTGGGTAAACCCTAGGGCATCATATATAAGGGTTTTTGGCCGCATTTGAGCGAACCAAAGTCCCAAAATCAGAAACAAAGAGTTTTGAGAGGAGTTTCTCTTGTTCCTGATAGTTTTGTGGATTAGGGTTTCGTTCTTGATCGATTTGAAGAGGAATTTCGTGGTGATTGTAGCTGAATCTGTTTCTAGCCTAATTATTGATATATCATGGTTTTTACCGGTTTTCGACCATGATATAAGTCCTTTTATCGAGTCTTTTCGTTGTATTTCGAGTCTTTTTAGTATCTTAACAGGTTATTGCACGTGAGGAGCTTATTTGGTGAATACGGTGCATTTTGGAACGTAAACAAGGTTGGAGCCGGATTTTGCAAGAAAAGAAGCTGATATGAAGCAGCCTGTCGATCGACAGCCCAAAGAAGGACGATCGATCGACAGCTACACTACAGCCTGTCGATCGACAGACACAAGGACGATCGATCGACATGTGCTCGCAGAGACCGACCTAAAGAAGGAAAATTGTTCCTTTTCGGGCCAGAAGTTACCAATAAACCGTCATAAAAGTCCACCACGAGTTTTACCTCTATAAATAGTTTATTTTAGGTTTTTAGATCAGGGACTTTAGTTTTTACTTAACAAAAGTTGAGAGAGCTTTAAGAGAGAGATTTTTCAGGGTTTTTAGGGAGACAAGTTTACTTCATTACTTTGAGATTCTTCGAACCCTATTGTAATTCTTCTTTTACTCTTTCTTTATGCAGTATTATTCAGCTATGATTTGCTTTGCCTCCATGTCTGAGTAGTTTGCTTGTTAGGTTTAGGGTAGTTCGAATGGAATGATGATGAATTGTTAGGGTAAACTCACTTGTTAGGATTATCTGTTAGGTTCTTCACCTAGATTGCTTTAACTCTGATTTAGAATTGATCACTCTAAATTAGCTATCTTAGGTTGATAGATTGACACGAAAGTGTAATTGATTAGCCAGAACTAGATCTTAGGTGAGCAAAATTACTTATTCGCAAAGAAATTTGGTTTAGGGATTTTGTGAACAAATTGGACTTGAATTTAATGCTTGTTTAAATTGATTGAATTCGCAAAGAAATTTGGTTTTCTAGGGTTTAGACATAGTTAGTTTTCGCAACGACAATTGGTTAATTATATTTTAGTGTTCCAAGTTCTAGAACGGTTCTTAATTAAATCCTGATTCTGTTTAAACCTGTAATTTTGATTCATCCTGAGAATTACCCAAAAGCCTAGCACTTTGTTTAATTGAATTTTCAATCAACAATCTTTCCTGTTACCATTTGCTTTTGTTATTTATTTTACATTATTTTACTTAACCGAATTTGAAGTCAATATTCCTATCGTTTGATTTGACTTCCAGTGATTCGACCCCTACTACGACGACCTCTTAATTTGAGAGAGTAGCTCACGGTAAATTTGAGCATATCAAATTTTGGCGCCGTTGCCGGGGAGTCAAAATCTTCCATAGGATTTTGATTCTAGAATTCTGACTAAGTTATTTTTGTTCGTTTTTACGCGTTTTCTTTTGTTTTTGTGTTTCAGTTGGCTAAGATGGTTAATCGAGCTCTAGTGGTATTTTGGAATGCTGAAGGGGAGAATGTTGATCGAGATGGCAATCGATACAACAATCAGGGAGACCCCATTGATGAAGCTGGTAACATCATTGAGGTTATGGATCCAGTTTCAGCAGAGCGTGCTGAGCTAGATCGTCAAAGGGTTGAGTTAGAGCGCCGGCGCGCAGAGATTGAGCATCTGGCTCAGGCGAATCGCGGACCTCAGGGGGCAGTAGTTAACCAACGCACTTTGGGAGACTACTACCGTCCTGAAGAACATTACGCCAACAGGGCAGCGATTCGACCTCCTAGATTTGAGCGGAGGGATTTTGAGTTGAAGCCTGCGTACTTCTCTCTTGTGGCTCAACATCAGTTCCATGGGCACCCATCAGAGCACCCCATGGATCATCTTGAGATGTTTGAGGATCTTGCGTCTAGCATTAAGGCTAACAACGTGTCGGAAGACTACATTATGTGTAAGCTCTTCCCATTTTCTCTTGCTGGAGAGGCAGCCTCTTGGCTGAAGCAGTTGGAGCCAGGCTCACTGACTACTTGGAGAGATACCAAGAGTGCTTTCCTGAGTCACTTCTACGATGAGTCGCGCTCAGAGGATCTACGGGCTAAAATCCAAACATTCGTTCAGAATCTGACAGAATCTTTCAAAGCTGCGTGGAAAAGGTTCAAGGGATATCAGAGAGATTGTCCTCATCACGGGTTTACAGAGGTTCAGCTGCTAGGTATATTCTACAGAGGAATGGATTGGAGACATCAAATGACTCTAGATGCTTCGAGTAATGGGAATTTCAAAACCAGGTTCCCAGCTGATTGCTTTGAGCTCATCAAGAACGTATCTACTAGCAATAGTACAAAGAAGATTAACGAGGAAAGGAGACGAGGAGCTGGTCAAACAAATGGAGCGGAGATTGTTGAGGAAAATGTTAATTACATCAACCAGAATGGCTACCAGAATCAGCGGTATGGAAATCAGTCTGAGAACAAGGGATACAACAATTACAATCAGAGGAACTACGGATCTTCATCGTATCAACCGATTCCTGCTAAATCTTCAGAAAGTGACTTGAAGAGTATGTTCGAACAGCTTCTTGAGGGGCAACAAACCGTAGCAGTAAGTATCAATGGGAAGATTGACGGGCTGTACACTAATCTCAATGGAAAAATAGAAGCCATCAACATTCACTTGAAGAAGCTTGATACTCAGGTTGCTCAGACTGCTGAAAATGTAAAGAGACAAGAAGGTTGTCTTCTAGGGAAATCTGACATGAACCCAAAGCATTTCTCCAATGCAATCACGTTAAAGAGTGAAGAACAACTGTTTCCAACTGTTGAGAAGTGCGAAGATGAAGCCTTGCTCGTGGTTCCTGAAGAAAATTTTAATTTTGAGATTTCGGAGGGCCTGTCGATCGACAGACCAGGTGGTTGTCGATCGACAGCTACAGAAAATTTTGGTACGAACACGATTTCAGCAGCCCTGTCGATCGACACACCTGATGAGTGTCGATCGACAGCCCCGAAAAATGCAGAGATTTTCGAATGTCAGTCGGAAACCGCCATTGAACGTGTCTACAAGCCCAAGATTCCGTATCCAAGGAGTCTATACCCTTCATGCATCAACCAAGGCAGTGACAAAGCACCTCGAGAGGAAAAGAAACAAGCTCCAACATCATTGAGGAAGCTGCCAAAGTTGTTGAATCCAGGGATGTTTGTGGTTCCTTGTTCGATCAATGGTGTAGAATTGAAGGATTCTTTATGCGACACAGGAGCCAATGTGAATGTTATGTGTGAGGCTGTTGCAAAGAAGCTAGGAATTTTGGAGTTACAACCTTCAAGGACTTATATCGAGCTCATAGATAGATCTTTTACAATTTATAAAGGCTTCATTCCTGACGTGTCAATTCAAATAGGAGATTGTCTTGTTCCTACGGACTTCTACATCATTGAGAGAAAGGATGATATCTGTAAACCATTGGTTCTTGGTGCACAGTTCCTTGCAACAGTGGGAGCAATGGTGGATTTTCCTAACAAGCGGATCTCCTTCTCGATCATCAACAAGGATGTTTTCTATCCTTCGGTTCTTGTCACATCAGCTTCCTGTATGAGTGTCAATGTTGGAGATATGCTGGGTTTTGAAAATGAGATGAAGAAGGTTCAAAACGTTCTCAAGTTGGCTTCTCCCATTCCACGTCGCCATGACAACATTCCAGCAAGTTCCAAATGCCAAAAGATTCCCAAGGGGAAGCGCAGAAAGACCCCTAAAGCATTCTCCAAGTTCAGAATTGTCATTCCTTTGGAGTTGAGGGAGAAGGGAGAGGTAGTTGTCCAAGAGATGTTGGACAATACTATGAAGCTCTTTCCTGGTATTGTTCCTTGCAAGTCTGGGGGAGTGCACTTCAGAGATCCACCTCCAGCCTGAACATCATCCGCAGTCAAGCTAATGACTGAAAACAAGCGCTTGGTGGGAGGCAACCCACCTGTAAGTTTTTCTTTCCCTTTGAGTCATTTTTCTTTCTTTGAGTCAGTTAGTTCTTTGTTTCTGTTTGCTTTTTCAAAATTTGTGGAACATGTTGTTTGCGACTCTTTGCTGTGGTACTTGATGGTATTTTGTTTCAGTGATCTTCAGCTTTTCTTTAGATTTCTCCAACAACATCAGTCGTCAGAGCCAAGATTTCAGATTTTCGACGAATCTGTCGATCGACACACCTGTTGGTTGTCGATCGACAGCCCCATGAAGCCCTGTCGATCGACACACCTTATGGTGATCGATCGACAGACCAGCAGAACAGGTCCGAATTTCATTCTTTTCACAAATTTTCTGACTTTTTCTTTTTCTTTTCACCAATCTCAGATTTAATAACACTGGGGACAGTGTTGTTTAAGTCTGGGGGAGGTAGTTACTAACATTGTTTTCTATTTTGGAGTCAAAAATTTGTTTTTATTGAGTCAAAATGTAGGGAATAATGATCTTTCTTAGGAATAAAGCTTAGTTTTTGAAACTTTTAGCTGTTGCGATGAAGCCTTTGGATGGAACGAATTCGAAATCAGATGATAGTACAGGTTCCCCTCTTATCGCAATTTGCAGAACGAAGTAGATCAAACTCCAGACTAGCACACTTGATCTCCATTTCGCTATATTCTCTTTGATGATATCACGACAGTAAAACATTCAGGACTCCTTATTCTCTTTACCACTCTTTGTTGATCCTGAATGGCCAGCTCATTTTTAGTTGGTAGCCAACCCCTAACCTTAACCTTTTGTTCAAGCCTCATGCAGCCTCTTTTCCTTAGTTTTATGTGCAGGCATGTGTATAAACTCCGGAGAGAAAGAGGTCCGACGCAGTTTTTCATTCTCAAAATATGCACAGGAAAAGGATTTGGTAGGAGTACTTGAAAGAGAGCAGAAATGCTGAGCATTCCTTGGGATTTAATACACAACAATGGTAATTTTCGAGACTAATATCTTTGTAAAATCATTTCCCCCCTTAGAGTCTTTAAAAAAAAAAAAAAAAATTTTTTTACTTTTATTTCGAAAAATAAGTAAGGGAAAGGGAAATGATCATTTTAATAAGTCTCTAGCTTTAAAAGAAAATCCCAAGGAATGAGGAAGTTGGATGTGGAAAGTGGAACGTGATTATTATATGAAGGTGTTTGGTTCCTAATAACGTTTTGGAGGAGGGAGTGGAATGTGAATGAGAAACTGTGGGCATCAACTGGACCCGACTCTCTCTTGTGATTATGCATAATGTCTGCATCCACCAAATAAAATTCGGTAACCCTAAACACTCTTTAGCTCCACTTAAACACAAAAGCCTTTTACATCACACCTAGCCCTTTTACTTGGTTGATATCATTGGAGAGAATTGCATCATCACTTCGATCGAGTGTACGACAGTTAGGAGAATGTGAAATTGATGGGTTTGCAGGTTAAGATTTGAGGCCCAACCTATGATGGTTGAGATTCGTGACCGCCAAAGGTACTTTGTTTACATGCAGCGAAAGAGTCGAGAAAGCGAAAGCAATGTTCCCAAAGATAAGTAAGTTCTCGCGATTTTCAAACCTCAACTTCAGTTTTAGTCTCTAGTTTGCTTGAGGGCAAGCAAAATCTAAGTCTGGGGAAGTTGATATATCATGATTTTTACCGGTTTTCGACCATGATATAAGTCCTTTTATCGAGTCTTTTCGTTGTATTTCGAGTCTTTTTAGTATCTTAACAGGTTATTGCACGTGAGGAGCTTATTTGGTGAATACGGTGCATTTTGGAACGTAAACAAGGTTGGAGCCGGATTTTGCAAGAAAAGAAGCTGATATGAAGCAGCCTGTCGATCGACAGCCCAAAGAAGGACGATCGATCGACAGCTACACTACAGCCTGTCGATCGACAGACACAAGGACGATCGATCGACATGTGCTCGCAGAGACCGACCTAAAGAAGGAAAATTGTTCCTTTTCGGGCCAGAAGTTACCAATAAACCGTCATAAAAGTCCACCACGAGTTTTACCTCTATAAATAGTTTATTTTAGGTTTTTAGATCAGGGACTTTAGTTTTTACTTAACAAAAGTTGAGAGAGCTTTAAGAGAGAGATTTTTCAGGGTTTTTAGGGAGACAAGTTTACTTCATTACTTTGAGATTCTTCGAACCCTATTGTAATTCTTCTTTTACTCTTTCTTTATGCAGTATTATTCAGCTATGATTTGCTTTGCCTCCATGTCTGAGTAGTTTGCTTGTTAGGTTTAGGGTAGTTCGAATGGAATGATGATGAATTGTTAGGGTAAACTCACTTGTTAGGATTATCTGTTAGGTTCTTCACCTAGATTGCTTTAACTCTGATTTAGAATTGATCACTCTAAATTAGCTATCTTAGGTTGATAGATTGACACGAAAGTGTAATTGATTAGCCAGAACTAGATCTTAGGTGAGCAAAATTACTTATTCGCAAAGAAATTTGGTTTAGGGATTTTGTGAACAAATTGGACTTGAATTTAATGCTTGTTTAAATTGATTGAATTCGCAAAGAAATTTGGTTTTCTAGGGTTTAGACATAGTTAGTTTTCGCAACGACAGTTGGTTAATTATATTTTAGTGTTCCAAGTTCTAGAACGGTTCTTAATTAAATCCTGATTCTGTTTAAACCTGCAATTTTGATTCATCCTGAGAATTACCCAAAAGCCTAGCACTTTGTTTAATTGAATTTTAAATCAACAATCTTTCCTGTTACCATTTGCTTTTGTTATTTATTTTACATTATTTTACTTAACTGAATTTGAAGTCAATATTCCTATCGTTTGATTTGACTTCCAGTGATTCGACCCCTACTACGACGACCTCTTAATTTGAGAGAGTAGCTCAGGGTAAATTTGAGCATATCAATTATCCAGCAAATTCTATCTGAAAATCTAAGGTGAGTGCGTGACCATGGCTTATGGGCCGGTGGATTCGTTAGGGTTGTGTGGTGGTAGGTCGAATTGATTGATTGTGATGATTGGTGTTGTTTCTGTTCGTTTTGTTGTGTATGGATTGTTGGATTGTGTTTGTTGTGCAGGTTTCGTGTTAACGCAGAGGAGGGGATCGATCCGAGAGGATAATGATCTATTTCCCATGAATCTGCGACGACCTGTCGATCGACAGCACTTGGGTGTGTCGATCGACAGGGTCACACGAGAGCTGTCGATCGACACCTAGAGGTTGTGTCGATCGACTGGTGATCGAGGAGCTGTCGATCGACACCTAGTGGTTGTGTCGATCGACAGGGTCCTGTGGAGCTGTCGATCGACAGGCACCGTGGGTGTGTCGATCGACAGGCACCGTGGGTGTGTCGATCGACAGGTGTGAACAGGGCTGTCGATCGACACCTAGTGGTAGTGTCGATCGACAGGCTGCCTGTTTGGGCTGTGGTTGAGCCGTTGTTGTGTTTTGTGTGATTGCTTGATGCGTGTTTGCCTGAGCGGATCCATCGCGTCTGTGTGCGCAGTCGTAGATGGGAGGACCGTCTCACTGGGTATTTATGATAATACTCACGCATCTCTTTTTCCCATGTGATGCAGGTAAAGGCAAATTGTGATCGTGGAATCATGGCAACGAAGAGGGAGATGATCTAGGGTCTCGTGTTGGGTGTTGCTGTGTGGTTTATTGTTTTCCATTTTGTTTTAGAACTCCGCTAGGTTGTTGGTTTTATTGAATTGGAATTGTTATTGGAATTTGAGTTGAACTGGTTTAGTTATTTTTATGGAATGAATTGTTTGCTTTAGTATTGTGTTATCCGCTGGTTGTCTGTGCATGTTTGCTTGGTTGTAGAGGATAGCATTTATGGGAATGCTAGTCCGAGACCAAGGGTTTAAAGTTAAAAAAAAAAAAAAACTGGTCGGGTCGTTTCAGTTTGGTATCAGAGCGATACGGTTTTAGGACGGGCTAGAACTGCTAGGATTAAATTTGGTAAAATTACAATTCTGTGAGTTTGGGGGTTCTAGATCATCTTCCTTCGAGTCTTCAAAGAGATTCCACGGTAAGTGTGTTTTATTGTTATTCTTTAGTGCTTAGCTTGTGTACTGTGGTAGTGCATGGTGTTGGCTAGTGGCACTAGAGAATGTGGCCGTGGGGGCCGGGGTGACTGTGGAGGTCAGGATTGTGGTCGGGGACCAGTGAGTGAGTCGGCTGGGATGCGGCTCAAGGTTCCACGTTGAGACTGTGACAGATCCGTAGACGTATCAAGAGGGTCTGAGTATTAGTGCGAGTACCAGTGGGAGTGCCTGTGTGAGAGCCGGTGTGAGGGCTGTTGGGCCAGGGCTGGTACTTGAGCTAGTGTTGGATTCGCTCGCTGTTCGGGTGCGCCCGCAGGAGGAGTCTAGGTGACGAGTTCATCGGCTGACAGATCTGTTGCAGTAGGTGTTGTGGCGGGCACTAGTGGGGGAGTTGGCCAGGAGGGCGGCTCAGAATGTTGCGCAAGTGGCTGAGAGTGATCCGTAGACGCTTCATGACGGCTTGAGCGCCATTTAGGCTGCCAGCGTGCAGCCAAGTGTGAGCGCCAGTGTGAGGGCTGGTGGGGGCAGTGTGGTCCTAGGTTGGCTGCCGAGGGCCGGTGTGGGTCCTCGTGAGGTTGGTAGTGCGGGTGCGCCCGCGGGTGGGCTCAGTGTCGAGTGGATCGTCTGGGGGATTGGCTTCAGCAGTTTTGGGAGCTGTTACCGAGTGCGGTACGTGTTAGGCTCCGGTGATGCCACGAGTGGCAGAGGTGCGGCTGAGGGCTGCGGTTGTTGGTAGGGTTCCGTCTTATCTGCGGATAAGGGAATAGGTGCAGAGAATTGGTATAGGATTCTTTGCGAGTGGTGTGTTGCAGCTAGGAGGGTTCAGGCAGTGTTGGCCTTGGCGGACTTGTGGGCAGATTGGGATGCCAAGTTCTTTCCTCGAGAGGCTGTGGGTCGTTTAGAGACGAGGTTTTGGAACTGGATCTGTGAGAGAGATCAGTTCGTGGGTATGTTTTGGAGTTAATCGGCTCATGGTTTGTGTTGGGTCATGCTGGTAGGAGCATGGAGGGCGAGGAGGCCCGGGATAAGAGGTTCTTGAGAGGACTTTGATCAGATTGAGGACATGGTGCGGAGTGTCCGTGTATGTTGCGAGAGCATAGTTGGTTGAGACTACTGGAGGCGTTGTCGAGACTCGAGAGAGCAGGCTGTGGTGGTTAGCCCAGTTGTTCAGTCTATTAAGTTTCAACAGGGGATACCTGGCATGGCGGCAAGCCTGTGTAGGGGCAGAAAAGGAAGTGGGAGGATACTTCCAGTTTGAGGTAGAATAGCCGGGATGCTTCGGGTGCGGAAGCATGGGTCATAGCTAGTGAGGTTGTTAGGTTTCTTAGCACATGGGAGTGTGTGGAGACCTTTGAAGTGGGCAGTGGTGAATTCCACGTGTTGTTCAATTCTGGAGCATGATTGCTTCATCACTCCGGAGGGTGCTGGTTGGAGCGGTATTCGGAGTGGCGCTGGTGAGCGGATTGGACCGGTTATGGTTGCGGGATGGAAGTTTCTCGTTACTCATGGCCGGGCGAGAGGCGTGGAGTTTCTAGTGTTCTAGTGAGTTGGTGTCAGCGGACTTGGTGATCAGTTCAGTGAAACTGTATGATGGCATCCTGTGTATGGATTGGCTTGATCAGTACAGAGTTCATCTGGATTGTCATCGAGGTCGTGTTGTGTTGGAGCGTGGTGGAGGAAGGTTGGTTTATCAGGAAGTAAGACCGACTTCTGAGAGTCTTGTGATCTCTTGGGTACAGGCTGGGGTTATGACTGAGAGGTTGCGAGGCTTACTCGGAGACTGTTTTGTTGGCGGAGTCTGTAGGTGAGGTTGCAGTGAGGGATATTCGGGTTGTCCAGGAGCGTGAGGATGTCTTTCAGTCGCTGCGGGGATTGCCGTCATCGCGGTCGGAATCTCGCACGATTGAGTTAGAGCCTGGGACGACGCTGTTATCTAAGGCACCTTACAGGAGGGCTCCAGCAGAGTTAGAAGAACCGGTGATGTTGGTGATGAGGAATCGTGGTAGTTTCCGGTTGTGCTTTGATTATCGAGGGCTTAACCGAGTCATTATGAGGAACAAGTTTCGTCTTCCGAGAATTGATAAGTTGTTGGATCAATTGTGAGGGGCTACTTGGTTCTTCAAGGATGACTTGGCATCCGGTTAACACCAGATTCTATTGATGAGGTGGTTGTCAGGAAAACGGCTTTCTTGACGAGTCATGAGTAGGGTGGTGTTAGTAAAGGTGCTTGTCGGGATGACGAGTGCACCAGCTGCATTTATGAGGTTGATGACCGAAGCCTTTCAGTGGTATCTGGATGAGTTCGTAATCATCTTCATCGATGATATTCTGGTATATTCGAAGAGTCTGGAGGAACATGAGGTTTATTTAAGGAGAGTTCTGGAGAAGTTGCGGAATCAGGAGCTGGTTTGATAGGTTGAGCAAGTGCAGTTTCTGACAAGTGGGAATGGGTTTTCAGGGTCTTACTGTTTCTGCAGGGGAGTTTCTGTGGATCCAGTTAAGATGCAATCGAGCTTAGATTTTGCCTAGAACGAGGAATGAGACTAAGTGTAGTAGTTCTCGGGTTCGCAGGTTATTTCAGGAGTTGCATCAAAAGGCCTTGAGAGTGGTTAGTGGAGTAGGTTCCTTTTCGGTGGTCTTTGGTTTAGGATGCGGAAGTGATGGGAGAAGTTGTAGCGGATTGAGTTTTCTTTTAGTTTACCGTCGCGGTGAACTTAGCTAGGGGCGGATGCTCTTAGGCGGAGGAGGTATGATTATGGAATGAATTGTTTGCTTTAGTATTGTGTTATCCGCTGGTTGTCTGTGCATGTTTGTTTGGTTGTAGAGGATAGCATTTATGGGAATGCTAGTCCGAGACCAAGGGTTTAAAGTTTAAAAAAAAAAAAAAAACGGGTCGGGTTGTTTCAACTCATATATTTATTTTTCCAAAACTTTAACAAACTAAATCTCATATTTTACAATTTAACCACATGTTTTATACTAAGATATTACGATTTTTTAAATGTTGAGTTTTAATCTTACGACAGAAACCCACATACGAAGTTTTTTCATTGAGTTTTGTAATTTACAGTATTGTTATTTGAACACAAAAGTAAAAATAATAATTATTAATCCAGACTCATCTAAACATGCACAATCGCTATTTTTACAAAAGCAAAAAAACTAACTTCTTTATTCATTTGGACGACTAAACTCAACTAGAAAAAGAACATTGATAAGAGTCCACATCATTGAAGAAGAGAGTTCAAATTAGGGAAACACATATATTACAAGACTATTATTCATAGGATTTGTTTTTGAGTATTATTATCATCAAACTAATCTTCTTCATTTTATCTTAGAACTCTTCCCTCTCCTTCTTTTGGCCTGGTTGTAAAAATTTAAATGAGTTAGAATCCTCGTCTCATATTTATACAGCTTATCATTTAAACCAGGCTGGATATCGGTCTTTAAAATGTCTAGGAATTTTATCAATCTCTTTTATGGCGTTTATAGATTCTGCATCATTAGTTAGTTTTCTTTGTTCCTTCGGAAGAGTCGCCTCCTGGAGAGGAAAAAGGAAATGTGTTCCAAAAACACATAATGCTTATGTTTTGTAATAACCAACCGATTGAACTCTTTCATAAGTTACTTACTACTATTACATGTCAACCATTCTCATAGTAAACAAACAAATGTACTTACGTGATTCAGTTTAGCTATACATCTTACGTGGCATTCATTAAGCTTGTGGTGTACGAGAGGTGACAAAGACGACTCGCGAAGAAGAATCGAGTTGTGCAATGGTGGAGATAACCATATCACCGATTCAAGATGAAACCTCTAAATTGAGTGCACATATGGACTCACCTGAACCGATTCAAGTGTTGGCGTTGAAGCCGAAGACTGAAATTGTTATCTGAAGTTGTGAGGAGCAATCAGTTTGAGTTGCAATCTCATCTTGCAAATGTCACTTGGACTCATGATGCATACCAGATGTTTGACATAATGTCCATGAGTAGACCCTTGTTACATCAACAACAAAAGAAGAGGACATGGAATTGTTTTACAACCTGCAAATACAAGTACAGAGCATAGAGGGAGACAAAACAAGAAGGAATCAAAAGATAAAGTCATCTAAGACTTGGAAATTTAAGTTCAAAACCAGAATGATGAGAAGAGTTTTGGTACACGAAAAGCTATGGTTTCAGGGGGAAATACACTTCAAGTTTAAACATAGAGTAGCAAGAAGACATCTACGATCTGGTATTGAATTTGGCAAGGGGAAGCAAAATCCATATCAAGTGAATTCGTGCTTGTCACATCCACTTCTTTCTACCGGAGACGACAAGTTATTGTACATAATGAGGATGAGACTGGTTATAAGAGACCTGCAACAATTAATTCTTGGTGAAATGGAGTTCCAAGTGAAGCCCAAATGGCGATATAAGCTAAGGCAACCAGTTTTGATGTTTGCCATACGTTTGGACAGTGTGGTTTTAAAAAAACAGGGCACAACTAAGAGAATTGGTAAAAGAAAAGCTATGGCTTAAGGAGAGCAGCTGATGTTGCTAAAGTAAATTCTGCAGAAGGGCAAAATTTGGCTGTTGTTCTTCTAGATTATGCAGAACAAATGCATATCACATCTTTCAAGCGAGGGAAAATCAAGTTTGGAAGAAACAAAAATCTTATGAACCCAACCTATTGAGTGTCACCTATAAAGATACAAAAATCTTAGAAAGTGTTAAAAATTAAATTACTAGTAAGAAAATACTAAATTAATCCAAATGACACTTTTTGGTGTTTATTGATAAACATGCTCTAAGAGCTCTTTTAAGGGTTTTAGCCTTATTGGGCCTTTCACCCAAAAAATATATTTTAATAATATTTATTACTTTACTAAATTTTATTAGATTAAAAAACATTGATATTATGAATCAACATTATTTCAAGTTAAGGAAACACATATATCACAAGAATATTATTCATAAGATTTTTGTTTTTAAATATTATTATCATGAGACTGAATCTTCTTCCTTTTCACGAGGGAGTCCCTGCTCTACTTTTTTTTGCCTGATTGTAAAGATTTAGTTGAGATATAATCCTAATCTCATATTCATGTAGCATATCATTTAAACCAACTTGGATATTGTTCTTTGAAATGCCAAGGAAATTTATCAATTCCTCCAACTCTAGGACGGTATTTCTACATATCGCTTGATTAGTTGCTTCTCTTTGTTCCTTCGAAAGAGTCGCCTCTTGGAGAGTAAAAAGGAAACATGTTCAACAAACGCATAAATTCTTATGTTTTGTAATAACTAATCAATTGAACTCTTTGATAAGTTACTTACTAACTATTACATGTCAACTATTCTTATAGTAAAAAAACAAATGTATTTACGTGATTCAATTTAGCTACACATGCTACGTAGCATTCATTTAGCTCTAGGAAGTATTTCGATTTCATAGATTGGATATGCAAATATCATACGATTACTCATCACAGTCATATCTATGTAAGATCACTTTCGTATTACATTGTACGTGTCGCTAAACTAAAGATATAGGAAACATGAAAAGAGAGAAATACTTTTTGGTAAATCACCTCTTTCCAATCATTTCTCCTTCTATTTCCCATTGAATCTACGGCTACTTAGAAAAATAAAAGCGAGATTAGTTTTTTTTCAAAATGACATTGAAACTATTTACAATACTAAACCTAAATCAGATGAACAAATATCCACGAAACCGATTTTTAATGTCGTGCGATGGCTTTACCGGTATATGCAATGTCGTGTTTTCGTCTATCAAAACATCAATGCCAACAAATCACGAGTGCTATGACGAGTTTTTGGTGGAATGCTTGTGGTGATAAACAAAGATTCACTGGGTTTCATGGAAACAAATGTGTAAGTCCAAGAACAATGGAGGTCTAGGCTTTCGGGATGTTGCGGATTTCAATCAAGCCTTGCTCGCCAAACAAGCCTAGAAATTGCTTAACGAACCTGCATTATTACTAGCAAGGGTTTATCGTGGGCGATATTATCCCAAGAGAGATTTTTTAGAATGCGGCGAGGGTTATCGGCCGTCTTATGCGTGGTAGAGTATCATTCATGGTCGGGAACTATTGCAGCGTGGTTTACTTCGATCTATTGGAGATGGCTCAAACACAAGGGTGTGGATTGATAAATGGACAATGGATAAACATCCAAGACTACCCATAAACAAACAGAGGCTCATCAACTTGGATCTCAAGGTGAACTCTCTAATTTCTTCTACTGGGACATGGAGAACCGAGGTTTTGAATGATTATTTCCCCCTGATGATGTGAAAAGAATTGTAGAGATGCAGATCGGCCCGGTTTCAGATAGTTACATTTGGGCTTACAACAATGATGGTCAAGAGCGGTCACTGGTTGGTCTCTAAATACATTTTTTATTTAGTTTTGACAAAGTTATTAAGGATAACTTTACCAATGATTAAATAATAGATACTCCCTCCGTTCTTTAAAGATTGATGTTTTAGAAAAAAAAATTGTTTTAAAAAGATTGATTTTTTACATTTTCTATGCAATAATAATTATAAATTGTAGATTTCAAGACATATTAATTGATTTTATTGGATTGTTATTGGGTCAAATTTATGGAAAATTGTTTAGTACAAAAACCAATACATTTTTAGTCAAACATTAATTTGTTTTCTTAATATGTATGAAAACTCTAGAAAATCAATCTTTAAAGAACGGCTCTAGAAAATCAATCTTTAAAGAACGGAGGGAGTATTTTTTAAAGTGTTTAAAAAATTCATCTTCAAAATTAGCAAATGAATATGTTTATATTCTTTATATACATGATCCAATAAATTTTATAATTTTCAAATTTTAATTATTCTAACGGGTAATCGCGTACCCTAATCCTGATTTTTATATTTATCTATTAAAATAAATTATTGTTACTTAAATAAATTATATCAATTATCTTTATCTAAAAAATCTTTTACTTTAAATCAATAAAAAATAGAGTCGGATTATCCGACCTTAAATGTTCAGGTGTACATGTAACAACTAAGATTTCTATAAAGATTATATTCTTTTCAAAAATTTATTTATCACTTTAATAAAAACATAGCAATAGAATTATTTTTTCTCTTTTCGAATATTTATTCTTCTCCATAAAAGGAAAGTTATCAATAATTGTACATAGTTGAATAATCTCTTAATTACATAAGGTAAAAAAATCTAAAAACTAAATCTTCACAAAAATAATAAAAAGTAGTAACTTATTAACAAAACACAAAAAAGTCAGTCACTTTCTCCATCCACTGAGTAACTTAAATCAAATCTCTCCTTTTCTCTCTAAAAAGTCTCCGACTGTAAAATGATGGGTGGTGGTAACGGCGGAGGTAACGGCGGAGAAGCTGAACGATCTTTAGCTCACGCGGAGAAGCTTCTCTCTTCCGGTGACTTACAAGGTTCAAAAATCTACGCGATTCGCGCATGCGAAACCGATCACTCACTCGTAGACGCCGCCGAGTTAATCCTCGCCGTTGCTGATACTTTAATCGCCGGAGAATCAAGAATCAGAGGATCTTCTTCTGATCTACCTGACTGGTACGCTGTACTACGACTCGTTCGTCTCACTCATAATCCTGAACTCGTTGCGACTCAGTATAGTAGACTTGCGGTTTTGCTTAACCCGAGTCGGAATCGGTTTCCGTATTCTGATCAAGCTTTCAGGTTAATCTCTGATGCTTGGTATGTTCTCTCAGATCCTTCTAGAAAAGCAATGTATGATAGGGAATTGCATCTGAGTCAGTTTGGACAACTCGGTCAATTAGGGTTTCAGCTTTTTAATCAGCCGCCACCACAACAAGAATCGCCTCAGCAACAAACGCAAACGACGTCGTTTCAGAATCAGCAATTACCGTTTCAGCTTCAGCAACAAAGATCACAGTTTGATCAACAGTTGATGCAAGAGCAACAACAAGCGTCGTGGCGTCAACAGTTTGGTCAAGAGCAAAGTGAGTCTATTAGGAGTGGTGGTTCTAGTAGTAGTGGTAGAGATTGGAAAGTTCATGTGGAGGAAGAGAGAATGATTAATTTGAACAATGTGAGTGAGAGAGTACAATCTAGTCGTCGTTTTAATGAGCCGGATCGACCCTTGTCTAGTGGTAGGTCTTATGAGGCATCATCTCAGAGGACTCCTTCAACTGAGTTGACATGGCCGTCTAAGCCTACTCCAACGAGTGAGACTGTTCCGTGGCAATCCTCTGAGCCGGTTAGGCAGTATCAGGCATCTAGTAGGTCTACTGAAGCTGCTCAACTCTCGTTACTACCTTCGGTTTCAGAGCCACCACGTCAGGTATCGCAGTCAGGTCGGCAGAATCAGTCACATTCAGTCTCTAAACCGCAGCCGGTATCTAAGCAACCTTCGGTGTCTAAGCCATTTCCGATGTCTCAGCCTTCATTGAACTCTAACCCATTCCCAGTGTCTCAGCCACCTCCTACCTCAAAGCCATTCCCGATGTCTCAGTCATCACAGAACACTAAGCCATTCCCAGTCTCTAAACCACCACCGACCTCTAACCCATTTCTGGTGTCTCAGACATCAAAAAACACTCAGCAATTCCCGGTCTCTAAACCACCACCGACCTCTAACCCATTCCCGGTGTCTCAGCCATCAACAAACACTAAGCAATTCCCTGTGTCTCAGTCATCTCAAAAGTTGACACCATTCCCGGTGTCTCAGCCATCATCAAACTCGAAGCCATTCCCTGTGTCTCAGCCATCACAAAACTCATTCCCGGTATCCCAGTCAACACAAAACTCCAACTCATTCCCGGTGTCTCAGCTATCATCAAACTCGAAGCCATTCCCTGTGTCTCAGCCATCACAAAACGCTAAATCATTCCCGATGTCTCAGCCACCACCGACCTCTAACCCGTTTCCAATATCTCAGCCATCATCAAACTCGAAGCCATTCCCGGGGTCTCAGTCAACACAAAACTCTAACCCATTTCCGCTGCCTCAGCCATCACAAAAGTCTAACCCATTCCCGATGTCTCAGCCACCACCAACCTCTAACCCATTCCCTGTGTCCCAGCCAACACCAACACCAACACCAATCTCGGTGTCTCAGCAACCATCATTGACTGCTAAACCATTCTCGACATCTCAGCCACAACCAGCCTTTAAGACATTCCCTGTATTGCAGCCACCACCAACAGCTAATCCATTTCCAGTATCTCAGCCACCCACAACTTCGAAGCCATTGCCAGTGTCTCAGCCACCACAGCCATTTCAATCAAGCCGTCCTTCTCAACCACCTGAAGCCTCTAGTTCCCCCTCTACACTGCCTCCTGTCTTCAATTCAGCTCAATCATTTGTGCCACCTCCGGTCTCTACAACTCCCTCTCCTGCTCCAGCGGTCTCTACTAATCCATCTCCACCTCCGCCTCCTCCAGTCTCTCAGCCAACTTGGGTCCCTAATGAAACTCCAGCTACTGACCAGACTCCAAAGACCGGCGCTGCAAGATCTGATTCTGAGCCAAAGGTTCCGAGTTTCTGGACAACTTGTCCATACTGTTTCGTTCTTTACGAGTATCCCAACATGTACGAGGAAAGTGTGCTTCAGTGTCAAACTAAGAGCTGCAGGAGAGCTTTCCAGGCAGTGAAGGTACCTTCTCCACCGCCAGTTGCTGAAGAAGATAGTTACTATTGCTGTTGGGGTTTCTATCCAATAGGATTCTCAGAGGTGACTAAAATCCCAGTCAGTGATTTACCTAAAACAGCACCCAAAAGACCCGCTCCTAAGGTATATTATTATGATGAAGATGATGATGATGGTTCATACATTGATTCTGATTCTAGTGAAGACGATGATGATGACGACGATGACTGGGGGAGAAATGGAAGCAAAAAGAGAAAGAAAGTGAGGCAAAGTAAGCAGAAACCACCAACAAAACCGAGACTTGGAAGAACTCGAAAAGTAATCGAGGTTGACTGAGTGATCGATTCCGGTAAGGAAACGGAAGAAGGGAAAGATTCAGAATCAAAGGTTTAGGAATCAGAATTGAAAGTAAGGCTTCTTTCTGTTCTTGATTTCTGGCTCTGTTGTTGTACTTTAGTTATAGTAGTTTCTGCAGTTTTTTTTATCTTTGTAGTGTTAGCGTAAAATTGCTTGCTGCCTTGGTTTCCATGTAGGTTGCGTTTTGTTATGTAATGTTATGTAGATCGCGGTCAGATCGGTCAGAGCGATTCAGGATTAAGTTTAGAAGCAGTGGTTGTAATTTGTATGCTTTGGTGCCTCCTTTTTGGAGAATCATTTTGATCAGTAAGAATTTTGATTGAAAAAGGAAAATGAGTCTCCCGTTTTATGTACTTATTATACTCTTGTTACAATTCGTGTTTAGTATTTATCGAAATCCTTGTTAACGGATCCAGTTATCAAAGAAGCGACTGAATCTACTACTCGCGGTCTGGGTCTTCTTTGTTATGTTGATGGATACTACATCTCTCAGCAGTGGTATGGGTTAGCTCTTCCGTGATGATGCGTATTCTTTGTACGGGTTTGGTTAGCCTTTAAACATGATGAGAACCGAAACATTTATATTTATTATCTTCGACATAATATTCCATGAAACGATACCACTTAAAAGAAACAGAAAACATGCTCCATAGTACATAGATCAAGTCTTTATGCCTAAACAAACTATATTCACCATAAAAATGTCAATATTAAGAACATTCATTTTAACCTGCCACAAAGAAATCAAACATAACTTCATAGCACTAAAAACCAGAGAACAGAGTATGCATACTGCAATAAAGGGATAACACAAAGACGAAAGGCTTATCAACAAGAAAGACTAGACACCCTAGTATAAATCCTCTATATGAGGTAAAATCGAATCACGACTATAATAAGAAAGCCATAAATAACACCTTGAGAGAGGGTGGAAACAAACTGAGTTTCGGTCCCTACAACTACATGACCAAACTGTCATTCATCAATTAACTAACCAAATTCGTATTAACGATATCTAGAAGATGTCATTTACGCTTCAGATTTATAGACATACTAGATTAGGACCCGCATAATATACCGGTATTAGATATTAAAATTGATTATCATCTATATAGTTATAATCCTTATAATTATATTCTAAATTAAAACCCGTATAAATAGTTTATAATTTGAAACCCGTATAATTGTATTTTAAATTGAAACCCGTATAGTTCTCAATTTGTTTATCATTAAATTGCATTTTGTTAACTACAAGATATAAAATAGAATTTCGTTCAAATCACCATTAAAATGCGTTTGATCTACAATGTTCACATACCCGCGTTATACATTACCATGACTACACATGTATGCGTTTTGTATTTTTTTCGTATGCATGCATCTTCTAAATATATCTATGCATGCATCTTCTAAATATATCTATGTATATATAATTTACGAACTTAATTGACAATTTAATAATTTATTTTCTTTTTTTGCTATTGGATAATCATTTTTTCATGAATTTTTTAGTTGCATAAAATAACTTTTTTCCAATTGCATAAATCTTGGATAAACGACTTAAAAATTGATACTTTATATAGACATATATGAAACTTCTAAGTAGAGCTAAGCACAACAACTCGTTATATGCCTTCGATTCGTTATCCGACTCATAATCGTTTAAGTAAAATAAAGAATATTACATCCTATTATCTATAATGATAGGGAATTGGGTATCAGTTTCTTTATTCGTGACTTATCTGCATTCTAACCCAATCCATAAATACCTATTTTAATTAATATATATGTAGTACATTATTATTTACTTCAATTTAGAGAATTTTGCATATAATATTTTTATTTGGTTGAATATTTTAAATAATATAGTTATGGAGGTATTTAAATGTTTTAACTTTTAAGAACTTGGATATTGATGTAGTTATTTAAATTAAGATTCAAAATATAACAATTCAGTGTTTTCTTTCAATTTTGATCATACCATTGAAATAATAAATGTTTTGGACGCAAAGCTAAAATAGAAACACCCTCCGGATCACGGTTAAAGTGTAACATTGGTTTTTCATGGTCAGAAAGGAAGAGTTTAGGAGGAGAGTGGGTTTTAAGAGATTTAATGGGCACGGTCATTCTACATAGTCGTAGGAGGTTTTCTCAAACTTGTTCCTTAGAGGAGACAAATCTATAAAGCATTCTCTGGACAATGAACAGTTTCAAATCCCAAATAATTGACAAGGTAATTATAGGTGTTGAAACTCATGATCTGGTTGAGGCTATTAATATGCTTAGAGCTTGGCCGTTTTAATATTACCGAACCGAATGGGTATGTTAATTATAAACTGGAGGCTTTTATGCAATGAAAAATGGATAATGAAGTAGGACCGACAAATAGAGAAACATTTTTGATTGCTTAAAGTGTCACCAAAAGATCTCCCATTTATACCTTGTGCTTTAGCTGTTTGCTTGCAGATTGGCGATGGTTTATTTGGATTCTCTGTAGCTTGGGGTTTGTTTTTAGTCAGTAGGTCTAGTTGTTTATCCTTTGTAGTTTTGTTTCTGTTGTCGATCTTGGTTGTTTTGCTTCTGATGTCGTTCCTGTTAACATCGGTTTTGTATTCCAAAACCGTATTCCATCCGTGTATTCCAAAAACGAATACTATCAGGCTTAATATAAACGAATACTATCAGACAAAAAAAAAAGTGTCACCAAAAGACGAGAAGTCTCATTTCTATGTGGCCATAGGTTCTCATTCTTGGCTCAAATATATCTTTGCTAGTGAGAAAAGTCTTTTCTCTTCTTGTTAGATGATCATTTTTTGGTGGATCTCTTGAGGTATTACTTATTAGTACTCTTGAACCTAACTTTTGGTTTTGTAGGCAAGTGTTTTGTATATAGCTAATGGCTAATTTCATTGCAAACAATGTATTCAATGATCGGTTATATTCTAATCTAGATGCCAAAACAAAATTTGGGTTGGATAACTCGTAACTTTTATACGTTTGTGTGACTATCAGTTTTTCCAAATCAAATACGATACCACAAATTTATTATCTGTAAAAATAGGATCGGATAATGAATATCCTAAAATTTATGTGTATCCACCCGTGACCATCCCTATTTCATAATGATCATCTTATCATGATTAATTCATCATCACCTACAAATCTGTTTTGAAAGATCAAATTGGGCATGCAAATAAGGGACCCTCATTTACCAAAATGTCATACCTAATCCTGACTCCAACTTCTTACATTTAATATATTAATTACAACATATTAACTTCTCTAACAATTATTGCAGTCCATTCAATGGTTTCTGAAGTGTCCACGTTATCATCTGCAATTACACTCAATAATTATTGCGCGTCACATTATAATATTAAATGCAAATCTTTCTTAATAACCTTTTTAGTACACTAATCACTAACTTATTATGATTGATTAAGTATAAATAAGTACATATCTCAGATTCTCAATCTTCACAAATGTGATAGAAATCTCTCTAGTGCAGCCCTTTATTATTGTTTATTACGTTTCCTTGTAATGAAAAAAATAATACTCCCTCCGTTTTTTATTGTTTGATGTTTTAGAGTTTTCACACATATTAAGAAAACACATTAATATTTAGTTATAAATGTCTTGTTTTTTACACTACACAACTTTTTATAATTCTAAACCAATAATAATTTAACAAAATCAATTAATATGTCTTGAAGTTCACAATTCACCATTATTACTTTATAGAAAATAGAGAAAATCAATCTTTTAAAAACAAATTTTTTTTCTAGAACATCAAACAATTAAAACGGAGGGAGTAATATAAAGTACAATAATTTCTAGGGTCATTTAGCAAAATAACGCAAATTGTAAAATTAATTTGTGTAATAGCTATGTAATAATTGTAATAAGGAGACTAGCAATAATTGTAATTAAGGTACATGTGTTTTTACCTTTTAACCCTCAAACCTAAACCTCAAACCCAAACCCTACCCCCTAAAACTATACCCTAATTTTGGAATAGTTAACCCAAACCCAAAAATTTAACATTCAAAACTAAACCCTAAACCCCAAACCCAAACCCTACCCCTAAAACTATACCCTAATTTTGGAATAGTTAACCCAAACCCAAAAATTTAACATTCAAAACTAAACCCTAAACCCCAAACCCAAACCCTACTCCTTAAAACTATACCCTAATTTTGGAATAGTTAACCCAAACCCAAAAATTTAACATTCAAAACTAAACCCTAAACCCCAAACCCAAACCCTACCCCCTAAAACTATACCCTAATTTTGGAATAGTTAACCCAAACCCAAAAACTGAGTTTGTCATTGAGAGCATTTTTGTCATTAATACATAACCCTAATTTTGGAATAGTTAACCCAAACCCAAAAATTTAACATTCAAAACTAAACTCTAAACCCCAAACCCAAACCCTACCCACTAAAACTATACCATAATTTTAGAATAGTTAACCCAAACCCAAAAACTGAGTTTGTCATTGAGGGCATTTTTGTCATTAATACATAATACAGAGAAGTACATTAAAATGTGCTATTACTACAATTACCCTAATTTCTAACTCGTTAACAAATAACAATTATTTTGGATGTTCTTTTTTCTTTCAAAATTACAATTATGTTGGATGTTGAAGTAAAGAAACAAATTTTTGTAGACTTGTTGCATCTTTAAAGTTTCAGTTGCATGAGGAGAGATGAATCAAAGTTTATTCAATAAAAAATCGATATTAATGGGGTGTTATTGGTTGATGGATTCTTTAAGATTTTTAGAATTTTAAGAATTTATTGTTATTAGTTGATGAGTTATTACATTCTAAATGAAATCTCTTGTTATTGTTTTGAAGATTGTTAAATTCTATTCAAAATCCATTGTTATTCAAAAAGTTTAGTTTTTGTGGATTTTAGAAATCTATTAAAATCCATGGTTATTGGTAGATGGATTTCTTATAATTTTGTTCATTTAACAAGATTTTAAGAATACCTTGGAAAACCATTGGATTCTTAAAATTCTTATAACAAAACTTTTTAAATACACAAAACTCTCTACAAATTTAGTAACTCTTTTGATTTTATATATCAATCAATATTATAAAAATCCAGCTCCCAATAACCCCCTAAATGTGTACCGCGAAAAATCTCACATCCAAAGTATTTTCTATGTTTCGAAATATAAGATATTTTAGATTTGATGTTTTATGACCTTATATTCTACAAATCTTTATGATTGACTAATTATTTAAAATTAAATATTAAATCATGTTTTTTTATAGATTTTGTTTTTAAAAATAATTCTTTTACGTATTTTTTAATGTTTTCGAATAATGAGAACATACAAGAAAACACTAACCAATAGGTAGTTGAAAGGCTATATCCGACAAACAAGATAAAAATAACAAAGCACGAAAATGATTACAAAGCATAACCAATAAAACTAGGCAAATCAAAGTCATAGAATTATTGCTAGCTGTTTCTTTATCTTTTTGCTAGAATTTTCTAAGAATAGAAGTTTGAGAGACAACGTTGAAAACTATGATATTACCAAACATGAACTTCTCATTTTTATGCCTCACTTGTCAATATGACACGACGTCGGAAGTTAATACCATGAACATCTTCTGAACGGTAATATGGAAGAACCTTATAAGAGGTAATAAGAGACCGTCGATTGGAAGATTGGACCGATAAAATCAAACTATGCAACTTGAAATTGGTAGGAAGATGAAAGAACTAATACAAATCTCATCTAGATATGGGACATGGCTCTAGTGGAGGTGGCCTAAAAATTAGGCCGTTCAGAATCGATTCACCATCCACTCGAAGAAACATGGATGGCATAGAGCCGATTTGATTAAAGACCGAAAACTACTTGCTACAAGGAAGAGAACATTAACAATAAATGGATTACATTAATCCCAAAAAAATAAATTCGTCGAAAGAGATAATCACAAACCTTTTTATTACGGAAAAAGCTAGATCTAAACTTAAATTACGGTTCAACTAAAATAGAATTTTAAAGCGGAGATCTAAGCTGATTAAAAATCATATTAAAAAGAAACAAAGAAACTCAACTCTAGCGCTATGAAAGCCGCCAAGAGTTAGTAACCTAAATCAACATGTGAAAAACTAAAAAAATAATTGGAGTTTTTCTGCTTCTAGCCAAAACATCTTATAGTTTGAAAAATGACATATTTATAGTACAATAAAAATACATGTCAATCCATTCAATTTCAATTAGTTTTGGAAAACAAATTGTACAAACCTTAGACATATCAGGAAAAAAGAAAAGAAAAAAAAACAAGGGTTTCTTACATTTACAAGTACTTTATCAAATTTTCCTTTCAAAATAGGTACTTTCCAAAGTTGCTATACTTTTGCACTATTTACGAGGGATTGAACTGATTTTATGGACAATTATGCCCTTGTAGATCTAAACAGATGGAAAACATTTAATAAAAAGAAAACCAATTTAATTCACCTTTATTGTTTCTTTTTCCCTTCATATCTCTCCTCCCTTACGTTTTTTTCGCCTCAAATCCACGGTTAGCTAAAATTCATCGATTGTAAAACTAGTTTGATCCACTGTGAGTCAAATCGGTTTGAGATTTAGTACAACGAATCAATTGAAGATTAAGTTTCGAGATTTCGTTCGAGATTCAAGTTCTCCAACATCACGAAAGATGGATTCAAGTTCGAGACTTCGCTTGACCCTAAAGTCAGATTTTTGATTTGGGTGGATTATTGATCATGAATCTGTAAACTTATATGTTTATGTTCCTGAGATTAAAACATTATTGGTGAGTTGAGCAACTTATAGGTTCGACTTTGTTTATTGGTGTTTCCACGGATACTCATTTGTGGACGGCGTAAATGGACGTCTATTTGTTGATAGTCCTCCAAAAGAATTTGTCAGTTTCGTGAGATTAGGGCCAGAAAGTCTTGAAATATTTGATGACAACAACCATATAGTATGGAGAATAGAGCAACATTTGGTAAGATTCTTAGTGGTCAGGAACAAAACCCGTATTAACCAGAAAAGGGAAAGTTCGAAGCATCGCTTCACGCTATTAGCAATACTTGTGATCATCCAGTAGAGTCTTGTTCTTGTGTTAAGGGTATGGGCAATGGAGATTGCAAGAACGAGGAAGAAGTGGTTTCAATGAAGAAGTTATGCGATCACGAGATGGTTGAGTTAAAAGGAGTCACTGCCCCGTGCTATGAAACGTACACAAGTAAGAAACATAAGCAAAGAAAGATGTAAAGAGTTGTATAAGAAAGATTGTGAGTGTAGAGTTGCGAGTTACTCTTGTGTACTCTGTGAACAAACAGATTATCATCCAAGAGAAACTGTCCATTCTCCTTCGAACATTTGGTCACTTTCGTACGAGACATTGTGTAATGGTTAAAGTGTTTTGGACAGACTTACGTGGATACACTACTAGGTTCAAGGGTTAAATATACATGTAATGTATACATTTGCTTATCTCTCTACCAATGAATTGCAATAGAAGGTAACCATGGAATTGGTTCTAGTGCAGCAACATCGATAAGTTTTGTTCACAGTAAGATCAATGTAGTTGCAACCATAGGCAGAAAAAACCCAATATATAAATCAGCTTGGCAATTGAAAATCAAATAATCAAATGGATGATTTGTGCTTGCTTTCCTCAAATTTTATGATTAGTGTCAATGGTTATGATTCATTTTTACTTAATATCAAATTTACACTAAGAAAAAAAGCTTACTAATTTACATTGAGAACAAAGAATCTTAAATGAAAACGTAAAACATTGCAAACTCCACAACACTAGATGTTGTTTACAAATTCAATTATATTTCTATAGATGTTGCTTCTCTTGTTGATCTCTCTATTTTCTTAACTTTGTAACCTGTGTCCACACAAACTAATCCATGAGACAATATCCACATAAACCATTCAATGAGACAATATCTGAAAGTCTAGAATAGTCATTTACCATGATTAAAGTGATAACCCAGAACAAAGCCAATCCAAAAACATGTAAAGCAATTATATCTCACTTAAAGTGATAACCCAGAAATCGACGCATATATCAATTTCTTAGCTTCTTCGCTCCACACACCAAGCAACCTCAATCTTAGCTTCTTCTTCGCTGCACACATATCAATTTTTTCACAATTTAATAGAAGTGAAATTAAAGGATTCGTGAAACTCTCAATCGTTAACCACCACTAACTCCTCCGTAATCTGTACCCAAATTCAACCCTAAGAAAAGCAATCACCGCAACAATCATCAAAGGGAAGCGATTTCGACGGAGATTCATCATGAACCACCACCACCACAACAACAACAACAACTTGATATGTTCATAAAAACGCAAAAGCAATCTGAATTGAATCAAAAATAATATTGGAACACTTAAGCTTCACTGGCGAAGACAACCAAAACAAATCAAATTCAAATTCAAGAACAAAATAAAAGGGAGAGATAAAGGTAGATGCGATGAAGACGACCACTAAAAACAAGTGTGAAGAACTAAAATTGGGTCTAAAATCTAAAATTGCCGGTTCAAAATCTAAAATCTCAAACAAATAACGCCAATCCCGAAAACTAACTAAAATTGAGTTCAAAATCTAAAATTCAGAAAAATGCCTAAAGGTGAATAGGAATATAGAAGAATATGATTAGAACGATTGTGTTGTTGGGTCTCTCGGACTGTATTTCTCTCTTTTCTTATATATCTTGTTGTTCTGAAAGAGAGAAGAGAGACAAAATAATAAACAAATTATTAAGGTTGAAAGAGATAGATTTTAGTTAGAGGGTAAAAATGACAATAACCACCCAAAAAGTATGGCATCTTCAAGAAATACCTCTATGTGTTATTAGTTTGTCAAAAAGTATGTATGAGAGTAAATTTCTCAAAAAACAATATGGTAGGAACAATAACAATAATTGACACATCAATACCCTTTTAAGTCTTGGTCCAAAAACAGTACATGATTGGTCCGAAAATAGAAATTTGGTCCAAAAGAAATACAGTAAGTGTTTTGTCCATCCAAAAGAACTGTAAAGTATCTCCCTAACTACCAAAAAAATTGTATATAGTATATTTATTAATATATTAAATAATGTTGATAATTTTTAGGGTCAAGTGAGAAAATACAAACATCACTTATTTTTATTAAAAAAAAAATAATGTTAGAGTATCACTTACAAATTAAAATGATATGGAGGGAGTATACGTAAGTAAATGTTGCTTAAAAATTCAAGTGAATATGTTAAGACAAGCACAAACTAATTCATAAAGAAAGTAAATTAAGTACATGTCGAGTTAATTCCTTTTAGCTAAAAAATAATAAAAATTACGAATGTACAGTATATATACATCAAAATCAATAACATCATAAACTTTATCAAACATATTACAAAATATTCGAACAATAAACATATGTAAGAGTGTCATTTAGAAATCAAATGATATAGAGAGAGTATACGTAGATGTTGCTTAAAAATTCAAGTGAATATTTTAAGACGAGCACAAACTAATTAAAAAAGAAAGTTAGTTAAGGTCATGTCGAGTTAATTCCTTTGAGCTAAAAATTAATAAGGAATTTACAATATGATTTATTTACATCAAAATCAATAGCATCATAAACCTATCAAACATATTACATAATTCGAATTATATATCTTATATACCCTTTTATACAAGTTAATATTCTGAATATTTTATCATAAGTATACAGTGAGTGATGAAGTTGAGTTGTAGTTTAGAACACTAATTATATGTTATTTAAAAATTGAAATTTTATATGGATAAACTAAAATGTATTCAACTTCATATTTTCTTTTGACGTATCTCATTGTTAGTTATTTATTGATCAATGTAAACGTATGAAGTAGTGATAAGAAAGTCCAATTTTCTACGATTACATAAGAATGGTACGAGTACTAGTGTATGAAATTCTCCCACTACTTATGAATACAAAATATCACCCCTCTCTTTCACACGCATATATCCTTTAATAAAATATCATTTAAATTCATGTAAGGCTCTTGAAAACTACAACTTTATAACAAAACAATAAATAGTGATATATTTGAAATTACTATCATATAATTTTGCATAGAATGTTAAGGAAGGTTCTACATACTTCTAGAAGCTTCTCTAGAGATAAAGATAAGAATGTTCATATATATATTTGTATTAAAATAATGACTATGTGAGCTGATAAACATAGATCAAGATTTAGGTTTATCTCTTGGATGTGTATATATACGTTATGATGAATGAAGAACAAATCAAGTTTTCCAAAAGCTTTTGCTTACTTTTCATGGTAATCAGAGCCCACAAAATTTTCCATTCCTAATTCATAGTTCGATATTTTTATTCGTAGTTCGAAGTTACTTTGTGTTTATCGTCAAGAAATCATCATGACCGAAACATCTGAGTCTAAACCTATCATCAAAGCACCTCTCTCTCCTTACGAGTTATCACCGTCGGATAAACCCAGGGACTGCTATATCACCGGTGTTGTTAACATGTGATAATTATGCCGAGTGGGCAACTGAGCTCGAGAACGCGTTGAGAGCAAAACGCAAGTCTGGTTTCATCAATGGAACCATACCGATGCCTGTTGATAATCTGACTGAAGTGGATCAATGGAATACGGTGAATTCTATGATTGTTGGATGGATTAGGGCTTCTATCTCTCCAAAAATCCGATCCACAGTGACGTTCACATCGGACGCTCATAAACTATGGCTGGATTTAGGAAAGAGATTTTCCGTTGGTAACTCTGTTCGAGTTTATCAATTGAAAGCAGAGTTGGCATCGTGCAAACAAGAAGGTTTAAGCGTCATGGACTATTACGGAAAGCTCTCGGTCAAGTGGGAGGAGCTTCTAAGCTACAAACCAATTCCCACATGTACATGCTCAGCAAAGGAGAAGTACCTCAAGGAGTGTGAAGAAGAACGTGTTCATACATTCCTCATGGGCCTCGATGAGGTTCGGTATGGGAATGTTGTGACAAACATTATTGGGGTTGAGCCATTACCCGAGCTTAATAGTGTTTATCAGAAGGTGATTCGTGAAGAACGGAGGTTGGAGTCTGCTCGAGTTGACAGAAGTCAATCAGCCGTAGGTTTTCTTTCGAAAACAGAGTTGTCTCATGGTGGAGAAACATTGGATATGAGTGGGTTTATGGCTGCAGTGGCACGAGCTCGTTCTCCTCTGTCATGTTCGCATTGCGGGCGTAGTGGCCATGAAAAGAGGGATTGCTGGCAGATTGTTGGGTTCCCCGAGTGGTACACTGAGAAACATCAAGGCATGAGTCAAGGAGATAAAGGAGCACATGGAGGTGGAAACATGAGAGGACGAAGAGGTTCTTCCCGTGGCAGAGGGTCTTATCAAGCAAGGTCTAATGCGGTTCAAGTGTCCCATACTTCTTCTTCCTCGACGAATTCAGTACCAAGCTTCACTCTGGAGCAGTGGGCTTCCTTGACCAAGCTCATTGAACAACAAAAATCTAAACCTGTTTCTGACCGGTTAAATGGTAAGATCCAAACAGGTGAAGTAATTCTTGACACTGGTTGTTCACATCATATGACAGGGGATCAAGGATTGCTCACGAATATAAAGAGTATTCTTTCTTTCTCTGTTTCTTTTGCCGATGGAAGTCAAGTCTTTGCTACTAGTTGTGGTAGTTTAGTATTGTCACCAAAGATTACGTTAGAAAATGTGTTACTTGTGCCTAGTTTAAACTGCACATTATTGTCTGTAGCAAAGTTGTTAAAGCAAACTGGTTGTTTTGCTATACTAACGGATACTGTCTGTGTTTCACAGGACCGTTTTACGAGGACTCTGATTGGAGTCGGTGAAGAAAGGAATGGTGATTATGTTTATCGGGATGTGATAGTTGTACGAGGAAACAGAATTGGAACGGTTGAGGATCAGAGTCTGTGGCATCGGCGATTGGGACATCCTGCATTTGGTGTTTTGCGTTTTCTTCCTTTTATTTCTGGTGTTAATGGTTTTTCCGATAAATTTGGTGGTTGTGAAATTTGTTTTCAGTCTAAACAAACTAGAGAAGTTTTTCTTGATAGTTCTAATAAAGCTACTGATTGTTTTGGTTTAATTTACTGTGATCTTTGGGGTCCATATCGCAAACCATCTTCTTATGGTGCAAAATATTTTTTAATTATCGTTGACGATCATTCCAGAGCAGTCTGGATCTATTTACTCCTTGAGAAAAGTGAGGTTAAGGAAGTACTACCAAATTTTTGCGCAATGGTCGAGAGACAGTTCAACAAACAAGTAAAAAGTGTGCGATCAGACAACGGGACATAATTCACCTGCTTGTCGTCGTATTTTCAAAAGCACGGCATTCTTCACCAGACTTCGTGTGTTGCAACACCACAACAAAACGGGCGAGTCGAGAGAAAGCATCGACACATTCTAAATGTATCACGCTCTCTTCTATTTCAAGCCAACTTGCCAACCACATTATGGGGTCAGGGGGTACTTGCAGCCGCACATGTCATTAATTTGACTCCCTCCAGCGTGTTGAAAGGCAAAACCCCGTACGGACTCTTGTTTGGAAAGAGTCCATCGTATGATATGCTCAGAGTGTTTGGGTGCTTGTGCTATGCACGTCGTGAAAACAAAGACAAATTTGGTAAAGCAGTAGAAGGTGTGTCTTTGTAGGATACCCCTATGGAAAAAAGGCGTGGAAGCTATACGATCTTGATTCCAATGAGTTTCTTGAGTCTCATGATGTTAGCTCTAATGAGAGCATTTTTCCTTATGAAAATTCTAGTGAAGATGATGAAGATTCCGCTCAACTTCCTCCACAATTGCAATACTATCCGAAAGTACATGAGCCATCGAGTCAAGATATTCTTACTGAAAATGCAGCATCTGACGAGATGAATGAACTTGTAACACCTCAGTCTCAGGTCCACATCGATTCGCCACCGGTTCAGACTGATTTAAGTCCGATTAACTTTAGTCAGTCTCCAAGTCAGTCTCCAATTCAGCCTCCACCTTCGGGTTTGACAGAAGCAGAGCCAACTCTGCAAACAGAGCCGATAGAAACAGCAACATCTCCACTTGGTAGGGGTCATCGTGCTCGAGCTCCATCTGTAAAGCTTAAGGATTACGTTACCTACAATGCATCTTGGATTCCCGATAAACAAAACACATCATCGCCTGACTTCGTCGACCTCAAAACAGGGGACTCTTCTTCGGTTCCAAGTAATTCATGTGCTTATCCAATAGAGTATTATATTTGTGATGATGAGTTCTCGGAAAAGCATCGTGTGTTCTTAGCAGCCGTTACTGCTGGAGTGGAACCCAGATCTTATAAAGAAGCAGTCTTAGATGAAAATTGGAACAAGGTAATGGGAAGTGAAATAAAATCTCTTGAAGACAATGAAACGTTTGAGATCACCGACTTACTGGAAGGGAAGACGGCGCTTGCAAATAAATGGGTATACCGAATAAATTACAATGCTGATGGAACAATTGAAAGACACAAGGCCCGGTTGGTGGTTTGTGGTAATCGTCAAGTAGAAGGTGAAGACTATGATGAAACTTTTGCACCTGTTGCAAAGCTTACAACGGTTCGTACATTGTTTAAAATCGCTACGGCTAAGGTATGGGAGGTGCATCAAATGGATGTACATAATGCCTTCCTCCATGGAGATTTAGAAGAAGAGGTTTACATGAAATTGCCTCAAGGATTTAAGGCAAGTGCTCCTAACAAAGTTTTCCGTTTAAAGAAGTCTTTATATGGTCTAAAGCAAGCACCAAGATGTTGATTCGCTAAGCTTTCACAAGCTTTGTTGAATTTCGGTTTTACACAATCCTACCCCGACTACTCTCTTTTTACATACATCAAAGGGGAGGTTAGTCTACGAGTCTTGGTGTATGTGGATGATTTGATAATTTGTTGTAGTGAATTGGGAATGCTTGAAAAATTCAAAGTATATTTGAGCAAGTGCTTTCATATGAAGGATCTTGGGAAAGCTAAATATTTTCTCGGTATTGAAATTGCTCGAGGACCTCTGGGAATTTATCTCTCCCAACGGAAATGCCCTTGATGTCTTGGTTGAAGCAGGTCTGCTTGATTGTCAACCGCTGTCTATTCCCATGGAACAGAATCACAAGCTTCTTTCTGACACAAGCCCCTTGTTCAAGGATCCAGCACGGTTTCGACGTCTTGTTGGGAAGCTTGTCTACCTTACTCTAACTAGGCCGGACTTGAGCTACGCAGTACATGTGTTGTCTCAAATCATGCATGCTCCGACAGAGGCACATTGGGACGCTGTGATCAGAGTCCTTCGGTACGTTAAAGGCATTACAGGTCAAGGGATTATGCTTACAGCCAATGGTCATTTGCGTGTTCAGATATATTGTGATTCGGACTATGCTGCATGTCCGCTAAGTCGCTGATCGTTATCTGCATTTGTGGTTCATTTGGGAGGTTCCCCCATTTCTTGGAGAGCCAAGAAACAAGATATTGTGTCTCACTCTTCTACTGAAGCAGAATATAGGGCAATGGCCGATGCATTGAAAGAACTCTTGTGGCTCAAAGGTTTGCTTGCTGATTCTGGAGTTTCCACGGATGGTCCTATGGAAATGGTGTGTGATAGTCAGTCCGCTATTAATATCGCAGCAAATCCAGTGTTTCACGAACGAACCAAACATGTGGAAAAAGATTGTCATGCCGTGCGTGATGCAGTCCGAGATCGTATAATCAAGACAACTCACGTTGGTACAAAGGAACAGATTGCTGATGCTCTCACTAAAGCGTTGGGTTGTTCTAGTTTTGACTACTTGTTACGCAAGTTAGGTGTTCGTAATCTACATTCACCAACTTGAGGGGGAGTGTTAAGGAAGGTTCTACATAGTTCTAGAAGCTTCTCTAGAGATAAAGATAAGAATGTTCATATATATATTTGTATTAGGATAATGACTCTGTGAGTTGATAAACATAGATCAAGATTTAGGTTTATCTCTTTGATGTGTATATATACGTTATGATGAATGAAGAACAAATCAAGTTTTCCAAAAGCTCTTGCTTACTTTTCATAGAATTTCGTAAATCATCCATATGTATAAACAAAATCTATAAATATAAATCTTCTATTTATATGAAACGTAAGAAAGTTTTTGAATTATTGTGAAACAAAAATTAATTCGAGTTGAAAATTTGGACGGTGTGTAATGAAGTTGAGACGTATTACCAAGCACATTTAAAACATATGTTCCCTTTTGACGTGGTTATTTAAAAGCCACTAAATGAACAGTACTAAAAGCTTAATTTAATAGTATTATCATCATATAATCCCAACTACTCATATCTTATGGTGATTTTGATTAAAGTAAATTTCTTCGAGATCACAGACCTGTCATCACATGTGTCCTATTAAAGAGGAAGAAGAAAAAATTAAACAAATCTTCAAGACAGGTATAAAGAGACTCACAAGTTGAGAAGTCACAACACTACACTAAAAATCAAACCAAAAAATATTCACAGAACTCAACTTATATTGTCACCAAATTACATGGATTCTGTTCCTTCAATGCTTATGCCGGATTTACCCTACGATGATGGGTTACTATTCTCTGATTCTTTTCTTCTTTCGCCATTCGTATCGTACGAAAACCATGATGTTTGTAATCCGGTCACAAACAAAAATGTTGAAACCAATAAGAAGCGAAGTTTGTGTGAAGCCAGCAAAAAGGAAGATGATCGAGAAAGCAAGAAGATGAGACATAGAGACATTGAAAGGCAAAGAAGACAAGAAGTTTCAGCTTTGTTCAAGAGTCTAAGAACTCTCTTGCCATTTCAATATATCCAGGTAATTATCTAACATATTTTTTTTGGTTGATTATCTCTTTTTGACTTTTAGCAGTTGTTTTCACAAATTACGTGTGGAACCGAAAGCGATTTTAGCAACTGCTTTCACCGAAATGAAGACTATTCCATTCATCTATATATTTCCAGTTGATATTTATATATATTCACTATTATATTTTTCTGGTAAATTTTTTACTTGTTGCACTATTTACTTTGTATAACATATTTGGTTTTTTTTTTTCTTCTAAAGACGAAGTTTATGTCTGCACAAATTTATGATATTGTTAATTAAAGTGAATTTGTTTTTCCTTTGTTTCAAAGTAGTGTTATATACGAATTCGGATCCAACATCAATGAAACATCTACTACTGATAAAAAAAATTTGGTCAACACTAATTAATCTAACTACTATATTTAATCGAATAATCACTGGTTATTGTACATATGATCATATTGTTAATATACAGGGTAAACGCTCGACATCAGATCACATTTCCCAGGCAGTAAACTATATCAAAGACATACAAAACAATATCAAAGAGCTCAACGAAAAGAAAAATCGGATAAAAAAATTATCAACTTCAACAGAGGAATGCACTAGTAGTTTATCATCATCATCATTATCAACTTCAACACTATCATCAAGCTGCTCATGTGTTGGAGACAAACACATTACAGTTGTGGTCATGCCTTGTTTGGTTGGTGTTGAGATCATTATAAGTTGTTGTCTCGGACAAAACAAGTCTTGCCTCTCCAGTGTTCTTCAAATGTTAGCTCAAGAACAAAGGCTTAGTGTAGTTAGTTGCCTCTCCAAAAGGCTGAACCAAAGATTCATACACACCATTGTATCTCAGGTAAAAATATTACTGAAAGATATTAGGAGAAAAAGTTATGAAATAATAGGTTTATCATATATCCTAACATCATTTTTGGTTCTAATAATAATACAATGTTATTTGCTATACATATTATAATTTTATAGTTCTTCAACCCCTTAAATAGCTATCGGAAATATATAGTGAATTTACTTATTTGAAATAGTATTAACTTAAAATTCCTAACTTTCATACAACTTTTTTTTGCTAAAACTTTCATACTATTACTTTTTTAGTTTTTGATATTGGCTTGATATCCAAAAACAAAAGTTGCTACATGTGTTTTCCTAATTATTCACAAAAACTAGAGAGAGGTTCATATTATTTCTTATAATACATTTTCCATATTTTTATCTAAATTGTATATGCATTGAATTTGAAGTTGGATAGTGATGTAATAATATTAGTAAAATCACTATGCTTTGATCATAAGTATTGATTCTTATTACATCTTGAATATAATAGAACTAATATATAGCAATATATCATGGTTTCATGATCTTCAGGTCGACAATGGAATAAAGATCAATGTTTCGGAGCTTCAAGATAAAATAGTCAATATGTAGCCATAAAAAGAAGATAAAGTTAATCTGATTTTTCATCATCTTAAATTGGAGTTTTACTGAAGTTTGATGTGTATTTACTTGAGTTGTTATCTACTATGGATCATGCATGTTATTTTAGTGTTACGTTTTAACGTTGAGTGCTAAGATCTATTGTTACATAATGCTTGTTTTGCATAATAAATTCGTTTCGTTTCAATAAATTACCGTTTTCACATATTTTAGTAAATTAAAAATATATAAAGATCAATTAACTTTTTATTATGTTATATTTTACATTTTAATAAATTAAAACTTGACTTGTAGGAATGATATGACGGGGACTTGTATGCTTGTATTGATGTACAAGGGTATATATGCAATTACAATAAGGATCAAGCTCGAAGATTAGAGTAGGCAACATGTATGTGTATAAATTTTTGGGACATTTAGGTAGTAAATCAAGGAACATGTCAATATTAAGAGAATAATAATATCATTTGAAAACTGGAGATTTCGGTTTCAGAATTATGAGAGAATGACAAAAATACCCCTTTCTCATAAATCCAATAACTTTCTCTCTCCATGGTGAGTTTCTCTCTCTCACATAAAAGTTTTGAGACAAAAAAACTTAAAATTCAGAATCCATGAAGAAGAATCAATGATAAGAGTTAACCCGAGTTAACCTAGATCCAGTTAACCCAGACTCATTTCTAAAAACTTCGAGCGCCGGCCCATCCTTTGAAAGTATGTTGCTAGAGAGAGAAAGAAAGATAATATTGCCTAGATTTGATTTCTATGTGAATCAGAAAGAGATTATGGTCGTTACGAGTAAATGAGAAAGAGATTATGTTGTTGTTAAAATGGGAGCTTTTGTGAGTGTTTTAATGGCGGATTATAATAGGGAAAACGGCCAATTTGGATCCAAACAATTTGTATCGGGCCCTTTTAGACATGATTGCTTATGGCTAATTTACACATGAACTCCAAATAAATTTAAATCTTAAACTTGAACTAACATATTTTGTGTCGAATTGTACCTTGATCAAGATCCCGTTAGTCAACGTTGACGAAATTTTGACATGTAGGTTAGCTGGCTCGGTTTCGTTGGCTCAAAAGGACGTCGCTTCATGATTTTAGTAAATTAATGTCGTTTTCATTTAGAGAACCGAATTCGATAAAACGACATCGTTTTCTTTTGAGTATTTATCAAATTAAAGATACGATTTCGAATTTTCTCTAAATGAAACAACTCCGTTTTACTAAAACAACGAAACAACGCCATTTTCAAGCATTTTTTACCTAGCTGGCTAACCCACGTATCGTTTTAGCCAATATTTCATTATCGTTGACTAACGGAATATTGGTCAAAGTACAATTTGGTACAAAATATGTTAGTTCACGTATAAAATTTGAATTTATTTAGACTTCGGGTTTAAATTAGCCATAGACAAAAGTTCATGTCTAAAAGGGTACGACGCAAATTGTTTGGGTCCAAATTGGAAAAAAAATCTGATTTTAATACCACGAGATGTCAAATGACTGGAAAATAGGGAAATTAAAGAAATTGAAGAAGATTGATTAAAGAGATGTTGGGATATCAATCCAAGTCCCACATCGGAAGTTTAGACAGGAATTGTCCAATATATAAGTAGTGTCTAACTCTAATTAGTATGAGACATTTTGGGAAGGAGCCGAAAGACAAATCCGTGCAGGCTTTGCCACCTTGGATCCAAAGCGGACAATATCATACTAATAGGGGAGTTGGAAATGGGCTTAGAAAGCCCACAAGAGAGACAAAAAAAAAAGTAATTCAAAATGGCTTAAGAAGGAAACAAAATCAAGAGCTGAATATTCTTTCTTTCTTCTTCTTCGTTCTCTGCTTTTTGTTTTCTGGATTTTTTTTTGTTTGATGAATATGTGGAGAAAGAGCAATAAACGTGTTTTGTATTGTTCAGGGTTAGACTTGGAATATCTAAAAAGGTAACAGTGTTCAAAACAATGTTTGCATATACACCTAATTACCAACAAATATGTGTATATTGAGTACAAATTCTCTAAATTTTAATATATAAAGATAACATCTCCAACATGCTCAATATAGTCCCTTCAAGATGGACAACAAATTAGGTAGGTATATGCTTCTCCAATTTTGTCCAAATGATGAGTGAGACGTGAGTGAGGCATCGACTTTCGTGTGATAGGTCGTTAGAAGCAATATATGAGATTTTAGGATCACTATAAAGTAGAAATTTGTGTTATCAAATTTCATGGACTTGTAATAAAAAACAGAACGATAATTATCTGATTAAACTCATATTAGTTATATATTAACGCAAAATCAATTGGCAATCTGTGGATGGAACTCATGTCCCTTAATACACTGACCTTTGTAACCAATTTTGAAACCTAACAAATTCAGATGTGCTACCTTCACATGTGTATCCAATGAGAAATAGACATATGTCCTATAGTTAATTAACTTATAGAGAGACCTATTATTTTATTTTATTTGTTACAGTAGAGATACCTATTATGAACTAAGTCTTTCCCAACAAGACTAGATGTGTCTATATACTTAATATCGGATAGGTGGTGGATGTAAGTGAATCCAAAGCATGTAGACTATTATTACCAACATTGTGCAATTTTCTTTCATCCTATTATTTATGATATCAATCAAAGCATTCATTTATTATTATTTTTGCATTTAATAAAGCTCTAAATGAGCTTACTTATTTTCAATCTTAATTTATGATTTCTACTTGATAAGAGCCATATAATTTACATGGTCTTTTGGACTTGTCATAAGCATAATATTGGCTTCTTGAAACCTTTTGTCAGTCAAGATAACTATTAGAGTGTAATATAGTACGAAATACCTATTTGAGAAGAAAAATGTATCGTTACAAATTGGTTATGTGATATGCTTATAGTATAATACAAATAAAAATATTGTGAAAATACATTTTATGTTTGTTGAGACGATACCTCTAATCACGAAAGACACACAAACACGATTAATCGCAAATAGAACCCTGGAAACAGACTTGAAGACATGACAATCAAAGAGATAATTACAAAAAAGTTTTTTACGAATTTGGAACTCTCGGTGTGATAGAATCTACATTTCGACCAAGAGTCCACACCTGGTTAATCAGCTATATACAATAGTTTGAGCTTCCAAGTTCTAATAGACTGAGAGCTCCTAGATGGTTACAAGAGATATGTTGTTGTTAGGCCATCTCGAATGGTTTTACTCCAATGTATTACACCATTTTTATACCAAAAAAAAATATTCTAAATATATTCTCTTTTCAATTTCTTTGTTAATTGTTAATAATACCTCAAATTTTTAAAATTTACAATTTGATTCTTTCTATTTTATTTTTATTAAATTTCCATAAAATTATATAAATTAAAAATTCATTATATATTAACAAAATACATTACACCATATAAAATAATAAAACATAATAATTATTTGCTTATTCATCACCCGTAAATAATCAACCAATGCATTTCGAATTGAAAAATGAGCGTCTTTGTTTTTGATTTTTCTAAACCGAGCAAGAAATGTTTGGAACCGGAGACTATCCGGAAGAAATTTTGTCTCAAGATGCTTCATTTGGAAAATATTTTGATGATCTTACTTGATCCGGAAGCAATTTACCGAAGTATTATTAAGTTAGAAGTCAATAATAATTATTGTTGTTTTATTTCTAATTTATTTGATGTTTTTTATCTTTAATTTTAGTAATTTATGTATTTTAAATTGATTATTTAATCAATATAATTATATTTTCTATTAAAGTTTATGTAATTTATATTTCAAATTTAATTATATACAACAAAAACTATAATTTATATAAAGTTTGTGAAATAATGATAAATTTAAAAGTTTATATAATCTAAATTTATATATCTAAAATTTATGTATTAGTCGTAAAGAGGGTCTCTCGCATCAGCCATTTTATACACAAAAACGTTGTTAAATATATATAATGCACATGGCTGGGCTCTTGTTGATTTTTTTTTTTTTTTGAAATACCAACACCGTACTACAAAAAAAAAATATATATAGCAACACCTGTGATTCAAAAATAAAAGAGCAAAACTTGGTGTTCTAAATAAAAAATTGATTAAAGAAACGAAATGATAATGTAATATATATCTCCTTCGTTGTATATCTGACCTCAACAAAAAATAATGAAAACGAAAACATTAAAAAGTAAATCTGACTATTATATAATCAGAATGTTGTAAAGGGAGGCGCAGACCAAAACAAACATGAACGCACGTCCATTACTTGTACATACTCTTCTTTCTTAGTGTCTCTCACGTTAATTTACACTTCAATTTATTTTGCCTTTCATTTCAGGACTTTTTTTATTAAGCCATTAATTGTATTTAAGCATATATATGAGATCTTATGCAATCATAAGACTTGGCTTTTCAGAGAGAAAACAAGATTAGGAGCCCTCAATAACACAGAAAAAATGGATCAAAATTTGGTTCGTAAGTGCTTGGTTATTTTGTCGATGATGGCGATGATCGGAGTATCAACGGCGGCATATGCTGGTTCCCCGTGGCGTCAGGGCTCAGCCACTTTCTACGGTGACGAGACCGCCAGTGCAACTATGGGTAAAATTCATATACTTCTACATTATATTGTATAAAGAACAAAAAGTAGTTATAAATATGGGTCTGATTTAAGCAATAAGCACCAGTCTAATATGTGTTGGCGCTTGACATGACATACAAAGATAAATATACTATTCAGTTATGGTTACATTTACTTATTTCTTATACGCTTGTCTGTATTTTCATGCTATCATAGTATACTACTCATCATAAAATGGATACACAAACATCTAAGAAACATTTCAGTTACTCGGCCCTCTACATGTTAATTAAACATGGTGATTAGTTTGGATTTTGGTCCGAAACCCCTAGTTATTAAGAAAGAAAAACTTATTGGTCATACGAATATTTTGATTTAATTAATATGTATTGACAAATTTTAACATGACCATGCTATGCATCGACCAGGTGGGGCTTGTGGTTATGGTAACCTATGGGACAGCGGCTACGGTGCAGCCACCACGGCACTGAGCACAACACTGTTCAACGACGGTTACTCGTGCGGTCAATGTTTCCAGATAAAATGTGTGTCGTCGCCAAACTGCTACTACGGTGCACCAGCCACCGTGGTGACTGCGACCAACATTTGTCCACCAAATTGGGGCCAAAACTCCAACAATGGTGGATGGTGTAATCCACCACGTGCCCATTTTGATTTGACTAAACCGGCTTTTATGAAGATCGCTAATTGGAAGGCTGGTATCATCCCCGTCTCATACCGCAGGTAATATATCCAATACTCTAGACCAATATAGATACGTATACTAAATAATATAATGTGTATGTCCAAACTACAAAGAGGACTCAAGTTTTATAGAAGATATGTGTACAAGAAAACCTTTATAAATTAATAACGGGACCAAGATATTTTAATTTAGCAAAATATTAATTTATCGAGAAATTAATTGGATTGAATACTTATTTGAGGACTGGAAAAATCTATTAGTTTATCAAGTATTAATTTATAGAGGTTATACGGTAGATTGAAAACTTATAGAAATGGTTTGTAGTTTGAGCTCTGAACGGGATTTTCGGTTATATACATATACATGCTCGATTTGCAAAATTGGCTAGGACTAGCTATTTATAAATTGTTAGAATACACCATTTGCACGTGTTTAAAAAACAGTCTTCATGTTTCTATATATGTAGAGTGGCATGTAAAAGGACCGGAGGGATAAGATTCAAGTTCGAAGGAAATGGCTATTGGCTACTTGTGTACGTGATGAACGTAGGTGGTACAGGTGACATCAAGACTATGGCCGTTAAAGGTAGCCGCACGAACTGGATCAGCATGAGCCATAATTGGGGAGCTTCGTACCAAGCTTTCTCTTCTCTCTACGGTCAATCTCTCTCGTTCCGAATCACCTCTTACACGACTCGTGAGACCATTTATCTTTGGAATTCTGCTCCGGCTAGCTGGAGTAGCGGTAAGACCTACCAGAGCAACGCTAATTTCAGATGATTGAATTTATATTGAACTGGAAAGAAACCGATGACTTTACGGTTTTGCCATTTGTTCTTGAGGCCGATCGATCGATCGATAGGTTGATCATTTTCAAATAAATTTCGTTTCATTATATATATAGTCGTAATTAATTTTTGTATCCATTATTGGTTGAGAAATGATATCTCGTTTATTTGCTTCAACGAGTTAAATTGTTAAATTTTGTTGTGTTTTTTTATTCCTTTTTAATTTTAGATTGATGGGATATTATTGATAATGGTAATTTTTTAACAACGAGAAAAATACTTGCTATGTAATATTACTTCCATTTCGTTAAAAAAATTAAATTTTGTTTCATAAATAATGTTTTAAAACAATTTTTCTATTTATTACTTTTCTGTTTTTAATTCAGCTTATTAAAGAGAAAGAAACTTGTAAATGTGTTACTTGAAGCTATAATAAAAATTCAAATATACTTTTTATGTGTGAAGAAACCTAAAACGAACAATCATGAAAGCGAGGTATTGTCACTTTGATGTGTCTTTTTGTTAATTTAGCACTTTGATGTTGCACTATCTTTTATTCAAACGCTGAAATACTCTTTGGCGTAGCTCTAAAAATTGGTTCCAATGTGATTGAAATATAATTTATGAATGTTTAGTCACCTATTAAGGGAGGTCGCCCTAATTCTCTCTCTGTCCCGAAAATCGAGGCGTCTCCTCAACCAAAGAGAATGGAAGATCTCTGCAATCCCCCACCGGTCTAAACCTCGCTCGCCGTCGTCCTCATCGGGTCTCCTATTGCTGCTCGAAGACCCGCGACGAGCTCCCCCCCCCAACTGGTCAAGTCCAGTCGGTGGTTTTCTACACCGACGAGATCTCTCCGTTCCTCGTTTCTTTCTCGTTTGGAAGGTTCCATCTCTGCTCCTCCATGAAGCTTGTGATAGCAACGATGTCTCCGTTCCCGGTCTTCACTCTGCAACTCTCATCCTCTGCTGAGCAGATCGCTGGTCTTCATCACCGGAAAGTGAAGAACTTCTCGGCGGAGCCACCTCGTCCACACCCGACAAAACCACCGGACCCTCCAGATCCACCAGATCTGACTTCTCCTCCGGTGGCCTCTACATCTGCGATTCTTTCATCCTCTAATCCTCCACTCTCCTCGGCACCGGAAAAACACACCTCGCTTATCCGGAAAAGAACTCCGGCGAGGACTGTCATCTCCGGTTCACCGTTGACTTGCTCGACTTGGTCGAACGAACCCTACCTCCATGGTCACCCTCTATCAGCGCGACAAAACCAGTGTAAATCTCCAACAAGGACGGAATTTTTCGGTCCACCGCCACGTGACTCACCGGCGAAACGCATCCGGCTCCAGATTCACCTCATCTCCCATCGTGGTGGTGAAAGACTGAATATGGGCCTCAGTGATAGATTAATGAGCTTAATGGGCTTTTCAAACCCTAGCTTGTTCAGGCCCAATCCGAATTTTATGATTCATATGCCTGACCCAGCCACAATATCCAAAATCAGATTAAGAAATATTTCACATGCTTTTGAGCCAAAGTTTTCTGGATTCTCAAATCCTGTAACCTACTCCCGGTGGCGGAGTTTAATCCCACCTTCTTCTACCTCTCTGAGAGTGGTCGAATTCCCGAGCCATTGGCCGGGACCTTTAAAATCACATTGTAATGTGACCAACCTGAGACTCTCTAGCTTTACCGCGATGAGTCCATTGACGCATCCATGGTTTACCTTGGATTTGTTGTCCATCTTCTGCGATGAAATCTCTATCTTAGTTTCAATTGAATTTTACTTATGTTGTATTATGTTTAGAGGATGCTTTATTCCCTCTCTTTGTATGTTTGAAGATTAATGAATGAAGTAAGAATTGTTGACAAAAAAAAAAAAAAAAATGTTTAGTCACCTTACCTACAAAATACATTAAAAAAATATGTAGACGTAAACTTTACTCAAAACAATCTCACGCCGCCTATAGTTTCACAATCCAAAAAATCATATCGATTAGACGATTAGCATATAGAAACATATACATATACATACGTAAATAAATATATCTGTACAAGAATACAAAAAGCAAACATTTCCCTTCAATCCAAAGCCTTCATCGAGCTAAAGAACATTTTCATGTCTTCCTCTTCACTTCTTCTTCTCATCTTCTCTCCACAACAACAAACGAGAACAATACTTCAATCAATATCCAAAATGGCAACAACAACACCACTCTATTTTCCTTCTATTTCACTAATACTAGTCATATTTTTCTCATTTCTTCTTTCTCATGTCGAAGGTTCTACTTCTACTACTACTACGACTAATACTCAAGAACCTCTCAGTGAATCCTCAAGACTTCTCGATCTCATCCTAAGAGACTACACACTCAACTCCTTAAAGAACCAACATTACTCAATCAAGACTGGAGTTCTCCGACGTATTCATCTTCCCTCTAACTACTCCGGCATAAAACTCGACGCAGTTAGATTCCGGTGTGGTAGTCTTCGGCGATACGGAGCTCAAATCCAAGAGTTCCATATCGGGGTTGGAGCGACTCTTGAGCCGTGTGGTGAACGTCTTGTGGTTGTAAGACAAATCTTGGGACCAAACTGGTCCGATATATATTACAAGAACTATGATCTCTCCGGTTATAAACTCGTTTCTCCGGTTCTAGGGCTCTTAGCTTACAACGCGTTAAACGATGTCGTTTTGGGGAATAACGTGACCAGCTCTTATCAGATAAGTCTTCTCCTAGACGGTGCTAAAGATCCGTCCACCGTTGATTTCGGAAACGTTTCCAGACCATCGATGGTGGTGGAGAGAACGTTCTTGAATAAGCCAATGTGTGTGACGTTTAGTCTCGACGGAAAAGTAACATTCGCCGGAGAAGTGAAACCGTTTGTTTGCGCCGTTAAAACAAACGGACATTTCGGTTTAGTGGTGACGGATGATCCGAAATCGGAGGGTGGAGGAGAAAATGAGATGAAGAAGGAGAAGATCGGACGGTGGAGATCGGTTGTTGGAGGACTTGTTGGGTCTGTGACGGTAGGGGTTGTGCTTTTAGGGCTTGTGGTTGCGGCAGCGATTGTGACCGCGAAGAAGAGAAGGAGAAGGGCAAAAAGGGAAGAGATGGAGAGAAAAGCGTATGAAGAAGAAGCTCTAAGAGTAGTGACAATGGTGGGGCATTCTAGGGTTTTTGTTGCTTCTTCTACAAGGACTATGCCGGGTTACATGGAACATGAGTGTGTTCCTAATTAATTAATTTAGTTTACGTTGATTGCTCTTTTTGTGGTTTTTTTTTAAACGTATATTGTTTGTTTTTTTTTTTGTAAAAAGGTTACTCCCTCCGTTGCATATTAGTTGTCGTTCTAGGTGATTTCACGTCAATTAAGAAAACATTAAAAAATCTGTTTTACCCCATATTAATGTGTTTTTTATTTGATATGTGTAGTTAATAAGATAAAAGAATATGAAAAAAATTGGAAAATCAATCATAAATTTGCATTGAAAATGTAAAATGACAACTAATTTGATACAAAATAAAAAACGTAGAATGACAACTAATATGAAACGGAGGGAATATATTTAAATTAAATATATGTTGTTGGGGGGGTTTTGGGACAGTCTCTTTTGTTGGTTACAAGTTCGATGATAAATTAAGGTGACACTACTAATTGTAATGACAATCAAATGAGGGAAAAACACTAAACATATGATCATATCTCTACGTTGAATGAGGCGCAAAAATATATTTTTCAAAAACATGTTTCTGTCAAAACTCCGGACTAAAAACATTTTTATGTTCAATTAGAAAAATAAGATGGGTTAGCTAAAAACATTTTTATGTTCAATTGCTAAACCCATGACAAGCGGTGGGTTAACGGATAACCTGCTAAATTCTCATATACATTTTTTTTTGTCAAAAATTCTCATACACACAATCATTCATTATTTTATATATTGTAATGTTATACATATATATAGATATATGAAAAAGACATTTAATATATAACAACTAGTAGAGCTAACAAATGAACTTAAGAAAAAACCAACCATAGTTCTTTGAGTCCGTGAGCAAAGATGATCAAGTGAAGCAAAGATGATCGAGTGAAGCAAGATGTTTTTTCAAATCTTTGGATTTGTTATTTCTTTTTTCTTCTGTTCACAACCTTACTTCATTAAACTTAATTTTTCAAAGTACAAAGGAAGAAAATTAAGCATCCTCTAAAATGATTACAACAAAATTTAAAAACAATAAAAGATAAAATAGATAGATCATCTCGAAAGATGGACAGCGAATCCAAAATATGTCTCAAATGGGTCAATGGGGTCCAAAATATGTTTCAAATGGGTGAATAGGGTCTTCGCGGTAAAGCAGAAATTTTAAGATTGATCACTTTCCAATGTGACGTTGAAATCGAACTCCTACCTCCGATAATCATCGAAACAAAACCGAACGTTTTCCTGGTTATGAAGAGACCGCTACACAAGAAATCAAGACAATGAGAAGATTTTTATAGATTCCCAGCGCATAACTCGAGTATACGACCACTCTAAAAAAAGGAAGAAAATACGACCACTCTGAAAGAGAGAAAAGAAGGTTCGACCACTCTAAAAAGAGAGAAGAAAGTGCAACCATTTTCAAAAAGAAGAAAAAAAGTACGACCATTCTCAAAAAGATAGAAGAAAAAGTGGAAAAGTTATTTTTCTGTAAAGAAAATAGTGAATCTGATTTCTTCCCGAGAGAAAAAAAAAGGATATTGTAATCATTCTCATACAATGTGTGACACTGTTGTTATTTCTTATTGCTATTGTTTCATATGTTTTTGATTTTTTATTATAGATTATGAGGTCAAATTTAATTTTTCTATGTTTCTTTGAATTTATTTAAATTGGTGGAATGTTTTTTTACTTTTAAAAATTATTTTTACTGATTTTTATTGTTTTTTATAATAAATACTAAGATATGCGGGTCACATGCAAAATTCGCTAAATATAATGGTTGAATTTAGGTCTAATGATATACAGCCGCAGATTTCATGGACCGACCCTTATGGACAAAAAAAATGTCTAGGAAACGGGCCAAATGAGTTGAGTTTACCTGTTGTGACAGCCGTTTGTGAAAAATCGAGATTGATTTCATATAATTTGTTAACACAAAAAGAAAAATGTGTTCAATCAAAATTTGTTGATATTAGACAAATCAAACAATAGAATCATTTCTCCGGTTCAAATTAGTAAGCAAATATGAAGATTAGCTATAATTATTATTTGCATGCTATTAAGTTTATACATGAAGATTTGAGTTTACTATGTAATCATATTTACTTACATGTGTACAAGTAATTGGGCTGTAAGACCATAATTGCAGTGGCCCAACAGGCAACAGAGTCCTAACTCAAAATGTATTCGACTCATAGATAAAATCACTAGAGTGAGTTCGTATCAGTGATTATTATTATTTGGTTAAATTTGTACCACTAATATTAGCTTAATTTTCTTTGATAATGGTCGCATTCCTAATAAGTTGAGAAGTAGTTTTCATAGGAATAGGGACCACACACAGTTTCAGATGTGAGATGTCTTAAATCTTAGGCTTAAGAGAACGACAATTCTGTCCCTCTTTCATTTGTTTCGACCAACTTTGTCTCTCTTTCTCTTTATTTTGTTTCTTTTACATTTTTATATACAAAACGTATATTTTGATTTCATTGCGTAAAACAAAAGGTATTTGTTAACAACTACACAAAAAGAGAGAAAAGGAAAGTAGAGTTTCCTTATTGGTGGAAGACGTCCATCTTCTCTTTTTGTTAAATATAAATGCAAAATCCTTTTTAAATTTAAATTGGTCATTTTCTTTCTTTTTATGACCGATAAATCATCTGTATTGCTTTAGTTCAACTCCATTAGAACGTTTTTCTATGATAATTTCGTATTCTGTACAATATTATAAACTAATCTGGGAGTATATTTTTACCGAATAAAAATTACATAGTCACAAATTCTAAGTGGAGATCGATGTATAGATTCGATAAACATACTAATATCACTAAAATAAAAAAATAAAAATCATTTAGTTAATTACACTATAACTTCACCTCAATAAAATATTGATGGTTTTTTCTCAAAAAATAAATAAAATATTGATGTGAAAATGAGTTATAAATAACTCACTATCTATATATAATAGAAAATGAGTTATAAATAACTCACTATCTATATATAATAGAAAATGAGTTATCCTAATTGACATTATTTTGTTTCTTTCCATAAAAGCATTTCATTTATTGATTAAAAAAATACAAAAGTTCACAAATCTAATAAAAAATTGAAGTACTAGGAGTAGAGAAAGCTAAATTTCTTAGGTGAACGTTTCTAGTAAGTAGGTATTCGAAATTCGGGACTAAATTCTAGTCTTCGTTCAAAAATACTCAAAAATATTTTCAAAATACTATTAAAATTATATCATTTATTTAAAATATTATTTAGGTTTGGATTTATTTTATACTAGGATTTAGCTTTTAGAGTTTCAGATTTGTTAGGGTTAAAACCTTTTAAGAATTTAGGATTTTAAGGTTTTAATTATTATTTTAAAACCTTAATTAGTAGCATTTTTGAAAATGGATAATTCATGCTGGAATTTTTGGAAATGAACACACCAAAAATGACATTTTTGAAATTAAACCTGTAAAACTCTTTATATATATAAGATGTTTTATCTTTAAAAAAAGTACATAAACTAGTATGTTTTTCTATTACACATAAACATAATTATAATTTAGTAGGAAAAATAATCTAGCCAATGATCAAGTCATCACATTCTACAAAATGATCAAAAAATTAATTAAAATTTATATTTTCATAGAAATGTAAGAACATCAAATAAATGAAAATATTTTTCTTAAAATGTTTTATATATTAAAACAATATTCAAGAAAGCGTTAGGTGGTAAGCAGAAATATGTTAAATAAATAAAATCAGAAAATCAGAAATATGTTAGATATGTATAAAATATTATGATTTATATATAATAAAAATTATATTGTATTTATTATCATCATTTTATATCATAATATATAGAATTTTATAATTTTGGTGCCCTTATTGTTTGCATGTCGAGCATGTGTCGAGGTTTATTAGTCTTGGCTTCTCTGGTTTCTTTCCCTTTCCGCAAGTCTTCCTCTCGCGAGGTGCTTATTAGAATCTCTCTAGGTCCGTTTCAGAAGCTTTCTCCTTGGATTTTGCTAGCGCTCTGAGATTTGTCTCACTCCTTGTACCTACATTTAGGGTCTATTCGGGATCCTCTTCATCTTATGGCTATTCTTGTGGCGTGTTAAACAATTGGATTCCTTCACCGCCGTCTATGGAAATGTGTGTTGCTTAGGCTTCCGACTTGTCAGAGTGCTTAGCTTGTGCTTGTTTTGAGAGGTATATCTTATTCATCATCTGAGGTTTCATGTTTGTGTGTTCTTGCTCTAGTTTGTGGTGTCTGTTTGGTTAGGTAAGATATCGGTTCATGTAATTCAGTATGTGGTATTCGATCTTTGTAATACTCGTTTTTAATCGTTTAATATATATTGAGATGACAAAAAAAAATAGAATTTTATAATTTATAAATAATAAAAATGTATATTATTATAATACCATAGTATTATATGCGGTAAGCGGCAATTTCCACGGTATACGGGGGCATAGCGTCTAAACGCCACCTAGGCAAACGCCTAGAACGCTTTTCTAAAATACAATTTAAAAGAGATAGAGATATTATTTTGAATTTTTTTAATATTTCAATGTAACTGATGATCATTATGATTATTATTTTTAAAATTCGAATCAAGTTTATTTGTTTTTATATTCCATCCCATCTAATATAAATTGTTTCTGATATTTTATACCCAAATTTATTAAAAACTAATTGATTATATTATTATACTCTTGTAACATATTTATTTTGAAATCACCTAATATGTTTTTTTCTAAAACAATAACATAATTCTTCAAAGGGTTAATTAGGCAAGTAGCAAAGTTTTGAATTATAATTAGTATACTAACCATGTAATAAATTTAATTTGTAAACTAACAAATGGCATGGTTGGTTTTACGGTTTTAACCTGCATGCATACGTGCACCTAGAAGAACCACATTCCCTTATTATACAGTTTAATATGTTGTCCTAGGTCTGGACAAAATAACTTGAACCTGTGTATCCGAACCAGGACATGAACATGTAAGACCCGAACCTGTACTCAACCTGAAATCTTGTAGGAACCTGTATGGGTATGTTTTTAGTAGACCCGAAGAACCTGTACCCGTTTAGACCTGAACCTGGACCCGAACTTGAACATGTATGCCTAAGCCTAGTAGGTCAAATCTACCAAAAATTATGATAAAACAGATTTAACTTATTGATATTGTTTTCTATCAAAAAATTCATAATATCGTCATAATACTAATAAAAAGAACTTCTACAAGTGAGTTAAATGTTTTACTTTTACTTGTTGTTACCGGTTCGACTTTCCAATACCAACACCAAAAACATCGATTCTTCAAACGAATGTAATCCCTAAAATTTCAAGCTTGATTTTGCAAATCCTCCTCGAGCTCGACCACAATCGTCTCTTTTATTAGAGATGTCTTGAATTTGATCTACAATAACCATCATTCTCTTTCTAATCTTGGCTTCGATTGATTCGTGATTCGTCATTGATTCTTGTTCCGCTGTTCGTCTGTCTAAATTATTTGTTTTGATTCGTGATTCGTCATTGACTCTTATTCGTTTGTATAATTGCTTTGGTTACATTGATTTAGTTTTATACATTGACAAACTTCGATTGATAATTGTATTCTTAACTTAGTTCATATTATATGATTGTTGTCTTGTTGGTTTGTTTGTGTTTGTGTTTCAAATGCATTTTACATGTTCAAGTTACAGGTTTTGTTAACATTTCGGGTATAAACACATCACAACACCTAGATCAGAACCTATATGTGGAGGGAACTTGTAAAATTTGGATATTTAAAAGGTTTAATCAGTTGGAACCTGGACCCGAACCTGTACCCATAAGGAACCTGTAAAATTTGGGTATATACAGAATCCAAAATTAGGAACCTGGACCCGAACATGTACCGTTAGGACCCGAACCTGGACCCGACCCGAAACCTTACAGGTTCCTAAATGAGTACAATTTTAGTATACCTGATGGAACATGTACCCATTAGGACTCGAACCTGGACCCGACCCAAATACCCGAATACCCAGGACTATGTTGTCCTATGTGATTGTGAGGAAACAAAATAGGATAGCTACTATTTGTATAACATAACTAGTTGTATAGTAACTAATGCAAAACAGATCTGAAGTACACAATCTATATATTTCATCTTAATAAACCTTAAAACTTAAATATAAAATAGTTAATTTAAACCCTAAATATAAAATGGTTAATCCAAATCCAATATTATTATAGACGTTAAAACAATTTATGCGAGAATTTCAAAAGTGGATTTAAAAAGGGTTTTGATTATAAGTAATCCTAAACCCTAAAAATTTAATCCTAACATAACATAGTTAACCCAAACATAATTGATATTTTAAGTACATGATATTATATTAGTAGCATTTTAACAAGATTTTGAAAAGATGACAATGTTGAAGTTGTATAATAAACTCTGAATTCCAAAACTACAACTTTAAACTAAAATAGTTAACCCAAATCCAAATATTAAAATTAAAAAAATCATCGAAAAAATATAATTGAAGTAAATAATATGGGAAAAAAGAAAACAAAATAACATAAAGTAAAAAAGACAAAGAAATGTGGGTTTGAAATTGTATACTAAACCCTAAACTCTAAAACTAAAATTGTTAACCCAAAACCAAAAATTATAAACCTTTTAAAAATAATTCTAAAACTTGAACTCATTATTTACTTGTATTCTATACTATGTAGAAATAAATAGAATAGAATATTTTACCATAAGGGCAAAATCGTCAATAATACATATTATACATTCAATTTGAATATAAACAGTATTTTTGATTATTCAATCAATTATAAAAAACATTTGTGTTATATCTCCTAATTTCTCTTCTTTAAAACAACCTATTAGAAAGTTTTTCTAAGAAAGAAAAAAAAAACACTTATAGTAGAAAGGGTGAAAACTATTTTATGGTTGTTTTGTCTTAAATATATCACCAGGTGACGTTGTAGTACATTTTGTTTTGGCCGTTCTTCCTTCCTAGTGAAAGCTAGATTCTTTATTTTCTTTAAAACATTTAAGTAGAAATTTGAGAGAGTCTGCACAGGAATCTGCAAAATCCTTTATTCCTATGGCCATGGACCAAAAAGAAATGAAAATAAAAGTGAATGCAAATGCGTTTTCTTTGGGATTTGTTCCGAAAATAAGAGAAAAAAGTGTTTAATATTTCTCGTACTTGTACACTTCAATGGAAGACAAAAAATAAAGAGATGTACCAAAGAGATGTACCCCTCTGTTTTGTTTAATACTCCCTCTGTTCCTAAAAGATAAAAACTTTACAAAAAAGTTTTGTTCCAGAAAGATAGAGTTTTTACTGTTTTCTATGCACTTTTACAAATTCCAAAACAAATACTGAAATACTATTGGTTAAACTTTATTGAAAACTGTAAATCGTAGAAATCAATGCGTTTTCTTAATAAGTGTGTATAACCTTAAACATCTATCTTTTTGGAACGGAGGGAGTAGATGTTTTAGACTTTTCACACATATTAAGAAAACACATTAATATCTAGATATAAATGTATTACTTTTTGCATTTTACAATTTTCAATAACTTTAAGCCAATAGTAATTCAATAAAACTATTTAATATGTCTTGAAATTTATAATTTATTATTAAAAGTGCATTGACAATGTACAAAATCAATCGTTTATAAACAAATTTTTTGTCTAAAACATCGATCAAAACAAAACGGAGAGAGTACATTTTAATGAACGCTCATTATGATCAAAATCATACAGTTGCAGTTTCAATTTGGTCTAAAATTGTAGACTAGTAGTCGTACCGTTGGCTGAAAAGATACCAAAATTATTTGAAATTTCACAAGCAATAAATAATACTATGCTTCTTAATACTCCAAGTCAATGTTTTTAACCGACCAAGCAAAAAAGCACAGAAGTGTTATTTTCCCATGTATTGGAGCACATACATTCATTAATTATTTGACTTTTCGTTTGCCGTCCAAAAACAAAAAATACTTTTCATGCTCATTACATTAGATATCTCAACTTTTTTATTTTCATTTACATTAGATATCTTAATCTTTATTTCAAACCAGACTTAGATAAAACGAAATTGGAAATACTGCTATTATGTTTGGCTTCACAATATGCTGATATATTCCTTGACGTAATTTTTATGAAAAAGTTTTTTCACAAAAAAAAAAAGTTAAAAAAAGTTCACGTTGATAACGTGCTTTATAAAAGTTATAATTATGTGTATTTATATATAAAAAATATAATATGAAAACACTTCTTTTCTTGTCGTGACAGCGATTTGAGACCTAATTAAGTGATTCAACAACTTGAACTTAAAAATTAGTTGAAAATTATGAAAAAAAATGAGATGAAGAAAATATCTTCCTACCTTTAACGATAGGACCGGTAGACACACCTAATCCTTTTACACCCACTTAACTAATAACACCTAATTAATAATAATTTTTAATAAAACAAGTATAATGTTTTATTCATCCAAAAATTATATAGTCAATTATGTGATACAGCTTTCGTGCACCATTATCTTAGTCATATCATATAACCTTAAAAGGTAAAACAGTAAAATAGTATAGTTTTTTTTTTGGTTTTAGGAAAATAGTACTCCCTCCGTTCCTAATTAATAGATGTTTAAGGTAATGCACGGTAATTAAGAAAACGCATTGATTTCTACGATTTACAGTTTTCAATAAAGTTTAACCAATAGTATTTCAATATTTGTTTTGGAATTTGTAAAAGTGCATAGAAAACTGTAAAAACTCTATTAATTTGGAACAAAATTTTTTTGTAAAAAATTCTACATTTAGGAACAGAGGGAGTATAGTTCTTAGTTAAGCAAAATCAATTGCAGTATTATTCAACTGAAAAAGGTTATGAATGATTTTCCGGAGAACTGGTTCTCTAAACTTACAAGCACCATGTAAAACAATCTAAGCCTACATGTAACATGCATGAGGAAGACAAACGATCATTTGATTAGTTTTTTCTGTATAGTTTGACCTATATAACAAATATATCTTTTGACCTATATATATAACGAATCAGTTGGAAGGGATCTCCATTTTTGTTTTTTTATTGATATATATAAAATAAACACATATTCAATATTTGTACTGATAAAATACATTAAAAAATCAGAATAAATGATTTAACTCAGTTTTTTTTTATTTAAGTTATTAACAGTATGTATGTGATTAAAATACTTTAATTTCACGCAAAATCAAATAAATAAAACACAAACGATGCATAGCTATCTGAATTAAAAAACAAAAACAAATTGTATAGTATGACCACACTTTGTCGGTATTGTATAAAAATAAGAAAACATTGTTTTAAAGTCTATATGAATAAAACAAATCAATAGCGTCTAATCCAGTGGTTTGGTAGAACGTACATGAATTGCTGCTATATTGATAAATGTCAAAAATCGAATTTTACCATATACGAAAAAATTATCGATGTGGTTACTCTCTTTGGTTTTTAGACGTCTCTACTTGCAAGAGTACCTAATTTTTTTTGTTTTTTACAGGCTTTAGAGAATTATTCGGATTTTTAAAATGTATAGTACATATAAAACAAACAAAATAATTTATAAACATATATGATATATCTTTCGACAAAAAAGTGAGAGGAAAAAAACAAAGAGGAAAGAATCAGGACAGCTTTATATACGTTTGATTTCTTCCGATCATTATCTCTCTCTCTCTCTCTCTCTCTCTCTCTCTTTCTCTGTCTATGAGCTAATCATACGAACCAAATCCACTTCCAAGAATTAGGGTTCTCATAACAAAAAACGTATCTCACTCTCCTTTTCTTGGATCAAGAATATGCAAGAAGCGGCCTTAGGTATGATCGGAGCCACCGGAGGAGGAGGAGATGGAGATGTAGTCGCCATGGCGGAACAGAACAGACAGATGAAAGGTGAGATTGCAACACATCCGATGTATGAACAATTATTGGCCGCACACGTGGCATGTCTGAGAGTAGCGACTCCGATCGATCAACTTCCGATCATTGAAGCTCAACTTTCTCATTCTCATCATCTTCTTCGTTCTTATGCTTCAAACTCCGTTGGATACTCACACCATGATCGTCACGAGCTTGACAATTTCTTGGTACGTACGTTGATTAGATGAATTTTTGTAGAAATTTGTCTATAGTTTACTTGTTTTTGTTTGAAAGAGTGATTTTCTAAGGGACTAACTATCTATACGTGAATGAAGTTATATAAATTTATAATTACTAACCAATCTTGTGGATAATTATGTATCAAACAAATTATCATTTTCAATGATCTTTAGTGGGTTTCTTGTTTTTTTTTCTACAAGATCTTTAATTGTTAAGCTAACATGCAACTTTGTCAAAATTCATGGAAGTTTATGTATTTTCATATAAATTTTTGATGGTCTCTACCTCAATGATCTTACTGGTTTTTTTTTTTTTTTTTTTTTGTATATACAAGAGTTTTATGAATTTAATCACGAAAGAAGTATTTTTGGTCAAATAAAATATGTAATTTTGGTCAATTTTCATGGAAACTTATGTTATACAATTATACATAGACGTTTTGTGTAGAATTATAATTAGGTGCTAAATTCGTATAGACTGAGACAACTCTAGATGTCATTTTGTAATTAAATCGAAATGTCCATTTAAACTTTTAATTATTCATGTTGGTTGAAGTCGGTGATTGATTTCTACTCCATACTAAAATTTGCAGATGCATTAAAGTTGAATTGATATTTCAACCATAGTCTTGGAATTAGCTTGAAACTAAATCGATTCATTTTTAATTATTAAAATTAGGTAGAAAATAGGACTATACATATATAGAAACGAATCAACCGCTCAAAATACACCAGACCATAAGCAAGTAATTGTATTTGTGTATACATATATATGGAAATGTTTAAATGATTACATTTAATTTGTTGGTATAATTAAATAAATAAAAAATTCGTTGGTATAATTAAATAATTCAATATTTGAAACAGGCACAATATATAATGGTGTTGTGTAGCTTCAAAGAACAGTTGCAACAACACGTGAGGGTTCATGCCGTTGAAGCTGTTATGGCTTGCCGTGAAATTGAGAACAACCTCCACACACTCACAGGTTCTTAATTAATCTCTCTTACATTATTCTTAATTTATATAAAACATTTTTTTGTCACAATTTATATAAAACATTAATAAACAAATTATTAACTATAACTATTTGTGATAAAATATGCGATTTAAAAAGAAATAAATTAAGTTAGGTATGAAAAGGTTGTTGCTGATCATACCATATATGAACAAACCGGTAAACAAAATACCTTATATAATTAAAAATGTATCTATTGGGTTGGGAGATGATCATTAAGAATTATATTATATATGCTCAGCAATTAAAATATAGCTTATGGAGATTTAATTTGTGCATAGATATATGCTCACACAATTAAATATAAGATATATGGAGATTTAGTTTTGGCTTAATTTATTTGATTGGTTTAAATATGAAAATGTCCCAAATAGAAATTATCTCCAAAGCATTGAAGATATATATACCAAAGGCTTTAGAATCACTTGACTTTTTCTTTAGAGGATAAACGCAAATTTTGAACAATCTGCCACATTAGTATTGTATTACTTAACACACCTTTTCAGATTTAATCCGATTATGATATGACTAGACACTAAAACAAAGTACTAGACTATAATAGACTTTGGTTGCAAACCATTTAAATAAGGGTAATCACAATCTAATTACACATGCATGCATACTGCATAGATGTGGTTTATGTTAAGCTGAATGGATTTTGGACATGGGCCTGAATCTATAGAGCTTGGGCTTGGACTTGGACTTTATCTTCCAATTTTTGTGGTTAGTGTGTAACAATTGTATTTTGTTTTTATGTTTTCCTCTTCTTATGTAGGAGCGACGTTAGGAGAAGGGTCCGGTGCAACAATGTCGGAGGACGAAGACGATCTACCGATGGATTTTTCGTCGGATACTTCCGGCATCGACTTTAGCGGTGGCCACGATATGACGGGGTTTGGTCCGTTGCTTCCTACTGAGTCGGAAAGATCTCTTATGGAAAGAGTTAGACAAGAACTTAAACTCGAACTTAAACAGGTAATTAATCTGAAATGCTAGCTTATGAGTCACAACAATAGCATTTTTAGGTTAATGCCTAGTTTATATTTTTTTTAATAAAATTTGTTTGTTTTTTGGAGAAAGGGTTTTAAATCAAGAATTGAAGATGTAAGAGAAGAGATTATGAGGAAAAGAAGAGCTGGGAAATTACCTGGAGACACAACTACTGTCTTGAAAAATTGGTGGCAACAACATTGCAAATGGCCTTATCCTACTGTAAGTCTTTCTTTTATATAATTCTGATGAACCAATACACATATTCAATTAGGCCTCGATTCTTAGTTTGCACTTTCAATTTATCATATTTTTGATATATCGTGTAAGTTTCGGAACTTTAACCCATTAATTCCATCAGCATAGAGAGCCAGCCGTTAATAATACCACGTCTAAGGTGTATGTTTAAGGCGTAAATCACCCTTCCTACATGTTTTAATCATTAGAACATAGAAATACAAACTACCAATCTTAGTGAATATAGATGTACACTTATTTATATGTATATAATATATATCTACATATGAGATCTAAAGTTTATGAATCAATATGAAACTATACCATAATGATTGATTTATATCAGTTTCTTACTTTCTTTCTTAGAATCCAATTTTCTTAGACGGTTATGTTAGCAAAACATTTTTCCCCCCTAAAATGCTTAAATGCATCAGGATCCATCGTAGAAAATTTTGAGGATTGTACTGTAATTAACAAAAATAAAATTTCAATGTAAATAATATGTGTCTGAACAGGAAGATGACAAGGCAAAATTGGTGGAGGAGACAGGATTGCAATTGAAGCAAATCAACAATTGGTTCATTAATCAACGCAAGAGGAATTGGCACAACAACTCTCACTCCCTCACTTCATTGAAGTCCAAGCGCAAACACTAAACTCTCTTCTTGCTAATTAGTAGTATATAATCGCCTCTACATTTTCATACTAATTACATTGCTTAATCATGCATGATAAATATGTAATTCATGTTATAGATAATAACGAGGTGTGATCATTAATATCATGTACTTACTTAGCTTTCCAAAATACCCCAACCACTATATAAATTGTGCTTTGAGTGATTATAGCTTTGTTAGATATTACTCTCTCCGTTTCATAAAGAGTGTCATTCTACACATTTTTATACATATTAAGAAACTATTAAAAGTTCTACTATATCTCTTATTAATACACTAGATAAATTTCCCTCTCCAATTAATACATTAAAAAACATGGTTAAAACTGGAATTTTATTTAAAAATCTGCATTGAAAATTGAAAGTGACACTCTTCGTAAAACAAAAATTAAGTGGTAAAATGACACTTTTTATGAAACGGAAAGAGTATAATTTATTTTATTGAGTATTCAAAAACATTTCTTTTGGTAACCTTACTAATTTGGAATATGCTTTTGTTGGTTGACTAGACTATAACATGGAAATATTTAGTCACGATTTGATTTATTAGATGTATATCATATCATCCTATATGATATATGTTTGGACCGACACATATGAACGAATTCGTCCACTAAAAAAAAGTTATCATACAAAAACTTCACGGTACTACATTAATACAAGTCTTAATAGCATTCTTCGCCAAGAAATCTGTAAACACTACAATAGTTAAGTTAAACTATTAACTAAAAAGTGAAACTCTCGAGATTGAGATTTGGATCTTGGCAAAAAAAATTAAATGACTCCCATCATCACTTGTCCACTACGATTCGGACAGAAGATCCGATCTGGCTTTTATATAAAACTATACATTACTTGATTGTGATCCCATTTTATATTTATTCTAAATCTCATCATTGATATGATTTGGCAATTATCTGAGCTTTAAGAAAAGAGAAAGAAAAATTAATTGCGGGCAAAACTATACATTACTTCATTGTAAAATTTGTAACCCAATTTTCTATACTTAATCCCAAACGGTCCAAACCTCATTCTATAAATAATTGTTGGCAAAAAAGTAATATACACTACCAAATGAACGAATTTAGGTTATATATGTATTTTCAATATTAATGTAGTATGCTTGATATAGCAAATGTTCCATAGATTTAGATCTTTAGTTAAACCTTATTAGTTTCAATGTTAAATCACCATAATCAGTATTACTTTTTAGTATATAGATTCATTCAACTAATACTATATATATTAAGGATTGCCAATTCATTGAGGGGTAATTTATTGTAAACAAAATCAAACGATTTGGATGTTTAATCTAATATATACTTGTAAAGAGTTAATTAATAAACTTTTTTTCTTGGTTAAATTGATTAATATTTCGGTTTAAATGTAAAACGAGATTCTTAATTTAGATTATAATGGATATTAAAATATTTAGAAATTCGGACCTCCAATGAAGTGGACTCTCCTTTGGTGTTAATTAACAATTTCTCAAGACCCACCGCATTCAGAGATCTGTCTAAAATCAGGACAATAATAAACTATTTTAATTTTTTTTTTTTTTGTTCAAAAAGCTATTTTAAATGTAAAAACAAACAACCACTACAAAATACAAATAATAATTTAAGATAAATTTAATCCGCTACCTCAAGATTTGAAAAATTACGTCCAACGCCCTCATATTTACAAAAATGGAGGTAATAACACTACCAATAAATTTGAGTCAAAAATTTCCGAAGATCCAAAATTCAGATAAACATTTACATATATTTTAAAATATAATTAATATTACAAATAGTTTTACCCAAATTCATGTTATTTCAAAAGTTAAATTCCTATTAAATAAGACACCAAATATGTAAAAACAAATAATCAAAAATATATATATCATATTTTTAGAGTTTTGAAACCGAACATATTTTTTTTTGTTAGGCACATGATTGTGATTAAGTTGAAGATTTCGTATAACCTTACGTTTAGAATCAAATCATTTTTCCAGATCATAACCTCCAAATTCCAACATGTAATCAATTTAAAAAAACCATCCTTTAATTTTTTATTCTAAAATTTTGATGTAATTTTGTTTGAAGAATAATTTGTGATGTCTTACAGTCAAGTAGTAAAGAGATGAGTTTGGAACGCCAACACGTTTCAAGTTCGATCCACATGCTATATAAAAAAAAACACATTGTCTTGAATACTCACACAGATACGTATCCTTGATTTTGGTCCATTTATATACCTAGAAAGAGTATCTATCAATGGGCTAGACCTCTTCTAAAAATTATTCTAGACTTCTCCATAACTCTAAGATTTACCCTAAGCTATATATAAAAAAATGTAAAAATTAAGTTTAAAAACTCACATCTTATTATATAAAGGAGAATTTGTCAAAATTGTAACTCACGAGATCGCGACATGTGTCTATTATCGATCAAGATGATGACACGTGTTAAAATACTCTATTTTAAAATAAAGAAATTAGAAAATAAAGATATCATTATGTTAAACCAATACAATAAATACACATTAACATTTTTCTTATTGTTTCATTCACATATTTCTAAAAGTCATACCAAATCTAATGAAAGTCGTTAAAAAGAAAAGCAAAATTAAATATTATTATGTTAAACAAAATAAATGTTACATCACGAAAATGAAACTTAATATATAAAAATAAAATAAATGCTAAACATACGTTATTTTAAAAGGAAAAGTAAACATACGTTCAACCTTCCAAAAATGTTATTACTTCAGAAAAGGCAAATCCAAAAACTATGTAATAACACACACCTCTCATTAGTTAATGTACTAATTTTATTTACATTGCCTATTTTCACAATATTTTGTTAATGTATGTAATTGTATTTTATGAAATTCATGTTGTAATGTAAAGATTCATGTTTAAAAAATTTTGTAACTGGATCTTTATTTAAAAATTATCAAATATGTAAAGAATTTCATCTTAAAAATTACTTTAAAAAAAATAATTGATGTTTATTTATAAAATAGATTTAGTTTCAAAGTATATAAGATTTCAAATATGATTTAAAACCTTATCATTCATTTAGATGAATTATTTTTATAATTATTTTATATTAACGTGGTTAATTTAGAATATAACTTATGAGTTTAACTACACAAATTATCAAATTTAATATTTAATACTCGCATATTATGCGGATCCTAATCTAGTTAAAAAATAAAACAATGTTGTTCGGTTTCAACAAAAATTAAATAAAACAATGTTTTAAAAAACAAAGTAATTCCAAAACAAATATTTTTTTATATATAACAATGTCATAAATGTTTTAATATAGGGTTTAGTGGGTTTTTCTGCAAATAAACTCTCGAATTGGTTAGGATTTGCGATTTTACCCTTCATGTCAAAAACCCACATGTCAACCCTTAAAGTATGAGTTAATCCGCAATATAACATTCAGTCGTATATAAGCGATTGTATCTTTTTCTAAGAGAAAGTCATTCTTTATAATAACTTTATAAACAAACATGTTTGTAATATACAAACTAAAAAATTTGTAAGGGTTATATTGCGGGTTAATTCATACTTTAAGGGTTGATTTGTGATTTTTTTACTTGACGGGTAAAATCGCAAAACCTAGCCACTTCGAGGGTTTATTTGCAGAAAACTTGTAATGGGGGTTGTAAATGATAAATCATAAAACATAGGGTTGATAAAATTAGATTAAACAAAAAAAAAAAAAAAACACCCGTGAAAATTGGATAAAACACCGAACACACAATAACAAAAACGTCTCTATTTCTTCTTCTCCAACCACCACTCAGATCTCTCTCTCTTTCTCCGATAATGGGAACCGAAGCAAACGGATCATTCAACTTCTTAATCTACGGTAAAACAGGATGGATCGGTGGATTACTCGGTAAGCTTTGTGAATCTCAAGGAATCTCTTACACTTACGGTTCCGGTAGACTTCAAGATCGTCAATCAATCGTTACCGATATCGAATCTGTGAAACCTAGTCACGTTTTCAACGCTGCTGGTGTTACTGGAAGACCTAATGTTGATTGGTGTGAGTCTCATAAAGTTGAGACGATTCGTACGAATGTTGCTGGTACTTTAACACTAGCTGATATTTGTAAAGAGAAGGGATTGGTTTTGATTAATTATGCTACGGGTTGTATATTTGAGTATGATTCGGGTCATACTCTTGGGTCGGGTATTGGATTTAAGGAAGAAGATACTCCTAATTTCACTGGTTCTTTCTACTCTAAAACTAAAGCTATGGTGAGATTTTTTTATTTTACATTTTTGGTCCTTTTATTTATTGATTTCTTCAGATTTGATCTGTTTCTTTGATATCAGGAGAATCTAAGATTTTTTTATTTTACATTTTTGGTCCTTGTATTTATTGATTTCTTCATATTTGATCTGTTTCTTGATTTGTTTCTCTGATCTCAGGAGAATCTAAGGTTTTTAGCTGATTTAAGTTTTAATTTGTGTGATTGATTAGATTTTTTTTTTACATTTTGGTCCTTTTATTTAGTGATTTCTTCAGATTCAATCCGTTTCTTTAGGTCTTTAGGTCCTTTTATTTATTGATTTCTTCAGATTCGATACGTTTCTTGATTTGTTTCTTGGTTTTTAGCTGATTTAAGTTTTAATTTGTGTGATTGATTAGATTTTTTTTTTACATTTTGGTCCTTTTATTTATTGATTTCTTCAGATTCGATCCGTTTCTTTAGCTGATTAAGTTTGAATTTGTGTGATTGATTAGGTTTTAAAATGTTGTATTAGCACTTAAATTTGGTGAGAATTTTTTTATTTACATTTTTGGTCCTTTTATTTATTGATTTCTTCAGATTTGATCTGTTTCTTGATTTGTTTCTTGGTTTTTAGCTGATTTAAGTTTTAATTTGTGTGATTGATTAGATTTTTTGTTTTTACATTTTGGTCCTTTTATTTGTTGATTTCTTCAGATTCGATCCGTTTCTTTAGCTGATTACTCCATCCGTTTCATATTAGTTGTCATTCTACGCTTTTTATTTTGTTTCAAATTAGTTTTCGTTTTACATTTTCAAAGCAAATTTATGATTGATTTTCCGATTTTATCTATACTCTTTTAGCTTATTAACTACACGTATCAAATGAAAATCACATTAATTAGGGGTAAACCAGATTTTTTAATTGTTTTCTTAATTGATGTGAAATCATCTAGAACGACAACTAATATGCAACATAGGGAGTAAGTTTTAATTTGTGTGATTGATTAGGTTTTTTTTTACATTTTGGTCCTTTTATTTATTGATTTCTTCAGATTTGATCCGTTTCTTTAGCTGATTAAGTTTTAATTTGTGTGGTTGAGTAGGTTTTGAAATGTTGAATTAGCACTTAAATTGGTGCATAGGAAATGTAGATGGTTAGTTCAATATTTCAGATTCTTGAGAGTTTCTTTATTAAGGAACTAGATTAGGACCCGCATAATATGCAAGTATTTGATATTAAAATTGATAATTTGTGTAGTTATACCCGTATAGTTATATTTTAAATTTCAACCATGTTAATATAGTCGTAAATTACGTGAGTAAGAAAATCAATAATGAGTTTAAATCTTCAAAAAGTTATAAAAATAAATCATCTAAATGAATGATAAGGTTTTAAATCATATTTGAAATCTTTTATACTTTGAAACTGAATCTATTTTATGAGTAAACATCAATTATTTTTAAAAAGTTAGTAAAAAATAAAATTATAATGTTACTATTCTATTTTGTAAATTTTCTTTTTTATGTTAGGTTAATAAATTTCTTTTTTACAACATCACGAAGGTATGGTAAGTGTTGGATAACATGAAGAATTTAAAATTTTATATAATTAATATATACTAACCTTTTCATCAAGTAGAAGAACTTTCATTCTCATAAATACGTTATTTGCTTTAAGATTTTTACCTTCCCACTTTCAAAGAATACATGCAATAGTTCGACGGTAAATATGATTTGATCTAATTGATCGAAAATTAAATAGTTTTGATTGATTTGTGGAGGTGGAATTCGAAGAAATTTGAGGATTTAAGGTGTAAAATTGTGGGAGGTGTGTGTTATTATATAGTTTTAGGATTTGCCTTTTTTGAAGTAATAAAATTTTTGGAAGGTTGAACGTATGTTTACTTTTCCTTTTTAAATAATTTATGGTTTAACATTTATAAAATTGAATGTATTTTTACTTTTCCTTTTAAAATAATTTATAGTTTAACATTTATTTTGTTTTTATATATAAAGTTTCATTTTTGTGATGTAACATTTATTTTGTTAACATAATAGTATTTATATTTTGCTTTTTTTTTATGACTTACATAAAATTTGGTTTAATTTTTAGAAATATGTTAATGAAACAATAAAAAAATGTTAATGTGTCTTTATTTTATTAGTTTAACATAATGATATCTTTAATTTTCTAATTGCTTGATTTAAAATAGAGCATTTTAACACGTGTCATCATCTCGATCGATAATAGACACATGTCATGATCTTGTGAGTTACAATTTTGACAAACTCTCCTTTATATAATAAGATTTGTTCAGATCTAATATGTGTTTACTTAGGTCTTTAGATCTTGAATTAGCTATCAAAATGTTTAAAATGTAACGTAGATTAGTTCGATTTGTCGTATATCGTCTAATTTGTGTGATTGCTTAGGTCTTTAGATCTTGAATTAGCTATCAAAATGTTCCATATGTAATGTAGATTAGTTCGATTTGTCGTATATCATCTGATTTGTGTGATTGCTTAGGTCTTTAGATCTTGAATTAGCTATCAAAATGTTTAAAATGTAATGTAGATTAGTTCAATGTGTCGTATGCTTTTGAGATTATATCGTCTTTTTGGTTCTTATTGTATCGTTGTAGCTTGTTTATTGATTGTTGGAATCTGGTTTTTGATCTTGGAAATGGAAAAATTAGGTGGAAGAGTTGCTAAAGAACTATGAGAATGTATGTACGTTAAGAGTACGAATGCCGATCTCATCGGATCTAACAAACCCGAGAAACTTCATCACGAAGATTGCTCGGTATGAGAAAGTCGTGGACATTCCAAACTCGATGACGATCCTTGACGAGCTTCTTCCGATATCGATCGAAATGGCGAAGAGGAACTTAACCGGGATTTACAATTTTACAAACCCGGGAGTTGTGAGTCATAATGAGATCTTGGAGATGTACAGAGACTACATTGACCCGAGTTTCACATGGAAGAATTTCACATTGGAGGAACAAGCTAAAGTGATTATAGCTCCAAGGAGTAACAATGAGCTTGATGCGACTAAGTTGAAGACTGAGTTCCCTGAGATGTTGTCTATCAAAGAATCTCTCATCAAGTTCGTGTTCGAGCCAAACAAGAAAGTTAAAGCTTGAAATGGTGAAAAAGAGTGTTTTTTAATGGTAACGGTCCCTAAACTCTAAAAAACTCAAATGAGAAAAGAAAGTTTGGTTTTTTTTTTATTAGGGTTTTTGGGTTGGAAAAAATTGTTGTGTTTTTTGTATCTTTGTTCGTTTGTTTTCTTCTTGTTGATGTTGTTGTATTGTTAAAAATAAACCTTTTTTATTACAAATAAAAATGTACCATTTGCATTATTTCTCTCTTTTTTAATCAACAAGTTATTAAGCTTTGTTAATTATACACTAATCATCCATTGATTTTTTGGTTTACCAAATGGATGATTACTTAATTATCTCTAGCTCAATGTTCCATTTCCGACTTTAGAGTAGAATCGACGGTACATAGAGTCAACCTCGATGATATAATAAGTTCACTGCGACAACAAACCAATGTGTTTCTTGTGGTGAAATCCTATGCACAAAAAGAAAGAGAGATCTTTACCAATTCATGGTGTTTCAACCCGAAAAGAGAGAGAGTCTGGACTAGATAGATAGTCATTGTAGAGCAAACGAGCAAAGCTTTTTTGAACATGTTGCAAGATTATCAAAAGGACTCAAAATCACTTTCTGTTTGATTTCAGTAAACTTGTTTACTAAAGACTTTACCTAACCATAACAAAGACCGGTTTTCGTTATCGCAACAGAGCAGAGTAATAAGCTTTACTTGTTACAGAGATGGTTATAGCAAGAATCAAGAGCCATCAAATAGCAAGTTTGAGAAAGCTTTTCATCAACTACCTGTAACCATAAACACACACAACATCTCTCAGTCTCACTCTCAATTAGTATCAAACAAAAACGATCAAAACTTTAAATCGAAAGGAAGTACCGGATATTCGCTAGCAAGATTCGGTTTATAAAAGTCATTAGCATGAGCCATATGGCTTCCTCTAAGTTTGCTTTCGAATACAAGAGGCGATTGTATTATAAACATATTTCGGTTTATACAAAGAAAGATTGAACGTTTTCTTGTGAAAATACAGTAAAATAAGATGTATATTCAACACAAGATTAACCCGAGAAAATAATTCGTGTATTACCTCAAAGAGTTACATCAAGAAAGTCTTGATGGATTTGCTTTTGTCTATGACGGTTTCACTGCCTACTTCAAGACGTTCAATCTCTTGTATTTCTCGAGTAAAAGCTACCACTGTCAAATGTTGAGTCGATAACCAAACTCATCAAAGTTTCGGGTGCATAATTTGATTCATTTCAAATTATCGTACACTATATAATCTAAGCTTTGTTATAAAAAACCTAAATTGTATTGTTTATTGTCTCCGTTTGTGGCCGGATGTGATCATGCATGTGTAACACCCCAAATCCGCTAAGAGAAACAAAAACCCAATTACTTAACCTATTAAGGTCAAATCTTATCTAAGGTATAAAGAGAGAGGACGTAATGTTTAGAGGCAGAAAGAGATGTTGCGACGTGGAAGAGAAGCTGGCTATGTCGCAGTTGCTAGAAGGTGAAGGAGAAGGTAGAGAATTGACCCGTTTTGGAGGAGAGAAGAAACTGACCGTCCAAACAAATCAAGATGAGTAAAAAAATTAGGGTAAGTTTTAAATTCTCTAATCTAGCTGTACGCAAAAATGGTGTGTGTGTCCTTATGAATTTGGATTTAAAAAGCGTGCTTTTCTTTTGCGCCATGATGCAAAATGAGGCAATGACCATAGCAATATGGTCTTAGCATTGCGACTTGCGCTATAAGGCCCCATGAGGTGCGCTTTGCCTAACGAGACATTAGGAAACCTTAAAGAACAAAAAAAAATAGTCAGAAACTTAAAATAATATACTCTCAGTTTTCATATTAGTTGACTAGATGATTCTATGCGTATACGCGAATTATATTTTTTAATATCATATATATTATAAACAATATTATTTTATATTTAATTTTTTTTAATGATGTTAAATTTATACATTTGGTCTTTAGGATTTTTACGAGTTTTACCTTTTGTGAATAATAATATTTAGAATAAAACATATAGCAAGACAATTAAATATGCTTTCGACTCCTATTTAAATTTTGATCAAAATCTATTTTGTTCTCAATAAAAAAAATCCGTACTTAAAAATATATTAATTATGGTTAATATTGATAGTTTAATTTTGTTTCAAGATATTTTGTTTCATTTTGTAAAACATCATAATTATATCAAAATAGGTTGGAGATATTTGTTTATATTCTATATAATATATATTAAAGGAGAAGTATTTTGAGCTATTTGTTTAAAGTTAATGTGCTGACTGAATGAGAATTTTGTCATATCAAATGTGAAATGTAGATTGTTTAATTGTTTAAAGTTAATGGACTAATTAAATGAGATTTTTGTCATGTCACATTTGACTTGGGTTTTTTTTGTCTAAGATTAAATATAAAGAAGACACCTAAGCTTTTTCTTAAAAAATCACTTTCCTACTAATATTTAAGGGATACTCAATACAATGGACTCGCAATGGCAATGACAATCTTTTATAAGAAAATGTAGCTTATATATATGGAGTAATGAATAGAATTAGGTTTAAGAGTTACAAATGGTAAGTGTTGTTAATGGGTCACGCTTTTCAATAACAAAAAATGAGGAAAAGGGATCAAATGGGTTTTGACCCAAAAAAAAAGGATCAAATGGACCATGTTTTTTGTTAATGAGTAAGTAGCACTAGTCAATGATTAAATTAACCATATCACATATGACATGACTTTTATTTTGTCTAACTTTGAAGGAGAAGAAGACACATAAGCACTTTTGTTAATATCACCCCCTATATTATTAGGGTATGTTTAAAAAATTTAAACATATATTATGAAATTTTTTATTTTTTATTTTTAATATAAAACATGTTTTATCATCAATTTTAAAATGATTTAACTAATGAAAAACAATATGTAAAACTCAAACAGCCAAAAACAACCAAAACCAAATTAATTTTGTATAGAAACTTAAAAACATCACTTAAACTGAAACAAATAATGTAAAAAATTGAAACGTAAAAAAGCATAAATAGATTTGTTTTCTTAATAGCTAGATAATGTAACATTATAATAATCAGAATCATGATCATTATACTTCAACTCATCATTGTAACCAAAATCATCAGCTCCTAAACCCTCTTTCATCTTTTCACCATTGTAATGAGAAGGCGGAGTTGAACTACCAGCAATTCCCTTTTTTGTTAATTTTACCATAACTTGAACCAGTTGCTCCTCTAGTAAAATAGTTAGGATCGTCAGCACCTATGGTTTCGCTCACGACACTCCATGTCAAGTCACTATCTTCGAATACAAGACTATCAATTTATCATCAGAAGAGTTCCCATCCATTTATCCAATAGCCACTCATTGATTTCATCAACCTCTTCCAAGAAAATAGGATCAATGGTATCACTTCTCTTGTATCAACGTTGCAGAGCCCGATTATACTTAACAAAAACCATGTCATTCAATCGATCTTGGGATAATCGAATTCTTTTCTTTGTATGAAGCTCTTAGAAGTAAAGATTATAACTATAACAATCTAATAAAATGTTCTAAAGATGTAAACAAAAGTAATTAAGATAACTTACAAGTTTAAAGACATCGCAATTTCTTTCACAACTAATTGAACTACAAGTTAGACTAAGGACTTCCTCATCAAAGTTTCTTAGACTTTGATATAATACGACCACCATTCTGCTATAAACATAAAAAATGTTATTTTTCATCTAATATTATCAATTGAAGTTAATAGATCAAATCACATTTTCAGTTACCTAGAGATTTGATTCTTTGTGCCTAATTGTCATGCTATGAGTAAAGAGATCAGTTGTGTTTTAAAATGCATTCAGCTCTAACATTATCTTATCTTGAATATCACTATCTGAAACCATGATGTATATAATGGATCGCTGGATTAAGGAAATAACCAGCATGCAAAGGTTGTTAGCTTTGCGTGCAGCTGATTATTTTTTGATACAACAATCCATTACATACATCATAAGTGCATTGCAAAAAATTGGAGAAAGGTTTGTATGATTGCATATGTTCGTTATAGATAGTGATATTTTAGACAATGTAAAGTTAGAGTTGAATTCGTTAAAATGCACAATAGTCTCTTTGATCATAGCATGGAAATTAGGAATAGAGAAATCAAAGTCCCCAAGTAATAAAAATTTGATCTAATATGATATCTTTAACTGATAGTATATTGAAACTAGCAACATTTTTTTATCTTTATAGTTGAATGGTTGTAATGTTATGGAGTTTCAGCTTCAAATCTCAATAAATTTGCTGAGAAGATCTTTAGTCTAATTTATAGTGCAACTAATGTGAAAAAGTATGATGTCTATCAACTCGTAAGTCAGTCATCGTAATTACTTTCATTTACATTATTAAATTACTTGAATAGATAAGATGTCTCTTTGATCTTTACTTTTCATACGAAGATAAGAAATCGAGTATCCCAAAATTGTCTGAATGACTGTGGTTTTCGTGAAGTATAACCAAGCTCTACAACGTCGATACAAGATAAGTGATACCATGATCCTATTATCTTGGAAGAGTTTGATGAAAGCAATGAGGGACTAATTAGGAAAATGGATAGGAACTCTTGATGAAATTGATAATCTTGTGTTTAAAGATTTATAGATGATGACTTGAGGTGGAATGTCATGAGTCAAATTATAGGTGTTGTAGATCCTAGCTATTTTACTAGAGGAGCAAGAAGTTCAAGTTCTAGTAAAGTTGACAAATGAAACGAAACTGCTAATAGGTCAACTCCTCCCATTCTAGAAGCCTTTCATAATAATGATAAGAGATTTAGGGGCTAACAATTTCGGTTACATATATGAGTTTGAGTGTGATGATCATGATTCTGATTTTTAAAATGCTAAGTTATCTAGCCACCTTTAAGAAAATTTATTTATGCTTTTCTTTTTACTTTTTTAATGGTTTGGATTTGGTATTTTATATTTTGATGTTGGGTTTTCATGTTTGTTAGTGATTTTGTTTTCTATTTATGGTTTTTAGAGTTTTGATATGCTATGCATGCGCGTTGCGCCATGGCAACGTTGGTGCGCCATGGCAATTGGCATAAAGTCGGATCATCTTGCCATAGTGCGTCATGAGTTGTCTATAACCAATATTACGAGTTATGGTTTTAAAGTTATTATCGTTTTTCATAAACAGATATGTGCATAATGAATCTGCAACCATCCTATTTAGAGATAAATTTTCCTTTAGGCTATGATCTAGATATCACTAGAAATATTTTATTTCCAAGTTTCTACATCAATTTTCACATCTCAATTCCAATGTAAGCTCTATTCACAAAATACATTCAAAGAGTGCTAAGTCGTTGTTTTCTAAAAAACTCAAATCTGAATTTGCATATTTTCTAAGTTATTTTTGAAACTTGATCTTTTAAAATCCTAATCCCAAAAAGGTTAGAAAATTTATTGCTAGGATTAAGGTTTCGGAAATTAGAGTTTCCAAAAATAATTTAGAAAAGAGGCAAACTCAGTTTTTAGAAAAAGTGACATTGTGGTAACTTTGAATGTGTTTTGTGGGTCGAGTTTACCTCAAACATAACATTGTACCCTAACTCAGATCTAGATAGATCAACACAGTTTTATTAATACAATTGGATTAAAAATTACAAATATTATGTTAAAAAGAAAAAAGGGAGAGAGATTATATACCTTTAGGTTCTTCTTTCTCATGTGTTTAAGCTGAACTAGTTGCAGGGCAACTCTCCTTTGGCAGGTCATGACTCTATCATGGGAAATTTTCGATATAATAAATCATATATATATACTTGGATGTGTATATTTTGAGTGTGTGTGTGTGTGTTTTATTATATGTATAGAAGTAATTAAGGACCTGCCAATGGAGAGGAGCCCTAGAACTAGTGAGCTTACATGTTTATTTTCGCTCGAACATGTCCACCACACCATCTCATAAGTTTTATGGAGTCGTGTATATGTGTTTGTGTATATATGCGAGCAATGAGCACATATATATATATATATATATATATATAATCTATTTTTTGCAGCTTTTTATCAGAAGATGAGGTGAGAATAAATAAAGAATATGAAAGGTGAGAAAATTGAGAACTACTGCGAATTTAGTTTAATTTTTTTAGTATTCGAAATCGAATTATATTAGGAGTATTCAGTCCGATTTTAGTATAGTTTAAAAAATTTAATTATTTTGTAAAGGTTTATACCATTCTTATTCTGGTTTAGATTGGTATGACAAATTTTACTTTATGAGAAACATTTAAGTGATGCATTTTTGTGGTTCGGTTTTGATTAGTAGATCTATTAATTTGTATCTTGTTATGCAGATATAATTATTATTCATGACAAACGAAACTAACTTCACGTAACATTAATAAATATGGTAAATAATTTTACACCATTTCTACAAGACTACAACAATCAGTTTTACCTGCTATACTACAAAGATTCACGGTAGATGGTAACATGCACCACATTTCTAATAGGCAATTTTATTTTTAACAACGATACGATTCTACATGCACTGATGCACCTCGTTATAAATTTTTGATAAATGTTTAACTCATAGAGAATTGAATTTCACATATATGATGTAGAAATACTAAAATTTTGGTAAACTTTTCTTGTAATACCTCATAGAGAATTGAATTTCTATCTAGTTATTCTAATTCTAATTCTAATTCTAATTCTAATTCTGTAGATGAAGACTATTGTGAGTAATAAAAAAACACACTAATAGCATATGCCGTTGGATATTCTCTAGTTGTGCCAGGGTTACTTTAAATGAACAAGAATAGCTTTTCAGTCCAAAATAAATTATTTTCTCGAATTGAAAAGTTAATTAATTCGAATAATTATCTTCTTACTTTATAGAGTCTAAATTCATAGAAAGAAGACATATGGAATATGTTGGATATAGGTTTAGCACCCTTATTTAAAACTCTACCCAAATTGAGTTCAATCTTTAAAAAGCCCACCAATAAATAAAGTCCATGAAACTTAACCAAAAGTAAGGTTGAATCTTCTTTTTTCCTATAAATAGAGAAGGCACCTCATTGAAGAAAGGGGCTAATTTTTCTTGAACAAAAGCCAAACATCTCACTTCAAAATCTCTAAGTTACAAGCTCGGGTCGTGCAGACAGGTGTTCTACCAGCTCGGGTCGTGCAGACAGGTGTTCTAACTGCTCGAGTCGTGCACATAGGTGTTCTACCAGCTCGGATCATGCAGACAGGTGTTCTACCTGATCGGGTCGTGCAGACAGGTGTTCTACCGGCTCGGGTCGTGCAGACAGGTGTTCTACCTGCTCGACTTATCCAGCTCCTCGGCTCGAACATCCAGCTCCTCAGCTCGAACACTTAGCTTCTCAGCACTTATCCAGCTCTTCGGCTCGAACATCCAGCTCCTCAGCTCGAACACTTAGCAGCTCGACTTATCCAGCTCCTCGGCTCGAACATCCAGCTCCTCAGCTCGAACACTTAGCTTCTCAGCACTTATCCAGCTCTTCGGCTCGAACATCCAGCTCCTCAGCTCGAACACTTAGCTTCTCAGCACTTATCCAGCTCTTCGGCTCGAACATCCAGCTCCTCAGCTCGAACACTTAGCTTCTCAACACTTATCCAGCTCTTCGGCTCGAACATCCAGCTCCTCAGCTCGAACACTTAGCTTCTCAGCACTTATCCAGCTCCTCGGCTCGAACATCCAGCTCCTCAGCTCGAACACTCAGCTTCTCAGCACTTATCCAGCTCCTCGGCTCGAACATCCAGCTCCTCAGCTCGAACACTTAGCTTCTCAGCACTTATTCATCTCTTCGGCTCGAACATCCAGCTCCTCAGCTCGAACACTTAGCTTCTCAGCACTTATCCAACTCCTCGGCTCAAACATCCAACTCCCCAGCTCGAACCCTTAGCTTCTCAGCACTTATCCAGCTCTTCGGCTCGAACATCCAGCTCCTCAGCTCGAACACTTAGCTTCTCAGCACTTAACCAGCTCCTCGGCTCGAACATCCAGCTCCTTAGCTCGAACACTTAGCTTCTCAGCACTTATCCAGCTCCTCGGCTCGAACATCCAGCTCCTCAGCTCGAACACTTAGCTTCTCAGCACTTATCCAGCTCTTCGGCTCGAACATCCAGCTCCTCAGCTCGAACACTTAGCTTCTCAGCACTTATCCAGCTCCTCGGCTCGAACATTCAGCTCCTCAGCTCGAACACTTAGCTTCTCAGCACTTATCCAGCTCTTCGGCTCGAACATCCAGCTCCTCAGCTCGAACATCCAGCTCCTCAGCTCGAACACTTAGCTTCTCAGCACTTATCCAGCTCCTCGGCTCGAACATCCAGCTCCTCAGCTCGAACACTTAGCTTCTCAGCACTTATCGAGCTCCTCGGCTCAAACATCCAGCTCCTCAGCTCGAACACTTAGCTTCTCAGCACTTATCCAGCTCTTCGGCTCGAACATCCAGCTCCTCAGCTCGAACACTTAGCTTCTCAGCACTTATCCAGCTCCTCGGCTCGAACATCCAGCTTTTCAGCTCGAACACTTAACTTCTCAGCACATAACAAGGTCGTTTCTTTCCTCTATCTCCGAACTACGAATGGCTTGATCCCTTTTTTAAGGGTACGTAGGCAACCTTTTCACGAGGTGCAGCTATAAAATATAAAACCATTTAAACTCTTATTTCCCTATTAATCAATCATCGAGTTTTGACTTTATTTTACGGGAATCTCCGAACCATTTAATCTCTTTATAAATATTATGTTGAAGGTCTGGGTTCAACATTTGGCGCGCCAGGTTGGGGAATCTTTTAGAGATATCACTTACGCAAGAGTATAAACCTCATCTGTCTTGCTGCTTAGCTACAGACCTACCTTCTCAGGTTACCTAACTACAGCTCTGAGCTAAAAATACGGTCGGAACCTTGGCCAGGTATCGACCACACATAAAAAATAACGCTTCACTCTCATAGACGCATCGAGGTTAATTCGTTGTTGGACTCGAAAGGACCAACAACATTTGACCAAACCTAAAAGCCGGGGCCGGACCCGCAAGACTCCTAAGAATACCTAAGTAATTAAGCCGAAAACTTCTCGCACACTTAGCCGCAAGACGGGTCATACTTATGTAAGCCGGGTCCCGCAAAGCAGGATCCAACCCTCCACCGAGCAAAAAGGTTGGTTCCGACCTTCTCAGAAATTCGACCCCCTCAGGTCATTCCCAGGAATTCGACCTCCTCAGGTCATTCCAAGGAATTCGACCTCCTCTGGTCATTCCCAGGAATTTGACCCCCTCTGGTCATTCCCAGGAATTCGACCTCCTCAGGTCATTCCCAGGAATTCGACCCCCTCAGGTCATTCCCAGGAATTCGACCCCCTCAGGTCATTCCCAGGAATTCGACCCCCTCAGGTCATTCCCAGGAATTCGACCCCCTCAGGTCATTCCCAGGAATTCGACCCCCTCAGGTCATTCCCAGGAATTCGACCCCCTCAGGTCATTCCCAATAATTCGACCCCCTCAGGCCATTCCCAGGAATTTGACCTCCACAGGTCTTTCCCAGAAATTCGACCTCCACAGGTCTTTCCCAGAAATTCGACCTCGACAGGTCTTTCTCAGAAATTCTACCTACTCATGTCATTTTCAAGAATTCGACCTCCGCAGGTCACTATCAGGAATTCGACCTCCTCAATTCCTTCTTGGGAATCCAACCTTCACCGGTTCCAAATTCCCTCCTTTTTAAAGGTTTCCTCAATCCACATCGAGCTTATCACTATCTGTAAATTCGTGTAACTCACTCAACAATCGTTCGACGAACCTGGGGGGGGGGCTACTGTTGGATATAGGTTTAGCACCCTTATTTAAAACTCTACCCAAATTGAGTTCAATCTTTAAAAAGCCCACCAATAAATAAAGTCCATGAAACTTAACCAAAAGTAAGGTTGAATCTTCTTTTTTCCTATAAATAGAGAAGGCACCTCATTGAAGAAAGGGGCTAATTTTTCTTGAACAAAAGCCAAACATCTCACTTCAAAATCTCTAAGTTACAAGCTCGGGTCGTGCAGACAGGTGTTCTACCAGCTCGGGTCGTGCAGACAGGTGTTCTAACTGCTCGAGTCGTGCACATAGGTGTTCTACCAGCTCGGATCGTGCAGACAGGTGTTCTACCTGATCGGGTCGTGCAGACAGGTGTTCTACCTGCTCGGGTCGTGCAGACAGGTGTTCTACCTGCTCGACTTATCCAGCTCCTCGCCTCGACCATCCAGCTCCTCAGCTCGAACACTTAGCTTCTCAGCACTTATCCAGCTCTTCGGCTCGAACATCCAGCTCCTCAGCTCGAACACTTAGCTTCTCAGCACTTATCCAGCTCTTCGGCTCGAACATCCAGCTCCTCAGCTCGAACACTTAGCTACTCAGCACTTATCCAGCTCTTCGGCTCGAACATCCAGCTCCTCAGCTCGAACACTTAGCTTCTCAGCACTTATCCAGCTCTTCGGCTCGAACATCCAGCTCCTCAGCTCGAACACTTAGCTTCTCAGCACTTATTCAGCTCTTCGGCTCGAACATCCAGCTCCTCGGCTCGAACATCCAGCTCCTCAGCTCGAACATCCAGCTCCTCAGCTCGAACACTTAGCTTCTCAGCACTTATCCATCTCTTCGGCTCGAACATCCAGCTCCTCAGCTCGAACATCCAGCTCCTCAGCTCGAACATCCAGCTCCTCAGCTCGAACACTTAGCTTCTCAGCACTTATCCAGCTCTTCGGCTCGAACATCCAGCTCCTCAGCTCGAACACTTAGCTTCTCAGCACTTATCCAGCTCCTCGGCTCGAACATCCAACTCCTCGGCTCGAACATCCAGCTCCTCAGCTCGAACACTTAGCTTCTCAGCACTTATCCAGCTCCTCGGCTCGAACATCCATCTCCTCAGCTCGAACACTTAGCTTCTCAACACTTATCCAGCTCTTCGGCTCGAACATCCAGCTCCTCAGCTCGAACACTTAGCTTCTCAGCACTTATCCAGCTCCTCGGCTCGAACATCCAGCTCCTCAGCTCGAACACTTAGCTTCTCAGCACTTATCCAGCTCTTCGGCTCGAACTTCCAGCTCCTCAGCTCGAACACTTAGCTTCTCAGCACTTATCCAGCTCCTCGGCTCGAACATCCAGTTTTTCAGCTCGAACACTTAACTTTTCAGCACATAACAAGGTCGTTTCTTTCCTCTATCTCCGAACTACGAATGGCTTGATCCCTTTTTAAGGGTACGTAGGCAACCTTTTCACGAGGTGCAGGTATAAAACATAAAACCATTTAAACTCTTATTTCCCTATTAATCAATCATCGAGTTTTGACTTTATTTTACGGGAATCTCCGAACCATTTAATCTCTTTATAAATATTATGTTGAAGGTCTGGGTTCAACAGAATATATATATATGTTTTCTCACGTTATGAGAACGTTGTTTTCTCTTATATAATTTCATTTTTATATTTGTATTTTAGATTGTGAGTAGTATTAAATCGTATGGATTTATCGACAACTTTTTTATAAGGTTAATTAGGTTTATAACCAAGAAAAAAATTATAATCTAAAAACTAACCAAAAGTGGTATATATGGCAAAACTATGGCCATTGAATCTAGGGCTTTTGGTTAGTTTTTAGATTATAATTTTTTTTTTGGTTATACACCAAATTACCCCCTTTTTATATGTACATTTAAAAAAAAAAAAAAACTTAACGTTAAAACCATTATCTTTTTTTCCCTACAATGGTATTTCGTGATTATATCAACATTGAAGCTACTTTGATCAAATTCGAAACATTTTACAAATAAAGGTAAAACCATGAAGCCAACCATATTAGACCCCCCTTTGAGATATTCCAAAATAATTGTATTAATTTGTAGAGAAAGGAATTTAGTAAGGATTTCTTACAATTACAAATGTAAACGATTGATGGATTCTCCATTAGCAGCAGGACATGGTACAATCCTTTGACATATTCCAGTTTATTTTTCCCATCTTCTAATGCGGATTTTGTTTTAATTCATTTCTTCCCTCTTTTTCAATAGTTTCATGTTTTTGAACAATGGGAATATGTTTTTCATGAAATGTCGAATTTGTGGTCCAATCTAAAAGAACATATTTCTATACCTCATGTCAAAGTAGCTACAACTGAAGATTCAAATATCTTCCTTAGTAAAAAACCTAGATTGCATATAGGTTTCGTCCGACGTCCGACTCACTTTGAGTTTAAGTTGAGATCGGAAGTTCAAAAGGCTATTCCAAAATTATCAGCTTGGAAGCGCGATTGAAACTTTCTTTGGCATTTGGAAACACGATAAAAAAGTTTACATATCAATTTTAAAAGCATAAAGAAATAGAAAGTAAAAGTTAATTTTATATTTTCTTTATTCAAAGCATAAAAATAAGATCCTTTAACATTTAAGCTATTGTTAACGTGAAGTAAGAATTGAACATTTAAGATTTTTCTTCCGAGAATTGTTTGAATAATATATGCATGGGATGAAAAACATTTTTGTTAAACCCTACTTTTCTCTCTAAGCGCTTCATGTTCAGATGCTATCGGTCTTTTAGGTGAAATATCACAACAAGTCAACAACTTGTAGCTTCTTTAGCGTCGGTGTTAGTAATCTTGTCCTCCTTAGTTAAGTTTTTTTTGCCTTTGATTTGAGTTTTTTTTTTTTTTTTGGGAAACTTCATCACTGGTCGAAAAGGTTTTGGTGGAGTTTCGGTTGAACGTCTTTGATCTCTTTAGGTCGATGGTGTTTCTTTTGCAAGTGCTTTCCATTTTGGACACTCGATCCAAATCTGTTTTGCATATCTAAATCCATTTTGGTTTTATCTTTCAAATAAATTATGATATATTTCATATGGGAGTTAAAAAGAATGACATATAAGATGTTGGAGATGATCAATTCAGTACGTAGATAAAATTAATTTAAAGAGGATTTGATTTCGGTAAAAGAAATTCCATGGATTTGAAAAGAAGACGGTTTCGTTTGATGGAGAAAAATAAAATAAAAGTAATTATCTAAATATTTGATTTTATATGAAACAATTTTGATAAATTATTTCAAAAATGTAAAGGTAACAATTACAATGATATAACTTTGGAGTCTAAATAAGTTGTTTATGATAAGACGAAAAATTACATTAAAGTAGATTTCAAAAAGAAGAGGAGAATATCTAGAGAAATCAACTTTCTAGGGAATTCCTAAGAAGATGTTTCGCCCTGCTTTGGCCGTCTTCGATTACTTTGTCTACTTAGAGTGGTTCATTGCATTTCTTAGACTTTTTGCACAAGTTTGATTAATCTTCTTCTTCGAATCTTTTGAGAGGCAATATCCATCTAATAACTTGTATAATCTTCTAACTCTAAGACAACAAAATTGATTATTACCAAAAAATATTCCTTTGTAAAACTTCATTAGCCAATAAACTATTAGAGGAGGAGTTGAGTTGTTTAAAAGTTATGTTGTTAAGAACTATTTTTGTAACAATGATATATAATGTTTCAATCATTAACACTTCTACCACGTAAGTAATTTTTAAATACTACCTGAACATGCTAAAAGATATAACTATATAACTCGAAATAAACAACAAAATACACCATTATCTCTTTTTCGTTTAACCATAATTGAAGTACTACAAGCACAAAAACAGATTGAAACAAATAATTCATACAAAATCTCACAAAAACCAAAACAAGATCTCTTAACAAATGGAGGATTTGATGTTCTCTGTATATATATACGAGTATAACACGTAATAGAATTGAATAAAGAGACCTTGGTGACAAAATAATCAAATAAAAGAGAGGATCATACACACTCTTTTTTATTCTATTAGTAAAATTTGTAGCAAAACTCCAAAAATCAATAGAGAGAGTTATAAGTACAACAAGTAGCAACAATGGAGCCAATGCAGATGACAAGAGATGGTAGAAGAGTTGCATTCAAGAGATGACCTCTTCCCAAGTATCCTCCCAATGTTATGGTTGCATCCGCCACAACCCGAGCCAATGTTCCAGCTTCCGTCGACAGTAATCCTCCGTTGTAAGTTCCTTTCGATAGCCTTGATGACATTACCCGCGATAACAATGATAGATTCACACCTAGAGAGAACCAAATATAAGAGCCGTTAGATAACGGTTGATTTTTTAAACCGGAATACAGAGTTTTGTTTTCTTATTACCTTCGAGTACTTCAGCAGCGACGAACATAATGAGACCAGAGATTACGTATTGTGGTACGGTGTATGGAACAAACAAATTGAAACTAAAGAGAATGCCAATAAAGACGATGATCTCGGATGTTAAAAGGATTTGCCTGCAATACAGACGACCACATATCAATCGATTAGATGCAAAAGGTTTCAAGCTTTATGTAGATTCAATCACCAGGTATTGAAATAGCTTTTAAGATCAGAGAATAGTAGTTCTGGTTTGGTTTAAGCTCGGGTTCGAAGATGTACCTGTCTTCAAACATATTACTGATGTAACTTCCAACAATAATGTTGATTGGTAGCACCGTGAGGCCAAGAGACGCCAAGAAGATGGCAACAGAGCTTGTTGTCCAACTAAAGTAGTAAGTAGTGATGACACTAGATTCCGACAGTAATATCTCCATCGCGTATTTGAGCATGAAGTAGATCAACAGTTGAACCTAAAGACCAAAACCACACAATAGAGCTTTCCGTCAGATAAACATTCTAATATTATCAAGTCCATCAAAATTATGTACAGAAACTGATGATGGTACCTTAACAGATGGAGTAAGAAGTCGGTATGCATCTCCGAAAGAATTTGCGGGTCTGTGAGAATCTTCAGGAGATTCTTCACTATCATCGCAGTCCTCTTCATCTTCTTCTGGCTTGAGTCCTGCAGCAATAAGCAACGGCTTTCGAAGACCTTCCTCGACTCGGCTACCTTCTTCTCTAACTGTCACTGCATCATTCAAGAATCCAATCAAAACTCGTTAATTATCACTTGAATCAGAAAAGGAACAACTCTGCTATAAAAAAAAATCTACAGATTACTTGATGTTGTTTCATTTGGACTGGTTCCTTCTTGTTCCTCTGGTTCGTCTATGTCACGCAACGGCTCTTTGAATGAAATGCATAGCCATACCAAATAGAAGAGCCAAGCAACAGCCATAACCCACCCAGGCAAAGTAGACTGGTTAAATGTTAACTTGTAGATCTTGAATTTGACTTGGAGTAAACCGGCAAGTGCAGGACCACAAGCCATTCCAAGAGCACTAGCACTCACAAAACCTGCAGAGGCCTGCATTCGGATTCTTAAAGGCACACAATCGCTAATATATCTCCGGTTCACTGCTCTTGCTGATCCCAACCTGCAAATATAAAGTGTTATGATAAGTTGAAGAAAAGGATTTCCTCTGTTACATGATTTATAGCAAAATGGTTTCACTTTTAACTTACCCACAACAAAGACGGCCGAGTAAGAGAAGCGCGATGGAATTGGCATCATAAGCCAACGCATACATCAAGTTTCCGATAAAGAGAGCAATGCTGCTAAACACAAGAGGTTTGAAGTAAGATTTGTTGGACCAAGCGCTGAAATAAACTGATGAGAATACTTGAGCCACAGCCATAGATCCAATGACAACACCACAGACCGTTGCTGCAGCTCCAAGGCTCATTGAATAGTCATCCGCAGTTGGGACGATGATATATGTGTTGACCATGTACAAAAATGTGTTTCCTAAATTCAGGAGTAACGAATTAAAATGATAAGTCCGTTCATCGATGGTATCCTCTGAAGGAGTTTGCAAATCATCTTGCATGATAAGAGCATGTTGTGCCAAAAAGTTGAGGAAATTCGTTGAGTTGGTTAACTTGTCAACCGCGTTTTTTAATGCCTCAACCACTGGATCCTGCGGAGTTTTAGGAAATCAGAAGAGCTTACAGGAGCTAGATAGAGGATTTTGATGTGATATGTAGTACCTGAAGCGGAAGAACGGGTTGGTCATAGATTGAATAAAAGCTTCCTTCATTTTCTTGAAGTTCATGAAGATTGCGAGAAATTGCCCCAACAACAGCTCCTACACCCTATAAATTCCATACACAGAACATTTAAGATTCCTAACAAGAAGAGCATATAGATGAAACCAGTGGAAGAGCGGTAAGAACAGGTTATTTACCACATGCTTAAACACTTGCTGAAGTTGTGAGTAAGGATGATCAGCACGAGTTTTCACATAATAGTCGGCGAATCTATAGCCAAACCGTTTGTCAAATTTCTTAAGTATCTTGCGCAGACCAATGGCGTTCAACTCAACGAATACCAGAAGCTGTAGAAGATCTCGCCCAACGCCTCTGTATGATTCTCGTAGCTCGACAATTCTTGATATGTCAGGCTGCTCAAGTACAGCATCATGCGTTTCCCTCAAAGTGGCTAATCGCCCTGCAAGCAACCCTTGTTGTTCCAACATGAAAAGAACAGTTTTCTCAATCTGCAAAACGATGAACCGCTTTCAATATCTTACATCATTCAACATTATAAAGGAGTTCCATCTGATCATCAGAATGGTCTAAATGTTTCATCTAACAAACAGAAACAATGACAAAACACTAGACTGCAATTACTCTTATCTTATGAAGCCATATTTAGCCTTATAGATGCAGGCAAGATAACATTTCAAACAAAATCATCTTATACAATTGTCTAGAACAATAACATACCTGAGTATCAAGCATCCTCGAGAAATCTTTGAGAACATGGCGAGGATGTTGAGATCCGCCTTGTATTTGTTCAGCATATTGCTTCACTTTCTTCTTCATCAACTTATAATTGATGTAATAGCTACAACAGAATCATCAAAACTTCATTAGCAACCAAAATCAGATGATCAGAAGATAAATCAAAGTTCTAAGATGTGGCTAAAACCAAGTTGTTGTAAGCACACGCGTACCCTCTCCATTCTTCGATTTGTTTCCGCTGCAGATACTTCCCAAAAGCCACCATCTTTTTAACGCATAAAGCAGAGAGGCAACTTTTGATAAGAGCCTGAGAAGAATGTGGAAATAACAACACCCTGATATCACTTATATAAAGATTTTGCTTTCTGTCAACTTCATCAAGTAAACAGAGAATGGGTTTGTAGCATACCGAAAATGAATATAATACGAATACATAATTATATTATCCAAAGTCAGTCACAATCCAGAACAGTTTTTTAAATCTCATAATAGAAAGGTCCAAGAACATTTTTGACACATTCAAAGCTCTTCAAGACTTAAGTTACAATTGAGATTTAACTCCCAATGGAGCTAACAAAATTTGATAAAACTCAATCATCTCACAAACAATTTCATATTTTACATTTAGTAATCAGCCAGCAACAAATAGATTACAGGAGACATAGCCACAGAGCAGATTCATAGGAATTGCGCAAAACCAGTTTCAGGAAATGAAAGAAAGATTCAAAGACAAATAACAATTTGACTCAAGCACGAAGAGATACTAAAGCATCTAAAAAGCATCTAAATGGAACAAAACCTGAGATTGGTTTGTGAATTGCAGAGGAATTCTGATTAGTGCTCAAGCACAATAGTAATTAACAAGATCAAGAAAATTTCCACAAAACAACACATTCTTATAAAGCAAAGTCAGCGACTAAATGGCTGGCTATCTCAACAAGCCATGTGGGATGATACTATCACGTAGAAGTACAATTAAATACCAAATCAAATCAAATCAAGAAACAATTAAAATTCAGCTGATTCATGCTTTTCACTACACAATCTGTAAAAAAAAAGTCAGCTTATGTACACTTAAAAAACTCTTGCATTCAATTCACCAAGATACAACTAAACCAAAACAGACCTCTTAACTCATAATGTTCTTACCTGTAACTATCCTCTTTTCTTGTTTCTTCTTGACTACAAAAGCTGAGGTTTCAGATCAAACTCTCTGAAAATAGAATAAAATACTTTACAAAGAGATCAGAACACACGAGCTTAGCATGAAGGAGGGTCTACACATATTCATAAATAAACAACATATATATAAAATAGATCATAGTGGAGTCAATGATAACATATATAAAGCAAACCAAGTTGGCTTTAGTAGTAGGCACACAAAGTTGTTTTTGCCTGTTGAGAAATAAAATTCCACATCTTTTATAGACATATGAAAAACGCCAAAAAGTTTTCAACTTTTTCTAATATGGAGTCCCATCAAAACACTAGATTCTCTTAAGCAATCAAACAAAGATAAATTCCAACTTTTTTAAGCAATCCAAACTATTAACAAAGATTTCAATTTACCTAAATTCGATTCAAAATCCGAATTTTTAATCTTGAGATTTAGTTTGAAACCTGAAACAACAAAAAAACAACAAATCTGGATTAAAAGCTTGTTCTTTTATGTGTTAAAAATAATCAAATTACCAAAAAAAAGATGGGTTTTTTATTTGATGTTGTGAATCACAAACCCAGAAAAAAGTTTCGATTTTTATGATAACCCAAGATTGAGAAGAGAAGGATAAGAACAAGAGAAGTATGGTAGAATGTTATAATGAGTAAAGTTTTGATTTTTATGAATTTGCATTTAACTCTCAACTAATCATTGAATCAAAATCCAAATTATGGCTGCCGAAAGTACTTAATTAGCACGTTTCTAATCCAAAGGGACTTTTAAGTGATTATGTGAAACTCTTAGGGTCAAAACGAAATAAATTATTTAAGAAAACTACTACTAATGTATTGTTATTGTTATGATATTCTTTTTGTCGTTCTGGAATTACATTGTTTAATTAGCCATAATAGCGCTGGGCATTCCGATCGGATTCGAATCGGGTATTTTAGTTTTTCTGCTATTTCGGTAATGGGGTTTGGAACCCATTCGGGTATTTTATAACTTCGGGTCGGGTTCGGATAAAAAGACTTCGGGTTCGGTTATATATTTCAGATTATATGGCTTAGGGGTGGATAAAAAATCCGAAACTAAATTACCGAACCGAATCTGAAATATATACTCCCTCCGTTCCTAATTAATAGATGTTTAAGGTAATGCACGGTTATTAAGAAAACGCATTGATTTCTACGATTTACAGTTTTCAATAAAGTTTAACCAATAGTATTTCAGTATTTGTTTTGGAATTTGTAAAAGTGCATAGAAAACTGTAAAAACTCTATTATTTTGTAACAAAAATTTTTTGTAAAAAATTCATTAATTAGGAACGGAAGGAGTATATTTAAAAAAAAATATGTATTCTTAATTTTATTTTATTTTAAATTACTCGTTTTTTAAATATAAATGCATGTTTTGCACGTTCCCAAACTTTTGATTTTTTTTGTAAATAACCGTTTATCGAGTTGGATAACCAATTCCAATGGTAATTTTTAGTTGAAAGTTTGGATGTTAAAAAAAAAATATTCGCAATTTTCCTAATTTTTATGTGTATAAATAATAAATGTTAAGTCATGGACTCATGGAGGCATATCTATTTAGCTCTGGACCAATCATTGAAGAAAAAGGTGGAAAATCAAATTTTGGCTGCCGAAAGTACTTAATTAGCACGTTTCTATAAAAGGGACTTTTGCGTGATTATGTGAAAGTTTCGAGGCTTATTCAAATTAATGGCGGAACTTTTTTGGGGCTAAAATGAAAAGTGTCTTTTCGAATTAATGGCTGATATTCTCTATAGTAGGCACAACTTCTAACTACAAGTACAAAAACTTATATGATTAAAAAAAAAAAAGACAAAAAAAAAATATGATTAAAAAAAAGAATAAAGTATTCACAACTTCCTTATTTTTTATGGGAACTAATAATAAATGCAAAGGCATGGATTCTTGTAAATGTGTCGACTTTCGTATTTTTATGCTTTTACGTTATTTTTGGACTTAAGAATTTTGTATTTTATGTTTTTCATTATTTTTAGGGAAATTGGCATGAATAATAGGTTTTATGTCCTTAATTAATAATCTAACACTAAATTAAGAGAATAACATTCAGCTCAACTAAAATGACAATACTACCCATCATTAATTCATAACTATTATTAAGGAAATCAAAAATCAAAAATTAATATTACTAAAACCTAATTTATTTTTCATCATCTTCTTTCCACGCCTCTTTTATTCTTCTTCTTCTTCAGCCACTTTTTTTTCTTCTTTTTCTTCTCCTTCTTCCACTGTTTCTTTATTTTTTCTTCTTATTTTTCTTTGTCTTCTTACATAAACATCATTTATCTTTTTCTACTAATCCATAAAATCAATTATCATAGATTAAAAATCTTCAACAATGGATTAAGATTATATGTCTTCTCGTTGTCCAACGTTAAGCTCCTTATTATCGTCTTATCTCCTTGTTAATATAAGCCGCCGCTGAAGATCGATAGAGTTAACTATTTTCAGAAATCAGGTAACTATAGTTCTCATAATAGTTAACTATATATGTTATTTTCAATTATATAAACTATAATACGTAACTACGTTTCTGATAATAGTTCGCTAAGTATGTTATTATTTTTCATTATGCTAATTATAATGGACAATTACATTCTGAATATATAGTTAACTATTTTGTCTAAATAAGTAATTATTATAACAAAGTTTTCATATAGTCCACTATGTTATAAGATATGTAGAGTAGACAACTATCTTATATATGTTATAAGATATGTAAAGTAGACAACTATGTTATAAACATAGTTAACTATCTTCTCAAATCATAGTTACAAAATATAGTCAACTATATTTCCATGTCAATAATATATAGTCTCGAAAATAGTCAACTATATTATTAAATAGTTATGTAGTGTTGTTTTTTACCTAATTTTTTTTTTTTTTTTTTTTTGCAGAGAACAGATCAACTTTTTATCAAGATTATTGATGAGAAAAATATATTTAAGGAAAAAGATTTTCAAAGATTTGTTTTTAATGTCAATAATTATCACATTTAATAGGGGCAAAATTGTCCATTATTTTATTCTCATTGCTATTCACTTAATTTTATCTCTTGTGATGTTAGATACTTATTTTTGAACCAAAAACCTATTATTGAGCTAATTAACCCTTATTTTTAACCTAATTTTTTAGTTTATTTTTTTTAAAATAATAAACAAAATTATTAAGCAAAAATTAAATTAAAAGCATAATAATACAAAAAACGTCACATTTACACTACTATATGACTTTGCATTTATTATTTTGTTTAAGAAAATAACTACATAGTGACTTCAAAGTTAACAATTTCTAATCAGAAAACACACATTTGTAGTTTTCAATCTGTTTACATATATTTAGTCTATGTTACTATGTGTTACATATTAACGATTCAAAAAATATTTCTATATTTAATTAGCATATTCTATAGTAGCCAATATTTCACCGACATTTTTTCGAATTAATAGCTGATATTCTATAGTAGTCACAACTTCTATCTACAATTAAAAATAAAAGAAGAATAAAGTATTCACAACTTCCTTAATTTTTATATGCCAAAATAGTAAATGCAAAGTCATGGACTCGTATGCGTAGTAGATGTATGATGTATTCGTATTCAATTTGTCTTCGCTCTATGTGTATTGTAAAGAACAAGTTATGGACTCATATATGTGTCCGTATTCGATTTGTATATCTTCTTGAACAAAAAAGTATTTTTTATTTTATTAACTAAGGGAAGAACAAGAAAACGACACAATTTTAGTTGGAAATATTTAATAGATGGCAGGTATTTTGTTTTCTTATTGCATTAATATTAAAAATATAAAAAATGTACAAGTTACCTATATTATACAAATGCGAGAACATATTTAACTCGTTTCTTTTGGTTACCTACAATACAAAAGTTTTGTACAAGTTACCTATAATATTTATCTTTCATTAATCGGTGGTTCAGCGTGATACTCGTTTTTCAAAATAGGACCAAAGTTATGGTCCTTAAATTTATGGGTGAATTAACCCAATATACATAGAAAATACTATAATTAATAAAATAGCAGTGAGAATATAAAAATTCCACAAATAACAGAGAAAAAGTAGTAGTGTTAGAGGTTAGTTACAATTTGCCTCCTCCTTCTCTCTCGGCTAACATATAAATTAGCCGTCACTGTTTCGATTGACTGCTTTTATTAACCCTAACCACCATGAATCACCGGACCGCTTCTATTAACTCTAACCGCCATGAATCACCGGATCTATCACTGTTTCCATCGACTGCTTCCATTTACCATAGCCGCTCATGAATCACCGGATCTGTCGTTGTTTCGATCGACCGCTTCCATTAACCCTAACAGCCATGAATCACCAGATCCGTCGTTGTTTTGATCGACCGCCACACATCATCGGATCCGTCGCTGCTTCCATTGACCGTCACGTTTCACCGGATCTGTAGCTGCTTCTACCGACCGTCACACATCACTAGATTCGTAACTGGTTTCTCTAACCGCCACACATCACCAAATTCGTAACTGCTTTCCGCGACTACCATTCATCATCAGATCCGTTAGTATTTTTAGTGGCTGCCGATTTGTTTGTTTTCTGAGAGAGATAAGGAGAGAGAGAAAGAGAGGAAGAGGAAGAGTTGAGAAAATGGATAAATATATTTAAGGACAAAATTGAGATATAAAAAAATCAACAGTGACTTGAGTTTCTATCCGTTAGTTGGTCAATTAGGCAAAAGTGTTTGTATATGAAGTGCAAATGCCCTAATTTTATTATCCTAATCAATTATTTATTCTGTTCATATATAGATTGGTTCAATATCCGTGTAAACACTAAACAGACTGAATTTATTGACCTTATGTGATAGTGATACACTAAAATGTACTCTGTAGATTTGTACTTAACATACTACATTACGAATTTACGATTACTAATTTTGAGAAAGAAAAAAAAAAACAACAATTATTTATCTAGTTATAGTGGCTAGTAATATACATAATTTTGCATGGTGTCAGATTTTCCTCCTGATCTATAAAAAAGTAAGTAAATAAAATATTTATTTTAGAGTAAAGCATAGTACTTGCAACTCATTCACAAATGTCAATCATTACGCGTTTAGTTTACATTGGTCCTCACATCTAAATGTTATCTTTTGATTTGCTAAGGTTCTCTGGTATATAGAGAAGAAGAAAACGCTTTTTAGCTAGTGCTAGTAAACATTTATGGGTTCACGACATGTGTCTCTATAATCTTTAACACCATACACCACTTGTATAATTCATTAATATTATATACAAACGGCCGAAAAATATAAAACAAAAAGCATAAAGATAAAATGAAAAAATTCATTCAAATCATTAGTCGACATATTAAATATATATCCATATAACAAAAGCAAGTGCAATTGTGGACCTGTGTAAGAGAATGAGTACATTGAGTAGATGACATGCAAATCTCTAGAAGCCAAAGGAAATATGTAGAATGTAAATCACCATATATTTGTTTGGTGAAATGATACCCACTATTTTGTCAAAAACGAATTTATAAAGGAAGTGTTAATTTATGTTGTTATAATGATTTAGAAACTTAAAAGCTATAGGTGTTTTTTTAGTATAATTTATGTTACTATAATGATTTAGAAACATAATAAGTTAAAAATGTTTGATAACATGGTGCCTGAGGTCAAAATTTCACCAATACAAAACAAAACTTACATACCTTTCAAGATAATGATTCAAAGCATTTAAATCATTTATATTCTAGGCTTCTAGCGGCAAGCGGATTTTGACATATAAATAATATTCCTTCTGTTTTATACTCCCTCCGTTCTTTAAAGATTGATGTTTTAGAAAAAAAAATTGTTTTAAAAAGATTGATTCTTTACATTTTCTATGCAATAATAATTATAAATTAATTGATTTTATTGGATTGTTATTAGGTCAAACTTATGGAAAATTGTTTAGTACAAAAACCAATACATTTCTAGTCAAATATTAATTTGTTTTCTTAATATATGTGAAAACTCTAGAAAATCAATCTTTAAAGAACGGAGGGAGTATATTTTATTCTTAATAATACATGTTAAATTGGACAAGAGATACAACCGGAACTTTGTTTACCAATTGAATTAAAATTTTAAAATTATAAACCGTACTCTTTGTGAACAAATCTTGAGTTAAAATGACATCTAGAAAATGGAAGTAGTATAAACGGCGAGTTTTGATTATTCTTTCATATGTTGACGGGTGGAAAATATTAGAAAATATAAAGTATTATCAATATTATTGTGGCTGAAAAATAAAGACTAAAAGTTACTTTTAAGAAATTTCTATAATCGACATATACAATTTATAAGCTATGACTTCAATAATATTCAAAATAATAGAGTTATAACAACCACATGTTTTGTTAAAAAGAAGAGAAAGTAATGTTGTGGTTTTGGTTTGGGACAAGAGAAAAACACTAGCATGTGGAGTTAACATGTGGAGTTAATACAAAAAAGTTAATGAATTTTTCTTATAACAAATTTAAGAGAATAATAACTTATATTGCGCTGATGATTTATAAGCATAAAATAAAATAGGTGTTTGATGAAATGGTGATTGAGATCATTACTATGATCCTCAAGAGAAAGTATATTTCTCAAGCTAGTATGATTCATTGTCCCACCAGAGAAACAAAATGCTATAGGTATCATAACCGATCTTAACCGGGAAAGATCAAGTAATAACCGGAGAATTAAGGAAGAGGTTCTAAAATTAAACCATATTTTAAATTACTATAGAAAATACTTCATCCCTAACACCCTAAATTAAGGATTCATTTGTCACACGAGGAAACACAAGATTGTAAGTAGGAACCATTAACAAATTGCATGAAAACCGATCTTAACCGGGGATAAACAGAACCCGAAGATATAAATTTTCATAAACAAACATACTCCCTCCGTTCCTTAAAGATAAATGTTTAAGGTTATGCACTCTTATTAAGATAATGCATTGACTTCTACGAAATACAGTTTTCAATAAAGTTTAACCAATGTTTCAATATTTGTGTTGAAGTTTGTAAAAATGCATAGAAAACTGTAAAAACTCTATTTTTTTGGAACAAAGTTTTTTTATAACGTTTTTATCTTTTAAGAACAGAGGGAGTAACTCTTTATCTCTCAAGAGAAAAACAAAAGAGGTTATAGAGATCATAGGAAATTGCATGAAAAGCAACTTAAACCGGGTAAAGAGAGAACAATAACCATAACCGGAGATTTCATAGTCAAACCGGAATTTCCATAGTCTTACAAACAGAAACAGAAACAAGAAACAAGAAACAAGAAACAAGAAACAAGAAACAGAACAGAAGCCTCCTTTGCCAGCTTCTCGTTGCTTCTTCCACTAAGTAATTAACCTTTTGAGCCATCTAGATTTGAAGGCAAAGGCATTACATAGTGAAAGGAGCAAAAAGAAGCTTAGAGCAAAGCCAAAAGGCTTTTCCCCTATATCTACCTTTCTATCTATCATCACTTTTTTTTAAACAAAATACAAACACACCTTCCTACATTGTCTTTTTTTACTTTTATTTAGCGGTTTTAGGGTTTTCTTTAGAGAGTAACGGGCGGGACTGTACCGTTTTTAAGGTACTTGGACTTGTAGAAGTTTGTTTTCGTTGGGGCAATGATCGCTGTTGCTCCCAATACACACTTGTGGTAAGAGAAATCTTCTGTTGTTCCGTCTATCCTTACAACCTCAAAGCAGCGGGCATCTCCGTGCTTAGAATTAGCGACCTATAAAAGAAAGAACGTGAAAACCGAGTCAGCATCTTTCAATGTTTCTAAAGAATCTGAAAAAAAAAAAATCATCAGAAGATTTACCTTAATTCCTTTGAAGCCAGGTCCTATCTTATCAGCTCTGTTGGGGTGGAAGAGTAGAGCCATCATTAACAATCTTTCATCCCTCTCATTCAACGGTGCATCGATCTCGTAACTAACAAAACAAACAAATCTTTACTATTCGTTGAACATAAAGATTGAAACGTTGAAGTGGAGAAAGATTTGTTTTCCTTACTTGTTGAGTATGCGTCTCAGTGACCGAGAAAGCTTCTCGACATCATCCCATGTAAAGATCATTCTGAGCTGCGCCTTGGTAATCCCTTTCCCATAGAGTGCCTTAATTGCTTTCGGGACTGTGGTATCGAGCAAAGGGAATGGCTGGACCGTGAATTTGTCTGATTTGGGCAAAGTGGTTGTTGCACGCAACGCCCCTGTCTTTGGAAGCGACGCTGTACTACTCAGAAGATCATACACATCTACCGGTGTAGTAAATCCGTGATCCTGGTGAAAGCAGGAAGACGCTAATTAGACCACTGAAGTCGTGATCTTAACGGATTACAAATGTGAAGTTAATTTACCTTTGGCGAAATGATGATTTCGAATTGATCACCAGTTCCAAAACAAGGAACTTTTCCCCAAGCTAATGCGTCGATAGATCCTTGAAGCTCGTCTACGACACCTTCCTTCGCAGCTTTGAGAAAGCACTGGCTTGGGCTCTGAAAAGATTAAGCAAGCACTAAGTGTCCAATCAAATCCTGTTAAAGCTTTCTAAAACAAGAACAAAATGGTACGTTAAGTTACATACCGAGAAGCATGCTTGAGTAAATGGTGCATCAGTTGACTCGACCTGTCTTTGTTTATTCCAACCTTTGGCGTTCAATGCCACAAACTCCCCAGTAACAGAGAGACAATCAGCTGCAAGAAGCAAATGTTCCCGTAGTATCGTCTTACCGGTATCTGACACCGCAGACTCCAAATTCTGCGGTCACCAAAAAAGTGTAATACCTTAGAAGCTGTGAGAACAAGAAGATGAAGAAACTGTACAAGAAATCGATACTAACCGCTAGGAAAACGCTTCGTCCAGCGTCTATTCCATAAATCGAGCAGCACTGACGGATATTATCAGGATGGCTTCGGGTCCAATCGATCATATCCATCACAGGAAGACAGGTTTCAAGAAGTGCACTCCAACAGTTTTTCTTGCCCCGATTTCCATACATGGTAACCCTCAAGAAGAGCTCACCATCCGAAGGATTCCCGGTCCTTTTCGGCGCTTTTGGTCGGTCAACCCATACAATATCCACCTTTTTAATATCTCGGAACCCTGCAAGAACAGATGATGAAACTCGTAAGAATGGTGCTAATAAAAGAAGAACTTTCCAGCTCACATGTCTCCTAATTTGTTGCGGTTTTACCTTTGACAGGAAAGTCGAGAAGAAAAGGAATCAAGACAAGTCGAACATCATCGAGTTCCAAAGAAGAGTGCTTTGAGGCTTCGACTACAGTAACCGTGATGCAGAATCTGTCATCCTCCATTGCTTTCTCATCTGCAGAGCAGTGGTTTCTAATCCACAACACACATATGTATAACAAATAAGTATCAAATAAAGACGTTAAAAAGCAAAATAAAACATATCCACTGCGAATTTAAGTAAGTTCTTACGTGCTTTCTATGAGTAAATCAATTACATCAAGCTTCAGTTCTTTCTTCCTGCTCGCATACTGCTGGTTTAATGCAGAGACAACAGCTTCCGCGTTAAGTTGCTTCTGCTTCATTACTTTCTGTAGAATTACAAAAGAGGTACATTAGAATGTTTGCATATATAGACATCTGTGAGCTAGTAGTATGTGTATGAGTTTGTACCTCAGAGATATGGAAATGGCAAACCCACAGGCTCAAAGGTATCTTCGTATTAGTCTTTGGAGAGAATCTATTAAACAAGAAGACGATGAAAAATTGATTAAGAGAAGCCATTGAAAAGAAATTCATTCATAAAGACAGTTAGTTACTAACACTATCATGGATGTTGAAACAATCTCTGAGAAACTAAGTTTCTCCAAGTGGTTCTTGATGTCCAGTGCCCCGTATTCGAACCCGTGCTTCTTCTTAGAAAGGGTTTCAGATAAATACAAAGACACTGTCTGTTCTCGTTGACCTTTCTTCGATCCACACTCCAAAACATTCTGCACAAAGAGATAATTTGTAGTTAGAAAAATGCAAAAAAACAAGTGTGGATATGATTGATATATTCAAGAAAAGAAGAAAACCTTAAGATTCAGAAGCGGTGAAGTTTCAAGAAGACTGATTGGCTGGTCCAGTGCACTATAAGCTGCCTCAGATAAGGCACAAGCAGCAAGTGACCCGACTGCTTCGCCGGTTATGTCTTCTGTGGGATTATCAGTCTCATAAGAAAACTGTACTAATTGGTTCCCGAAAGAATTTCTCACTGTTCCGTCATAAGCAGCATATATGTCCCGCATAAAGAACATCAATCTTCTGCTAAGTGTCCCCGGAAGATCAGCATTACCGCTGAATGAGCTATCACGAATTGTAACAGAATGAACAAAAGCTTCCAACGGGTTCAGACCCGTTAGAAATGAGCTCTCAATGACTCCATATGGAATAAAGGACTCAGTAGCAGGTTTGCCTTCTTCATTCCAACCGCGAAGTGGACTGTTCGGGTCATTCCAAGCAGCACAATTCAGCTTGCGCGGAAACCCGAAGGACAACGCAACTGATGAATTTTGCAGACCAACACACATGCTGTGCTGAACCAGCTTCCCTATATTTCCTTTGCTACCGGCTTTCGACATTATCAAAAACGAATTGGATTGATCGCCGTACCTATACGCCAATGCCTGAACATCTCTATAAGCATCCTTGAAAGCACTAACTGCAAGTTTATTTAGCGCCGCTGATTTCTGTCTCTCGTGGCAGAACCGAGTCAAATCTGCAACCAAATCCTCATCTTCCTTCTCTTCTCCATCAACCGCAAGGAAATCTCTACCGGATTCAACCATTAGCTGCTGCTTGTTGCAGACTTGTTCAGCTTCCTGCAATCCGTATGTTATCTCCTCTGTTAAGTTTTTCCGAGACTGCGGATCAGAGGTCAGGTACAAGTCTTCTAAGGACACACTCAATCCTCGCATCAGCAACCACTCAGAGAGCATTTCTTGAGCTGAATATATTATATCAAGCACTTTCCCTTTGTCATGTTTGAGCAATCCCTGGATGAAATTCCCTTCTCCATCCCGGAGCCAAGCAGATCCTTCAGAGGAAGACAACAACTCTCCGTCACTCACAACCACATTGTTCAGAGGGTAAGCGTAATCAAACCCGGGAGGTAACAGCATCCCAAATAGCTGCAGTCCCGTCCATTGAGGCTCGCTGCTTGCAGGAGAAGCTTTGATAACCGCAGGCGGAGGAAGCTGAAAAGGGCAATACATTTGCAGCTGCTGCATCTGAGCTCGATTCAGATAACAGTTTTTCTCGACATTAACCAGATAAGCCGCTGTCAAGCTGTCCTGTCCTAATGAAAGCAAATTCAGACCGTTCTGTCTGTTTATAAGCTGCTTATCCAACGCCACAAGCTCATTGAGCTCGACCCTCGCTTGTACAGACTGAGGAACATAACCGTGAAGACAGTCTCCATCAAAATCACCACGAAAAGGTAAACAACAGATTGGATTCAAGGAGACAACGGAAGTCGTTGGGAGGAGTCTAACTGACATAGCAATAAGCGAATGCTGATGAATCGAAGGCGGTCTGTTCATCAGCACAGTGTCTCCATCCGTTAAAGTCCGGAAAATCTGGTCTCCGTTTTGGAGGTCATCGATTACTCGAATAGCCACTAAGCTATCTCCTCTCCTGACATGAACCTCTCCTTTCTCCAGCAGTTTGTGGAAACATGAAGTGACAAGCCGTTCTCTGTTCCAGTCGTTAAGATTCTCTGATACTTGAAGCCTTTCCGCGATCTTCCGCGGTATGCCAATCTCGTGAAGCTTCAAGGACGGATCACCAACAACTACTGTCCGGAATGTATGATCGCTTCTTTTACCGAGCAACACATCTTTCATGAACCTTAGACCGCACAGTTTCGGAGTATCTGACTGCTTCTGGTACGGATTTGCGGATTCTTGACTCGAAGACATAGTTTCCGAAAAGAGCTGTGCCAAAAACGAGAATTAATCACTTCCCAGAGGATTATAAGAAAAGTTGAATCTGTCAGATAGATACTACTACTTACTCTGGAATACTGCATGCACTCAACCACACGAGAACTCAATTCAAGCATGTTTCCCTCGAAGCCAACTAATTTCCTGTAGATTCGAGTCCGTTCATCCTAGAAAAGAAAATAACATATGAGACAAATTACATACAGCAAACTCCAAAAAAACAATTTAGGATCAAAGCTTTTTTACTTACAAAGACTAGTCGAGGACCGTTGGAGTGGTGGACCATTTCAGTTACACGATAACCGTTTGGTGGAACTGCGAGAGATGCCATAGCAAGCGAGTCAAACATGGGGATATCCTTCTTAATTAGCCTCTGATCAATCCCACATAACAAAGCATAAGCCTGCAAAAGAGAGAAAGTTTAACAAAACTATACACAACACCAAATACCAAACACAAGAAAGAAAACAAATCGAGTCTTCTAAAACCTGTGCATGCGTAAGAATCCGCCTCGTTGGTTTCAAACTGCTTTCGTCGATACTCAGGTCGTTAGGCAAAAAACTCCAGTAATCAGGAGGTAATGTTAATACTCCCCGTTTCTTGAGTTTCAGCAGACTGTCTTCGCTTACTTCGCAGACAATTCCCGATCGCCTGAAGACTTCTTTAGTGCTTACTCTAAACTTCATTAGAGGGTAACCTGTATTTGACTGCAACATATAAACAAAATAAACTGTAAGTAAGAACAAAGTTTTCTATTTCCTAAACAGAGAAATGATCCACAAACAAACTCTTACAACGCAATATCGACATCTATCAGGCTCGTCTCCAGCAATCTGTAACAAGCAAAGGCAGCATTAGATTACGCAAAACTCACATTTACACGCGTAGAAAGATTTATAGAAACTATTGAACCTGAAACTGTTTTTTCCGTATGTATTTGCAGCCAGGACAGATTTTGTTCAACAATGCAGCTACCTCCTTAAGGAAATACGGGTTAAGTATCGGGTTCTGAAACTTAATAACCCCAAAATGCCCTAAACAGAAACAAGAACAGCTAAGTAATCATTTCTTGTATAGTCAGTAGTATAGCAAAAACAGGATTCATTAACATACCTTCGCAACCTTTTCGATCCTTACTACCACATGTTCTGCAAATGGTATCAGGATTCGGTAGCCCTAGTCGTGAATCGGTCACCTGATTGGCTGCTTCAACCTCCATAACAGACATATTCTCCTATTAAAAACATTAGAACTTAGCTTAATCATCAGAGATATAATTAGGTTCTTGAAATTTCAGGGATATAATTAGGTTCTTGAAATTTCAGGGAAGCACTTACTCGATCCTTGTTTTTCGACATGCTAAAACCAATCGATTTTAGTATTCCCATAGGCACCTCAAGCTCCTCACGATCTTCCTCCATTGTTCAAACTTCAAAGTTACCTAACAAGAAGAAAAATTATTAAAAGGCCAATTAGTGAAACCTCTAGTGATCAATTCCACCAATGTGCAAACAAAACCAATCTTTAGCAATTCACCAATCAGACAAAAGTCACAAAACCAAACAACTCTCTCTCAAGATAAACCACTGAGAGAATCAGACAACTTCTGGTATGGACAAAACTGTAAACACAAACATGTCTTTGTGAACTGGCCTATCAAAAAACAACATGTCTTCTAAATTGATTTACATATAGAATCTAGCATGAACCAAACCCAAATAAAGAGAAACATGTTCAGAACAAAAGAAGATTCTATCTCAGAAGCACTTGCAGAAGACATAAAAAAAAGGTTCAAACTTTGAAACACACATTATTGAAAAAACTGTACTTTACTTTTCAAAACTTAAAAACTCAATCACTGGTTGAATAATAAAGTGAATATACACACAAACCCAGAAACACACACACACACAGAATAAAAAAGGTTACAACTTTGAACAGAACACACATAATTGAACTTTAAACTCAACAAAACAGAGCTTAAAAAACAAAAAACAAAAACCCTTTTTGCAGAAGCCACACAAAAACCCTTACTTGCATAAATCATTAGCCGCTTTTAATAAAACAATCGATTTCGTATAAGAACATGCATCAACAAAACAACTCAAATTCTACACAATCATCACACATTAAGAAAGAAAACAACAACAAAAACTTTGAGAGAAATCAGAGGAAGTGATCAAAATCAATCGTAGAACATACAAAGAAAAAGCATAATTACCCAAAAAGGAAAAAGAAAGAAACAAATCCCAAAAAGAAAATTAAGAGCAATGTAGTTTAGTTACCTTACAGATTTCTTCAAAGAACAGAGAACTGAAACAGAACACAAAACCCTTCTCTGTTTTGAGTATTAGCACCGGTTTAAAACTCCGACGAAAAGAGAAAAATTCTTTAAAGAGAACAAAAAAAAAACGAATCGGAATGTTTTTTTTTGTTGTTGTAGTGAAGCCGACGTTTGATTTTCCTCCAAAGGAAACGGGAAACAAAAAAAAAAAAAAGGAGAGAAGAGAAGCAGAGAAAACGAAAAAACTAAAAACTCTTTTTTTTTTTTATAAGTCCAATGAGACTTTGGAATGTGAGTAACATAAGAAAGAAGATGGTGTTAAAATACCGAAAATACCCCTTGACCTGTATGTCAATTACTTACTTTACCTTCCTCGTTTTATGATTTTAGTATTTTGTATTTTTTTTTTTCTCTGTTTAGTAGAATTACCTTATTTGTATAAACTCTGAAACTAGGTAGAAAAATTATCCTGCCCATCACCAAGACTCCCCACTATTCTTTTGAGTAATTTTTAGTAGTTGTACTATTACTTTTCTCTCTTCCTAAAAGATAAAAAAAATTACAAAAAATTTGTTCGAGAAAGATAGAATTTTTATTGTTTTTTATGTATTTTTATAAATTCCAAAACAAATACTGAAATACTATTGAAGAAAGAAATTCATTGTAATTATATTACCTCAATATTAATTTAAAATAACAACATTCAAAGAACCTATATATTCAAATTTCGTTGTTACTATATTACAAGAGGGAAATTTTTCATAATGTCTAAGACTAAACATTTTTTACCTTATTAGTTTGTTGCTAATATATTTGCGTAATTTTACCTTATTAGTTTGTATACAGAGTATGTTGGTCGAATCGTTATCTTTTGAATCATTTGTTAGTAATTTATTTCCCGGTATCCGTTTTGGGCCTTGCTTCACTTTTTTGAATCATTTGAATCATTTGTTAGTAATAAATTGTATTTTTTAGAATCTAACCCAGATTTTTCGGTATAAAAACATTAACTAATCATGATCAAACTATTCGGTTAAGAAAGCTTTCATAATAAAAAAAATATAAAACCCTAATTATTATATTGAACCATATCCATTACATTATGCAAAAAAAACTATAATCAAATACTTAACTAAACTATATTTTATGTAAAAAATGGGATATTTTGTTCAATAGCCATAAAAAAAAACAATAATTAAATATCTAACCAATAAACCTAAATCTAATGATTATAATTTTACTACGTAAACTTAATTGTTAATGTTTTTGGTTATTCAGTAAATTAACCCTAAAAAAATTCCTTATTAAAATAGTAAAAGAACGTGAATTTACAAAACTTAAAGTTTGACAACTTGATGCCCCATATCGAAGGACCCACTTGACTCGACTAGATACTGAATATAGTAAATTCTCACCTACGACTCATATGTAACGCCTATCTATGTAAGATTGCAATTAGCAATTGCTTTTCAAACAATTTATTCTGAAATCATGTTTAAATCAAATAAATTTAGTCGAATAATTTAATATTAATATGATAAGTTAGCAAAACATGTAACGTATTCTTTTCTCATTACAGCTTTTCTCCTGAAGTCTTCAAGAATCGTACAAAAGGCAGAAGCGAAGTGTGACGACATCAGTCAAAGGGGTACTAAAATTAATATATAGTCCGAACAAAGTTTTAAAGTAGATACCAAATTCAATAAGATATATGAACAGTAAAAGAATAATTAAAATAATTCTTTAGTCTCATTTTTTAATATAAAATATTGTTGGAATATAATATAAAATATATAATTGAAACAAACTTTAACCACTCAAATAAATTACCTAATTTTTTATATCAATATATTGAAAAATATTTTCAAACAAGATAAATTAAAAAGACTAAACTACTTTTTGTTAACAAAAGATAATTCTGGTTAAGACACTCTAACAATCGAATCCAAAGTAAAACGAAATCTATCTAACAAAATTTCTATCTACAAAAATACTAATTTGAGTTGTAAGACAAACAATTCAATCTTGATTATATTAGTATGTTTAGTTAAGAAACTTTTCTTAACTAGGATGCGTAATTTCTACGCAACTTTCTTTCTTTTTGCATTGGAACCTGATCACCATCAACATGAAATCGACAATTGGTATACATATTCGTTGTTTTATTTATTCCTTTATACTACTATTCTTTAGTATATTTTCCTAATTTGTCAACTTCCAAGGTGCATTTATTTTTTCGCAATTTCAAGTATTATGCATTTTGAGAAGCCGGAATCACTTCCAATTTGGTATCATTAGCAAACTGATTTTAGATAGTAATTAACATACTAAGAAGAAACAACTTTTAAACCGAAGTAGAAAAGGTAAGTAAACTATAAAATTACCAAAGATAATTTATGTATAATTTGTTGTCAGTTAAAAAACACATGAAGGGTCTGCTTTTTGTAAAGCAAAGAACCTATAATTTCCCACTAGAATCTCATGTTCTGAAGTGCATGCAGGTACTTTCCCCTCTTTTTCAGTTTCAATTTTGTTTTTCATTTTTATTCCAACTTATAATAATGAGATTCTGGTCTCACTTATATAATGATTTCCGTATCTGTCTCTGTGTATTGTTCCCTGTTAAATGTCTCTTTCTCTCTCTGCATGGATTTACTGTATATTTCCTCCGTTATTTTAGGTTTGATGTTCTAAATTTTTTTCTTGTTTTCTAAAAATTAATTTTGTACCTTTTCAATGTGTTTTTAATGAACAAATTATGGTGAATTGTTAATTTCAAAGCATATTAAATAAAAATAGTGAATTGTTATAGGCCGAATATTATTGAAAATTGCTTAGTGCAAAAAACTATACATTAGTAATTGAGCATTAATTAGTTTTTTTAATATGTGTAAAAATACTAAAACATCTAACAAAAAAAATGGAGGAAGTATTATATTCACATCGATAAGGACATCTTTTTTTATAATGTATTTTCTTCCACAACCATAATTAAAAAATGAAAATAGCTTGAAACTGCAAATATGGATCGAATGTTTCCACTAATTAAATCTACATTAGCGGGTTTCCCATAGTACTAAACTATACAATTGGTAGATAGAAAAATGTATCTGTCATTTAGTTTATGGAGCATTTTTTCAACGTACCAAATCTTTTTAGCTTTCCAACAATACCAATACTTTTGCTAGGGAAGAGCATAAAAAGGTGTCAAACAGATTTTCCTCATCACCATTTACCACTTTATTAAATCTTCATTAAAACTTAAATAAAAAGAATTGTGGTTAATATTGGGATGGTGTTGTTCATCATGTCATGCCCACGCGTCTATAAATACTTTGGCTATTTATATCTTCCTTTCAAGAACTGAGAAATGTGCAGATCAATTAATTTGTTGTTATTTAAAAGTTATAGCAAATCAAGAGCCGATAGCTCAACCGGTAAAAATTTCAAATAAAGCCTAGAAGTCGCTGGTTCAAGTGGCGCTTGAGACGAAACTAATATTATATGATGTGGTTTCAGGCCTGGAGGGATTACGGATTTCGGCCATGAACCTCCTGGTAATTAAAAAAAAAAAAAGTTATAGCAAACCTTAAAGAAAAAAACAGCGGTAGAAGATCAAAACTAATACTAAAATTAGAAATATACATGATCGATTACAAATAAAACTCACTCATTCATAACTTTTTCTTCTTCTACTAATAAATATTATTGTTACTTAGCATAAACAAAAATCAACAAACTGAATGATAATTCTAAAATATAAATTTTCTTTTACAAAATTATTGACAAGACTTTCAATTAGAATTTTTTTTAACGGATAAATAGCCAAATTGCTTATTTTTTCTTGTGACATACTCAAAAATCAAGATTTTATTAGCTTGAACTTTGAAAAACTTCTTTCAGCATATGCAAACAAAACTCGAATCCTCGATAGTATTCGTTAAACGATTCATGAATTTAATTACAAAATTATGACACTTGTAATAAAATCTAACATTTCAATAGGCTTGGTAAAGCTTTTCTTAGAACTCCAAATTAATCAAAAAATCATTATCAGTACAATAACTTATATTTTTATACTTTAATAGCTTTTTAATTTAACTACTAAACTATTAATTATAGTCTAATAAACTTCTTTTCTCGTTATGGACATCCCATATTTGACTTACCAATATTACTACATAATTTCAAACGTATGCCCATGTAAAAATATTTTGAGATTAAAATTAATCAAATATATGTTGCTAAGTTTTTTAAAAAAATAATTGATGCCCCTGAGCGAGTGTTTATTTTTTTATAACATAAGCACAGCTCTGCAGCAAATGTTAAAAAATTGATCAACAATGTTTTTACTTTTGTTTTTGAGTCTTTTGTCGAATCAAAGTGTCTATATAGAGTTTTTTAATTTTATATTGGGTCTTTTGTCGAGTCGGAATGTCTATATAGAGTCTTTTAGTGTTGAATTGAGACTTTTCATGTTTTAGGCCGCGTAAGAGACAAATTTATTTGGGTGTAAGTAGACATATATAGATGTAGGATCATGCATATACAAATTGTTATATTTTTTTTTTTTAAATCCACCGTTAGATCAAGTTCAAATTTAGATACAAAAGCAATAAGTTAATTTTTATTTGGAAATTGTTTCTAAGTAATTCCGAACGACACGATAAAAAAATTTAAGTCGGTTTTCCTAAAGATAAGTCAATATGACTCTCTAAGATGAACAATGCGCATGATTTTTGCATGCAACATCAGAATGATCGATCATGAAATCAAGAACGATCGATCCATTCTTGCAAAAATTCCAAATAATTTAGATAGTTTTGGTCTAGAGCATCATAATGAACATGACATAGATTGAGTTATATCGTTGTAGGCCTTGTGAGAATTTTGGTAGTTTTTAATAGATTTTTTTGTTATCCAGATTTCTTCCAAAATACTTAAGGCCAATATATACAATTTAAGCCACTTTTGGAGGCTTCACTCTATTTTTCTATTCATATTTTTTTGTAAGTTTAGGGAATACGAATCTATGATTCTACATCTTTGCGAAGATTAAGAACACAATTGAATCCATGAGGAGACACGGTTAGGCGTCAATGGATCACTTGAATAACAAAAAGAACAATTAACTCTGGAAAGCATAAAAAGATCTAAAATATTTTCCTCATCACCACTTACCACCTTACTAAAACTTAAATAAAAAGAACTGTGGTATTGTTACAACAACAAAAAAATTGTGAGGAAAAGGGATTTTATTGCTTTAAAATTCAACCCGATAATTAGATTCAAAAGCAAAAATTCTTTTAGACAGAATTTTTTGTCAATAAATTAGCCATGCTTCGTTAGATAAAAGAAACAAGCAAACAAAAGCTTGAACCATAAACTGATGTTATGAAAGATTTCATGAAATTCATTCATCATGTTTCCAAATGAGGAGATTAATACAACATTCAATTTTCTGAAACATCTCTCTAAAATCCCGACAAGAGTTACACGTATTGCTAGAGCTTCTCCCAACAAAGCAGATGGGACATTTTTTGGGGAAGATATGTGAATCTCATAAGGGGATTTATTGAGTGCATTGAAACAACCATCCCAACCCATAGTCAAAAGAATTTGTATTGGAAGTTGCTTCAGTTGTACACATAATCCCTCCGTTGCAAAATAGTTGTCATTCTAGGTGATTTCACGTGTATTAAGAAAACATATTAGAAATTCTGTTTTACCCTTAAAAATGAATATAACTCTTTCTATTCTTCATAAGACCTGAGGTTAAATTTGATATTTAAAATCAAAATATGCATTGAAAATGTAAAACGACAACTAATTTAAAACAAAAAATAAAGTCTAAAACGACAACTATTTTGCAACGGAGGGAGTAATATATATGGTGCCCACATGAGGCACATTTACAAGAACAGTGTTGTTAATCATGTCATGCTCAAGCGTCTATCCTTTTGACTATTGTATTATCTTTCTCTCAAAAACTGAAATATGTGAAGATCAACTAATTTATCGTTGTTCAAAAGTTATAGCAAACCTAAAGACCACGAACAGCGTATGAGTGATCGACGATAAGCAACTAGACTATTTTTTGGTGCTTTGAAAACACTTCATAACTGATTTTTCTAATATACCTCCTCAATAAATAAGGAGGATTTGTGGCAATAATTTTCCGGATAAAATCTTTACAACAAGATACTCCATTCTTTTTAGTAATCTAGTATATCCTAATTTTGCTAGTAAAGCATCATCCATGTTCTTTATGCCTCTAGTGTTTTCTGCTAGGCTTAGCTTATCTCAAGCAATCCAACTCTTCTGCGCTTGTCTGATTTATCATCCCACCCAACACAGTTTCATAAAGATTGAGTTCTTTTGTATAGAGATATTGATAACTTTAAGCAATACATTGCATAGAAATGCTTATCATATATAACAAATTTTAATATAGCCCAGCACTATATATAAAGAATGATGACTAACTTTGTTACTTATGGTTGATCGAATCCATGATTGCAATAAAACTATTCATCTTATATTCGTATTTCCTATCTTCAATAATGTTAGTTTGTTTTTTTTCCTTTGTGATCAAAGATCCTTCTTGATTTTTTCCCCTTAAAGTCCCACAATGTTTTTGCTGAGAAAATAGTAGTTGATTTTGCAAAGTCGATGCTTTGTCTTAAGGCGGTCTCATATATTTGGAGAACCTTACAACTCTCCACTTAAACCCTATAAAAGGACATACCTTACAACTCTCCACTTAAACCCTATAAAAGGACATGGTTTAGTATGATAAAAGGACATTGTGTTGGTTGCTTTGAGCCATTCATATCTTAGAGAGAGAGTCGTCTTGCAGTTAACCGATAAAATTTATGTAACATATGAAAAAATAGAAGAATATATGATACTGTCTTAGGGAAGCTTTTTGATAAGGAAAATTAGGAGACTTTATTCAAATACTATGGAAACACAATATCTCCAATGTTTCCTATAAGAAATCACATTAAATACGACCATAAATCTTGTTTATGTCTATTTAACAACCATTGCATGCAGAACATGTTTTTTAGCTCCTAACACGTGTGTATATTACTCGCGTGCGATTTCTCTCTCAAAACAAAACCGCAGCTTTCATCTCCGTTAACCGCCACTAGCCTCTCCGGTGTCCGGCCTCGACCGGCGCTGTGAGAGGGTCACCTCTTCTCCCTTCTTTCTGGTTACCCTTCGGCACTAATCCAATCTGATTACTTGGGATGTTTTCTCTCTCGCGATGAGTGGTCGGCGGCTCCAGTGTATGTGACGGCCGCGTCTAAGGGGGTGATTTCTCTCTTGTGGTGGTTCTTCGCTAGTCGACGGCGACGGATTGCAGCAGGGTCTAGCTAAAGATCCCCACTTTCCTCACGCATGTCTCCCTCCATAGATCTATTTTCTAGATATGCCCCGATCTCGCATAAATCGAACGGTGGAGCGACGTCTAGTGGTCCGATTTATGTTCATGCGTCTCCAACCGGTTGCGACATCTTCCATTTGTTTGGTTGATCCACCGCGCCTCCTTCCTCTTCCGGTGGTTGGCTTCAGCTCCGACGTTGAACCCACGCGAGGATGGATTTTTTTACTAGTGGCAGCCTCTATCTTCGCTGGAATGTTTGGGGTAATCTCTCGGTGTTGTGATATTCGGAGATATCTGGTGGCCGAGACACATTCCAGAGCCTTTGTGGCTCTTGGTCTCTCCCTGTTGATGAAGCTATTAGAGCCTCGGTCTCCTTGTCCTAACCATTGAGATTGGTTTTTGAGCATTTTGTTTTGTTGGCTCTTTTCATGGATCCTCTTTTGGCGATAGGTCTCGACGAATTGGATGCTTCTTCTTGTTTCATGGCGTTGTAGGCAACAACAAGTGATCTCGATTGTGTTCTCTGTAGCTTCTCGGGTCAGTTTCTCCTTTGTTGTTTCTTGGTTTAGCCTTCTATACCCATGGTTTTGCATCCTAAGCATCGTTCAGCTACCGGTGGTTGCTATTGGTTCGATCTGTGTTTTGCTTCCCGTGTGTCAAGTAGTTTTGATTTGCGCTGTTGTTGTTGTGGCTTCCCTTTGATGTTGTTGTTGATGTCGTTTGCAAGCATTACGCTTGAATGGTTACATTTGCTTGTGTGCTAGAGGAGTTAGTAAAGCTTTATGTGTTTGTGTGAGTTTTTATTTACCATATCCAGATCTGTACTAGCCAAGTAGGGTGAGTTATCCCGTTCACGGCGTAAAGTTAGCGAGGTCTCTTCTTTAAGTTAGCTCATGGAAATGTTATCAAGTGGCTCTCACGTTTGAGGAGTGCGTGATCGAAGACTTGTGATCTAATCCATTGACGACTTAATCCTGGACCTCGACGGAAAGGTTTCTAGCGATGCTCGCGACAGTTTCTCGGCTTGAGCGGAATGCATTTTGCGTCTTCATCTCACACAATGGATTTCGGAGGAACAATTTAACAACGTCATCACTTCGTCGGTTCCATAACTGTTGTGTTATGTTGAGCGACGGACTGAAAACCGCTTGTGAATTATGATTCTCATGTTTTTAATTTTTTTTGCCATGAAATCATGTATTAGGTTTATAATTTGCTTTGTAAACAAAAACCTATTCATTCCTAATGAAATATTTACAATTTAGCACACACAAAAAACACGTGTGAGTAGTGACGAATATCATAAGTGATTGAGAAGTTATTGGCAATAGCTCTTCCAAGTACAAATGTTAACTAATTTTTGAGATAAAAAATGACATGCAATTAGGTCCACTTTGTGAGAATTTTGGTAATGAGCCCCATATTGCATAGTGCTTTGAGATGGTATATAGCTATGTAACGAGGACCCAATTGATATAAATTCTAAGCTTTACATGTGCCACTATCCTTGGTTATGAACCAAAATAAAGACCTTCTAAACTTCTTAGGTAATATTTGTTTCCAAACCAAGAGCCAATACCTCAACCGGTAAAGATCTCAGGCAAAGCCTAGATGTCGCTGGTTCGAGTGGCGCTTGGGACGAAACTAATATTACATGATGTGGTTTCGGACCTGGGGGGATTATGGGCTTAGGCCCGGAACCTCCTGGTAATTCAAAAAAAAAAAAATATCCGTTTCCAATACGAATGAAAGGAACCGGTCCATAAATCACCGAAGCAAAATGCTTTTTCCTCGTGTGGATGACGAAGTTGCACGGAGTAGCAATGGACTTGTCGTTCAAAATTCGATGACATGGTTAGTTTAAAACATTAAATACTTCATGAACCACTCAATAAAAATCTATAAAAGCGATGAAAATGTAAGGTTTTTTTAAACACAAGTCATGAGAGGTTACTATGTGTCACATATTCTTTTGACATTTGGCTTTCTAATTTTTTACTAGTATTTGAAAAAATACTTTAACAATTAAGTCCACCAATTTAATAGCTAATTCAATGTTACTTAATTCCAATAAGTTACAATACATATTAGCCATTTTTTCTTTCTTTGAAACCCACAAATTTTTTATTTATTAAATCTGTATTCTTATATAATATAGTAATATTTCTCTAAATTTAAGTCATGAGAGGTTACCATGTGTCAGTTCTTCTTTTGATTTTCTTTTTTTTATGTATTCATTGAAGAAAAAGAAAAATTAAGTGTTTTTATAACTTTTAAAAAAAATTCCAACAATTTAATAACTAATTCTAATGTAAATTAATTTCAACAAGTTACAATATTTAATCGTTTTTTCTTTGGTATCCATAAAAATTTTTGATTCCAAATTAGATGTGTTCTTCTTATTTGAAAAATAGATATTTGATTTATTAAACACAAAAATAGATTATGTGGATAAAATTGGTACATAAAACCTTAGTAGAACCAAATTAAAACCTAACTAACAAAGAACCTAATTTTACATATATTCTAGTATCTCAGAAGAACGATTTTTTTAAAATTATTAACAAAAAATGTACACACCTAGATGTTTAATTTCAAAAATATTTAGTGCTACATGCAACAAATAGTAGATAGTATAACATATATTTTGCTTTATTTTTGCTAAACAATTATTTAATATTGTATCGTTTTATTGAAATAAGCATTTTACAACTATAATCAATCATTTTTTGTTGTTGCATGTATTAATTTTATATTAGTGTTTTCAAATGTAGTTAAATGAGTCACTTATAATAGAGACATTTCACATTTTACCTTTTCTCCATTTTGTGGACAATTTGATTTGGTTTGTGGGCTGTTTAAATTTTAATTTTATTGGTCGCATGTTAATGAAACATTTTCCATGTATTTTGTTCATGAAACTATTCCCCTGTTTTTGGTTCACATGTTTAACTTATCGGTTGCAATACTTGGACGACTTTGTTACTTGGCTTCTGACTTTTACTTCAACGTCTGAGTAACATAAAATTTAGAGGCTCTGTTACTTATTTTGATATGTGATGTTGATCTTGATGCATCTTCATATGTGGGTTCTATGGACACTAAAATACATTTCTAGATCAGAAAAGACGGCAATTCTACAAAGATTGCTTCATGGAAGGATCGATCGACTTCATTTTCGGTAAAGCCTTTACCAAGTCCACCAATCTATTTCTTAATGTTCAAGTCCAACACAAAAAGCTTTACGTGTAGATTAACATTTTGAAAAGGAGAATATCTTTTGACATTTGGCTTTTTAATTTATTTTTTAAGAAGAAAAATTACGTGATTTAAAAAAAATACTTTAACTATTAATTCCAACAAGTTTATAGCTACTTTAGTGTTAGTTAATTCAAACAAGTTACAATACATATTAAAAATTATCTTATTCTTTTTGAAACCCACAAAAATTTATAATTCTAAATTAAATGTATTATTGCAAATTTTTAACTGTTTGGAAACTAAATATTTTATTTATTAAATTCATCTACCTATATAATATAGTAAGATTTCTCTAAACTAAAGTCATGAGAGGTTGCTATGTGTAATCTCTTCTATTATTATTTTTGTTTTTTTGTTTTCACTGAAAAAAAGAAAAATTAAGTGTTCAAAAAAGAAAAATTAAGTGTTTTCATAACTCTAAAAACTAATATCAATAATTTAATAGCTAATTCTAATATAAATTATTTCCAACAAGTTACAATATCTAGCCGTTATATAATTATGATTCCAAATTAGATGTGTTCTTCTTACTTTCTTTATTTAGCTGTTATTTGGAAAATATATATTTTATTTATCAAACACAAAAATATATTGTACAAGACAAATGTTTATAACAAAAAGTCGTAAAACAAAAGCTTTAATAAAAAGAAGTGTAACATGAACAAAAACAACAACAAAATGTTGTGAGAAAATTAGAACTTTTAAGAATGTTATAATGCTAAAGTCTTACTAGAGAAATGTATTTTTTTTTTTAGTCCTCACAGCTTTTAGCGCCAGCCAAACTCCCCCCAATACAATTAATATAATTTGTTGTGGACAAAGTAATGTTCCTAAATCCTAACCAGGATTCTCCGAAGAAAACTTTACTCCACCACAAATTGTGAATCTAGGAAAACAAATTTATTTCACTATTGAATCAATGTTAAAGATAAAAATCACAATAAAGCAATAATGAGTGAGACAAAATTACAATCAAACTTCAATTATTCTCTCAGTACGATCCAAAGTTCTCATTAAATAAAAAAACATTTCTGTTGAGATCATGTCCCAGTAAAAGTACAGCATACTACAACTTATCTAATCAATATATTTTTTTAACAAACGTGTTTAATACAAGAAAAAAGACAACCAATAATTTTTTTAAGGAACCATACTGAATATTGATAAAGACATACAAGTTAGAGATTTGTACCAAATAAAATGTCTTCTGTATGCTGTAACTTTTATTAATGAACGACATATTTTGTTTTTCACATAACATTACATATGTCCAATAATTTTCTACAAATGGTTAATCTTCTAACGTAGATACTTGTTTACGATAAACATCAAATTTATGTAATATTAAATACACAAATAGTCAATAAATTATAAATTTTTGCATAATTTATAATGTTAATTTTTAAACTCACGCAAGGCGTGACAATCCCTAATATTATTAATAAACTGATGTTCTTCATGATGTGTCATCCCAACTCACATTAGAATATAATGAAGCGATTGTATATACACGTCGGCTCATCATTGTATTGTTAAGATTAAGAAAACATTGTATTGTTTCTTTCATTTTTATGGAGCAACATACAAGAAAAAGGAACTTGAAACGTCTAATGTATAACCGTCTTCTGTACCCAATCGTCTGCTATATAATAAGCCAATCGAGTCGTGCCCTTGGCCAGATTTAAAAGTGAATTTAAGAAATAGATTGGTGGACTTGGTAAAGGCTTTACCGAAAATGAAGTCGATCGATCCTTCCATGAAGCAATCTTTGTAGAAATGCCGTCTTTTCTGATCTAGAAATGTATTTTAGTGTCCATAGAACCCACATATGAAGATGCATCAAGATCAACATCACATATCAAAATAAGTAACAGAGCCTCTAAATTTTATGTTACTCAGACGTTGAAGTAAAAGTCAGAAGCCAAGTAACAAAGTCGTCCAAGTATTGCAACCGATAAGTTAAACATGTGAACCAAAAACAGGGGAATAGTTTCATGAACAAAATACATGGAAAATGTTTCATTAACATGCGACCAATAAAATTAAAATTTAAACAGCCCACAAACCAAATCAAATTGTCCACAAAATGGAGAAAAGGTAAAATGTGAAATGTCTCTATTATAAGTGACTCATTTAACTACATTTGAAAACACTAATATAAAATTAATACATGCAACAACAAAAAATGATTGATTATAGTTGTAAAATGCTTATTTCAATAAAACGATACAATATTAAATAATTGTTTAGCAAAAATAAAGCAAAATATATGTTATACTATCTACTATTTGTTGCATGTAGCACTAAATATTTTTGAAATTAAACATCTAGGTGTGTACATTTTTTGTTAATAATTTTAAAAAATCGTTCTTCTGAGATACTAGAATATATGTAAAATTAGGTTCTTTGTTAGTTAGGTTTTAATTTGGTTCTACTAAGGTTTTATGTACCAATTTTATCCACATAATCTATTTTTGTGTTTAATAAATCAAATATCTATTTTTCAAATAAGAAGAACACATCTAATTTGGAATCAAAATTTTTTATGGATACCAAAGAAAAAACGATTAAATATTGTAACTTGTTGAAATTAATTTACATTAGAATTAGTTATTAAATTGTTGGAATTTTTTTTAAAAGTTATAAAAACACTTAATTTTTCTTTTTCTTCAATGAATACATAAAAAAAAGAAAATCAAAAGAAGAACTGACACATGGTAACCTCTCATGACTTAAATTTAGAGAAATATTACTATATTATATAAGAATACAGATTTAATAAATAAAAAATTTGTGGGTTTCAAAGAAAGAAAAAATGGCTAATATGTATTGTAACTTATTGGAATTAAGTAACATTGAATTAGCTATTAAATTGGTGGACTTAATTGTTAAAGTATTTTTTCAAATACTAGTAAAAAATTAGAAAGCCAAATGTCAAAAGAATATGTGACACATAGTAACCTCTCATGACTTGTGTTTAAAAAAACCTTACATTTTCATCGCTTTTATAGATTTTTATTGAGTGGTTCATGAAGTATTTAATGTTTTAAACTAACCATGTCATCGAATTTTGAACGACAAGTCCATTGCTACTCCGTGCAACTTCGTCATCCACACGAGGAAAAAGCATTTTGAAAAGGAGAATATCTTTTGACATTTGGCTTTTTAATTTATTTTTTAAGAAGAAAAATTACGTGATTTAAAAAAAATACTTTAACTATTAATTCCAACAAGTTTATAGCTACTTTAGTGTTAGTTAATTCAAACAAGTTACAATACATATTAAAAATTATCTTATTCTTTTTGAAACCCACAAAAATTTATAATTCTAAATTAAATGTATTATTGCAAATTTTTAACTGTTTGGAAACTAAATATTTTATTTATTAAATTCATCTACCTATATAATATAGTAAGATTTCTCTAAACTAAAGTCATGAGAGGTTGCTATGTGTAATCTCTTCTATTATTATTTTTGTTTTTTTGTTTTCACTGAAAAAAAGAAAAATTAAGTGTTCAAAAAAGAAAAATTAAGTGTTTTCATAACTCTAAAAACTAATATCAATAATTTAATAGCTAATTCTAATATAAATTATTTCCAACAAGTTACAATATCTAGCCGTTATATAATTATGATTCCAAATTAGATGTGTTCTTCTTACTTTCTTTATTTAGCTGTTATTTGGAAAATATATATTTTATTTATCAAACACAAAAATATATTGTACAAGACAAATGTTTATAACAAAAAGTCGTAAAACAAAAGCTTTAATAAAAAGAAGTGTAACATGAACAAAAACAACAACAAAATGTTCTGAGAAAATTAGAACTTTTAAGAATGTTATAATGCTAAAGTCTTACTAGAGAAATGTATTTTTTTTTTTAGTCCTCACAGCTTTTAGCGCCAGCCAAACTCCCCCCAATACAATTAATATAATTTGTTGTGGACAAAGTAATGTTCCTAAATCCTAACCAGGATTCTCCGAAGAAAACTTTACTCCACCACAAATTGTGAATCTAGGAAAACAAATTTATTTCACTATTGAATCAATGTTAAAGATAAAAATCACAATAAAGCAATAATGAGTGAGACAAAATTACAATCAAACTTCAATTATTCTCTCAGTACGATCCAAAGTTCTCATTAAATAAAAAAACATTTCTGTTGAGATCATGTCCCAGTAAAAGTACAGCATACTACAACTTATCTAATCAATATATTTTTTTAACAAACGTGTTTAATACAAGAAAAAAGACAACCAATAATTTTTTTAAGGAACCATACTGAATATTGATAAAGACATACAAGTTAGAGATTTGTACCAAATAAAATGTCTTCTGTATGCTGTAACTTTTATTAATGAACGACATATTTTGTTTTTCACATAACATTACATATGTCCAATAATTTTCTACAAATGGTTAATCTTCTAACGTAGATACTTGTTTACGATAAACATCAAATTTATGTAATATTAAATACACAAATAGTCAATAAATTATAAATTTTTGCATAATTTATAATGTTAATTTTTAAACTCACGCAAGGCGTGACAATCCCTAATATTATTAATAAACTGATGTTCTTCATGATGTGTCATCCCAACTCACATTAGAATATAATGAAGCGATTGTATATACACGTCGGCTCATCATTGTATTGTTAAGATTAAGAAAACATTGTATTGTTTCTTTCATTTTTATGGAGCAACATACAAGAAAAAGGAACTTGAAACGTCTAATGTATAACCGTCTTCTGTACCCAATCGTCTGCTATATAATAAGCCAATCGAGTCGTGCCCTTGGCCAGATTTAAAAGTGAATTCAAGGTCCCACGGCGACGATACATAAAAGGATTTGCTTTTACCAAATCGCCGCACAAGATTATAAAAAGGACTTTGCTTTAATAATTGGTCCGCCGATATGGAAACCAATACTTTAAAGAAATTTCATGCACTAGTTAAAAATATTTTAAATATTATCGTTTGAAAGAAAGCATTCGTGTTAGCAGATTATTCAATTCATTACGACAAAACGTTGACTTGTACTCCTGAACAATAAATTTATTGAATAATGCTTACGATAATAAGTCAACTTTATTGTTCAGGTTTTGCTACAACTTCTATTCTCAGATTTTTTGTTTCATTCGTGCTAATTTGAGAATAGAAGTTGTAGCAAAACCTAAACAATAAAGTTGATAATAAGTTGATAATGGTGGTGGTTTAATGAAGATTTTTGATTGGTGAAAACTTACTTTTAGCTTACTAAGAAATTCAAGAATTAGTCTGGTTTCATTTCAACATTTAGAAGTTTTTAAAAGATGATACATGATAGTAATAGATTTTTTTTTTCTCAACCAAATAGTAATTGATTTTTATACTATAATTTTAAATTAATTTTCTAAACGTTTTTACGTTTTGTGTTTTATTCTTTGTTTTTTTAATAATTTAAACAAATAGAATTCAATATTTGTAATTTCTATTTTTTAATATTTTTATATTATATCTATAGTAGTAAAAGTTTTTAGATATTAGATTGGTAAAGATAAGAACATGATCAATGTTGGGAAAATCTTATGGAATATTTATGTGAAATTCTCACTTTAAACAAAAAAGTATTCATTGATAAAAATTTAGTTGGAAGTATTTATGTCATAAGGGAAAAATTGGCATAGTAGTATTTCAAAAATAGTAAATTTAGATTTGTGGTTTCCAGCAATTAAAAATGCTAAATGTTAGAGTTATAACTTGTTACATATTTTGATATATTTGTAGACCAAATTTTGTCTCTTATTAAATTTTGATATAAATTTTAATAAGTTTAAGAACCTATTATGAAATACTCATATTTTTTTCCTATAATCGCTAACTATGATAACCTAGAAATTAGAATGAAGATGATAGTCTAAATATTTGAATTTGAGTGTTGTTTTTTTAATCTTTAGTTAAACCATTTATTGGATTTTTGTTATTTCAAATATCTTTTTTTTTAAATGGTTTTGATTTTTAATAATTTTTGTTTCATGATAATAATATATATATGTATATATATACACGTTTCCAAAACGTACTTGTTTCCTTTTTTTTTTGAAAAACTCGTTTCCGCGTTTTATAACGTTTCGCTTCCACCAATGTTTTGAAAACCGGACCGGACCGGGGGTCGGACCGGGTTCAACCGTGAACCGGTCGCCTACCCGGGTTGGGTTGACCCGGGTTTAAGTTTTTTTTTTTTTTTTTGAAAATTTACAGTTTTTTACATTTTTCATATTTAATTTTTATAATTAAAATTTATAAAAACAAATACTAGTTTTGAATTTAGTTAATTTTTGTTATGGTTTAATGTTTTTAATTTTTTTTTACATATAAACTTAACTATTTTTTATTAAATTTGTTTTTAAATAGTTTTTTTGTTATTAAAATGATTTTTCTCATGATTAATATTTAGAAATATGTTTATTTAAAGGTTATATTATATATTTGGATATTATAATTATACAAAAACTATATATATTACTATTTTTAAAAACACTATTAAACCCGGTTCGACCCGGTTCGAACCGGTCGAACCACATTAACCCATGATCCAAAAGCTTTTCCGGTTCGGTCGTCGGTCCGGTTTTAAAAACATTGTCTTCCACATACCCGTTTCCGATTCCATGCAGCATAGGTCCTATATGGAATATTGAACTTCATAATGCATTAATTAAGTGAACATTTGTGGTCTGAATATACTAATTCTGAAAATTAGTAAAATGTCATTTTTTGTCACTTTTTATATATTTACCGACTGTAATTTTTGATAAATTAAATTTAAGCATACTAAAGCTTTATCAAAACTACTAAATAAAAAATCAAAATTAGTTTAATAATATAATAATAGAGAATATTCTCTTTTAGTGTGATTTGGTTTTGTGGTTGGAGAAGGAAAAGTGTTTGGTGCAAAAATTACACTAAAATAGTGTAATTTCAACACCAAAATGGTATTTGTGGTTGGAGATGCCTTAAGTATTGAATGATACAGTGTCCAATTTCGCATACGGTTTTGTAGGCAACTAATTTTTAGAGTTGTTACTGAGATTTAGTTTAAAAATCTCCATGAAAAATATAAAACAACTTTGTTTACGAAACAAAAAAAAAAATCTTGAATACACATTTATTATGAAATAGTTATTCACATTTGTAGAATTAATTGTGTGTTGCCACTTGTCATGCATAACTGACCCTCTTTTGAACCAAATATACTTGAGCGGTTGAACCATTCCGATCTACTTAGTCTCAACTCACAACATGGTTGCGTGAGATTACTTTGTCATACGTCTTTAGTTTTTACATGTAAGATCATTTTTTTGGGGCCGGCAGAGATAAAGTGTAAGATCATTTTCTGTTGAATATTTTTCAATGGGGTTATCAAAATATTAGTATAAAATAATAATCCCTCCGTTTCATAATATAAGTTGTTTTCAGATTTTTATGTACTTTTTATATTTACTGGATCTTGTGTGACAAATAGTATACATTATGAAATGGATGGAGTAATATTATTATACCATAAAAGTAATAATGAGAACTTTTTGAGTGAATTTTTAAGTTTTCAAATATCCAACAATATTTATTACTTTAATCATACTATCATTTTTTTTCTTCTTCTAAAATTCATTCATTCATAAACGAAATATGATACACGGGTGAGATACAATTTTTATACACAAAAGCCTTAAGAAAAAGGAAAACAACTGGAACTAAAGACACGAGAAGATCCAATCAAACGCAAGCAACTGATAACTTGAAAAGAACATGAAGAGATGCACCAATTTCAACAAATTGGGCGAGGTAGTACTGCCTCGAAATCTATCTCTTCAACACCAAGCCATCAAACTGAGATCAAGATCATGCACAGAAGGCATACCAAAGCTGTAAAGATAATACACATGGAAACCAGAATTGCAAACAAACCAAGGTAATAATCCACTGCAACAAGCTCGGCAAAATGCATAACCGGAGAGAAAACAACCGGACCAAATTAAACAGCGCGACAAAGGAAGAGGGAAATCCAACCAACCCGATAAAACTAAGACCGAAGACTCTCCAAAAAGGTCACAACAAGCAACCATCTTTAGAGATCTCACCACCATATCGTAAGAGGACAAAATTCGGAATAGAACTGACGAAAAGCACGCAACCGCAACGAAAGCAGCTATGCCACACCCTCAAGAGGCCCCCGAAGTCCAATGTAATTGGGCGCTACCGATTCCACGTGCTCCAGTTCTCCGATCCTAGTATAAAGACCCCACCGATAAAGCAACGGATCTAGCAAGAAAATACCACAAACCCCAAGGTCTGAAGCGAATCCCGCGTTCAAGGAAGGCCTCAAACGAGCGCAAAACCAGAAAAAGCTTATGTCTTGTCCACTATTCTAACCCACAACTACCAAACAAACTCCTATGAAAACAAAGCCAAGGACAAAGGACTAAAACACAACTCATACTTCTATGAAACGGATCCAAACCAAACCGACAAGAACCAAAGAGGACAAAACTAAGAGAAACCACTAACTAGACCGCAAAGCAAAAGAGTGGTGACCGATGGAGAGATTTACAGCTAACGGCGGGCCGAGCATGACCTGGACGGAGATAGATAGGAACCGAAATCTAATCTCGTGAGAAACAAGATCCATGCACCACCCATCTATAAGTCCACCGAAACCTTGACTACGAGCCATCAACACGAGCCCTGACCATACCCGAACCACAACCAGAGCCCCTTCCACCGATCTTGTAACTCAAACCATCGAACCAAAAAATCACTCAAAGAGATGCGTACCCGAGACAAAAGAGAAACGAAGAGGACCGGTACCAGTGCTAGATGAGCCACCGGCACCGGTCAGGCCGGAGAAGAACGAGAAAAGGACCTGAAAAAAAATCGCCAAAAAAATATCTCTCAGATCCACTTTTTTTAATCGTCCCACTTTAATCATACTATCATATTACTATTGTTATTTTATACTAGTGTTTTGAAAACCTTATTGAAATATTTTCGATGGGAATGCTCTAGAATAAAGGTAAAGATTTGATGCATGCAAAGCTATTATTTAAAAAGTCACTTTATAGGGATAAGCTTTCTGCAAAAGGTTTTTTTTTTCCATGAAAGTTATCTTAAATAAAAGGGGAATTATGGCCAATGACGCAAAAAAATTTAATAATTCACGTACTAACGCATTTTACTGTGCACATCGAAAGTCTGTATATCTTGTGTAATTTGGACGATTTTACCCTCAACGACAAACACAGCTTTCACCGTTGACTCAGCCAATACGGAACACGTCGTCGGTTTATCAACATCTCAGAGAGAAGAATTTATTACATAGCTATGAAATTGGGTCCACAAAGGTGAAACTCAGACATGTTTCTGTATTATTTTACATAGTTACATAATCAAAGCTCTATCAAAACACTGATTTGCTTGAGTTCATCCGAACTTTTGTGTGTAATTAGGGTATAGTTTTAGGGGGTAGGGTTTGAGTTTGGGGTTTAGGGTTTAGTTTTGAATGTTAAATTTTGGGGTTTGGGTTAACTATTCCAAAATTAGGGTATAGTTTTAGGGGGTAGGGTCTGGGTTTGGGGTTTAGTTTTGAATGTTAAATTTTTGGGTTTGGGTTAACTATTCCAAAATTAGGGTATAGTATTAGGGGGTAGGGTTTGGATTTGGGGTTTAGGGTTTAGTTTTGAATGTTAAATTTTTGGGTTTGAGTTAACTATTCCAAAATTAGGGTATAGTTTTAGGGGGTAGGGTCTGGGTTTGGGGTTTAGGGTTTAGTTTTGAATGTTAAATTTTTGGGTTTGGGTTAACTATTCCAAAATTAGGGTATAGTTTTAGGGGGTAGGGTTTGGGTTTGGGATTAAGGGTTTAGTTTTGAATGTTAAATTTTTGGGTTTGGGTTAACTATTCCAAAATTAGGGTATAGTTTTAGGGGGTATGGTTTGGGTTTGGGGTTTAGGGTTTAGTTTTGAATGTTAAATTTTTGGGTTTGGGGTAACTATTCCAAAATTACTACATAGAAATAATTTTGTTTATGTAATATAGAACACAAATATATAAAGGATAAAAGAGACAAAACACCCTCAAATCACATCACTCATTTGTTATTCTCTTTATTTTTTTTATTACATAACTATTACCCTAATAAATTTATTAAAATGCCTTAGTTTCCTAAAAGCCCCTAAATAAAAAGGTTCTATCATGGGTTGAATTCTTGAATATCACAAAGCTATAAATAAGACTACGTTTATATTTGGTGGGATTATCCATTTGTGACCAATGGATCATATGTACTTATGTAGTCACTGGGAACAAAAACCAAGAGAAGATATAAACTTTTGAGTTTGTTCTTTTTTTTGGCACAAAGATAAATTTTGGAAATGATCCATATAACATAAGATATGGAGATGATCCATTTCTTTATTTCAAACTCTTGCGAGTACACGATGAATGAAACTGATAAAACAAAATGAGATAAAATATGGTGTAAACCTACTCATTTTAGAAAATATCCTTAAAGTTTGATAAAAGATAAAACAGACTATCGATTTTATTGAAACATAATAAATACTAAAAATAGTTTTCTTACATACATAGTTTTTTTTCGTTGTGATTTCATTCCATGGGTCTAATTAACACTTACACGAACCTATCATCTATCTAAAATGTTGATTTCTCCAACATCGCATACGGATCTTAAGTGTTGTTATTTTTAGCTCTTACAAACATTCAATATAAATCTAACTTTCTATAGCTTTCGAGATTAGCTTATAAAATTCATATGATTTTTTTTGTCCTGTCTGGTTGCATATATGTATGTGACTTTACAGCCTTTTTGTTGTTTGTTAGTTGAAACAGCCTTATCGTTTATTTTTACATTTTTTGTTTTGATAAAATATTTTAACATTTTTATGTTTTGGATTCTGCCATTTTATTTCTCTAGGAAACATTGATTTCTCCAATACAGTACATGAAAGCTGAAAATAGCAACAAAACAATCAGAAAGTAACCGACGGAAGAGGCAGAGATTGAGAATTCAAATTTTCTCAGTAATTAAGAAACAAAAACAAGAAAAAGACAAGCAAAAAAGTAGTCAAACTCACCAAAAACAAAACTATTTTTCTAATATTGAACCATTTTCTTATTAATCTGTTGTCTAAATGGACTTTTAAAGCCCACGGTTGAGTGTATAAACAAAACTATTTTTTTTTTTTTCATCAAAAAAAAAGAAGAAAATTTCTAATGGAATCAGAGCCAAATATTTTAGTTTTAAAACAGTAAAAACATTTCGTGTTGTCAACAATAACAAAACAAATCAACAAAATGAAAATAAAACAAAACATATTCCCTCCGTTGCAAATTATTTGTCATTCACAAAAATTAAGAAAACAATTAAATTTTCTGTTTCACCTCTAATTAATACATTATTTTGTTTGATAGAAATAATTATTAAACTGAAAGTTAATTGTAAAAAATAGAAAAATAGTAATAAATCTGCATTGGAAACGACAAATAATATAAAACAAAAAATAAAGGCTAGAATGACAACTAATATGCAACGGAGGGAGTATCACTTGATTCACATCATTCGTCTCTTGTTGTTGATGCCAACGGTAACATAACAAACAATAATTAATTTCCAAGCTAAACACATGTTAGGAATGGGATGATTCTAAAACCTATTATGGGCACCGGTCCTGAGAGAAACGTGATGAAGCATGGATATCTGGTTTCCAAAATTTAACAGTTAATATACATTAATTTACATTTGCTCACATATGTAAAAAACAATCATAGATCTCAGGCCGGCTTTGTTTTGGATAAAACCAAAAAATATGAAAACAAGGAAAATTTTATTTTTTTGGGGACAGAAAATGGAAAATAAATATTAGAAAAAAAGGTCTAGGTCTTGCATGTGTCCCGTGGCTATGATTAATAAATACTTGGCACGTTTTACTGCTCAGTAATCATTGCTCACGAACTAAAATACCATGTTTGCAATGGCCCAATGCGATTGGGACACATTTCTATTTTCCACTATCGACTTCAGTTCAACAAGACCAACCCAACTAAAGGTCAAAAACATCTCATTTTCAACAAGGTCAGATAATTCATAATTCTATAATGAAAAACATGTATGCCATTGCCATTTCCCAAGTCAAAAATATACTCCCTCCGTTCTTTAAAGAATTGTTTTTCTAGAGTTTTCACGCATATTAAGAAAACAAATTAATGTTTGACTAGAAATGTATTGGTTTTTGTACTAAACAATTTTTTATAAGTTTGACCCAATAACAATCCAATAAAATCAATTAATATGTCTTGAAATCTACAATTTATAATTATTATTGCATAGAAAATGTAAAAAATCAATTTTTTTAAAACAATTTTTTTTTCTAGAACATCAATCTTTAAAGAACGGAGGGAGTATTTATAGTCAAATATATGACTTTCGACCAAAAAAATAAAAGTCAAATATATGACAAGAGTACTATTATGAACTAATAATTTTTTTTGTTTAAATAAGAAATGAAAGATGAAAAATTATTATATTATTTTGGTAATAAAACTTCTAAACATCATATATTATACTATTGATACATTTTGGTAACACCTAGCAAAATAGGTAAACCAAAACAATACACCTATTAAAATGGGCTGAAGTTTACATATCTAAGCCCATTATTTATTTGCCAAATACATACGAAAGCAAGTAAAAAACCATTACCTTTGCCTTACAAAAAGAAAACACAAGACCATAGATTCCAAGAATCTTTTTTCACAAAATTATTTCATCATGGAATCTTCTAATCTCCCTTAGAGAATCTCAACCCCCGAGAAAATCTAACTTACCACACATACATACATACATATGTTTTTAAACAAGACGGACTAAGCATACCAAAAACTATAATTTAGTTTCATAAGTCCGTTATATACTATACGTTGTTATTATGGCCGGTGTTGGCATGGTGCAAGAGGTGCATTTGCACCATGTCAATGTGATTTTTACAATTTTTTATTGGGTTTTAGAGCTATTTTTATAATTTTTATTAAATTTAAGAATTTTTTTGCAATTTTGGCACTATGTTCCTTAATAGTTTGGACCGGACTGTTACCATTCGAAGCCTTACTAACTCCAAAGTGACAAATCTTCGTAGCACATTTCTTCTTCCACGTAGACACTTGTACTCATATCAATGTACGATCTCGGTGGGGACATCAACGGCTCCTCCGCGAGCCTCAACATCATTTCGGCAGTTTCCTCTCCATCATCGTCCAATGTAGCAATCTCACTACTACCTGAGGAGGGCAAAACCGTAATTCCGTTACTAAACTCGGGCGGCCTGAAAATCTCGGCCGCCTCAGCTGCCGTGCGCCTGATTGTATCGGAATCAGTGGATTCCGACACGGGTAGCCGCCAAGCAGAGTCGGCGAAATTCAAACATGCGGATTTCCCGCGTAGAGCAAGCGCAGCCACGTCGTGAGCACGTGCCGCCATTTCTGCAGTTGGATAAGTGCCGAGCCAGACTCTGCGCTGGTGAATCGGTTCGCGGACTTCGCAAACCCATTTGTCACCGTTCCTACGCCGCACACCACGGTAGATTGGATGACGTGTCTCCTTGAAAATTCTCCTTCCTGCACGCTTCTTTGGCCGCATCTCTGGCACGACAATGTCGTCTTTTTCCATCTCTGATCTAGTTCCGATGAAATAGAGTAAAATGTTTAGGAACATAGTAAAATGCAAAAGAAAAAATAACACAGAAAATTCGAAAGATCAAACGAGTTCAAAATCTTCAAATTGAAAGTAGCTTGAACTAAAAATACCTTGAATTTTCTTTGCTTGATTCTTGAAATGAAGCTTTGATTTTTATGAGTTTGTTGTTGCTCTGTTTTTTTTGTTGGAAGTGAAGAGGAAGAGTGAAGTGAAGAGCGTGTGTATATAGGCTACGGTTGTTGTGGGACCCACGAAGTTACGAAACGGACGCGCGTAAGACATGGTGAAATTGAAATATCTCCCTCATTGTGAGTGCAAATGTTATGCTGGCAATAATAATAAACGTCCTTTTTGTATTAGCTGTTAATCGTTACAATTATATACAACTAGAGAGAGAATGTCCCACGCTTTGGGTGGGTTTTAGATTAACATGTTGAATTATGCAACAATATGTAGCATAGCGATATATTTAGTTATTTTTAAATTTGAATATTTTTTGTTTCTTATTACACAAATTTGTTGTTTTTGGTAACTAATTATTTACCCTATTAGGTTAAATATTATGTGCAAAAAAATTGATGTTTATAATGTACTATTTAATATATGTAACTTTAGAAGCTCGAATAATATTCATAGAGAAACTCTTAATGTTCATATTGCATCTTCTCGTGCAATCAAGTACTAACAAGTAGTAAGTGGTCAATTTGATTTTACACTTCCATGTTATTTTTACGAAATCATAATAATCTAGACTATATTCCTATCTTTTGTCCGATTCAGTATGCTCTGGATGAGGTCTCCCGTCTCCATAAGAGTGGAAGATTAGTATGTAAGTTGTGTTTCATAGATTTCGAGTGTTTTTTGTTATTCTGTTTCTTATGATTTAGGATTTGATTTCGTTAGGCTTAATGTTTGATCTTGATTTTCGGTAAATTTATATGTTTTTTTTGTGTGAGGTAACGAGAACTCGGTATTGAGATTTAAGTCGGTAAATAAATGACCTTCAATATTCAAAACCTCATTTAATTATAACGTTTTGATAGAAGGTTTTTTTTGTAACATCTCAACGAAAGGTTTTCTAAAACATGTCATTAATTGAAAATAAATACAATTAAATGTAAAAAAATAAAATAAAAAAGACAAATGTCAAAACATAAGATGACACATGGCAACCTCTCATGACTTAAGTTTTGAGAAACCTTAAAATATTATATAAGATTATTTATATATTTTTCAAAAACGCAAATATTAAAAAAGTTTTCTAAACAAAACATTACTCTTCAATAATTAACCCAAAATTAAATTCCACTATTTATTATTTTTATTGTAGAATTCAGAAAGTAAAAACTATAAAATAATAACAATTTTATAAAACGAACAAAAAGCACTTCTTAAATACAATGTTTGTTCCTAGGTTGCATGGAAACTCCGTCTGACGTGTGTTTTCTATTTTGGAAACGTTTCGGAATCAGAAACTCACGAAATTCCATAGAATCGCACTTCCTAAAAACATTTAATTTGGAAGAGCGTTTTCAATAAAAAAAAATAATTTGGAAACTCGACGGAAACTCTAATTCTATTTTGGAAACGCGGCGGAAACTTGTGTCCTAAACATCTCAATTTGCAAAAGTTTGATTTTGTTTTGGAAATACGATGAAAGATTATAATTTTATGTGATAATTAAATATTTTGAAAATATAGAGTTATATTTAGTATTTTTATAGGCTAAAACAACAAAATTGTTAAAGATTGCGTTTGTATGTTAAAAAATAAATTAGTATAATTTTAGGTTTTGTAAAGTTATTTATATTTATGTATATAATTTATGTTATTTAAATGCTTTTTAATATTGCTTTTGATGTTGTTTCATAAAAACATATACATACATATACAAAAATGTGTGTGTGCGTGTTTCCAAAACGTATCCGTTTCCTAAATTTTTGAAAAAAATGTTTCTACATTTTCAAATGTTTCGCTTCCACGTATCCGTTTCCGTTTCCATGCAACATAGGTTTGTTCCTATACCATTTATGTTTCTTCATAGTAGGCATGACCAAAACTAAAACGTAACCGTATTTCAGACCGTAATCTGACCGTTTTTAAACCGTAAACAGATCAAGGTTAAAACCTTAAAATTTGAACCGTAACTGTAACCGTTTTAAAAAGAAAACAAAAATTAATAATTTATTATATATATGTATAACTAATATAACATAGAAATATGATGTATAATCAAATAATTACTAGCACAAAAAGATTTAAATTAATATAATTTATCTAAGTAAAAGTGAATGTGCTAAAAATATGAATCCTTCAATGTCCTCACTTGATCCACTCTATTAGTCCATTCACGATTATTATGCACTATACCATTTTTCTTGTTAATCAAATCATTTTTTATTTGCATAATGTAATAAAATTCGTTGTTATTTAGTTAATTCACCACATAAAATTTTGAATCATATAATCATATTATAAATGTTAGCTTTATATAAATTGAAATCATCTTCAAAATTTTGGTTAATATATCATTGTCTCAAACTTTTGACGAATTTAAATAATTTATGGTTATATCATTGATGTTAACCGTATCATTACCATCAAATATAAACAACCATATATAACCGTAACCATTATAACTAGAACCGTATTGATCATAACCGTTTTAATCGTATATTAAATGGTTAAAGTTAAGGTTAAAAAAAACTTATAATCATAACCGATGGTTATTAAACCGTAACCGTGATCATGTCTAGTTCATAGTAGATGCGTAAGTATCTCTTAATTTTATTCATTCATTCATAAGAAAGATTAGTTTAATTGCTATCGCAAGAACTATGTATTGAAAAAAAGAACTATGTATTGAAATCTGAATATTATTATCAGTCGTTCGAACGAATTTCATACACTTTGTACCACTTCCTTTTGGCCACGTCCGAAACTTAGCAGCAAAAAGCCAAAGTTGCATTAAACGATATTTGTTGTCCAAAATTAGAAGAAGATGAAGATGATTTCTTTCTAAAAAAAGAAATAAAAATAATTAGAAGATGAATTGGGCTTTCGTTTTCTTAAAGAAGCAAATTTGGTTTGGTCTTAGCTTATTTAGAAGCTATTAGCTAATGATTCATCGTTTTGGATTAATTCGGTAAAACATCATCTAATTAAGACACGTTAATTATGGTTGGCGTATATGGTTTCAGGGTCATGGATGTGGTGCAAATTGTTAAATTTTCGAAACATAGCATGAGCATTCGAATTCACTCGGGTACATGTTATAAACGGGAAACAAATTTCGTTATTGTATGATTGTTGGACACCACTTGGACGATTAGTAGATATCTCTAGATTGAGGGGACTTAAAAATTCAAGTATATTTTCCAACGCATAATATGTTACGGATGTCACTGTATTAAGGTAAAGATTCAGAAGACACAAATCATAAGTTTTAAGCTAGTTCCTAACATAACTTAGTTAAGGAAATTCGCGTAAAAGTTTTGATAACTTTTGTATTTTCTTTTCCTCGAATATATTTGGAAGTATATTCATATTCATAGACCAATAGTAAACCGAGCTATGGAGGTTTGGTACAACTGTACAAGTATACTACTCTCAAATATGCGTTTGTTACTTGGTTAGCGATGAAGAACATAACCTCCACAACCTCTCAAATGGCCAGTTTGGGATTCTGTGTTTCACCAACTTGTAATCTCTAGTTTAACTATATAGAGATTTGAAACGATTTTTTTTTTTTTGAAACGATCTGGATAAATACAACTCAATGAATTTTTGAAAATGCTTCCACAAGCAATTGAAATTCCCTCATAAGTTGCATTACTCTTCCTTAGTGTTAATTTATTATCGAGTTTGGTCCACTTTTATATAAGTTTGTTAAGCAAGTTTATAGCGGGTGTGACTTATTGGATAAGTTGGGTAGTTTATTTTTTCAGTTTCTGAAAGTTACAAAATACAAAAAATCACATACTTTAGGTTGTACAAACTATTTATGTTTGTTGTCTTAATAAAAACATAAATTTTCATATAATATTCTATTTTTTTCACTAGATATTTTACAGAATTATTGTTTTTCTTTGCGTTTTGATTAGCCTTCAGATTAATGAGGTTCTGATACCATATTAAGGTTACTTGTTCTAAACATAAAAAATGACTTTTGTTTATGCTAAACAAAAAAGAAACGAAAATAAATAAAAGTGTATTCACAATGATCTTATTTGTGGATAAATTTGAAAACATAAAATCTTTCAAAAAGATTTAAAAAACCGAATATTAATTGGAAACTACAACACCCATAACAATCTGCGTAACTTCCGAGTTAATATTTTGTTTAAAAATTTAGTAATTTTGTATTATAAAACTGAAAATACACAGCTTGCTAAAGGTACCAAAATATAAAGGAGAAAATTATCTTCAATTTTAAATGCTATTACTTTCTTTGTATTTTTGGACATAGAAGTTCTTACTTTGTAAAGTAAGTTTTTGTAGAAGATAGTTTCTTAGTTTTATACTCCCTCCGTTCCTAATTAATAGATGTTTAAGGTAATGCACGGTAATTAAGAAAACGCATTGATTTCTACGATTTACAGTTTTCAATAAAGTTTAACCAATAGTATTTCAATATTTGTTTTGGAATTTGTAAAAGTGCATAGAAAACTGTAAAAACTCTATTAATTTGGAACAAAATTTTTTTGTAAAAAATTCTACATTTAGGAACAGAGGGAGTAGAACAAATTGATGTCATGCAGACACGTAGGGGTGGGGACAAATTTTGTTGTTGTTACTCAAATTTTGTTGTTGTTGAGTAAATGCTTAATACTTAGAGCATGATTATCGGGGTGTTAAAAGAGGTGTTATTAAACAAAAGTAATTAAAAAATTAATAAATGAAAAGTTAATTGCTTGAACTGGGTTAAGGGAGAGAGTTTTTTGAAACGGCTTATCGAGTATTGATCGAGGCCACGTGTCATCATTTAGTAGACCATTATTTTTCCTTTGACCACCACGAAGAAATAAATCTCATTTTTCAGAGAAATAACTGCTCTCTCTCTCTAAACCTCTTCTCCGATCTTGCCTTCTCTCTCTCACCGTCTTTCTTTGTCTATGATAAACGCAAGCTTATCGTGGTGATGTCATTTTAGTGGATTTTGTGCTTTTTTGTAGTGTTTGATTTTGGTTTAAGAAGATTTTCTCCTGCAAATGTGCTTTTGTGGGTTCCTGTTTTATGTACAACACAACCCGTTGAGAGCATCGTATTTGTTGTGTTTTGAGTTTAGTTTCCGATTTTGTTTTTCTCAATTTCATTTTGGTTGGTACATGTTTGATTCTTAGCTTTTTGGTTGGGGAATCGTAAGGGAACCTTTGTGGAATGTGTAGAAAGACAAGATTTTAGAGATTGATACAAGTCTGTGTTCGAATTTCTTGTTCAAATGAAACTCTTGTCTTTGGTTTTCAGTTTCGGTATCGATCTTGTGCTCTTATGATTTGATTCTAAAGCTTGCAAATTTCATTTTCTGGGTACATGTTTGGTTCTTAGTTTTTTGGTTGGGGAATCTTAAAGGAACCTTGTGGATTGTGCAAATAGACAAGACATTTGGAGATTGGTACGAGACTGTGTTCGAATTTGTTGTTCATTTGAAAAAGCTTGTGTATTTGGTTTTCAGGTTGTAACTCAATGGGGTCGGAAAAGAGAGATTTAATAAGAGGTAACTCAATGGCCACATGTTGTAGTTCCTTCCCACCAAAGAAGCTGCTTCTACATCGGTTCTCTCGAAAAATGGCGGTATCTCTTTGCTCTTTTCTCCAATCTTGATTTCGATGACTCTTTGGGATGTGTTTTATTGTGTTGTCTGAGTTTTATGATTTGGTGTAATTTTGCAAGCGAGAGGATTGAAGAAGCATCTTAAGAGGCTCAATGCTCCGAAGCATTAAACAATCTAGAATCTAGTGGTGTAGCTGCTTCCTTTTGGGTGGTAAGAAGATCATTAAACAAGTTTTTGATACAATCTGTATGTTGATTAAGAACACTGCCTTTCTTTTATCCATCTCACACTGCTAAACACGTAACTTCACATTTTAATTACGTCATTGCAGATAACCAAACGTGGGTAAATGTATTCTTGTGTTATGTTGTGTGATTTTGCAATGTGTGATTATAGAGGTGCTGATTGTTGTGTTCTTGTATGTTGTCAACTCGGTGGAGCTAGGAAGAAGCAGAAGAAACAGGAGAGATTTGAGGGAAGTGGGATTAAAGGTTTTTGATCAAAAGCAAAGAGAAGGAGCTTGAAATTTGCTAGCCATGAGAGGAAGAAAGCTGAGATGACACAGAGGAAGAGAGGAAGAAGAAAGAAGATGGTGAAGATGGGAAGAAGAGAGGAGACGAAGAAAGCCAGAGATCCAATAAGATATGGAGAGTAAGGCAGAGATCCAAACCTTGATTAAGTTTTGTTTTTTTTTTGCTAAATTACCATATGAATCCCAATTAAGTGTCATGGATAAACCTTCAAAATTAATAAAAACCAAATCAAGTGTTAAAGGTTAAGAATTATTACTAATTTAATGCAAATAACACCCAATATTGTTCATGGTTAATCATGCTCTTACTGTCAAGAGAGTGGCACTTGCGCGTCTGCTTCACGTACCTTTTGATTCTTTAATCTCCTGTCCAATGTTACTGTGACGCCCGTAAACCATTTTTAAGAAAATGGAGGGGCTGTCGATCGACACACCTGTGGTCTGTCGATCGACAGGGCTCTTAAGGGCTGTCGATCGACATACCTAGTGGTTGTCGATCGACAGGTGCTCGAATTGGCTGGTTTTCTGGTTCGATTTAAGTCGTTCAATTGGACCGGGCCGGTTTGGGTAAACCCTAGGGCTTCGTATTTAAGGGTTTTTGGCCGCATTTGAGCGAACCAAAGTCCCAAAAATCAGAAACAGAGAGTTTGAGAGGAGTTTCTCTTGTTCCTGATAGTTTGTGGATTAGGGTTTTGTTCTTGATCGATTTGAAGAGGAATTTCGTGGTGATTGTAGCTGAATCTGTTTCTAGCCTCATAATCCAGCAAATTCTATCCGAAAATCTAAGGTGAGTGCGTGACCATGGCTTCTGGGCCGGTGGATTCGTTAGGGTTGTATGGTGGTAGGTTAAAACTGATTGATTGTGATGATTGATGTTGAAACTGTTTGTTTTGTTGCTTGTGGATTGCTTGGTTTGTGTTTGTGTGTGCAGGTTTCGTGTTAACGCAGAGGAGGAATCGATCCGAGAGGATATTGATCGATTCCCATGAATCTGCGACGACCTGTCGATCGACAGCACTTGGGTGTGTCGATCGACAGGGGTCACACGAGAGCTGTCGATCGACACCTAGAGGTTGTGTCGATCGACAGGTGATCGAGGAGCTGTCGATCGACACCTAGAGGTTGTGTCGATCGACAGGGTCCTGTGGAGCTGTCGATCGACAGGGTCCTGTGGAGCTGTCGATCGACAGGCACCGTGGGTGTGTCGATCGACAGGGTCCAGTTGAGCTGTCGAACGACAGGCACCGTGGGTGTGTCGATCGACAGGTATGAACAGGGGTGTCGATCGACACCTAGTGGTAGTGTCGATCGACAGGCCGCCTGTTGGGCTGTGGTTGAGCCGTGTTGTTGTGTTTGTTTTGTGTGTTGTTTGATGCGTGTTTGCCTGAGCGGATCCATCGCGTCTGTGTGCGCAGTCGTAGATGGGAGGATCGTCTCACTGGGTATTTGTGATAATACTCACGCATCTCTTTTTTCCATGTGATGCAGGTAAAGGCAAATTGTGATCGTGGAATCATGGCAACGAAGAGGGAGATGATCTAGGGTCTCGTGTTGGGTGTTGCTGTGTGATTTCATTTGTTTCCATTTCTGTTTTAGAACTCCGCTAGGTTGCTGGTTTTGTTTGGAATTTATTATTGAACCGGATTAGTTACATTTAATGGAATTGGTTGATTAGTTTAAGTTGTTGGTTATCCGCTGTTGATTGTTTTCTCGAGTCGCTTGGTTGTTGAGGATAGCATTTATGGGAATGCTGATCCGAGACCAAGGGTTAATGTTTTAAAAAAAAAAAAAAACGGGTCGGGTCGTTTCAGTTTGGTATCAGAGCCCTTACGGTTTTAGGACGGGCTAGAACTGCTAGGATTGTAATTTGGTTAAATTGACAATTCTGTGAGTTTGGGGGTTCTAGATCATCTTCCTTCGAGCCTTCAAAGAGATTCCACGGTAAGTGTTGATTGTTGTGTTTTGAGTCGTTCTAGTTCTTAGCTGGTCTGCGTGTGAGTGCAGTGAGATGGCTAGAGGAGCTAGAGGGCGTGGTCGTGGGGGCCGAGGCCGAGGGCGTGGACTCGTTGAGGAGCCAGTCGTGAGCGAGGTTCAGAGTTCCGCGCATGGGCCTGCGGCAGGTCAGCAGTCGGTTCATGATGGGCAGACTGCCAGTGTGACTGCCAGTGTGGGGGCCAGTGTGGGTCCTGTAGGGGCTGGTTTGGGTCCTGTTGAGGCTGGTGGTACTGGTGGTGCTGGTCCAGCTGTGGGTGCGGTTGCGGCCGCGGGTGTAGCCCAAGCTAGAGATGATCGTCTGGCTGACCTGCTGACACAGTTGTTGGAGCGGTTACCGGGTGCGGTACCAGTGCAGGCTCCAGTGGTGCCACGTGTGGCAGAGGTGCAGCCGAGGGCTGCGGTTGCTGAGGAGGTTCCGTCATATATCCGTATGATGGAGCAGATGCAGAGGATCGGTACGGGTTCTTTTGCGGGCAGTGTGAAGCCTGAGGAGGCTGATGAGTGGAGGATGAGAGTGGAGCGGAATTTTCGCTCGATTAGGTGTCCCGAGGGATACAAGGTTGACTTGGCGGTCCATTATTTGGACGGTGATGCACATCTCTGGTGGAGGAGTGTAGCGGCTAGATGGGCCGGGACTGCGATGGCGTGGCCGGATTTTGTGACGGAGTTCAACTCCAAGTTCTTTCCTCAGGAGGCGTTGGATCGTTTAGAGGCGAGGTTCTTGGACTTGACTCAGGGCACGAGATCAGTGCGGGAGTATGACGTGGTGTTTAACAGACTCTTGGGTTATGCTGGTAGGAGCTTCGAGGATGAGCAGGCTCAGGTTCGGAGGTTCTTGCGAGGACTTCGACCGGATTTGCGGACTCGGTGCAGAGGCATCAGGTTCGCGAGCAGAGTGGAGTTGGTAGAGGTGGCTGCACAGATCGAGGAGGATCTGAGGGAACAGGCTGCGATTGTAGTTCCAGCTGTTCAGCCTCGGAGGCCACAGCAGCAGCATGTGCAGCAGGCAGGTCCAGGCAAAGGCGGCAAGCCTGCGCAAGGACAAAAGAGGAAGTGGGAAGGTGCTTCGGGATCGGGCCAAAGTGGCCGAGGCTGTTACATTTGTGGGAGTCTAGACCACCAGAGGGCGAGTTGCCCGAAGCGGAGTGAGGTTCGAGGAGTTCGGACGTGCTATCAGTGTGGGGAGTCGGGGCACATCAGACCGAACTGTCCGAAGTTGCAGCCGTTGGCAGTGGCAGTGGTCCAACCAGTAGCTCAGTATGGGCCGGTGCAGCCTTTGGATCAGATCGCGGCGATGGAGCGCCCGCCGGCTATTGCAGCGCCGGGAGAACCGAGCTCTAGACCGATCACAGGTAACTTTCTAATTCAGACTTTGTAAATTCAGTAGTGTAGAATGCTTAGTGCTTGTGTTAGATTGTTTGTCTGTGATAGAAAGTTAGGTTGCTTAGCACTTGGGAATTGTGTAGGGACCTTGTTTGTAGGTGGGTGTGAATCCCACGTGTTGTTTGATTCTGGAGCATCGAATTGCTTCATTACTCCGGACCATGCCGAGAGAAGTGGTATCCGGAGTGACGCTGGTGAGCGGACTGGACCGGTTATGGTTGCTGGAGGTGAATTTCTAGCTACGCATGGCCGGGCGAAGGAGGTGGATATTCTGGTAGCGGGAGAGTTGATGCCAGCTGACTTAGTGATTAGTCCGGTGGAACTGTACGATGTTATCCTTGGTATGGATTGGTTGAATCGGTACAGAGTCCATCTGGATTGTCATCGGGGTCGGGTGGTATTTGAACGTGAAGGTGGCAGGTTGGTTTATCAAGGAGTGAGACCGACTTCAGGTAGTCTTGTGATCTCCCTTGTTCAAGCTGAGGCGATGATTGAGAGGGGTTGCGAGGCTTACTTGGCCACGATTGTAATGCCGGAAGCTGTTGGTGGGGTTGCTGTGAGAGATATTCGGGTCGCTCGGGATTTCGAAGATGTCTTTCAGTCGTTGCAAGGATTACCGCCATCTCGGTCGGATCCTTTCACGATTGAGTTAGAACCCGGAACGACGCCGTTGTCTAAGGCGCCTTACCGAATGGCTCCAGCAGAGTTAGCGGAATTGAAGAAGCAGTTGGAGGACTTATTGGAGAAGGGGTTTATTCGACCAAGTACTTCACCGTGGGGAGCGCCGGTGTTGTTTGTGAAGAAGAAAGACGGTAGTTTCCGGTTGTGCATCGATTATCGAGGGCTAAACCGAGTCACTGTGAAGAACAAGTATCCTCTTCCGCGAATTGATGAGTTGTTAGATCAGTTGAGAGGGGCTACTTGGTTTTCTAAGATTGACTAGGCATCCGGTTACCACCAGATTCCGATCGACGAAGCAGATGTTCGGAAGACGGCTTTCAGGACTCGGTATGGGCATTTTGAGTTTGTAGTGATGCCATTCGGGTTAACGAATGCACCTGCGGCGTTTATGAGATTGATGAACGGAGTTTTCCGGGAGTATCTGGATGAGTTCGTAATCATTTTCATCGATGATATTCTGGTCTATTCGAAGAGTCTGGAGGAACATGAGGTTCATTTGAGGAGAGTTCTGGAGAAGTTGCGGGAACAGAAGCTGTTTGCGAAGTTGAGTAAGTGCAGTTTCTGGCAGAGAGAGATGGGATTTTTAGGTCACATCGTTTCTGCAGAAGGGGTTTCTGTGGATCCGGCAAAGATTGAGTCTATCCGAGATTGGCCTAGGCCGAGGAATGCAACTGAGATCAGGAGTTTTCTTGGGTTGGCAGGCTATTATCGGAGATTCGTCAAGGGTTTTGCGAGTATGGCTCAGTCTATGACGAAGCTGACGGGAAAGGATGTTCCTTTTGTGTGGTCGGCTGAGTGTGAGTTGAGCTTCGCGAAGCTGAAGACGATGTTGACTAGTACACCAGTACTGGCGTTACCTGAACCGGGTGAGCCTTATGTGGTGTACACAGATGCTTCGGGAGTTGGCTTGGGTTGTGTGCTGATGCAGCATGGTAAGGTGATTGCTTATGCTTCAAGGCAGTTGAGGAAGCACGAGGGCAATTATCCTGTTCATGACTTAGAGCTGGCTGCAGTGATCTTCGCGTTGAAAATCTGGAGGTCTTACTTGTATGGTGGCAGAGTTCAGGTGTTCACTGATCATCATAATCTGAAGTACATTTTTACTCAGCAGAATTTAAATGTACGACAGAGGCGATGGTCAGAGTTGTTGGCTGATTACGACTTGGACATTGTTTACCATCCGGGTAAGGCTAACACTGTAGCTGATGCCCTTAGTCGGAGGAGGTATGATTCATCTCAGGAGCGGGATGTGGAGAATCTGGTGAGTGTACTTAGTACTTTGAGGTTATGTGTTACTTCAGAGGAACCGTTGGGGTTAGCGGCGGCAGATCAGGCGGATCTATTGAGCAGGATCCGAGTAGCTCAGGAGCAGGATCCGGTGTTGTTAGATCTCTCCAAGGCTACTGGTTCTGAATATCAGGTTTCTGCTAACGGGACTATCTTAGTGCATGGACGAGTCTGTGTTCCTAAGGATGAGGACTTGAGGCAGGAAATTCTGAGAGAAGCTCATGCGAGTAAGTTTTCGATTCATCCGGGAGCGACTAAGATGTATAGGGATCTGAAGAGGTACTATCATTGGGTCGGGATGAAGAGAGATGTGGCAGATTGGGTTGCAGCTTGCAATGTGTGTCAGTTGGTGAAGGCTGAGCACCAAGTTCCTAGTGGCTTATTGCAGAGTCTACCCATTCCAGAGTGGAAGTGGGACATGATCACTATGGATTTCGTGGTAGGGTTGCCGGTTTCTCGGACCTATGACGCGATTTGGGTGATTGTGGATCGTCCGACTAAGTCAGCACATTTTCTGGCCATTAAGAAGACAGACGGAGCGGAGGTCTTGGCTAAGAAGTATGTGAAGGAAATTGTGAGGTTGCATGGAGTGCCAGCGAGTATTGTGTCGGATCGAGATCCGAGGTTTGCGTCAGTGTTCTGGAGAGCTTTTCAAGCTGAGATGGGCACTAAGGTGCACATGAGTACAGCTTATCATCCGCAGACGGATGGGCAGTCCGAAAGGACGATTCAGACACTGGAAGATCTGTTGAGGATGTGCGTGCTAGATTGGGGTGGTCATTGGGCGGATCACTTGAGTTTGGTGGAGTTCGCATATAACAACAGTTTTCAGGCGAGTATCGGAATGGCTCCTTTTGAGGCGTTGTATGGGAGGCCATGTCGTACTCCGCTATGTTTTACCCAAGTGGGGGAGAGGAGCATCTTTGGGGCCGATTTTGTTCAGGAGACGACGGAGAAGATCCGTGTTGTGAAGCTGAACATGAAAGAAGCTCAGGATCGGCAAAAGAGTTATGCCGATAGGAGAAGGAAAGAGTTGGAGTTTGCAGTCGGAGATCGAGTGTATCTCAAGATGGCGATGATGCGGGGTCTGAACAGGTCCATATCCGAGGATAAGCTGAGTACGAGGTACATGGGTCCGTTCCGGGTTGTGGAACGTGTGGGACCAGTTGCTTATCGGTTGGAGCTGCCTCCGATTATGGAGAAATTCCATGATGTGTTTCATGTTTCGAAACTCAGGAGATGCTTGCATGCTTCTGAGGAGGTAGCAGTGACGATTCCTGTGGATCTTCAGCCAAATCTGACTGTTGGGATGAGGCCGGTTAGGATTCTTGAGAGAAGTATCAAGGTTCTGCGCCGGAAGAGAGTGCCGTTGTTGAGAGTCTTGTGGGATTGTGATGGTATTCAGGAGGAGACTTGGAAACCAGAGGCAAAGATGAAAACGAAGTTCAAGAAGTGGTTCGAGAAGCAAGCAGGAGAGTGAATTCGTTTTTCTTTGTGGTTTCCAGTTTCAGTTTTGGTTGTGGATTTTTGTATTTTCATTAAGTTGTAATGATTATGACATTTTTCCAGTGAATAAGAAAGTGTTTTTCTTATGTGTTTGACTTGAGAGTCATGTGTTTGTGGTTAGAGAACCCCGAAATGGAAGTTTTATTGCGGATAGAACTTGCCAGTTTCGGTGGAGACTCTAGCGGTTTGTGTGTGTGTGTGTGAGAGAGAGTCTCGGAATAGAAGTTTTACGGTGGTTAGAACTGTCTAGTTCCGGGAGAGACTCTGCAGCGACATCCGAGGTGAGGGATGGTCCGGGTGATCTGTGATGATCACGATTGTGATGGTATTTTGGGAGGGGAATATCATGTGAGACCTTAGGAGGTAGTTCCGGTCAGAGGTGCATTATAGACGTTTGGAATTGATTGCATAGCTCAGAGTTAGACCTCGGTCTTTCTTGGAGATTAGTCTCCGGCAGATCTTGAGAGATGCGTCTCTCCGGGGGACAGTGGGTTCCCCGCATACCGATCGTTCGTCAGGACTGCGCGGACTGAGATCGTGAGGGTATGGGGATAGTTTGGGAGGTTGCGACCTCTGGCAGATCTCTGCATACCGAGAGCTTGATAGACTGTGTGTCTTGATGGATTGAGGTGTGTGGAGATGATTGAGTATCGAACACCGTCAGGACTGCGCGGACTGAGGTGGGTTGATACTAGACACCTAGAGCTGAGGGGTGACGATCCCAAAGCTAGATGGTGGTTATGAGCTATGGGCAATCAATGTCTGAGACAGGTCTATGTGCATAGAACGGATGTGAACCTCGGAAAGGTCTGGGAGATGTGGTCTCCGGTGTTGCTGGCGGGTTAGGCCAGGGTAGATTGGTAGGTAGTACTAGAGGATTCGAGGACGAATCCAATTTTAGTGGGGGAGAATTGTGACGCCCGTAAACCATTTTTAAGAAAATGGAAGGGCTGTCGATCGACACACCTGTGGTCTGTCGATCGACATGGATCTTAAGGGCTGTCGATCGACATACCTAGTGGTTGTCGATCGACAGGTGCTCGAATTGGCTGGTTTTCTGGTTCGATTTAAGTCGTTCAATTGGACCGGGCCGGTTTGGGTAAACCCTAGGGCTTCGTATTTAAGGGTTTTTGGCCGCATTTGAGCGAACCAAAGTCCCAAAAATCAGAAACAGAGAGTTTGAGAGGAGTTTCTCTTGTTCCTGATAGTTTGTGGATTAGGGTTTTGTTCTTGATCGATTTGAAGAGGAATTTCGTGGTGATTGTAGCTGAATCTGTTTCTAGCCTCATAATCCAGCAAATTCTATCCGAAAATCTAAGGTGAGTGCGTGACCATGGCTTCTGGGCCGGTGGATTCGTTAGGGTTGTATGGTGGTAGGTTAAAACTGATTGATTGTGATGATTGATGTTGAAACTGTTTGTTTTGTTGCTTGTGGATTGCTTGGTTTGTGTTTGTGTGTGCAGGTTTCGTGTTAACGCAGAGGAGGAATCGATCCGAGAGGATATTGATCGATTCCCATGAATCTGCGACGACCTGTCGATCGACAACACTTGGGTGTGTCGATCGACAGGGGTCACACGAGAGCTGTCGATCGACACCTAGAGGTTGTGTCGATCGACAGGTGATCGAGGAGCTGTCGATCGACACCTAGAGGTTGTGTCGATCGACAGGGTCCTGTGGAGCTGTCGATCGACAGGCACCGTGGGTGTGTCGATCGACAGGGTCCAGTTGAGCTGTCGATCGACAGGCACCGTGGGTGTGTCGATCGACAGGTATGAACAGGGGTGTCGATCGACACCTAGTGGTAGTGTCGATCGACAGGCCGCCTGTTGGGCTGTGGTTGAGCCGTGTTGTTGTGTTTGTTTTGTGTGTTGTTTGATGCGTGTTTGCCTGAGCGGATCCATCGCGTCTGTGTGCGCAGTCGTAGATGGGAGGATCGTCTCACTGGGTATTTGTGATAATACTCACGCATCTCTTTTTTCCATGTGATGCAGGTAAAGGCAAATTGTGATCGTGGAATCATGGCAACGAAGAGGGAGATGATCTAGGGTCTCGTGTTGGGTGTTGCTGTGTGATTTCATTTGTTTCCATTTCTGTTTTAGAACTCCGCTAGGTTGCTGGTTTTGTTTGGAATTTATTATTGAACCGGATTAGTTACATTTAATGGAATTGGTTGATTAGTTTAAGTTGTTGGTTATCCGCTGTTGATTGTTTTCTCGAGTCGCTTGGTTGTTGAGGATAGCATTTATGGGAATGCTGATCCGAGACCAAGGGTTAATGTTTTAAAAAAAAAAAAAAACGGGTCGGGTCGTTTCAGTTACTGTCATAGTTGACAGTTGACACTTGATGTACTTCTAAATACTTATTTTGAAAATCTAGTTTACTCGTACTAGTAGTTAATTTTTTGATTGTAATGATAAGAAGAGAACTCATTTAGTGGTTTATCAAGCATTTCTAATCCCATTCCTTTTTCATTCCAAAGTCTTCTTTTAGAGTAAAATTTCCCCAACCAAATTCTATTTATAATTGTAAAATAGATTTTAAATAGAGTTACTTCAAATGTTGAATAATCCTTTTTGAAAATGTTCTTACTTAAGATTCATGTGTTAATGTTCTAGCTATGACTAATATTAAAACTATTACATTTTTGAAAAGATATAACATATTTTCTACAACAGTATAACTGTATAAGAAATAATATTAGATCCATTAGAGCTACTAGTTAACTGTTGTTTTAGTTTTGTCGGATTTGTATTTAAATGTAATAGAGAGCAATGGATTTATATTTCTGAGACGGAATCCCAAATATGATAACTATGATCCGTTCTAAAAATCTGAAAAGATTGGCTCGAGATAACAAAATCTCAAATCCGTCGTACAAAATTCATATATCATAATTTAAAGTTTAGATATATAAATCAACCAAATATATGACAATAGTACTTTTACATAATATTATGTATTTTAATATAAAATACATCTAAAATTATAGTTATTCATGGAATTTTTTTAAATTTTGTTTTGATATATTTAAATTGTTTCTAATCCAGATTGGGATAGGTACGAACACTTCGGATCCTCATACCTGTGGTTCGGACCTGGTCCGTCCCACTCATAGCTCAGGGTGATTTACATCTTAATAGGTGTAATTAATGGTTCAGCCTAAATCCAACGAGACTATTAACCAAACGGCTTATGGGTTAACTACACTAATATGGGCAAACGAACCTATCAAAAGAAATAGAGACCCAAATAAATATCAGACTATTGGGCCAAACGTGTTTTTATATTCATCGGATTTGGCATTTTGGAATAATTATTTCTTGCTTAGAGTAACATTAACGGTAACACTTTAGGAGTGTCTTACACCAAATATGATTAAAAAATCATTTAATTTTGTGAATTATTGATGAAAGATTCTGCGGGATAGGGGTAGGCACAGAGCGGATATCCGGAAAAAATCCGATATCTGCGATCCGCTCCGTCCCAAGCGGATAGTTAAATTTCTGATCCGCTTGGGACGGAGCGGATCGCGGAGTGGATCACGGATATCGGATTTTAAAAATTAAGGCTTTTAGAGTTTTGATTGAACCCTTTTGTTAGGTTTATGAATGCATTTGGTTGTTTTGTTTTGGGTTTACTCTAGTTCATTTATATCAGCCTCATTTGGTTTATCTCTCTATGAGCCAGAGCTTGTTAGTATTTAGTTTAGTGATAGTTGTTCATCGTTTTGATCTTGTTAACTTCTGCAGATTCCTCTGGGGTTGCTTTTGATTTGATCTTAGTGTATTGTATTGTGTAGTTTTCTTTGATTATGCTTGCATTTTAGTTTTTAGATCTACTAATCATTCTCATTGTGTTAAAGTAAGGGAAGGTCTTGAGATTTTTGTTCTATTTGATAAGTGAAGGTTATATATATACCAAGAAGGTATTGAGTGGCTCCAGATATGTGTCATTGTATCGAATTTTGTTGGTTTTTAGTTGGGAAAGTCATGATTTGTTACACTGGTTACATATATTCCTCTTATGGCAAGAATTATAATGATACATCTATCTATTTGGTTATTTGGAGTGTCATTTGCTCAGAGAATAAACAACAATCTGATATCTAGCCTTTTGTGCATCTTAACCGCAAATTGGGACAAAGCAATGGCAACACTATGACTTCGGTCCAAAGACTGTTCCTCCGCTCATATGTATTCCTGGATTACAAACAGATTATGTCACTTTCTATGAAGGTATTTTATTGCATAGTCTTTGAAAGTTTATCTGCAAAAGAGTCTTTTTCTCCTATTACATGATGCTATAAACACTTGTTAGAATATGGTAACTAAGATGTCAATGGTGTTGCTCTCCTTGGACATCGATTGTTATGGTAATCTCCGAATATTAAACTTGTTTTTTTTAATGTTGTTAAATCTGCGATTCCAGGGTTATTGGGTAATTTTAGTTGACATTCAACGGGTTTGGAATTATCATGAGTGGATTCAAGCATTTGAGAAATTCTTGGACACCATTGATCTGCTTCATGTAAGATCTCTTTAAGTTACAAATCACCATCTATGTCTCTGATTAGGTTTCTTGGCTCTGAAAGATATATGCATTGCAACTGATTGTACTTGATCATTGTCAACATGTACATCTCTTGGAGGCTTCTTTGCTCATCACCGTCCAAGAAGAGTTATTGAAAATTATGGCAACTCTATGTATGTTTTAGTTTCATTTTACAAAACATAATATATTAATGTTTTTTATATAATTTTGTATATATTTATATATAGTAATTTGATTTTCTTTCATTTTAGTTTTATAAAAAATAAATTATTTTTACATTTTTTAAATCATGAAATGTCACCATTGGACACAAAAATATTAGATGAAAATTAATGGAGTGTCAAACAGTTTTTAATATTAAAATTAATATTAAAAAATGAGTTAAGACACTTTACTTAGTTCACCATTAAGGATGTTTTTAGACACTTTTTGAACTTTTTTCAAGAATATTTTAGTCTCTGTTTACTCTTAAAAGCTTTTGGATATTTTTTATGGGTGTGATTGGTAACATAAGTTATCATGAATTAAGATTGAGTTATGGATGTAACTCATAGTTAATCAAAAACGTTACCAATCATGAATTAAACTAGAATTTTTGAATTTGAATTTGAGTTCAGATGTGTTATTATTGACTTAATATTGTCTTTTGTAAAATTGCTAACTCAAAAGTCAACCCAACATTATGGAAAATTTCATGCGGTAGAAGTTGAGTTATTAATAATTTTTTAGAAAAAATTATTAATCCAACGACTCATTTATCGTCTTAAACATGTGTCATATTTTAATTCATCAAAGTACGAAATTGTAAGACGCATACGGCATACTCTTTCAACTCGACAATTAGAGCAAATAAATTCTCTTCAAAATTTTGTTTAATATATCTCAAGCAAATATCGTGGTCGTGGTTATTAGTTATTAGTTATTACTTAAAAGCCATAGCATCTTCCGATCTTCCAAAAGGACACAATAATGTTCCAGACACTCTGTGAGGGATATCGATTGATCTTTAAGCAAAACAAGTAAATAAAGACACAAACAATTTGTTTACCCAGTTCCCTTTCGGTACGTCTGGGGAGAGGAACTCTTGCCTCTCAACTTCACTAGATCGAAAAGGTATTACAAGCACTAATCAATCTCTCTTTCTCTCTACAGGTTTAGCTCTCTTTCTAGGTTAAAGAAGCGATACAAGAAATAAGCTATAAACAAGCTTATATATAGAAGAAGAAACCCTAGGGAAATAATATTACGTAAGATTATTATTTCCTATTCTTTAGCTCCAAGAGAATATCTTTTTGCCTCATGTGATTGTTGATCACGTTTCTTCCTCTCTTCTTTGTAATGGACTTAGTGCACTCTTAGCCCAAAACATTTCTTGTAACTTGTAAACCTGTAGAAGCCCAATTGTTAGCCCAAATGTTACCTGATTGGTTTGGTATGAGATTGACCCGGTTTGGATTAAACCAGAAGACAATAGATTCACATTCTCCACCTTTGACTTCTGGTCAAAATCCCTAACCCAAACCTTGCTTTCCTTTCTCTTCGATCTTCTAGCGACTCCGGTCATCGATCCCAACAACACCGTCGACTGTGTCATTCGCCGGCTCCGGCGTCGCTCTCTGAGTTTTCCGGTAAGACTCTTAGCCCCTGCATCTTTGTTCCGACGCTTTAGCTTCATCTTCTTCTCCGAAATTCTCATTTGGTTTTGTGAAGTTTATATCGATTCTTCATTTCCACATTTCTAGAAGAATCGTGTTCCTCTCTAATCGATTCAGACTAGAATCGTTACCATCGACGAAGCCATGTTCTTCGATCGACTCACTTACATCAACCACCGTGAATGAAAGTGATGTTCTTCATCAACAATGGTGATAACTCAAGCTTGTACTTTCCCAGATTTGTTAAAAAAAAACCCAAGCTTTCTTCTTCACTTCGATTCCAAAATTCATTCGACACTACCATTGTGTGTCTTTCTTCATTAAGGTCAACATCGAGAACCACCAGGTACTAATCTCTTCGAAACCCACTTGTTCCTTTGAGATTTACTTGATGCCCTTTCTTTCTTGTTCTCTTACTCTGCAAAATTAACCCAAAACCTTCTTCTCTTTGCATGCTCTTTGAAGGACCGAATCAATTTCAGATTGTACTTCAACCTTTGATAAAGAAAACCAAGTAAATCACTCATACTCGTGGCTTACTTTACTGATTTTATATATGAATTTCTTCTTGCTGCAAAACACAATTGTTTATTCTTCTTCTTTGCTCATAGATTTTGAAGAATCACAACACTAGCAGCTACCAAACAAATCTGAAAATTGCAGGTAAAGAACATAACTCCAAAAGCTTCATATCTCTTTACCTCATTCTCTTGTTAGATTTCCTTCTGAATTTTAGAGAATTACCGAACCAAAAAACTAACCAATTTTGTTCTTCTCCTTTCTTGTAAAGAATTCATGTCTGATCTTCACACAAACCAAATCCAGAAAAAGGTATAAAGTCTTTAACAAAGACTTTCTTCTTCTCCTTATGAAATTTATGCTTTATACTAACATTAATCCACGTGCCCTTTGCCTTGTATATGTACTGATCTTTGCACAACCATGGTCCTACAATAAGGATCACGTGCCACTATGCACATACTAACAAGGTAAACAACAACAAAATCTCCATTAGTCATTCAACTAGTTTGATTATTTCCTGAACACTAAACCTTTGTGTCCTGCCTTTTTCTTTGTGTTGTTTTATGTGCAGCCAAACTTGCAGAATCCCCAGCTTGCTTCCACTGTACTAACACATTCAAGGTAAACTAGAAAATTTCAAATTTTCTTAAACTGATTCTGACTTATTTTTCTGACCAATCTATACTGATCTGACGCTTTCCTTTCTTTTTCTCTATTACTGCGAAGTTCTGAAAACGTCAATAAGAACTTCGCAGCAATTTCCAATCTGCTTCAGACGACTTTAAGATGCTCCAGGCATTCCCGGAACTTGTTACCTGGTAAGCTCTTAGTTAAGAAATCAGCTGGATTTTTAGACGTGTGAATCTTGTGTAGAGCAACATCACCATCCTCGATTACATCTCTAATGAAATATAACCTGTTATCAATGTGCTTAGTCCTCTCATGGAATCCTCCATTCTTAGCTAAGTGAATAGCACTTTGAGAATCTGAAAACACCTTCACATCATCTTGATTAAAACCCAAATCTGTAACCATTCTCTTTAACCATAGTGCTTCTTTGAATGCTTCTGTCAAAGCCATATATTCTGATTCTGTAGTAGATAAAGCCACTATGTGTTGTAGTCCTGATCTCCAACTAACCGTATTCCCTCCAACCTGAAATACATAACCTGTCACTGATCTTCTTCTGTCTAGATCAGCAGCATAATCAGCGTCTGAAAATCCTTCAACCTTAAAACTTGAACCCTTAGTGAATGTTAGACACAAATCTGATGTTCCTCTTAAGTATCTTAATATCCACTTGACAGCTTCCCAATGTTGTCTTCCAGGGTTTCCCATGAATCTACTCACCACACCAACAACATGTGCCAAGTCAGGTCGGGAACCTACCATGGCATACATCAGCGACCCTACTGCGCTAGCATAAGGTACTTCACTCATCAAAGTTCTCTCTGTTCGTAGCTCTTCTTCTGTTAGACTTCTTAGCTTGAACTGTGGAACCAATGGTGTAGTTACTGGTTTAGATTCACTCATATTGAAAGTTGATAATACCTGCTCAATGTATTTTTCTTGTGATAGCTTTAGAATTCCTTTTTTTGTCTCTTGAAATATCCATTCCAAGAATCCTAGTTGCAGGTCCTAGGTCTTTCATTTCGAATTCCTTCATCAAACCTTCTTTTAGCTTAAGAATTCCAGCTGAATTCTTTGATGCTATAAGCATATCGTCCACATATAGCAGGAGGTAAACTGAGCTATGTGGATCAGATCCGAAAATGTAAACACATGGATCAAATAAGCTTCTTCTATATCCTTGATCCTTCATAAAGCTATCAAACCTCTTGTTCCATTGCCTTGGAGATTGTTTTAGTCCATACAAGGACTTCTTCAACTTACACACCATATCCTCTTTCCCTTTTACCACAAATCCTTCTGGTTGAGCCATGTAGATTTCCTCATCCAACGAGCCATTCAAGAAAGCCGTTTTTACATCTAGCTGCTCCAACTCATAGTCTTGGTTAACCATTAGTGAAAGCATAAGTCTGATAGAGACATGCTTGACCACAAGAGCAAAGACTTCCGTGTAGTCTACTCCTTCAACCTGTGAGAAACCCTGTGCTACTAGCCTTGCTTTGTACCTTGGTTCCTCAACTCCTGGAATTCCAGATTTCCATTTAAAGACCCATTTGCAGCCTATAACCTTATGCTTCTCTGGTCTTTTCACTAAATCCCATGTCTCACTCCTGTGTAAGGAATCCATTTCATCTCCCGCAGCTAAGTTCCATTTCTTCCAATCTTTGCTTCTTACTGTTTCAGACCAAGACTTTGGTTCATCTAGCATAATCTCAGCTGCACTAACTAGTCATCATACTTGGAAGGAAACTTAACTTGCCTTTTGTTTTGATCTCTGGCCCGCTTGTTACCCAGATTTCTTTGGTAATTATCCTCATCATTACCATCTTCACCTCCTGAATTATTCCCTGAGTCAGTCTCTGTAGCAGTTGGTTCAATTTCTGCTGAAGCTGGTTCTGAAACTACTCCACCTTGAACTGGATCAGCTCCACCTTGAACTTATTTTTCTGGACTTTTTGCACTGCTTGAAGGACCCTGAATCAGATTCGGATAAAATAAAACTTTCTTTTTGGTTACCTTCACTAACCTTCCCTTTTCATTCTGATCTGAACTCTCTATCTTCGCTAGCTTTAATGTATCCTTATACATCTCTGATTCATTGAAGATTACATCTCTACTGATGACAATCCTATCTTCTGTTTCAAGCTTCTCATCCTTTTCAATCCATATTCTGTAACCCTTTGTGCCTTGAGGATAACCTATAAACACACCTTTAACAGATCTTGGACTAGTCTTTCCTTGAGAAACATGGACATATGCAGAGCAACCGAAGCTTCTTAGCTGTCCCAAATCTGGTTTAGACTTGCTCCAAATTTCTTCTGGTAACTTGAATCCAATAGACGAATTTGGAGATCTATTTATCAAGTGAACTGCGGTTGAAGCAGCTTCAGCCCAGAACTTCTCATCTAAACCACTCTCTGACAACATGCATCTAACCTTGTCCATAATCGTCCTATTCATCCGTTCTGATACTCCATTTTGTTGTGGAGTATAAGTGCAAGTTCTGTGTCTCTTAATACCCGATGACTTGCACAGTGAATCAAACTGATTGTTACAGAATTCCAGCCCGTTATCTGTCCTCAAACATTTGATCTTCTTCTCTGTTTGGTTCTCAACACTAACCTTCCATTCTCTGAATTTCTCAAAGGCTTCTCCCTTAGTTTTCAGAAAATAGATCCATACCTTCCATGAGAAATCATCTATGAAGGTTATGAAGTATTGGCAATCAGATAGACTCTTCGTGACTGATGGAGAACCCCATAAATCAGAATGTACGTACTCAAGGACCTCCTTAGTTGTATGCTTAGATCTTTGATAACTCAGCTTGTGTGCTTTTCCTAACACACAGTTTTCACAAAACTTAAGCACATTAACTTCCTTGCTTGTTAGATATCCCTCCTTCACTAGTACGTCCATGCATTTAACACTCATATGTCCCAGCCTTGAGTGCCATATGCTAGTCATATCTGCTGCAGCCTTTGTTACCAAAGCTTCATCTTTAGTAACAACTCCTTCTAAGTGATACAGCCCGTCTCTCAAATTCCCAGCAAACACCTTTTGCTTATCTTTGTAAAACTGTATCTTACCGTCTTCTCCTTCATAGCGACAACCAGCTCTATCCAAACAACCGTAGGAAATCATATTTCTTCCCATTGTAGGAATGTACCTTACTTGTGTGAGAATCACCGTAGAACCATCTGGATTAATTATTCTGGTTTTTCCCATGCCTTTAACATCACAATGAGTGTTATTTCCCATCAACACTCTACCTCCTTCACATTCCTCTAACTCAAACAATACATCTTTGTTAGGAGTCATGTGAAAGGTGCATCCAGAATCCAAAATCCAATCATCCTTTGCGCCATATAGGCTGCCCATGAGAGCCACTCCATCTGTAACCTCCGTTGTCTCCTTTACAGCAAGAATCAAAGGCTCCTTAACCTCTGTAACTATATTAGCCGAGTTATCAGGTTTCTTGTAGCCTCTGTCCGGACACTCCCGTTTCCAGTGTCCCTCTTTACCACATACAAAGCAGCCTTTGGACTTCACCTTAACTTGCGATCTACCTCTGCTTTTTGATCTCCCTTTCCACTGATTTCTAGGTCCTCTCTTCTCAGATCTTCCTCTAGGACCAACGAATAAACCTTATGAACTTGATCTTTGTTTATTCAACAAACCAGTTTCTTTGAGTTCAACTTCCTTAGCATAAGCTGAAGTAATAACTTCACTCACAGTTAATGTGTCTTTACCACTTCCATACTTAAGAGTATGTACTAATGCTTCATACTTTTGTGGCAGGCTGGTCAGAATCTGGATTGCTTGATCTTCATCAGAGACGATGATGTTTAGGCTCTCAAGATCAGCAATCAACTTGAGGAACACGTTCAGGTTCTCCTCAATACTCTTGTTCTCCTCCATTCTGAATCCAGCGAACCTTTGCTTCAGGTAAATCCTGTTTGGTAGAGTCTTTGTCTGGTAGTCACGTTCAAGAGCTCTCCAAACCCCTAAAGCTGTAGGTTCCTTCATTACCTTCCTTAGAATCAGATCACCAAAACTCATACAAATCAGGTTCTTAACTCGCTTCTCCTTTTCTTCCTTCTTCTGATCTGCCTTAGTCTTTGCATCTGCTGCACCCTTTGGGTCTGCTGCAGCTTTAGGGTCTGTTACAGCTTCACCATCCTTTTTCAAAGGAACCACTGTAGAAGATTCAGCCTGATCTTCCAAAACTGAAGCTAACCCTAGAATTTCGAGTTGACACAACACCTTAAATTTCCATAGGCCAAAGTCACCTTTGCCGTCAAATTTCTCTACCTCAAATCTGCCTGAAGTAGGTTCCATGTCTAACTAGTATAGAGATCTATCCAACTATCAAAGAGAAACCAGAATTCCAACAACCAGAACAGATAAGTATCGATACCTTTTTTCTTGTTATCTTTCTGTAGAATTATGCTCTTTGATCTTCCTGTCTTCTTGAGAGAATTGCTTGTGTTACTTGTCTGCTCCAGTAGCTCTGATACCAATTGTGAGGGATATCGATTGATCTTTAAGCAAAACAAGTAAATAAGACACAAGCAATTTGTTTACCCAGTTCCCTTTCGGTACGTCTGGGGAGAGGAACTCTTGCCTCTCAACTTCAGTAGATCGAAAAGGTATTACAAGCACTAATCAATCTCTCTTTCTCTCTACAGGTTTAGCTCTCTTTCTAGGTTAAAGAAGCGATACAAGAAATAAGCTATAAACAAGCTTATATATAGAAGAAGAAACCCTAGGGAAATAATATTACGTAAGATTATTATTTCCTATTCTTTAGCTCCAAGAGAATATCTTTTTGCCTCATGTGATTGTTGATCACGTTTCTTCCTCTCTTCTTTGTAATGGACTTAGTGCACTCTTAGCCCAAAACATTTCTTGTAACTTGTAAACCTGTAGAAGCCCAATTGTCAACCCAAATGTTACCTGATTGGTTTGGTATGAGATTGACCCGGTTTGGATTAAACCAGAAGACAATAGATTCACACACTCTTCACTGTTTGTTGATCAATCACATGTTCGTTTGCTCCACATTAACAAAAAACGATTTGACCTGTGAAACCGCAAGAAGTTTCACGAGTCCGAGCTACCAAAAGATCCATGAAAATCTTCTGGACCAATAGCATACAAATACAAATTGGATTAAAAATTTAAAGTATTTTGATTACTTAAAAAATTTAAAATAGATAAAAACATATAATCTAGAGCTTTGTGTTAGTATTGTCGTTGTGCCACCATTCGAATTTAAATATGTATGATGTATGTTGTTGAAAAAAACAAGAAGAGATAATCATAATATGTTCGATAAAAAGCCTAATCAATACTGAAACTAAAATCAAATCGATTGAACCAAAACTTCTCACTTACCATAATAATTTTAGATCACGAGGTCATGTGTTTGATGTGTATTAATCTATAACACATGAAATATATTATGGGTTTAGAATGGCATTAAGAAATTACTGACCACCTACTTTTAATAAATGACCATCATCAATCCTTGTCAAAGCCATTATTTTAAAAGGGTAATTTGAATGTTATATTTCCTTTTTAGGTCCCAAACCTATGGATTCAAGTACGTAACCAGGTTTTCCTAGGTTTTCCCCCCACACATACATGTTTTTTTGTTGTTGTTACCGGATACGTAAGGGATACATGTAGAAACATTGATATTAAAAACACATTACATATATAAACGGGAAATTGTATTCAAATTATCATTCACATTATCAATGAAACTGGAAAAAAATCATCGAACAAAAAAAAAGGTCAATGGTTATATAAGTCGATAAAAAAAAACCAACTAAAAAGTTTTCCATTGTAGAACAAAAAAGTTTTCCATTGTATGCTTATAACCATTGATTGATACATACATAAACACATTACATATTTTTGTCATTGGCTCATACATACAATGTGTTTTGTCATTGGCTCACTTTTCTTATATTTAATTGGTTCTCGTTTTAGAAAAATATAAGACATAAGGGATTTAATGATTAACGATCTAACATATTTGTTAGATGATTTAATGATCCGCAAAGTAATTTAGTCTATTTTTATAGTTTGATTCTAAAAACACTAGATAAATATCCACGCTATATCGAATGTTTTTTAAACATGCTTTATTGATCAAATTATTTTTGGTACAAAGACTCACAATAATAAAAATGTTGAAAACAACTTGGAATAACATTGTAAATATAACATGAATGGTACTCTGACCATCCAATGTGAGCAAGTGTATCGGCTATACTATTGTTTGTGCGTCCAATGCTGACGAATGTACACCTATAAAACGATTCCAATGATGGATATTATGGATTAATTGTCCATTGCTATGTCATGTTTGTGGAAATAAATTAAATCAACGAGTTGTTGAGAATCACCTTGAAAAATCACCCAACTATATCCGCAAAACCATGCTATTTGCATAGCGTGGAGAAGGTTATGGGCTTAAGCTTCAAGTACATTGTTTGGTTGAGGGAGTGAGGACGATACTCCGAGAACAGATTTGCCCAATGTGTTACGAATAATCTATCATGAGCCTATATGTAAACCTGTTTCGTGGAAGCTTGTGTCATGGTTGCAATTTACCCATCCTATCGGTGGAGGATACGAATGGGAAGTATGGTTGTAGCTGTAGTTGGGACTGATCTTTGAAGTGAGTTAGAGCTGAGTTTTGTCCATTTGGTGGCTTCAGTTTGAGCTTTTGTCTCTCGGGGTCCATTTTGTCTATCATTGAACCATTTGTTGCAGGTTTTCCAAAGACTCCAAAGGAGTCAGAATCTGTAAGAAAGTTGTGTTGGATTAGATATCGTTTACCTATGGACGTAAGATATATATTGATTATAACGTAGAACAATTCGATGGGCTAGCTTTTCTGCAACTTATATTCGATACCTTTTACTCAATAATGTGGGAGAACTATTAGTGTTGTCTCATCTGCATGAGTTTTTTTCTTGTCCTTTGGTATTTTTCTTAGATAAAAAACTTAGTTCGATTTTTCTTGAGTCCAATAGTCTTTAACAATGTTTGAGTTTCCTTCTTGACTCTTAATATTTTTGCTAAGAAATATTTGTTTTTCTTAATGAGACTAACAAAAAAAAGGTCGTGTAAAAGAGTTTACCCAAAAAGTCAGATATAAGAGAATATGTCATAAACCATATTATTAACATTATTCTTCTAACCAGAGAATGAATGGAGGATGACAGTTTGAACTCCATAGATCTAAAACAATTTGAATTTATATTGCATCCTCTTTTAAACTTAAGCTAATGTGCTAACAATCGATGTATATTAAGTTAAATGTTATAATTGGGTTAAAAAAAGGGTTAATTAGCTTAATATTACTTTGGGAAGCTATAATTAAATTAACATGTTAATAATAGTATTTAATTAAGTAGCAGAGAGAAAGAAATAATGGACGAAATTGCCCATACGAAATTACTAAAAATATATTAATAAATCAAAATAAATCAAAAGTTATTAAGGAAAGTTACATTCTTTTAATTGATATACATTTATTTTACAGATTTGATGAATTTGATAGTTATGGAAATTTCATAATTTCTCTAAATATGTTTTTTATTGGCTTTATACATTGCTTTCTCAATCTACACAAAAATAGAGAAACATAGGAGAGAATATACAAATATAGTTCATTATATAAACATTAGAATATAAAAATATAGTCCACTATAGAACGATTACAATAATTCGAGATATGTATATAGTTTACTATATACCAATATTACAATATTTCGATATAAGTATATAGTTCACTATATAAACGACAGTTCAATAAACATATAGTTCGCTACATAATGATATCTAATTTACTATGTAAATGTTAGTTTACTATTCAAATAAAAATATAGTTCACTATATAAACATTTCAATAATCAATATGTCAATATAGTTAATCAATATAGCTCATTGGTCATGTTTGAATAGTTAGCTATCATAACATCAACAATCATCAAAATAGTGGATTATAAATTAACGTTACATAGATATAACTATATAGTTATTTATATAATCAGCTATAACAATTAATTGTATTTAATAAACTATAGGATTTGAACACTGCAACAACTACATCAAACACGAAAGCTAATCTTAAAATCAACGATCGAATAGATCCAAGAGAAACAAGTAAATGAGAAAAAACAAAAAACAAATGAATTACAACATAGAAATATAAAGAATAATGAGGTAAAAGAGGAGAAGGAAGAGAAAAAAGAAGAAAGAGAAGCTGAAGAAGAACGTGAAAGAAAAGAAGAAGAGAAGGAGGAAACATAAATATTAGGGTAAAAGAAAAAGGCAAATTTTATCACAAGAGAATAAAAATCTGAGTTAATTAATGAAATTTTGTATAAGGAAATTAATCATAGGAAATCAAAATGTTTTAACTACAGATTTTTGAAATTAAAAATATGAGTTAATGGTAACTAAAGGTAAATTGGTCATTTCTTTCGGTACACATGTTACTTACTATATTACTCTGTTTACATTGTTAATTATTAAGTGAAATCCTATTATTCTACCTAATTACCCTAAAAAAAACTATGATGTGGTGGCTTTAAAATAACTGAAAATTTCTAGGTTCCAATTCAAAACAGGCACTTGTACTTTTATTTTAATGGTTTATATAATGAATAATAACCGTCATAGTACATTAGCAAATTAATGTGGTCATTAAAACATTGGGTTTTCACTTATTCCAGGTTAATTAATCAAGTATATAAAAGTCAAAAATACGTGTTATATAAGTTTTGTTCTTAGGTAAATGTGGCTTCGATAACCATTAAGTTCGGCTGATTTCAAGTTGTGGTTTTACTTCAATGAGTATAAGCAATTCCAAAATAAAAAAGCATTGTATGGGAAAAAGAAGAAGACAAGTAATATTAGAAATTTCGACCAGAAAAAAGAAGTAATGTTAGAAATTGTCAAAGACTTTGCCCGTTTAACTTTGCTTCTTTCCGAGAAATGACAACACAACTAAATACTACTAGTATATTACCAAGATTTTATAAAAAAAATAGTAAACCTTTTATAATTTTTTTTTTTTTTTTATGTAACTTTTTGTTTTAAATTGATCCGTATTATTAAATATTATAATCGGTTTGTAAATATGTTAATGTGTCAGATTCTCATAAAATAAAAAGCTGATGATTTCACTGTATTTAGTGATGATTTTATATTTTCCGAAAAACCACAACTTTGTAATATTCACAATTATTCTACCTAATTAACCGCCATTATATTGTTAGTTCTTGTCGACACTCCCAAACCAAATTATAATATTCATAATTTTTTATTGCAATATTCAATTTAAATATTTTGTGTACTGTATACTATTCAAACCGATAAAAACACCATCCTTAGCCGTGTTACTTCTACCGCCATCTCAGCATTCAAGAGAGGTATGCTTTCTGACGGTGACCTATACAAAGAGCTAACAAAATACCAATGCAAGACGATGGAAGACTTGCTTTCTAGAGCATGGGCACAAATAAAGTGGGAAGAAGACCATGTCTATCGTCATCGACACTCTTCACAGTCCGAATCACGTATGATAAGAAATGAGAGAGATACGAGAGATGATAAACTTTACCATAGACTTACTAGTAGAAGCGACCACATAAACGCTCAACAATCATTCAACTTGTCACCCACTACCCATAGTGAAGAATCAGAAGTGCAACATCTTGACGAGGTTCAACGAAGGGAAGATGATCTAATCTGAAACAGCACGTCAATTCGAAGTTACACCTTTACATGAGTTTTTAATTATCAATGATTTACTTTGAGTTTTATTTGGTCTTCTCATAGTTCGAGATAGGTCCCAACTTTCTACTTGTTACTCTGGTGTTTTGTTTTAAGTTCATTCACGTCTACGGACAACTATTATAATAAAGGAGTTTCACGAATCCAAGTTTTGACCATGTTCATTATTGCATGAAGGCAAAGCCTCATAAAAAATAAAAAGCTTCAACTAAGAGCTAACCTTACCACGTGTAAAAGGAGATACGTCTCGCAAAATCGCTAAAGCGTATTACAAGAGCTTTGAAAAGAGTAGCTCCGAAAATGTATACATCTGAAAAGTGGACCTCCACACAACATTCACACAAAATCTGTTTTAAGAGCGCTGCAACGTTTAAAAAGAACTTGTTAAAGCTCCACAAAGATAGTGAGAGTATTGCGACATGCAAATTTTTTTTTACAAGAGCTCCAAAAAGTGAAGCTCCAAAAAGGTGGAGCTCCGAAAATCGATTCGAACAAGTTTCATAGGAGCTCCGAAATTCTACAAAATAGGCATTGTAACTTTCAAAAAGAACTTACAAAAGCTTCAAAATTAGAGCTCCAGAAACGTGCGAGAGCTCTACATTTGAAAGGAGATACGTCTCGTAAAGGCATCGTAACGTTCGAAGGAAACGTGCGAGAGCTCTACACTAAAAAAGAGACACATCTCACAAAATTATCAACAAGCATTGTAACGTTCAAATAGAACTTACAAGAGCTTCGAAAACTTAGCTTCGAAAATGAGAGCTCCAAAAACGCACAGGTCGGAAGAAACTTTCAAACATATTTATTCGAATAGTGGACTATTCACTATTCGTATAATAATAATGGACTATTCAAAATTGTTTTACAGTGAATAAAACCCAAATTTTGTTTTCCTTTGTAGCAAAAAAAAGTCGAGACAACATGTAATGCATAAACCTAGTAGAAGAAGAAACCTTAAAATTGAAAATTGAAAAGAAATGCTTTATGTTTAGAAATTTCTTCATAGCTCAATAGAATTTGATGAATCTGTAGTCATTCACGTTCTTCTTCACGTGTTCGCGATCATAGCGAAACAACCGCTTTGGCAGATTGGGATCTTTCATTTTCTAAGATATATGAGAGAGAATAATCGATGAAAATTAGAGGAAGAAATTGATAAAAGTTAGAGAAGTGAATGAATGAATTGAAAAACATAGTTGAAGAAGAAGGTTAAGAAAAAATCTCAGAAATAAAAAGGAAGACAAAAGGAAAAGTTTCGTCGGCGGTGACTAAGTTTTGTTTTTTACTAGGGTAAAAATAGATACTAGGTTAAGAGTATATTAATCATTTTAAGTTAGATAGCTAATTATTATTTTCAAGATGTTATACACTTAATTTTGTTGTCATTATCCTATTATTCATGCTAATTACTCATAAATAAATCTATTAAAGTCGATATATTATATTTTCCTTGATCTCATATATTAATGCTCTCTTTCAAGCTAATATGTACGTGGATTATTAGGTCCGTGTTTAGTGTTGTCGTGCTCAGGATTGGTATCATTGCTGTCAGATTTGGGGATCGGTTTGCCGTAGTGTCGGGTTCGTAAATTTGTGGAGGGCTCGTCGAATAAGATCATAAAATCCAAGTCAAACACATTTTTTCATGGCAACATAATTTTCTCAAATATCAGTAACACGAGAACTAGAGTTGTGTGTGCTTCTCGCGAGTCAACTCTATTAAAAACCTTTTCTTAAGCCATTACAGAAAATATTACAAAAATAAATAAATAAAATACCATTTTTGTCATTCTTTAACCTTTCTTAAAAAAAATCAAACGGAAAATAAGTTTAGAGCATGTAAAAATTTCCCAGATCAATATCATAGCTAGCAATTTTCTTAAGCCAAAGAAAACAAACTTAGAAAACTTTAAAACGTATAAAAAATAATAATATGAAATAACACTTAAATTCAGATTGATTGATAAGGAAAAAATAAAGTTCAAAAGCCGAACAAAAATATAAAGTATCCAAATTTTTTGAAAAGCGATCTTAAAGAGTAATCATTTTCTTTTAATTCTTCATCAGATTAGAGTTTGATAGTCGTATTGACAAAATAAAATAAAAATCAACAAAAAATTCAAAATGCAAATGTACGGATGAAATCCAAAACGTTATGTCATCTCTATTTTCTACTGATAGAACAAAAAAGTTTTATACAAAAATCTAACTTGATATATAAGTTTTATACAAATATAAAATATGAAATATACATATTTAAAAACAAGGAAATATATAATTAATGTTGATCTTCATAATCACAAGAATGTATCTCGTAATATATGAAACTTCCTAGTAATTAATAATCACCAAGTTTGTTTACAAAAGCGAAAAAACGAGGTGAACGATAAATCAAAAGGAAAAACAATTACTTTAATGGATAGGATAAGGGTAAAAGATATGGATTCACGGTTCACTGTGTAAGTTATAATGTATAGCATAGTGTAATATCAAATTAACTATGATAAGAGTTACTAAAATACTCTTTTGTAAAGTGCAAACCACCAAAACTAGAAAAAAGTGTGCTCGATCCTTTTTTTAGACACGGTATGGGTTTTAAATAGCAATTAGCAAATCGTAGCGATGTCGTGGGTGCTTTGCGCTATTCGCTATAGCAATAATAGCGATCGCTTTGTGTATAAACGTTAAAGAATCAATAAGAGAGTGCAAATAATATTACTGAAGTTATTGAACAACCTCAAATCCAAACATACGATCCAAATTCAAAACAATAAAAAACTAAATCCAAAAACCATAAAACATACGATCCAAATCTAACAGCAATAAGAATGAAAATCATAACTAGATAATCTAACACCTAATAATCAGAATCATAGTCATCAAGATTATCATACTCGACATCATCATCTAAACCAAAATCATCATCTCCTATATCCTCTTCCATCTCTTCACCATCATAACCATAATATACTCGAATATTCTCAAATATGTTAATTAAAATTGTTACATATATATCGCTATAGCGCGCTTTCATTGCTTTTCAATATAGCGCCAATAGCAGTCGCTTTGTGTAAACTACATGGCTATAAAGTCTTGTAGCGATGGAGACACCGCTATGGGCGCTATTCGTTATAGCGATAAAATAACACGCTATTTAAAACCCACACGGTAAGATTATTTTGCCGGTTACGCATTGGTCACATAGTTTCATTTCATATCCAAATTAATGTTAATTCATTCACGTAATTTCATAGCATATTTAAAACGAGAACCCACGGAGTACCCACACCCATTACTAACTGTCTTTGTTTATATATAACACACATATGATCTTGGTATGACCCTAAAGATCATACCAACAAACCTCAAAAACCAGCCGCATCTATTTCTTCAGCTACTATGCCATCTCACTTGTATGGCAGCCTCTCTACCGGTAACGATACAATAGTCCCTTCTGGCTCGGGCATCTCCAGCCGGAAAAGGAAACAACATGTGTATCGAGGGATCCGGTACCGAAACGGAAAATGGGTCACCGAGATCCGAGTTCCCAAGAAAAACAAGCGTATATGGCTTGGGACATATCCAACGCCTGTGATGGCCGCTACTGCGCATGATGTGGCAGCCTTAGCTCTTAAAGGGCGAGAAGCCCTCTTGAACTTTCCGGATTCTGCCCAGTTTTATCCTCTTCCATGTTCCAATTCGGATGCTCATATCAAAACGGCTGCAACTGCAGCTGCAGCTGCTGTGGCTCCAGCTGCGATTGCTATAGGGGAAGTGACGGGAGATGAAAAGAACGAAGATGGAGTTTGTGATGCGGTGGGATATTCGACTAGAGAGTTTTTGGAAGAAGAAGAGAACATGCATACTTTGATAGTCGATTTGGAAAGGGCGATGATGGTGGATCCGCCGTCGATGGGCTTTTCTCCATTGGATGACTTGCTAGAGAATTTTAGCGGAGAGAACTTGTGGAGCTACTAATAGATATAGGTTTATTTTATGTTGAATCTTTTGTGGAACTACAAAACTTTTATTATTTTCACAAAAAAACCCTACAAAACATGTTCAGAAAAATATTATTGTATTAGAACAATCAACTGTAATTGTTAAAAAAATATGCTAAATAAAGATATTTAAATGACCTTAAACTGGTACCACGAAGGCGTATATGGCCGGAGGAAACAGCAGTTTGATAAAAAGTTTTCGACAGGTGAAGCTTTTTTTGGAATCAGTCGTAGACTAAATAATTAATATGGTTGATAAAAAGTATCATCCGTTTTGGTTAAATTGGTACATAAATAAGAAATATACATTTTTTTGTTTGTTTGGAATAAATATAGAATTTTATTCACTCAAATGTCTTTGTACAATTAATGCGTCTTTCTCCAACCTAGAAATAAAAAAAAGCTACAATTTAACGAACTCAAATTAGGATCAGTGCTTTTCTATGGTATCTTTTGAATTCCATGCATATATATTAGTCCGTAGACTCCGTACATTCTTGGATTGGAGATATGAAAATGTTTTTATATATTTGTCCCATCTCTAGACAAACAATTTTTTTTTGTTTCTTCTCAATATAGCATGCAATTCTGTATGTTGCCTCGTCTTCACTTGCTTTAGATCATCAATCAATTATATATGCTTTCACTTCACAGATATAACAAGCTTGTTGAATGTTATTAATTATTTTTGAACAATTCAATTACATATTTCAACCTAAAAAAATAATTAATTTTATTTGGAGAAAATTGAAAGAGATTTCGTTAAGTAAGCGGCGTGTCACGCTTTACGCCTATTAAACCCGGTGAATGGGTTATTTGACGGGTACACTCATTCTAAAGGATTACTCGGGTGGTAAAATTTTGGATTACCCCTTAGTTTTCTAAAAAAAAAGTTTTCGTTAAGTATATATAGATCACAGTTCGGAAGTTTTATTGTTTTTTGGGATATTGATTGAAATATTCATTTTGACCCAAAAAAAAAAATAGTAATGAAAAAGTAGGCTACTGGGCCTCAATCTAGGATCCATAATCAAACTTTCCTAAGCCTATGTATTTTATTTTCTACTCACTTCCATATATAGACATCTACAAATTGCAAAATAAAGAAATATGTATACTTCAATAAATTGTGACAAAAAAAAAGTTGTATATGATAAATTGATAAATTTTGTCGATCTCGAATTGGATCAGCCTAAAAAAACAAAAGTGGATAAGATGATAATTTTTTTTTTGAATTAATAACTAATAAGAGTTTATGAGCTGAAACATGGATGTCATACATTTTTCAATCAAAACAGAAGCTTCTCTCAAATAAAATTAGATATTGTGGAACTGGAACATAGCCTCTTTCGAAAAAGTAACAACAATTACCTATACTAGATTACTAGTTTAAGATCTATCAATCTTGATTGACTATGAAAAAAAAACTTAAGCATCATAATAATAAACAAAAAGAATTTAGATTTCGTTATCTTTTTACAGCTACAAATAACCCCACCAAACACAAACACAAACAAAACACACTTTAGGGAAACCCCACGCAATAGCCACGCACTTTCATCTCATATTTAAAACCTTAATTTCTTTCACTAAAACCCTAATTCATTTCTATCCTTCTCTCTCTCTATACATATAAACAAGCATATAAATTCACACATATATATATATATACATATTATATATGGCTGATACAAATAATCCTATCACTGAACCTAAATCTATAAGCCAAGCTTCTTCATCGTCAGTTACTATTGTGCCAGTTCCCACGTGCGGTGACAGCCTCTCTGGTTCTGCCACGTGTGAAATCCCCTGTCCACTTGCTACTATCACTACTACCACTGTTTCTTTTGCGGCTACTTCTTCTACTACAAGTGGTAATGATAATAATAAACTAATGGCCACTGACTCCGGTACTAACTCTGGCCGGCAAAAGCATCCGTTGTACCGGGGAATCCGTTGCCGCAGCGGAAAATGGGTTTCTGAGATCCGAGAGCCCAAGAAAACGACACGTGTTTGGCTAGGGACTTATCGGACGCAGGAGATGGCTGCCGCGGCTTACGACGTGGGGGCTTTAGCTCTTAAGGGCGGAGAAGCTGTCTTGAACTTCCCGGAGTCCGTTGGGACTTACCCTCTTCCGGTTTCCTCTGCCGCAGCTCATATTCGAATCGCAGCTGCTACAGCGGCTGCTGCAGTTGGGGCTGCGGCTGCCGTGAAGGGAAGTGAAAAGAAAGAAGAGGGAGTTTTTGATGTGGCGGAATCTTCGACAATGGAGTTTGTTGATGAAGAAGAGCTATTGAACATGCCTGGATTACTAGTTGATATGGCAAAGGGGATGATGGTGGCTCCGCCGTGGATAGGATCTCCTCCGTCGGATGATTCTCCGGAGAATTCAGACGGAGAGAGCTTGTGGAGCTATTGATCGATTGAAATGTGTTTGATTTTGTGTTGGTTGCTTTGTCTTTACTTTTTATGCGAATCATCTTTGTCTCTCTGTCTTGATGATCACTTGTTTGAGATGATTTGTTAAATTTATCGTATGTTTTTCCACTTTTCAAGATTCAAGAAGACAGATCTTTGTCCACAATTTTTTTGGTACATTTTGTGTTTTAGTGTGTTCTTGAATTAGGGCTGGGCGTTCTTGAATTTTGGGATTAGGGTTTTTATAAGCCATTTTCCTTTGTGACTGTGTCTCTTAAGTTTTGATTATTTCAACACCTTCAGCTTCATGTTTTGTTTATTTGAATACCTTATGTTTTCGATTTATTTAAAAGAATGGATACAACCTTTTGGGAAAAAACTTGAACTTTTACAAAATTATATTAAAGAAGCAAAATGAATCTCATCTAAGATATCTTTGAGAATAGTTTGGGAAGACATGTTGGTAAAAATAGGGATCCACACTTCAGGTCGCGCCGTGAGGAGATGGAGTATATATGAAACTAAGTCCGGTAGGCGGAGACCTATGAAGCCATTTTCTCTTATGATTGTCTCTCATTTTAAGCGATATTGGGTACATCCGTACATGTATATTAAATCAATTACTAAATTTGCAACTGTTGTCTAGATATATTATACAAATAAATTTTTGGTTTCGGAAAATAGGATAATAACCAGAGAAAAGAGACACTTTAATTTAGTGGGATTTTTTTAGTATTTAGTTAAGTTTGAAGTACTTAATTTTCGTTTCCTTCAATATATGTTTGTGTTGATAAAGGTCAATTAGGTTATGTCGTTTATATATGTTTAAATGTTTAAACTTATATATTGTTGGTCATAAATATGTAAGGCTTCTTACTTGATCTTCATTAGAAAAACAAAATGAAGCAAACAGGTTATTAATTACACCACCGTAAATTATTTAAATCTGTATGCCAATTGTATATACATACATGAACCTAACCATACTGTACTTCGAGTTGGATAGATTTTCAAGATGGACTTGCCACAAACACACATACAACTTTAAATAGAATAATAATCGTATCTAAAGCTAAAGCAAAGTTGTGATGTTAAATAAAAATCAGTAGTAAAATTTGACTTGACTCTGATGCTGACATTGAATACCAAATAAAGTCAATTTATTTTCTTTCACTTGTCTCTAATCCTTGTCACCAAAGAGAGACACAAAGAGGTTAAATTAAGGAAGTTTACACAAAGAGGATCATGTCCATCACTAAGTTGTAGAGAGAAATAATTTTTGTTAACCTTGATTGGTACAATATATTATTATTATAATTTCAATGTTATTAGAGCATCTTTACTGTTAACACTTGTGTTCTTTAAAAATAAAATAATTCAAAAAAAACTTTAATTAGGAAAGAAGGTGTGAAAAGTTTTGCTAGAAGAAACTTTTTTAGAGAGTGTTTTCTCCCATACCTTTTTATGATTGGTTAACTTTTTATATTTAATTTAATTAATATTAAAATTAATATTAAACCATATTTTAAAGAACTTTCAAGGTGTTAAAGATAATGATGCTCTTAGGGTTTTGAGAAATGGTAAAGGTGGGGGCGGGTTTCACTTGGTCTGTTAAACGCCCGAAGATTTACAGTGATCATTAATCATAAAATTGTTTCTTCATATCCTTTGCTTTATTATACTATAAAAAATACAAAAATAATTAGGCTTGTTTCTTCTGATTCAACATATGTACTGTTTTTTTACATTGTGTGGCCATTACTGATACGTGTCGATTTGTCACCGGATTTACATTGTTTCTTTCACCCCAATTCCCTAAATTCGCTCTCATATCGGTGAAGATGGATTGACTAAGAAATGGTGGTAGTTTGATGAAGATGGATTACTTAAGAAACATATATGCTAAAAAAAGAAACATATTAAGCATATATGTTTCTTTTTTTAGCATATACTGTATGTTTCTTAAGTAATCCATCTCCGTATAATTATCTGGCATAGTAGTAAGAAAATGATGGTATAGAAGAGAAGTACCATCAGCTCTTATCATTTCTAATTATAGTGTCATCTCGTACAACCAATAAATATGTACTATATCTCATGGTATTAATCTAACACCAATTACATATTGTGTCAAAACTTTACATAGTTTAAATGACCATTGGCATATTGACTCTTTAAATGATCACTATGTCTCCTATTTTTATTCATCCACTCCCATAGAACATAAAAATGTGGATATGTTTTCTGGATTATTTTGTAAAGTTCTCCGGGTTTGATTGCTAATAATGTACAATACTCATTTATTTAATTTAAATTTAAATATTTTTACCAAAAAAAAAACAAGAAATATTATATAGATGATGAACATGTATGTCAGTAGTATGAAAGTCTCTAATCCAACCAAAAATAGGAGATTCAGATTTCTTTTATTAATTTATTTTATTTTTGACTAGTCCAAATTTGAACCGACCATTTGACATGTTTAAACCGGCTAAAGGTTGAAGAAAAATAACGATTTATCTAGGTTTGGTCCAAGGACAAAACAAGTAATATTATTGATGAAGGCCTCAAGTTTGTGAAACCAAATTTAAGGAATTTTTATTGTCTTTAGCTTAACAAAAAACCTGGAAGATGGGAACTATTTACCTTAACAAAAACATATAAGATGAGCACTAATTTATAATTCTACGCAGACCTTCACGCAACGTTAGACTGCTCTGGTTTATCAAATTGATTAATGGCAAAAAACTCATAATTAATTACCTTTCCTAATAATTAGTGAAAAATGACTAAAATAATGAAATAATTGCGTTTACCTGTTCATATAGTACAATAGATTTATATGCCACTTTGCGTTTTACAAATCTGTAAAGATGATGTATAAAATATTATAAAGTAATGACTTGAATATTATTACAATATCTAAAAGATGTTATACTAATTAATTCAATCATATTCCCGTTGATTTTTACTTGCTTATGAAGGTTTTGCCTTTGGAGATGCCTGAAAACTTTTAAGCAGTCTCTAAGACATGAATAATCTTCATGCAGATCCAAAAACATTAATCAGTGATTCCAAATCAGCCAACGAACATATGGTTCCAAATTCGACTCAGCATACGTCAATAAACACTTTTAAGTAAAAATATTTTCACTTCGTATTCGTTCTTCTCTTGAATTTTCATAAGAATAAATCCCTTGCTCTCAATATTGAAACGGCAGATAGATTCCAAGACTAAATTAACCGTTTACGGTTTACCTATATAACGGAATATAACGAGTTTGAGAGACCTTTTTTTTTTTTTAAGAGACTATTTGTAGTAAGTAGTAACAAAACAATAATAAAGTACGAGAGAGGAACAAGAAACGACTAGAGTATTATTGCTCAGAAGGGTTTTTTTTGTCGTGTTCAGAAGGTTAATATAGGAAATCGATATATTTATTACTCCCTCCGTTATTTTTTTATTGATGTTTTAGAAAAAATATTTGTATCCAAAAGATTGATTTTCTCTTTTCTCTACGCAGTTTTTATGATGTAATAATGGTAAATTGTAAATATCAAGACATATTAATTGGTTTTATGGAATTACTATTGGTTTAAATTTATAGAAAATTGTTTAATTTTAAAAATGTAACATTTATAACTAAACTTTAATGTGTTTTCTTAATATGTGTAAATTTTTTACAACATCAAACAATAAAAAATGGAGGGAGTATTAATTTACCTTCATAGAGAGGAGACAACATATATCTTTCTCGGTATCGCTGGGACCATACCTTATGATTCTATATTGACTCGAATAGCTGCCAAAATATCATTTTTGTATAGATTTTATTTTGATTCTCTATATTGGAAGTATGTGTATATTGGAAGTATGTGTCTAATCTAAATGGTGACTGATTTTAGTGCTAACACCTAATGTTTTACCACTAGATTATTAATCCGTTAATGAACCCCTACCGCAGTTAATAAATGTGAGACTATAGATTTCAACTCAAAACTAATTAACAATTAATAGATTAGCCTATAATTTTAATATATTTTTAAGATATTTACCATAATCGATAGAAAATATATTATTTTATAATACACATCCTCGTTATGATAACTTTTTCGTCATTGATTTCGGAATATTCACTCATGGATCGTTATGTCTAATTTGAGTCCAAGTCTATTTTGATGGAAACAATTGTTTGTTTCGATCGATTATGATTCGGACGATTAGACCGTATGTATTTAGTTCTATACTATGTTAGAGTATGATTTTCCAACTCAAACTACCATATATTTTTAAATATATTACTTAATTTTTTTTTCTAAATTATGATGTATGCATATGTATGTTGTTATTATTGTTGGATGAGGTGATTATCATTTTGAAAATTTCGAAAGAGTAATTGACTGTAATTGCACGTATGAGTCAAACTTTTCTCTATGTGTATGTATGTGTACGTTATGCTTTATGTACGAGCAAGATCCTATATAATTTTTTTCTGGTTGATTTGGTTGTTGAGTGTGAATATTGATGAAGTCGACATACAAAGGTGACAATTTGTAGCGAGTTTTATTTGTTTCCGTATAATTCCCAAAATTCCAAGAAGTCATAGTAGGCTTAAAAGCTGTTTCTATTATACATTGAAAAAGAAATGATTACATCAAATCTGTGTATAATGCATTGAATCTAGTATTGAAGCTAGTTTCCTACTAGATAAATAAAACTAATCACTGATATTCCTCAATATGATTTTTTTTAGTTTGCCAATAACTTGTGGGCAAGTGGGTTTGGTAGTTTCTCTGTCTTTAGACTCACGGGTTTGATCATAACATCTTCTATTGAAACAAAATGACTAGAGTACTGCTATAGATTATGGAGTGTCAGTTATTAACTAATTATTATGAAAGATATGGACGACAAAATAACGAAATAGTTGAATATATGAGAGCAAAACAACTAAAACATTAAAGTTAAATAATATTGTTTTCAATACATTACTAAGTACTAACGGTAAATTTTGTTCACCAAGTATCAGCAGTTCAATTTGCTACATGTTATCAAACTCACGAGGAGCTCATTCAGGAGTCTTTCCAAACTAACAATATGACAATATATTTAGTAAAGTCAAGAGAATACATATATAGAGTTAAAAAAAAAAAAATCTAACTACCTTTTTATAAGAAAAAAATGCAGATTATCTCACCAGTGTTTCGAGTTACATGTACCACGCTTAGAGAGCAAACGATGGATCCAGATACCAATTTTTTTGTACAAACACAAACATAAAAACTTTAAATATACTAGTATATATGTAGTTCAATCAACGGATTTAATAACATTTTGGAAAAAAGAGTGTTGACCATGAAAAATGCTTAAATTAACTTGTTGAGTTGACTATAGTTATTCTGAAATGAAAAAATCATCGACTGTATGACATGCGGAAAATTATCAACAACATGAAAATTATGCGTATTTAAAATTATGTGGTGGCGTAATGACGACATTAACACAAACTAATATTCTATATGTTATGGTCAACTAATTAAAAAAAAATAAAGTTGTGATTGGTTTTGTTGATGAATGTAGTTTTATTCATCAGTTACAAATTATTATTGTTTTGTTTAAAATATTTCATATATTATTTACTATAAATCCAATAAAAAATTGTTGGATTAGTTCAATACACTGCTAATTATTTGTATCATCTATATTCTCTTGCACGTACAAAGTAGTTATTACGTACTATCATTATTTTGTTGTAGGTAGGAAGTAATTATTCGAAACTTTACATTTCACTTTCTTTTTCTTACGTCTTACACGAAAGAAGAATGTCAGATTTTCTGAGCTCCATCGACATCGAGTATACAATTTGAATAGCCGAAATTCGATTTAGCATGACTTTTGAACGAGCAGAAAACATTGAATTAATTCTTTTGTCAACAAGAAAAGGTAATCTGATGAGTATAATTTTTTTAGTTGTTACGATTTTGTTGACTAGTAAAAAGTGGTGAATATGGCCGACACGGCCGGCCTTCTTTATTTCACTTATTTTGTTTCTTCAATATTATTGGTTGTTTTGTTTTGTTTTTTTTGAAAATTATTATTGGTTGTTCATATCTCACTGTTATATTTTCCATGCAAGTTAATCACTCTTGAATTTAATTTAGTTAACTAGGAAAGAGAGTTCTTTTGCTGCAACAAAATACGTGTTAGAACATGAAGACATACAGTAAACCTTCTATAAATTAATAATGTTGATATTTTAAAAAATTATTAATTTAGAGTAATAATAATTTATCGATAAATTAATTTATGGAGAGAAATCTTTTCAGGAAAAAAATGACAATAAATTTTGATTAAAAATTTCTGTTATCGCAATAGAATGGATGTTTTTATTATAATAGACGATCAAATTAAAATGATATGTTATGCATAAAATTTAGAAGAGATCATGATTGTTATCCCCAATAATTATAATTGATAGTTTGATACATTTAGAAAGAGTTATATATAAAAAATCAATTGTTTTGTATAGAATTTTTCACAAGCGTAACATACAAATCAAGAAAACAATCCTAATTTTTCTGATGCAATAAGTAAAGGTGGATAAGATTTAATGAGATTTTCAGTTTTAAGTTAAAGCAAAAATCATTAAAGCCTTGTTTTAGTACATTATCATAGTTACATATATATATATGCATAATTATATATGATTATTAATTTATACTATTATTGGGACCATATTTTATGTAGGAGTTTCAAAAAAAATATTATCTTATCATTTTATCAATTTTCGCTAATTTTTTTACATAAGTCCGACTCGGGACCGAGAGCTGTTTTAGAGGGGGTTATTGGTTTGTGTATTTTAATGGATTTCAAAATCCATTTGGATTTTAGAAATCTGAGATGAATCCATGGATTTTAAAATCCATAATAATAGATAACGTGGATTTCAAAATCAAATAAAATGGATTTACAAATCAACTAAATGGATTTCATTGACTAACCAATAAAGTAATATCAACATCTAACTCATTATTTTCATGTGATATATGTCTTTCTCGTTCTTCAAGGATTTCTTGTTCTCCCGTATTTGTTGAATCCATGTTTGAGTATACTTTTAACAAATAAAACTTAACCCATCAAAAACGAATACTAACACATACACCTTTGTATCTTTATATATATTATTTACGATGATTAGTATATGATTTTGCAATAATATTCACTAAAATCCTTATTGTGAAGAATCACAGAGAAATTGATTACGTGAATAGCAAGAAAATGAACAAACCTATAAAAAGAAAGAAGCAAGAAAAATATACATAAGATGATGAAGAAGAGACGAGAAGTACATACGTGACACAATTTTTCTATTATTTTGTTTGATGGTGTTATATATTGGTTTGATTATTTTAGTTGATTTGTGGATTTATAAATCTGTGTTATTTGATTTGTAAATCTTATAAAATTTAGAAATCTTTGTAAATCCGAAGGTTTCCCCTCGGATTTGATCCTTTGTATTTTTGATATGAAATCGGTGGAGCTTTTCCATTGGGAGAATTGTGTTTAAGTATGGTAGCAAGTGTGTAGAAGACAAAAGTTTTGTCTTTCATCTTGTTAGGAATATAAATTTTGGGTGACAAAACTAGAGGTAGGTTGAGGATTGTGTAATTCCAATAAAAAAAGTTATAAAATTCTTATAAGATTTCTAATAAAGTTGAAAACTCGGTGTGACGAAGTTTTTGGGATATTTGTTCATCTGTTCATCCGCTTTTTCAAACCAAATCTTACGTGTATATACTTTAAAAGATCAAATTTATGCTCATTGCTCAATGTGTTATTTTCCAGACCGTTCATGTTATGTTTTTTTTTTGCATATAAAATGTACTTTTTTGTTTCAAAATATATATACGTTATTTTGATTAAAGTTGAGATGATTAAGAATTTGTTTTTTTAGAAAAACATCGTTAATATTTAATTTATAAAACAGTACTAATGGTTGTATAATATTAAATATATTAAAAAAATTCATAAGAATATGGAATTTTTTATTTTACTTGGAAACTAAAGAGTAATATTAAAATTATACTATATTAAAATCGTTTTCTTTTTGTGTCATAAAGAACGTCTTTTTACAAATTTTCTTACACATTAAAAAAACTATAAAATTCTACTATATTTCTTACTAAAATACTAAATATTTTTTTCTCTAAGTAATACATTAAAGTAATGTAGTTAAACAAAAAAGAATTATTTAAATTTCTGCATAGAAAATGCAAAAAAACTATATTTGTGAGACAAATTAAAATCTTAAAATATCAATATTCTTTTGTGAAATGAAAAGAGTATAAAAAAAATAAGTACTTATCTTTTAGTTACTTGAAAGTTTTTTAGTAACATAACCTATTTTAAGAAAGAAAAATTCTCATGAAGATCCTTCAAATCAAGTAAAGGCATATTTGCGTAAAAGGCGAACATATAATATAGGGCCCCATAATATATAAACATAATTAAAAAACTACAAAATCAGAAATGCAAACCAAATCCGACCATGTATACTTGATGTGAGTTCATTATATTAATAATGGGAAAATCGCATAAAAAACCCCCAAGGTGACTAGCACTGACACTTTAAACCTCGAAAGTTTACCACTTACACTTTAAACCTCTAAGATGACGATACTCACATTTTAAACCCTGAAGGTGGTCAATTTGTGTGCGCCGCCACAATTTTTAACGGAATCATAAACGGTGTTAACGGAATATTAACCCCGTTTAAATTCAGTTAACTTCCGTTTAAGTTAATGAAAAACGTGTCTGTTAGTTTTAATTAAAACGTGTTACATATATGTTTTAAATTAAAAAAAAACAAAAAAAACAAAAAAACCCATATCTGTTACGATACGGAAGAAAAGAGGAAAACCCCCAATTTATGTTTTAGGGTTCTTCGTGAAAACCCACTGATTTTTGCGATTGCAGGTGCGATTTTTATGGGTTTAGGGTAAGAAACACGAGTTTAGTTGATTTTGATGTGAGATTCGTGAAAACCCCAAATTGATTTTGAAATTAGGGTTCTTCGTTCTAAGGTGAAACTCGGAGAGATTTTGGACGAGTTTGGTGTGCGATTCGATTGAAGAAGAAAATCAGAGATATTCCCGTAGAAATGAGGTTAGCTTCCTTCCTTTCTCATGTATTTGTCTTGTTGTTTTAAAATCTCATATATTTCGAATGATTTTGAGGTTTCTTCATGTATTTGTGTTGTCTTGTGTTTGATTATCTTTAACTAATTGGTCGATTTTACAGTGAGAAAAGGACGGTTGAGTTGATAATCCACTACGGTGGATCGATGGTGAAGAAAAAAGAAGATGAGTTCGTGTATGTCAACGAATTGGGATGTAAAACGCAGAAATGGGAATTGTCAAAGGTGAAATGGGATTCGTTTGTCGACTACTGCTTTGCCGAGAAGATACTAACACCCATTTCTCTGATTTGGTTCAAAGATTCTTTGGCCGAAATGAGCAAAATAAACTATGTGTTTGATTCAGAGATGGAAGATATGGAATCCGTCTGTTGTTGTGTTAGCAGTATTGGTGGTAGTGTTGACATATTTCTAGAGCATGACCACTCAGAAGCAATTCCGGGTTTGGTTCCTTATCTAACTAGTAGTACGCATGAAGATCAGGATCATGGTGATGAGGAAACCGGTGGAGGTTATGATGATGAAGCTGATGATGAGGCTGATGATGATGAAGTTGATGGTGAGCCTCATTATAAAGGTGGTGATGAGGCGGATGAAGCTGATGAAGATGATGATGATAATGGTGCTGAGAGGCCACGGGAAGATCATGAAGCTGATCAGTCAGAAGATGAAAGTCCAGCAGAGGAACAAGAGATTCCAGTCGATGATGATGATGATGATGGAGATGATGTTGTGATAGATGAAGGAGATGGTGCTACTGATGAAAGGTTTAGTTCATTGTTCAAAGAAGGTGAACAATGTAAAAGGGTGTTCACTGAAGATGCTGATGAGAAGGCACAACGAGCAAAAGAAGCAGCAAATAGTGATGAAGACTACCAAAGAGTTAGAAGAGCTACCACTCTGAGCCATCTGCAAGTAATTAATAAAACGATAATCACATAGATTTCATTGTCTACTCAACGATTCAATTTTCTAATTATTTCGACTAGATTGTATGTAGAAATCGAACTAACATTAATATATGGAGTGAAAGAAAAACCAACTTACCGTTAAGACGAATCAATTTGTCTCTCTATGATTTTCTTCTTCAATCGAATCGCACACCAAACTCGTCCAAAATCTCTTCGAGTTTCACCTTAGAACGAAGAACCCTAATTTCAAAATCAATTTGGGGTTTTCACGAATCTCACATCAAAATCAACTAAACTCGTGTTTCTTACCCTAAACCCAGAAAAATCGCACCTGGAATCGCAAAAATCAGTGGGTTTTCACGAAGAACCCTAAAACATAAATTGGGGGTTTTCCTCTTTTCCTCCGTATCGTAACAAATATGGGTTTTTTTGTTTTTTTTGTTTTTTTTAATTTAAAACATATATGTAACACGTTTTAATTAAAACTAACAGACACGTTTTTCATTAACTTAAACGGAAGTTAACTGAATTTAAACGGGGTTAATATTCCGTTAACACCGTTTATGATTCCGTTAAAAATTGTGGCGGCGCACACAAATTGACCACCTTCAGGGTTTAAAATGTGAGTATCGTCATCTTAGAGGTTTAAAGTGTAAATGGTAAACTTTCGAGGTTTAAAGTGTCAGTGCTAGTCACCTTGGGGTTTTTTTATGCGATTTTCCCTATTAATAATGTATTGTCCACTTATCGTCTCGCTAAAGTTTCTTAATCATAACATTTCTCTTTCTGGCATGTTTAAACAAAGATTAGCCAGTCTTTTAATCTTCATTGATTATTTTTAAGCCTGTTTAACACTAGTTACTCTGTTTTGGGATTCAGACTTTTCTAAATACAAAAGATAGGATCCGAAGAAATAATTGTTTTTATTTCTCATGAAATGTTTATAACGATCATATCTTATTCACCCTTTATATAAAGTATTAAACAAATAACAACACCACTATGTCGTTTGAGGAGTCCGCCGGATCCGAAAAACAACTATTCGGATCCATATCCGTCTGAAAATTGTCATACCTATGTATGATATTTTAATGGGTTTAATTTATAATCAAATAAGTTTGAAAAGATCTTGTTTTTTTTTTGAAAATATATCTAAATTTAATTCAGCATATTGAAAAATTTATAGAATTTCACAATGTTACAAAAAAAACTAACAAATTTAAACTCTCAATAAATAAAGCATTCCATTCATTCAATCAAATACGTTTAATAAAAAAAAAGATATTTAATCAAACGGTCAATATTATATATTTTACGCTTATGATTAATACACCAGAAAAGGCTTTGCTCCACATAGTGATTAAAATATATATGAACAATTCCAAGGAATTTTCCGTCGTCCGCTACATTATGGTAAAGGCGTTGCCCTACACCTCAAAACTATATTATTGGACAGCTAATACATAAAGACAATTATAGTAGGTAAAAAACACTCGAATACATTGAACATTTCTAGATCGATGAATTTGTATTTATCCCGACTTTAAAAGCATAGCCCGACATTCTAGCCCGGACATGTAAATTCTATAATAACATACGTACTCGAGCTATGTTTCTTCTCTCCAAGACTATGCCTAATTCAGACTTTTCACATTCACTTTTCTAGTTATCTTCGAACATTTCTTCGGCAATACTTGGTCATACTACCTCATAAAATTCAATGTTTTCCTCTAGAGTTCACTCCCTAAATTTCTATTATCTAATGTTATGGTTCACCATGAATCATCTCCGTCGATCCCGTTTCTTTCATTCTATTCCTCTCATTTTTTGAAATTCTTTCTATGCTCTCTACGTTACTTTATGTGGTCTCTCCAGATTTGCTTTCTTCCTTAATCGTAAGAGGAACCCTTGAAAAACACTTCACCATCATGATCTTCCGTTTTCACGTGTTTATTGACAGTAGAAGATTGTTCACTAATCATATTACATATATATATATATATATAAGTTAGATATGAAATTATGTATGAATCATATCTAGCTATTCTGATTTTAAATCATACTAATTAGATCCGGATATGGCAGCCCCAACTATCTGATTTTCTGAAAGAATTTAATCACTAATTGGACATTTTATCCATATGTTGTGGCCAACTTAATTAAAATTAAATATTTTTTAATATTTTTTTATTTTAGTATATTTTAGAACTTAATCAACTCGGAATTAAGGAGGAGTTATTGGATTAGTCTTTTTATTGTATTTTAAAATCCGCCTGATTCTCGTGTTATTGAATTAATCATTCACTTGATGTATTTTAATACAATAACGGTATTAACATACATTTGATCAAAATATTCAACATATTTTTTTGTACGTTTATATACACTAAAAATCATATACTTTATTATACACGTTTAAATATTAAAACAATTATACATGTTGTCAACATAATTAATTATTTCATGTGATAAACAACAAGTAAATTTCTATTTTGGTTAAATTCCATTCTATTTAAACGAATATCTGGATTTTACCATATACATTTTTATTATCTTTTGGTAAAATAGAATTTACCATATTTATGATTTGTCTAAACATTTTCGTTATAACTTTTTGATATTTTTCCTACTACTGCATTCAAGAATGATCTTTGTTTTTAAAATTTAACTACTATTCTTTGAAAGAAAATTATTGGTGATAAACTAGATTTGTAAGAAAACTATGATAATATTTTTTTTAAAAAACATATAATGATAAAATATAAATAGGAATTTCTTTAATAATTTTTTACTAGTTATTTTTTTCATTCACAACTTTCTCTTTTCACATAATTTTCTGTTTAAATATTTTTTATAACCCAATTTCTATCTTACATGATTATTACCAAAAGCTTGTTGTAATTGCGACACAAATTAGTTGGTTTTTTATGCTCCGGGTTTAAATCTCTTTTCGAATGGACGATAATTTTTTAAACCAAAATATTAAAAAGCTGATTTCAGATACCCGAATAAATTATGAGTTAAAGATTCACAACTTCAACCGTTTATTAAAAAAGAAAGAAATAATTATCTAAGAAACATGTAACAGTCTCTATACCTCGATGTCTACGTCCATGACACATCTACTACTAATCCATGTAATATACCAAGAATTTAACGGCTTTTATTTAATAGATATTATATTTATTACGTCTCATACATTATGAGATTATACATCTGATCAAAATGACATGCTATGAGTAAGCAATAAAAATACATATTCGGAGTGAAACAATCATAAGTTGCATTTTTTAATTATTTACTTTTTTGATGACCTTCATGCATGCATTCGTATTCTTTTTCATACATGATTTCCACTTCTCCACATCTTCTGTTCTCATCGCCAAAAGAAAAAGAGAAAAAACTTTAGTTATCTCCATATTTATATATTTATAGAACAAACAAATATAACATCTAGCTATTTGATTTAAATCATCCAGTGAGGAAATGATATTTCATCTTCCGTGTTTGAAAAGATAATTATACTTTAAGATATGAAAAAATAATATGTATATATGATATATATCTATCTATAAAAACAAAACATTTGAAACTGTTTAACTATTGACAAAGTCATTTAATTCCTAAATTAAAACCATAAAAACAAACAAATTTATTTCATTTACAAAGGATTAACTTATGTACATAGATTAGTCCTTAATAATCATTTAGGTATTAGAAAGAAAAAAATATGAATTACTGACAAGTTTAGCTTACTTGGGTTATTCCCAAGGTGGGAGCAACGATGAAGAGAAAACCCAAACCCGCAAAAGAACTTGTCATCTTATTTTTCATGTGATGAAGGAGAATGAGAAGGAGAATGAGAAGGAGAAGGAGAAGGAGTATGATGATGATGATGCAAATCGGATGAAAGAAAATCTTCTAAAGGAGAATTTGCATGAACCAAAATGTTTTCCATTCCCATTAGTACCATCGTCACTATCATTAACATGGCTACACTTTTTGTGTTCATCATTGTTTTTGTTTTCACAAAGAGTATTTTAATAATTTTCTTTGTGAATTGTGAATGTTGATGTTTGATTGCTTAGTTATGTGTGTATATATATGATGATGTGCCTAGTAGCTTATAGGTGTGTAACAAAAATATTGTGGCAAATTGTTAAAGATAAAAATTTAGGTGTTTTTCCAACTATAGAATAATATCTTCATAGTTACAATTCACTATTTTTATTGTTTTTTAATTATGAAATATATATATATATCACTTTTTCTTCATAAAATCACGAAGGTATAAAATCTGAAGTATTATATATAATTAGCTTTTTTTTATATTTGTACAAATTAATTATTAACAAAATAATAAATTAGTTTAAAATTTTTATACCAACTTTGAAAATTTATCTTAGTATATTATGTCTTATGTTGATGAAACTCTCAATTTGTAACAAAAGAAGCTTTAATTAATTATAGAGTGACAATTTAGGAATTATTATAATTTTATTCCAAGATAATTTCTTAAATCATATTTTCCAAAATAAAGTTTATTCAATCATATATCTTATTATATAAAAATGGATACGCACCAATCGTAACTCACTGGATGGTGACACGTGTCAACTACTTATTAGATTTTGACATGTATCAATTATCTTATTATATAAAGTTGGATGCGCACCAATCATAACTCACTTGATCGTGACACGTGTCAACTATTTATTAGATTTTGACATGTGTTAATTATTTATGTATCGATTTAAAAAGTGTGACACCCGTGAACCATTTTTGAGGAAAATGGAGGGGTTGTCGATCGACATGGTCCTTAAGGGCTGTCGTTCGACCCCCATGGTGTGTGTCGATCGACAGGTCTTGAATTCGTCGGTTTTCTGTTTCGATTTTTAGTCGTGGCCGGTTTGAGGAAAAACTAGGGTTGTTATTTAAGCCTTTTTGGCCGCATTCTGAGCGAAACAACAGTCCAAAATCAGAGGAAAAGAGTCTGAGAGGAGTTTATCTTGTTCCTGTTAGTTTTGTGAGTTAGGGTTTCGTTCTTGATCGTTTTGGAGTGGAATTTCGTGGTAGTTGTAGCTGATTTCGTTCTAGCCTCATATTCCATCAATTTCTACCAAAAATTCAAGGTGAGTGCGTGACCATGGCTTCTGGGCCGACGGATCGTTAGGGTAGTTTGGTGATAGGTTTGGAACGAATTGATTGATCGTGTGTTGATTGAATGTGGCTGTGTGTATTGGTTATTGTGTTGTGATTGTTGTTGTGTGCAGGTTTTCGTGTTGACGCAGAGGAGAAATCGATCCGAGAGGATTATGATCGATTTCCTATGAATCTGCGCATGGCCTGTCGAACGACACACATGAGGTGTGTCGAACGACATACCAGCACGACGGGTGTCGAACGACACACAGAAGGTGTGTCGAACGACAGCCAGTGCACATGCTGTCGATCGACACCTAGTGGTTGTGTCGATCGACAGGCATGTACATAAGGTGTCGATCGACAACCTGTCTGAGTGGCTGTTGTAACGCCCGTGAACCAAAATTTAGGAAAGATAATTGAATTGGACCGAATGGTTTAATTTTAATTGTTCGGTTTGGCTGGTTTGGGTTAAGTGAACCCTAGGGCTTGAGTATAAAATAGAGCAGCCTCCGTTTTGTGCAGATAAAACGTGGAAGAGGCTGAGAAATTGAAAGAGAAGAGAGCAGGTTCGTTTGTGGTGGTTTATAGAAAAGAATGGGATGAAGACAGTTCTGACGCGTTTTAGAAGAACATATGATCGAATAGCCTAATCTGTTTGGATTGGAGTGAAACTTTTAGGGTAAGTTCTTCATTCTTATATCTAGCTTTAGTCGAAATCGGATTGTCTTTTGCATGAGTATTCTGAGATTTATTGTTGTTTTCCCGAGAGAGGTTCGTGCAGAATTGGATCTGCGATCAGTCCACTTCGTGGGTGTTTTCCCGTCGAACCAGAAGGAGTTAGGAAACGATCTGCATATCGTTGGAAAGGTCTCGGCTCACGATTCTAGATCAGGTTTTCGATCATGATTCTGAGGTAATCTCCGTTCTCCGTGTGCTTTCGAAGTCGGCGTGTCGTTTCTGTTTTTAGAAAACCCTAATCCGGTTTAGGAGAAACTCGAATTGGTTTGGTTTATTTTGGTTTGGTTTGGTTAGTTAACCGGATTGGTTTGGTTTGGTTTTGTTTAGTTAACCAGATTGGTTTAGTTAACCGGATTGGTTTGGTTGGTTGGTTTAACCGACTATTTCTGTTTGGGTTAACCGACTGGTTTGCTTTGCCTTGTTCATTAGGCAAAAGAGGAGAGTTGCCAAAGGTTGAGGTCTAAGGCAACTATTAGGCTAAGGTGAGTGCGTGACCATGACTTCTGGGCCGGTAGATTCGTTAGGGTTGTTTGGTGATAGGTTTAGAACGAATTGATTGATATTGATGTGTTTGTTTGAGACTGTGTATTGTGCTTGTTGTATGTGGATTGCTGTTTTCGACAGGTATGTGAGGTGCTGTCGATCGACACCTAGAGGGTGTGTCGATCGACAAGCACATGCAGAAGGTGTCGATCGACACCTAGTGGTAGTGTCGATCGACAACCTGTCTGGTTGGCTGTGGTTGAGCCGTGTTGTTGTGTTTTGTGTGCTGATTGATGTATGTTTGCCTGAGCGGATCCATCGCGTCTGAGTGCGCAATCATAGATGGGAGGACCGTCTCACTGGGTATTTATGATAATACTCACGCATCTCTTTTTTCCATGTGATGCAGGTAAAGGCAAATTGTGATCGTGGAATCATGGCAACGAAGAGGGAGATGATCTAGGGTCTCGGTTTCGTGCTGTGTGATTTTGTTGTTTTCTATTTCTGTTTTAGAACCTGGTTAGGTTGCTGGTTTTGTGGAATTGGAATTTATCTTGGATTGGTTTAGTTTAATGGAATTGATTTCTGGTTTAATTGTTTATTGTTATCCGCTGGTTGCTTGTATTTGTTGCTTGGTTGTTTGTATTTGTTGCTTGGTTGTTGAGGATAACATTTATGGGAATGCTAATCCGAGACCAAGGGTTAAATGTTTTTTTTTTTTTTAAATAACGGGTTGGGTCGTTTCAGCTGTGGTTGAGCCTTTGTGTTTGTGTGTTGTTTGGTTGTGTGTTTGCCTGAGCGGTCCATCGTGCCTGAGTGCGCAGTCATAGATGGGATGACCGTCTCACTGGGTATTTATGATAATACTCACGCATCTCTTTTTTCCATGTGATGCAGGTAAAGACAAATTGTGATCGTGGAATCACGGCTACGAAGAGGGAGATGATCTGGGGTCTCGTTTTCGTGTTGTTTCGTTTATCGTTTTAGAATGGATGTTTAGGTTGCTGGATAGTGGAACTTGTTGATTTGGATTTGTAGTTGAACCGGTTATTTTAGTGGAATTGTTTGATTTGGTTTATTTGTTGGTTATCTGCTGTGTTATTGTCTGTGTGGTTTGCTTGGTTGTTGAGGATAATATCTATGGGAATGCTAGTCCGAGACCAAAGTTTGTTTGAAAAAGAAAAAAAACGGGTCAGGTCGTTTCAAAAACTATAATTTCTATTTTTTTTAAATGGAAACTATTTTAATCTTAGAGAAACAAACATTTTGAAACTGGAAAATTTTAAAAATAGAAAATAGAAAATATATGTAAGATTTACATTGTAAGAAAAAAAAAAGATTATTTATGTATTGGTTTAAAAATTATAGTTTCCATTTTTCAAATGGAAACTATTAAATCAAAACTGTTAGATAAATAGAAACTTAGAAACGAGAAATTTAAAAACAGAAAATACAAAATCGATGTAAGATTTAAAGTGTAAAAATGGAAAGATTAAGATTGATGTTCATTATCAAATAGATCCAATTTTAAATTATATAAGATTTCAAATATGCTTTTGAAATCTTTTGATCAGTTAAAGGGATTAATTTTGGATTTATAAATGATTTCAACCAATTTCTATTTTTTTTTAACTCATGGTTAACAATGTTAACATAATTGTAGGTTCTTATTAAACAGAGTTTTAATCTAGAATACAATAAATCCGATACAAACAATTACTTTCAGTATCTAATACCCGCATATTATGCGGGTCCTAATCTAGTCTTTAATAATTTAGAATACCTTTAAATATAATTCGAATTTGAGTTTTTTTATGAAATTAAAGATTAAGTTCTTTAATTTTTTGTTTTGGCATTCCTAAAACAGTAAAACAAAACAAAAAGTCAATCTTTGATTAATTGTATTGTGATAATTGGGAAGTATTATGATTTTATTTGTAAGATAAGTTATTGAATCATGTATTTCAAATGAATTTTATGATAAAATTGTATTCGAACAACGTAAATTTTTAATTTTTACAGTTTTAAAACAGTTAAAAAAATAATTTATAGTAATCGCTTTGTCATTTAATTTCCCGCTTCCCATTTGAAGTAGGTAACGAAATAAATGTCCGTTGTCATTGGTGAAGAAAATAAAATTGAAGTTAGGGTTGACTGCTCTAAGTCCCTAAGCTTTTCCCATTCCGCTTCGATCCACCTAGACTTAAGACCTTTTCATTTCCCCCCTCAAAAAGTATACCTCTTGAAAATTCCCCCTCAACTATTTTAATTCTTTAAAATTCCCATTCAGGGGCTTAGCCAAGCAATCAATCTTTTTATTTAAAAAAATGAGACATTGATAAAAAAAGGAGGGTAGTAAACCTACTTTGAAGCTCACTAAACTTGTCTGTGAGAATAAAAAAAAAGCAGACGAGTTCTCTGAAAATTGAGTTATATTAATCAAATATGAGCAATTTGTCTCAATAACTTGATATGCTAAACCGTTATAAAAAATGGAGGACATCGCCCACACTAAAGCTTCCATCTTTGAGCGATAGGGTGATAGATATCGTTGTTGGCCTCTCGTACCGATAAGAAGAGTGTGGTCCTCTTGGAAGCAAATTCAACACACTATCGTAATCGAGTCTAACCTTTTCCATTGACATCGAACAATAGGGGATTGATATTGATCTTCGATTGACCCGTGTTCATATGACTGAGCTTTCCTCCACACCAAAAATTCACTCTTGGCAAGGTGAACACTATCTGGTGGTTCTAAATTTGACCTTAAAAAATATTGTTGTTCCTTGATTTTTAAATAAACCAGATAGGCCAAAGAAACAAAAAAATTTATTCAGTAAAGCTTTTATAAATTAATAACGTTAGGACCAATTCGATACTGGAAAATTATATTAATTTACCAAGGTTTTAATTTATCGAAGTTATATAGTAGTTAGAAAAACCAAACCCTTTCCGGATCATCTTTTTGACTCTTTTTAGATCGGTTAACTAGTCCATCTCTGGTACGATTTTGGTTTAATCAAGAAACAAGGGAGAGAATAAACTCAAATATTAGTTCTCGTGTTGTTACATAAACGGTCCAAGAGAAGAAGAAAACTTAAAATGGTTTTTAAAAACAAGAATTACTCTTCTTTTCGTGGCTTTGGTCTCACAGGCTTCTTCACAGGAACTGCGTAGCTTAGTAGAATCACGACTATAGGTAAAATTGTTCCTATGAAATATACACTCTTGTAGGCAACGAGTGTTTCGTGCAAGCTCAAAACCTGATAATCACAGAAGAACAAATTAGAGATTTGAAATCAGTATATGCGCGAAAACGGGATAATGGAAGGAAGAGTTTATACCATGAAGCCGACCGATGAGTAATTGAGAACCAAAACTGTGTAGAGGAAGTTGACGAAAACCATAAGATTCCTCAGCATTGCCATTTTCGGAGGCATTGCTTGTTGCCATCGGTAAATAGCTGCTCGAAGAAAAAAGGCACGTTATTTAGATAAAATGACAATGGCCATTTACAGGATTGGATTAAAACACAACGTTTAATGAAAGATGAAGGCGAGTATCGTGTACCTTTTGAACCATCGATCATCAATGCTGATTGAACAAAGAATATAATGTATCCAGGATACAATCCCTGTAAAAGAAATAACAAGTAAAGATTTTGATTACTATCTCTGGCACAGTAAGATAGATTCTTTATCACTGGACACATTAAACCGATTCCTTTATCACTGGAAGCAATAGAAACAGCGATATTCAAAATTGCAACACATATCTGACTTGTGAATTAAGGGAAGGGAAGAAGGAGCACTCACATGCCAAACAGCACTGACGGTTTGAGTAGCTAGCAACTGGAAGAAACCAGCTCTCTTCCCGGGCTTCACAATTCTATCATATACGTCTGCATTAAACATAAGAAACAGTTAACATGCGTATAAACTATAGCAATCTCTAGCTAGGATCTTCTCATAAGCATTATTACTCACAGTGACGGAGCCACGTGCTGACTTGTATGTTCCACACAAGCGGAATCTGAACCGCACTCTTAGCAAGCTCAACACCCAAAATGTCGACGTTCTTTGCACGGTCCCATTTCGCCTTTGTTTGAGTTTTTTCATCGGTCCAACCACTGAAACCCAAACCAGAGATAATGATTGAAGCCTCTGATATCGACCATATGAAGTAATACTTCCAACGAGCCGTGAAACCCGCCATGTACTGATAACCAAATCTCTTCCAGAATCCCCACTCATGGTACACTGGCTCAGTGAACCGAGTTAACGGAAACTGAGGTACTAAATAGAGATACAGACCCATACAAATCCCAGCTTGAACAATAGCTCGAACCGTAGCTCCATAAGGCGACGGTCGCTTTCCTTTTTCAGAAACAGCCCAAATCTAAAATCCACACACAATAAACCAACCGCGTAAACAAACATACTCGATAAATCAAGAATCCATAGATAAGGCCGACGAACAAGAAAGGAAAAACAGCTTACTCCTTTCTCTTCAGTCCATTCAAGATAATCTTTCATTTCGAAAACCGGGCCAGCGAAATGGCTTCCACAACAAAGACAATAACCACAATACTCAATAAGAGACGGCATCTGAATCAAACGATTCTTCTTCTGAGCCTCACGTAGACCTTCTTCTTTCAACATCCCATCCGTGTAATTTATCGAACACGAAATCACTTTCAGAGTTAACACCATCAAAGCTCCTAATAAACACATTTATCACAATCAAAAACTCAGCTTCTTGATTCCACCACTATTCAAAATCAAAGATTCCAAGAGCCTAATCATTCAACAATCAGCTAAGAAGATTAAACCAATACTAATCAAATTAAGTACCAGTAGAGTCGATTCCTCCTTCTTTCCAAGCATCTCCACTCATATAAAACCAATGACTACATACAAAAATCACAACTTTACTCAAAATCTCAATCAGGGTCAAGCTAAAGGAACAAGATTTGGAGAATGTAAAGTAAAGTTTGAATTTTTAACTTTACCAGCCAATGAGATAAGCAAAACCGAGGAAGAAAGTGATGAAACCAGACAAAGGTCGATAAATCGCCATTGAAGCGTAACCAATAGTCATAGGGACAAGGAAGTGAAGATTCGAGGAGAAACCAAAGGATAAGTAAGAGAGTAAAGCTCCAGAAGCAGCTGAGTAGATGTGTTTACCGAGTCGACTCGGTACAAATCTCCAAGCGAAAGAGATTGGGATTGTTGCGACGAAGCAGAGAAGGAAACGAAGAACAGCTACGGAGACACCGATCGTAGCAGCCATGGAACTCAAGTCGAGAGATTCCATGGTTTTGTTGGAAGTGACTGAGTTAGGACGAGTTGGCTCAGTGGTGTTTTGCGGACATCTGAATCTCTTCTCTCTGTTCGTGTGGTTTTGTAATGTAGGCTTCTTCTTGGGTAATATCGAAAAATAAAACACCGTCGTTTTAGGTTGATTTCATAAAAATTTAAATAGATTTTACTTTCTATAACAAAACAAAATTCAGTTTTATATCTAACTATCGAGTTTATATCACAATTTAGATTAATGAAAATTGTGAAATATCTTTAAATTTATAAATTTACGCTATTATGCGGAAATATCTTAAATTTTTTATTTGAAACTAAGTGAGTAGCCACGCGTACACGTGGATTTTGTCGTAAATATATTCTGATTTTGGTTTATATATTTTACCTAAATAATTTGTGATATATATTTTTAATATTTTATGTAGTTTGTATTTGGATTTATAATGGTTATGTTTTTGAAAAAAAATATTTAAATTATATTGTTTATGCATAATTTGTGAAAAAGTGTATTATTTTGAAGTAATTAAGATAATTCTGGTTTTTTTTTTTGAAAAAATAACTATATAACTACATGAGAAAATTATGGCAATTGCCATTTCTTTCAATTGGGTTTATAAAATATGTCATTAAATTGAATTTTGATTTTAATCAAGAGAAAATACCAATTTACCCCTAATTAAATTGCTATCTCATCAAAAAGTTCTCACCAATTCAACCAAAAATTAATATTATCCACCACTGTCATAATCTTGTCCTCCAGCCAATGTTTCCATCACCACCGTCTCCATCACCAATTTGTTCTCCGGTCACCGTCTCCGTCACTGTCTTGTCCACCAAGTTGCTATATTGTCCATCACCGTCTAAATCTTGACCTATGGTCATCGTCTCTATCGCCATTTTGTCCTCCGACCATGATCTCCGTCGTCATCTTGTCCTCCGCTCACCGTCTCCGTCGTCATCTTGTCTTCCGACCACCGTGTCCATCGCCATCCTGTCTTTCGACCACCGTCTCCGTCGTTATCTTATCCACATTGTCATCATCTTGTCCACCGTCGACCACCGTTGCCGTTGACATTCACCATACCATTTTTTCCGATCAAGAGATAAAGAAAGAGAAGAAGAGGAAGAAAGAGAGCAAAGAGGATAGATAGAAAAAATGAGTGGAAGAGAAGATAAGGGCAAAAATTGTAATTTTTTTTCCATTAAAAGACATAATTAATTCAATTTATGGTATTTTTTAAAAGAATTGAATTTAGTGGCACATTTCAGAAACCCAATGGCAATTGCCATAATTTTCTCTAACTACATCTCTAAATTGATGTGTCCAGTGGACTTCTTCTATTTGAATAAGTTAAAAAGATCAATAATTCATGGATAAATTACATTTTTTTATAATACAAATATATTATTTTCAAGTATTGAAGATAATTGAGGCTAACTTCGTTGAAAAAACTAACAAATTAGAAGAAACTAACAAAACAACAGAATCATTCCAAGTATGAAATATAGAAAAGAATAAACGGCTATTTAATTTAAAATAAAATAAAAATAAGTGGATACTTAAAGACGGTGAAAGTGTTTCATTTCTCCTCATCTTAATATATTTATTTCTCTCTTTTAATTGGTATGACATTCAACACCTCTTCATAACCAGCTTTTTATATAGCCCTCACCAACAAAATTGATCGGAACAACTCTTTGTCCATTGTTTGTGTATATTTTCTCTTCCATCTTTTTTCCTTCTCAGAAAAACAACATAGACCATGTTCGCTACGGTATCGCAGCGATAACGTTAGTGTTGCATCATGTTTATCTTCTTTCTTTGCATCTATCTCTCATAAGTAGCTTTTAATTCTTAAATAAGAGTGACAAACATAAAATTTATTTCTTAATAAGATTCAAGTCAAATATATTTTTCAAAACTCTAAATTTTAAAATTCTGAATTTTAAAAAAGAGGTTTGATCCTAACAAACTCTCAACCCTTAAAATTAAACTTTAACCTAACATAGTTAACCCAAAGGTTAATACTTTTATACTTTGTGTAAATACTTTTAAAGGTTAATTAGCTGAATAACATTTTTGAGATACAAAATTAGGTAAGTAACATGTTAGAAAATAAAATTAGGTAAAAGTAAAAGAGAGAATTAAATATAAGACGAAAATTACCTCTATATGAATCAATCTAACAATGTAGTTGGCCATTTTCGAAAACTACAATAGCTGACTATTTTCAAAACTACAAATTCTGTTAATCTCAAGAGATAGTTAACTATTTCATACTATTTTTTAACTATCTAAAACATAGTTAGCTATATTTGAGAAAATAGTTACCAATTCAAAACCATAGTTAACTATATATTTTCATAGCATAATTGTCTACTTTACCGATTTTATAACATAAATGACTACATGAAAATAATGTTATAATATTTACTTATTTAACATAAAATTAATTATTTATATTCATTTCGAACATAGTTAACTATTATTAGAATCATTGTTAACTATTATAATTTTTGAACATAACTATATTAATATCAGTTTTGTAAATTTTCATTAAGGGTGAAGACGCAAAATCAAACATCATATTGTTACTACATTTTGATTTTATTGTGTGTTAAATAGTTTATTGATATCTGAAACGACCCAACCCGTTTAAAAAAAAAAAACATTAAATCCTTGGTCTCAGACTAGCATTCCCATAAATGTTATCCTCAACAACCAAGCAATCACACAGACTACACTACAGCGGATAACAAGAAATCAAATAACCAATTCCATTAAACTTAATTAAACCGGTTCAACACAAATCCAATCAATTCCAGAACTAACCAATAACCTAGCCAGTTCTATGAAAGCAAAACAACAGAAACACCCAAACACGAGACCCTAGATCATCTCCCTCTTCGTTGCCATGATTCCACGATCACATTTGCCTCTACCTGCATCACATGGGAAAAAGAGATGCGTGAGTATTATCATAAATACTCAGTGAGACGGTCATCCCATCTACGACTGCGCACTCAGGCACGATGGAACCGCTCAGGCAAACATTCAACAAACAGCACATAAACACAAGAAAATGGCTCAACCACAGCCAAACAGGCAGGCCTGTCGATCGACACTACCACTAGGTGTCGATCGACACCCCCTGTATGTGCTTGTCGATCGACACACCCTCTAGCTGTCGATCGACAGCACCTCACACACCTGTCGATCGACACACCCTCTAGCTGTCGATCGACAACACCTCACATACCTGTCGATCGACACACCCTCTAGGTGTCGATCGACAGCCCCGTGTTGGTCTGTCGATCGACACACCTCGTGGTTGTCGATCGACAGGCCGGCGCAGACTCATAGGAAATTGATCATAATCCTCTCGGATCGATTCCTCTTCTGCGTCAACACGAAACCTACACCAAAAATCACAATCCAAACGCAACAAACAATGTTCACAGCCACAATCAATCAACACCATGTCAAACAATTCATTCCAAACCTATCACCAAGCAACCCTAACGAATCCACCGGCTCAGAAGCCATGGTCACGCACTCACCTTGAATTAATCGGATAGAGACTGGTAGAATTGAGGATAGACACGAAATCCACGACAATCACCACGAAAATTTACTCCAAATCACTCAAGAATCGAAACCCTAATCCACAAAAACTCACAGGAACAAGAGAACTCCTCACAAACTCTTTATGCTGATTTTTGGGACTTTCGTTCGCTCAAATGTGGCAAAAAAACCTTAAATACGAAGCCCTAGATTTTCCTAAACCGGCCCGGTCCAATCTGAACGACTAAAATCGAACCAGAAAACCGACCCAATTAAGGCCCTGTCGATCGACAGACACTAGGTATGTCGAACGACAGACACTAGGTATGTCGAACGACAGCCCTTAAGAGCCCTGTCGATCGAGAGACACTACGTGTGTCAATCGACAGCCCCTCCATTTTTCTCAAAAATGGTTCACGGGCGTCACAATATCCATTAGATATATAGAATGCAATTTCTCTACTTTTAATATGTTACTTAACAAAATAATAATTGCTCTTATCTTTTTGTTTTTTTTTATACAATTGCCATTATTCTTTTAAGAATATCATTGCTAGATGTATTTAGCTCTAGAGAGACCTTTTTTTTACAACCAAACTATAATTCAAAAAATTCCTCCGTAATTGGTTAGCTCTAGATTTGTTAAACTTTTAGGACATGTTTCATATTTTAGATTTTTAATAATATTTGCGATACAATATATATATATATTAAATAGTATGTGTACTAAATTTAAATTTAAAAAATAAATAAAGAATATTATGACGTAATGACGTGGATGGTGATATGTCTTCATGAGAAGAGAATAAAACTAACTTTATATATACATATAACGTAATTGAAGGTATATGTATTAATATAACCAAATTTATTAAATCTATTATAATTCTAATAATTAATACTATATATCTATCTATATTTATTAGTATAACATTGCGACTTTTCAAATTGTTTTCATGATCCTAACATCAAATATATAGATATATATATATTAAATAGTATATGTACTAAATTTAGATTTAAAAAGTAAATAAAGAATATGATGGGGTAATGATGTGGATGGTGATGTGTCTTCATGATATATAATATATATATATATATATATTAAATAGTTTTAGCCCGAGTCGGGCCAATGTAAAAATTAGCGAAATTCGATAAAATAATAAGATAATAATTTTTTTGAAACTCCTATATAAAATAGGGTCCCAATAATACTATAAATTAATAATCATATATAATTATGTATATACATATATATGATAATGTACTAAACATGGTTTTAACAATTTTTTGTTTTGAGTTAAAAATAAAAATCTCATTAGACCTTTTCTTTTAGTTTACGTATTACATCGAAAACTTTTATAATTATTTTCTCGGTCTTTACCATAAACTTATGAAAAATTCTAGGCAAAATAATTGATTCTTTATACATAACTCTTTCTAAATGTATCCATTGACATTAGAGATAATAACTATTATTTGTTCTACATTTTATGCATAGTACACCATTTTAATTTGATCGTCTATTATACTAATATCATCCACTCTATTGCGATAATCAAAAATTTTAATCAAAATTTAATGTCAATTTTGCAAATAGATTCATTAAATTGCATAATATAACATCATTCGAAAAAAATTAAGAAAAATCTTTCATAAAAAGGATTTCTCTCTATAAATTAATAAATCGATAAATTAATATCTCTCTAAAATAATTGTTTTTCAAGGTCCCAACATTATTAATTTATAGAGGTTTTACTGTATATACATAATTGAAATAACTTATTTTACTAATAAAACCATAATACTTCAAATCACACTAAAATTTAAAAAAGATTTTATTTTTAACTCTTTAAGGAATATTAAAACTAAAAATTTAATGTTAGGTTCATGAAACAACTCAAATTCATGCTATTTTGAAAAATATCTCTAAATTATTAAATGATACATGATTGAATGACTTATCTTGCAATAAAATCATAATACTTCCCAAATTACCACATTATAATTCATTAAAGCTTGATTTGTTATTAATTGAGAATTTCACCAACATAACAGATATTATGTTAAAGATTTTTTTTACGTAGATATTATTATGTAAATATAAACTTTCAGAGTTGGAATAAATTTTGAGAGCTTAAAATTTATTAATTTGTGATAATAGTAGATTTATTTTAAAATTAGATATTACAAAATAAATTTTTCTATATTATACTTAAATTTATACATCTAAAAAATATATACAAAATATTATATTTAATCAACTATAAATATAAAGATATATTTTTCTATAGTTGGAATAACACCTAATTTTTTTACTATTCTTTATCATTTCGCCTTAATAACTTCTTTATCACCTATAACACAAACTTACACACATCCTCCTATATATACACATATAACTAAGCACTCAAACATCAACATTCACAATTCACAAAAGAACTTCATCAACTCTTTGTGAAAAGAAAAAAATGATGAACACAAAAAGTGTAGCCATGTTAGTGATGGTGATGATGGTTATAATGGGAATGGAGAACATCTTGGTTCATGCAAATCGTCCTTTTGATGAATTAACGTCCGGTGGATATGGTCGTGAGACTTCTCCTTCTCCTTCTCCTTCAACACATCATCATCATCATCGTCGTCATCATCATCACCATCACTCAAAATCTCCTTCTCCTTCTCCTTCATCAGATGCTTTCAATTTTGATATCCCTCCAAATTCCGTTCCTCCAAATTCCGTTTCTCCTTCATCAGATTTTCATCATCATACTCCAGAATCTCCTTCTCCTTCTCCTTCATCACATCATCATCATCACCACCGTGATCATCATCATCATAAACATCCAAAATCTCCTTGTCCTTCTCCTTCATCATATGACTACAATTTTGATATTACTCCAAATTCTGTTTCTCCTTCATTAGATTTACATCATCATACTCCACAATCTCCTTCTCCTTCTCCTTCTTCTTCACCACATCATCATGGTTGTCATCATCATCACCATCACCATCATCATCATCAAAAATCTCCTTCTCCTTCTCCTTCATCCATAACGTAAGTTAAAGTTATCACTTCTTTATTTTACTTACTTTTCTATAATAAGAAGAATTTAATTAATGATCAATCTGGCTCCAAGTTTAACTTAATCTTTTGCAAATGGTTTTGTTATTAGTAAGAAAGTTTTGTTTATAACATATATTATCTTATGATTCAATTACTAAACCATAGATAATATGTATGAATTGTATGTATGAATATAAAAATATAATTATGTTTTCGATCACGAAAAATTGAATGTCTAACTAATTTTTTTCTTATGGGAATTTGCGATGAGAATAGAAGTTATGAAGAAGCTTGACTCATGCATGGGAAAATATTCAGAGAAATGTAACAGGAATAACTAAAGTGATAATATGTATGAATAAGTTAATAAAGAACGAATTATGATTGTTTCGTTTCTAATATGTATTTGTGTTCTTGCTCATAGCATCGATAATAAAATAAGATTTACCATCTCATAATGTTTTGTATGTAATATAATAAATATAGTATATCACCTATTATACAAAATTAATATAAAGCCCATCTTCTTTCACTTGGACATGCAATGCATCAAATTCATGTTGCAGACTTTTCCCACGCAAGCCTGAGATCATTGCGGAATATATTAGTCCTTTGAAGCAAAGACTTCAAAATTAATCCTAAACTTCATATCACCATATAGGCTAGCTTTGGGCATTTTAACTGAAACGTTCGGTTTCGGGTTCGGACACATAAACATATACCAATGGATCTAAATCTTTATATCCAATGGTTATGGGTTCGGTTCGGTCGGTAACCAATATCCATTAGGCAACTGAAAAACCGATAGCCTTTATATATGTAACCTTATATATGTTAATAATAATATTATTTAATATGTTACTAATTACTATTTTTAGTTTTTGATTTATTATATAAATTGCAATAGGTAAAACATAGACCAAACCCAACTCAAATCTATTCCAAAAACAATCGATTGTAATAGAACAAAGAAGATGAAAATTCCCAATAATCGATTGCTGCATTCTAATTTTGTTGATTTTCATAGATTTGATCTTTATAAACTGTTGAATAACATATATATAGGTTTGGTTGCTGTACTTTTCGTGAGTTCGGTTTCGGTTATTTTGGATAGTTTGAGTAATTATGATAGTAATTGGGCAACCCAATTTGGGTTATTCGGTTCCAGTTACCCAAACCGAAGCATATACCTACATTTTTTTGGTTTCATATTGGTTCTTCTTATAAATATCCAGACCGAACTGAACCAAAAGGTACCAAAGCTAACCCAAAAAAAAAAAAATATGTAAATGCTTATATGGATCCTAAATCCATAAACCAAAAAAACCCATACCCAAAATTACTGAACCGAACAAAACCGAATACCTAATATGCTAGTATGGTCGTTGCACATCCCTTGAATTACGATGGTTTATAGTGAAACGACCATACTAAAAAGTGAAGTTTTTGAAGTATCATGCTGGAACAACAAGAAATATGTTCCAACACGCAGAACAAAGCGGAGATAGGCTCTTATTGAATTAGAAAGCCCAATTATAAGAGAGATTGAAAACCCACATAGCATGAAACTTAGAGTTTCGTGGTGGTAGATTAAATAGGATTAGACGGTGACAAGAATACTAACGCGCCTAGGGTTCTATTGTGAGAGGCACACATGTGTGTGTAGCGTCGTCCACCAGAGAGGAGATCACATAAAAAAAGATCTACCTCTTGGTGTTTGAATCCATGTTATAGAAAAGAGTATTGTGTATCCATATAGCAATTGTACTTCTTTTTCTAATGGATAGATTCTGGACTAGGTCCCGGGGATGTAGGAAACGAACCTCGTGAAAAAAACTCTATGTGTTCTTTATTTTATGCTCATACACACACAAACATACAAATCTAGCCACAAAACCGCTTTTTCAATTGGTATCAAGAGCGGGACTCAATAGAGATTCATTCTTATTTTCGGGTATGATCCTGGACTCGGTGTTGGTGGTTGAGATTGAAGAGCAAAGTATGAGATTAGGGTTCAATCATGTTTCGTGTTAACGAAGAAGAAGCTTGAGTTAATGGTTGCCTCGAGAGAAGACAAGAGAAGAATCAGAAGAAGAAAAGAAAAAATGGAACCACTGCAACAAGCTATATTACGGGCTGTTTTCCTGCCGGACCCGAACAAACCAAAAGTTGATATTGGTATGGTTGCAAAGATAACGAAGTCACTTTCCACAGGAGAAAACACAACTCAATCGGAGGTAAATTGTGAAAGTTATGAGTGTTTTCTTCTACTCATATATGCAGAAAAATCTGCAATCTGAAACATGCAGTGAACGAGAAGCCAACTTCAAAGATGTATTCCCACCGACTCATGTAAACCCAGATCACTAACAAGGTGTCCCTGGAAAAATCTCACTGCAAGGAAGAGAAATAAAGTGGCGGATTATCATTCAAGATTAAACTCCATATGCAAATCGTGGTGAAAGTTGTCCAAATATCATTTGAAGCAGAAACTATAGCAGAGGCTGGAACACGAAAGGGAATGTTGGAACATGACCGGGAACATAGATATGCTTGATTAGTTTGAGAGTTTTTGAATGAATGTGCCAACCAAGCAGGGGGAGATTAATGTGTCGATGCATCTCCAACAACTCCGATGAAGAGCCTAAGAAGTGAGTATGAAGAATGTGATGATGCGACCAGAGAGGGGGAATCGAATGCTGAATCTAGAGAGTGTGAAGATGAGCTTGGATGCACACATTCAATCAAAAAGGGGGAGAATGAAAGAGAGGTTTTTGAAGCATCATGCTGGAACAAAAAAAAAATGTTTCAACACGCATAACAAAACGGAGATGGGCTCTTATTGAATTAGAAAGCCCAATTATGATAGAGATTGAAAGCCCACATAGCATGAAACTTATGATTTCGTGGTGGTAGATTAAATAGGATTAGACGGTGACAAGAATACTAACGCGCCTAGGGTTCTATTGTGAGAGGCACACATGTGTGTGTGGCGTCGTCCACCAGAGAGGAGATCACGTAAAAAAAGATCTGCCTCTTGGTGTTTGAATCCATATTATAGAAAAGAGTGGTGTGTATCCATATAGCAATTGTACTTCTTTTTCTAATGGATTGATTCTGGACTAGGTCTCGGGGATGTAGGAAACGAACCTCGTGAAAAAACTCTGTGTTCTTTATTTTATGCTCATACACACACAAACATACAAATCTAGCCACGAACCCGCTGTTTCAAGTGATTATGTTGCCAACTAATCCACTTTCACACATTTTGCGGTTGAAGAGTTTCATCACATGCATCCTCTACCATCTTGTTTTACTTACAAAATACCTAATGACAATAGTACAAGTCACTCTATACAGGAGATAATCTTTACCAACTATCAAAGCAAACATCTGTTTGGGATTATTAAGTTTACTAGACAAGCAAAACCCCATTGAATAAAGAACTGTAAGTGATAATCCACCAAATAGAATATGGTAATCCCTAAACACTTTTAATTCCACGAAACACTAAAAACCTTTTTACATCATACCTAGTCTTATACTTGGTTGACATTGTTAGAGAGAACTCCATTACTAATAATTGAGTGTGCAACAGTTAAGAGGATGTGAAATTGATGGGTTTGTAAGCTAAGATTCGAGGCCCAACTTATGATGGTTGAGAATTCGTGACCACTAAGGTTACTTTGTTTATATGCAGCGAAAGAGTTAAGGAGGCGAAAGCTATGTTCTAAAGGATATGTGAGTTCCCGCAATTTTCAAACCTCGACTCCATGTTTAGTCTCTAGTTTGCTTGAGGGCAAGTAAAAGCTAAGTCTAGGGGAGTTGATATATCATGGGTTTTACCTATTTTTGACCATGATTTAACCCGGTTTTTTTCGGTGTTTTTCGAGTATTTTAGAGTCTTTGCAGGTTTGTGTGCGTGTTGAGCTTAATTGGTGATTATGGAGCATTTTGGAGCATCAAGGAAAGAGCAGTCGAAGTCGCAAGCTTGGTGCAGAAAAGTGCAGAAATTTCAGCTCAGCGTCGATCGACGGAACGCCTTGTGCATCGATCGATGGAGAAGTTGTGACGCGAAGAAAAGAGGATTTTCCAATTATGAAGATTTTTTTTTTGTCACAGAAGTTCCAGAAGCTAACAACTAAAGCCCATCACGGATTTTAACCTATAAATACTCAGTTTTCTTTTAGTTTTCATTACGCTTCCTTTTATTTTAAGACTTAGAGATTCAGAAAGCTTTTCAGAGAATTAGGGAGACAAGGTTTTGGACTATTCGAATTTCTTCGAACCCTTCTATATATCTTTCTCTATCTTTATTTAATGCAGTATTATTTAGTCATCATGTTTCTACATCCATGTCTGAGTAGTTTGTTTGTTAGGTTTAGGGTTTTTCAAAGGTTAAAACTGGATTGTTAGATTCACATAACTGATTAGGATAATCATCTTGTTCTTTATCTAAGTTTATTCTTAATGCTCACCTAGAATTAAGATCTTAAGTTAATGAATTGATACGAGAGTATGATTGATTTCCTAAACTATCTTAGATGAGTAAAATTCATATTCGCAAAGAAATTTGGTTTAGGAATTTTGTGAGTAATTGAACCTAAACTTTAATGCTTGTTTAAGTTAATAGAATTCGCAAAGAGATTTGGTTTTCTAGGATTTAGGCATAGATAGCTTTCGCAACAAGAGTTGATTATTTTTACATTCGTGTTTTAGCTCAAGAACTGTTCTTAATAAAATCCTATCGTTTTTGAATCTGCAATTTAGCTTTACATGAGAAATTCTTAAAGACCTAACTATTTGTCTAAATTGAATTTGAATCACACATCAATCTAAGTTTACTTTATTTTGCTTTTAACATTCATACATACATCATTTTTGCTTAGCTTAATTCGAAGTTGAAATTCTATCGTGTGATTGCGATTCTCAGTGATTCTACCCCTAAGTACTACAATTGATCTCTTAATTGAGATAGTAGCTCAGGGTAAATTTGAGCATATCAAATGTCTAACTATTTCTTTTTTTTAGAATTTGCGATGAGAACAGAAGATATAGAGAAGCTTGACTCATGCATGCGAGAATGTTCTGAGACATGTAACAAGAAGAACTAAAATGATAATAACATGACTAAATTATTGAAGAGAAAATTATGGTTGTTTAGTTCCTAATATATTTGTTTTCTTGCTCATAGCATTAACAGTAAAATAAGATATACCATCTCATAATGTTTTTGTATGAGATATAATAAATATAATATATAACCTATTATACAACATTAATATGGATCTCATCTTTCATTTGGACATGCAATGCAATTCATGGTGTAGGCATTTCCCACGCAAGCCTGAGATCATTGCGCAATATACTAGTCCTTGAGGTAGAGACTTCAAAATTAATCATAAGCTTCCAATATCATCGTATGGGCATTGCACATCTCTTGAATTACGATGTTATAAGTAAAAATACCAATATCTATTTTACTCTTTTGTATATTTTCGAATAGCACCATAGCTTTTTGTAACTCCATATTGTCACTAAGCCGCTTAACGAAATGTCGTAAGTCCTTCAAGTGGAAAACCATTAAAAATCCATCCAGCTGAAAACATATTGACCAAAATCGCAATCACCTGCTCAAAAAAACTTTTGGATAAGAGTGTTATAAGTGATTGTGGTTCCAACTAATCCTCATTTTGACAGCTTGATGAAGATTTTTGTTTTGGACTTGCAAAATCTCTTAGAACACCTTCAACGGTAGGACTCTTTAACAAGTATCTCGTTAGTATTTTACTAAATACTTTTAATAAAACTAAATTATATAATTAAATTAAAAGTTGTACCATACAAACCTACATACTTTGCACGAGAGTATATGATCTCTCTTACGATCTGTCAAATGAGAGACTCATCTTAGTCTCTTTCATAAAAAATTTCATTTTTTTCAAAATTTTAATGCCTTGATACTTAATCAGATACCAATGATGGAGTTGGTCTTGTGACAATAGGACAAGTCACTTAATAAGTTAATAGACAATATTTATACTAACTATCATAATCAAATACATGTTTAGTTGTATCTAGTTGACTAAGGGGGCGCTTGGTAATGACTTAAATTTAGACTTTTGCTGTAGGTTTTTGGCTGTAAAATTTTTGGCTGTTAATGCTGTAACTTTAGGCTGTAGAGATTTTGGCTGTAAATAAAAGACTGTTTGGTAATATAGAATCTTTGACTGTTATTTTAATAAATACTTTTTTCACTTATTAATAAAAACTTATAAATAAAGATTTTAAAAAAGTTTTAAATTACCTTACGGGAAAATGATGGAGATGCCATGGATTTCTGTAATAGCACAAGTTTTAAATCAAATACAATTTGAATCTACACAACACGAAATGACCACGCATACAAAAAAAAATGAAAATTATAGTACAATACCTATTGGATTTACAAGTAGAAAAGAAACATTACGTTGTTGTATTTATAACATATAGGGATCTTCTAACAATAGTATTTGAATATTTTGAGGTTTTTGAATTTGAATTTTTCTTAGTTTTTGTAGAATCTATAAATACCATTTTACTTTTCCCAAAACTAGTTCAATTACAAACAAAATGCTGATAATTTTTTTATTCATTTTGCAAAAATTGTTATTTTTATTCATGTTGCAATACATTGATATTTTCATTCATTTGACAAAAAAATATTTTTATTCATTTTGCAAAAAGTTGTAGTTTTCATTCACTTTTATAAACTTTTGATATTTTTTTCATTTATATAAAAATGGATCTCAAAAGAATAGAAAAAAAGATAGTAATTAATCAATCAAAACATTTTTGTTTTAAATTATATATAAATCTATAAAAAGATTTTGATAATTTTGGGAAAATAGAAAAATAATAAATAAACTCATTTTGATAATTGTTACGGAGGCTTTAAAAAAATGAGTATAACAAGAACAAAAAGTTAAAGACAAGCTTTTAAGTCTTAAAAATTAATAAAACCCTTAAATCATGTTTGGCAAAAAACATGCTTTAAAAGTTGTTAAATTTTTTAAAGTCTTAAAAGACTGTTACCAAGATAAGTGATACCCATCGATTAGAGAGTAAGTGATAGTATCTGGAACCAAAGATCTTTGATTGACAAAGCGACTACATAATTATTTTTGTTCAATGAATATAAAGTTAATATTCAAACAAAATATTTTGCAACTACTATGACGATAAATTGAAAAAATGTAAAAAGGCGAGATTTAAGATTGAGAATTTTAGAGGGGGTTATTGGTTTGTGTATTTTAATGGATTTTAAAATCCATTTGAATTTTAGAAATCTGAGATAAATCCATGGATTTTAAAATCCATAATAATAGATAACGTGGATTTCAAAATCAAATAAAATGGATTTACAAATCAATTAAATGAATTTCATTGACTAACCAATAAAGTAATATCAACATCTAATTCATTATTTTCATTTGATATATGCCTTTCTCGTTCTTCAAGGATTTCTTGTTCTCCCGTATTTGTTGAATCCATGTTTGAGTATATTTTTAACAAATAAAACTTAACCCATCAAAAACGAACACTAACACATACACCTTTGTATCTTTATATATATTATTTACAATGATTAGTATATGATTTCACAATAATATTCACTAAAATCCTTATTGTGAAGAATCACAGAGAAATTGATCACGTGAATAGCAAGAAAAATGAACAAGTCTATAAAAATAAAGAAGCAAGAAAAATATACATAAAATGATGAAGAAGAGACGAAAAATAATATGTGACACAATTTTTCTATTATTTTGTTTGATTATTTTAGTTGATTTGTAGATTTATAAATATGTGTTATTTGATTTGTAAATCTTATAAAATTTAGAAATTTTTGTAAATCCGAAGGTTTCCCCTCGGATTTGATCCTTTGTATTTTTGACATGAAATCCTTTCAAATCCATTAAAATCCTAAGTGAAATCAAATCCATAAGTAAATCCGTAGGATTGAATAACACGTGATTTTAATTAGGATTTATAAATCATAGAACCAATAACACCGGATTTTAATATGAATTTTAAAATCATAGAACCAATAACACTAGATTTTGTTTGGATTTCCAAATCCATTAAAATCCATAAACCAATAACCCCCTTATGCTAATATATGAAGGAGAGAGACCAATCATGTTGAGATTCATGAGGGATGAGTGGCAAACACATGAGTATTGCATCGTTGTAGGCAGTCACCATGGATAGGGATCCAACTTAGACGATTCCTAACATTCTTGTCAATTTGCCAAATCTCTTTACTTCAATAATTTCAATAAATATGCGTTCCAAAGTTTTTGTCAAATCTCTATATTTCAATAATTTTTTCCATATCCAAAACCTTTTTGTTGAGTTTGCCTTCACTGTCTAGAAGGAACTGTGTTGAAGATATGAACTACATATCCATGGCACCCATAGAGTTGGTTGGAACGAAACTATAGATGCGCAAAAACTATTACGTGTACATAAGAATACTAGGCAGCCGATACGTCGTTATCCAGACGTTATCCAGAGATTTACAATACTCGCAATAACTAAATGTAGCAATTATAGTTTTCTCGCATATGAAAAATATCTAGCATGTCCACAAGGTTAACTTCAATCTTATTTTCTTCACCAACGGCATGTGACATTTATTTCGTTAAATGGTAATGCCAAATAACGCACCAGAAATTTACCTACTTCAAACGGGAAGCGGAAAATTAAACGACAAAGCGGCTACATTATCAGTTTTTTTAACTGGTTAAAATTGTGAAAATTAGAAATTTATGTTAAGTTTAAAATACAACTTAATCATACAATTCATTTGAAATACTTGATTCAATAACTCATCTTAAACAAAATCATAATACTTCTCAATTATCACAGTACAATTAACCAAAACTAAAAATTTAAGAACTTAACTTTATGTTCATAAAACAACTCAAATTGGTGCTATATTTAGGGGTACCTCTAAATTATAAAGATACATGGTTGAATAATCTTTGTTATGGAAAATATGATAAAAGAACTTATCTTGGAATAAAATCATAATATTTCCTAAAGAGATAATTACTAAAACATCCTTTTTAGATCTATGGTTTACTCAAACATCCTTTTAATTTTTGAGCTAAAAAATTTGAGGTAAAAAAGGTTAGGAAGACATTAAAAATACCCCAAATTCGTTTATTAACGAAAATGCCATTATCCTTTGAGAAAAAAAAAACAATATAAAACTAAAAAAAAAAAATCAGATTTCAACTCTTCATCTTCTTCTTCCTCTCTCCGGCAACTCAAATCGCGACTTCTTCTCCGGCGACGAGATTCGTTGCTTTTGACGGTAAGATTCGAAACAAATCATGGGTTATCTTTCTCTCTATCATTCATGAGTGTTTTGAGTTTGGATTTATGAACTTCAATATGTTCGTTCGCTCATAGGTTTCAAAATTCCGGCGAAGGAAAGTTCCGGCAAATGTTGGGGTTTCGTTTTCGTGCGTTGTAGAGAGGTAATCTCTTGATTCTAACCGGTTTCGTTTGAGTGTGTTGAAGTTTTATAAAATCACGTTCTGGTCCAGATCTGTATTTTTCTCAGATCCGGAATCCGACGTTATGGTAGACTTATTTCTCTGGGAAAAAACATACGTTACGGTAGATTTATAATAGACGTTATGATAGACTTATTTATATGAGATGCAGACGTTGTAGTAGACTTATTTCTTTGAGATGCAGACGTTGTGGTAGACTTATTTCTATGAGATGCAAACGTTGTGGCAGACTTATTTCTATGAGATGCAGACGTTGTGGTAGACTTTTCGACTCTTGATCTGCTAATGGATGAAATCTTTTTTGACGTTGTGGTAGACTTTTCGCAAAGAAATACAAACAATATGGTAGACTTTTCGACTCTAGAGCTGCTAATGGATGAAATCTTTTTTGGCTAGTTAGGATTGTGTTTCAGTCTAAAATGTTCTAATTTCCATGAATTTCTTTATAGGTATTTTTTGTACGTGCAATGCGTAACCGCATGAAGATTGTAAAGAACATCCAAAAGATCATGAAGATGGTTTATACACCATTGTTTCTTGTTGTATTTAGGTAGTATTTGGTTAATCTTTGTATTGTTTAACATGCTTATTCTCCTATACGGCCTTATGGTTATGTAGCATCAAGTCCTCAATCTCACCCGTATATATGGCATGTAAGTCCTTAGTGGTAGATTTATTTTTGTGTAATGGTAGATTTATTCTATTCAATGGTAGATTTTTTACTCTGAACCTGCTAATGAATGAGATTTTTTTGGCATAGTATGAAAGACTTTTGTGATTCCAATATGCATGCTATTCGCCTCAAACGTGCAGTTGGTATCATGGATGAGTTACCACGTGATGAGATTGTTCAGTTATCAGAGTCAAACCCTCGTGATGGATCCAGTGACTGTTCAGTTATCCCTCGTGATTCGGATGAGATGTGTTTTCGTTTGATGGTATATTTATTTTTATGAGACACACACGTTCTGATTTGTAATATACGTTATGGTAGATTTATTTCTATAAGATACAATTGTTATGGTAGACTTTTTGCAAAGAGATTCAAACATTATGGTAGACATCTATGAACATTTTTTGTAGTGTAATGAATGAACTGACAACATTTATGTATGGTTAAAACATGGCTTCTGAAATGTCTCTGTAACCATTACAATATCCTTAAAACACGAGTACGAGTTCATACGAAAAGATAGAAAATATATGAAAATATATAGTACATACTAAATCTACCATCACTTGTATATAAATCTACCATCACTTGCATGATATGCCCCTAGAACTGTACCACCTTTTGAATTGTCAACCAAGAACACCCATCAATACTTCTCAAAACTCTGACTACCACAAACAAGAATGATTTGTTTTGTTCCCAATTTACCTCTTTTTGTTCAAAACCTAAACCCTAAACCCTAGTTCTTCACCATTGTTGCAGGTTTTTTCGTTCAAATTTGTCTATTTTTAAAGGGTAAAATCGACATTTCGCGTTTCCTGCAAATAACTCTACACTCTACCACCTACCAAATAAGTCTACCACCACTATACTATAAGTCTACCGCTATCACAATAAGTCTACCAAATGTCTAATGTGAAAAAAGTCTACCGTAACTAGGTTGGATAAAAAGTCTACTATCACTCGACCTAGGTAAAAACAAATCTACCACTGCAATCGCTAACAACGCATAAATCTACCACTGTTGATCCTAAAAAAATAAGTCTACCAGTCAAAAGTTGGTTTCGTTGACCGAAAATACTGAATAAGTCTACCGCTCATTATAAATCTACCACTACTACAATAAGTCTACCACCGCCATAAATAAGTCTACCGCTAACTGTAAGTCTACCGCCACTAAAATAAGTCTACCGTCACTATCCACAACTATAAATCTACCGCTGCTATGACTAAAAATCTACCACCAAAGGAGACAAATCTACCAGTCAAAATAAAATCTACCATCGAAGAAAAATAAATCTACCGTTCAAAATAAGTCTACGAAAATAAATTTACCATTCGACTAATAAGTCTACCGCAAAAATAAGTCTACCATTGGGTGGATTTAAGTCTACCGCTCAAAAAATAATTCTGCTGTTCGGAAACAAATCTACCACCAAAGAGATACAATAAGTCTACCATTCAAAAATAAATCTACTGCTCGTCAAATAAGACTACAGACTAAAAAATAAGTCTACCAGATCGATAATAAGTCTACCATCACTGAACGGTATACTTATTTTTTTTAGGCGGGAACTTTTCCCGCCTACGCGGCCCGTTTCATTAATGACATTTTCGTAAATAAGTTTTTTGTTATCAAAGGAAAAAGGGTAAACCGGACTCAAAAATAGCTTCAGTAATTAAAATCTAAAAGTGATGTTTGAGTCAACCCGAAATCTAAAAAGGATGTTTTAGTAAACTTCCCTTTCCTAAATTATCATACTATAATTAATTAAAGCTTGTTTTGTTACATATTGATAAACATAGTATACTAAGATAAAATTTCAAAGTTGGTATATAATTTTTAAACTAAATTTCTATTTTATTAATAATAAATTTGTACAAATATAAAAAAACTAATTATATATGATACTTCAGATTTGAAACCTTTGTGATTTTATGAATAAAAAGTGAGATATATATATATTATATATAAAACTCATCTTAAACAAAATCATAATACTTCTCAATTATCACAGTACAATTAACCAAAAATAAAAAATTTAGAACTTAACTTTATGTTCATAAAACAACTCAAATTGGTGCTATATTTAGGGGTACCTCTCAATTATAGTGATACATGGTTGGATAATCTTTGTTTTGGAAAATATAATTTAAGAACTTATCTTGGAATAAAGTCATAATATTTGATAAATTATCATACTAGAATTAATTAAAGCTTGTTTTGTTACATATTGATAACTTCATCAACATAAGACATAGTATACTAAGATATAACTTCAAAGTTGGTATATAATTTTTAAACTAAATTTATTTTTTATTAATAATAAATTTGTACAAATATAAAAATAAAACTAATTATATATGATACTTTAGATTTGATACCTTTGTGATTTTATGAATAAAAAGTGAAATATATTTCACAATTAAAAACAATAAAAACTAGAACTATGAGGATATTATTCTATAGTTGGAAAATCAGCTAGATTTTTATCTTTAACAATTTGCCACAATAGTTTTATTACACCTATAACACAAACTTAGGCACATCATCCTATATATACACACACATAACTAATCAATCAAACATCAACATTCACAATTCACAAAGAAAATTATTAAAATACCCTTTGTGAAAAGCAAAAAAATGATGAACACAAAAAGTGTAGGCATGTTAATGATGGTCATGATGGTAATAATGGGAATGGAAAACATTTTGGTTCATGCAAATTCTTCTTCAGAAGATTATCTTTCATCATATTTGCATCATCATACTCCTTCTCCTTCTCCTTCTCCTTTATTAGAAGAAAAAAATAACAAGCTCTTTTGCCGGTTTGGGTTTGCTCTTCATCGTTGCTCCCACCTTGGGAATAATCCAAGTAAGCTAAATTTGTCACTAATTCATTTTTTGTTCTTATACCCAATGTTTATTATGGACTAATCTATGTACATAAGTTAATAATCTGCAAATGAAATAACTTTGTTTGTTTTTATGGTTTTGAGTTTACGAATTAAATAACTTTGTCAATAGTTAAACAGTTTGAAATGTTTTGTTTTTATATATAGATAAATAAATCATATATACAAATTATTTTTAGATCTTAAAATATAATTATCTTTTCAAACACGAAAAACAAAATATCATTTCCTCACTCGATGATTTAAATCAAATAGCTAGATGTTTATATTTGTTTGTCCTATTAATATAAAAATTTGGATATAACTAAATTTTTTTATCTCTTTCTTTTGGCGATGAGAACAGAAGATGTGGAGAAGTGGATATCATGCATGAAAAAGGATTCGAAAGCATGCATGAAGGTCATAAAAAAAGTCTTATATTAAAAAAGCAACTTACGATTCTTTAACTCCGAATAATTTTTATTGCTTAACTCATATCATGACATTTTGATCAGATGTATAATTTCATAATGTTTTGTATGAGACGTAATAAATATAATATCTATTATATAAAATTCGAAATTTGTATGGTATATTACATGAATTAGTAGTAGATGTGTCATGGACGTGGACATCGAGATATAGAGACGATACTATGTTTCCTAAACAATATTTTCTTTTAATAAACCGTTGAATCCCTGAATATTTAGCTCATAAGCTTTTCGGTATATGGAGTTGGTATATAAATATTTTAATTAAAAAATATATCTTTTTGTTCTAAAAGAGATTTGAACCTGTTAATTGTAAAATTATTTTTGATCTATCTCTCGTTATTATTCAAAACAAAACCGAAAAATAAACTCGTACTTTGACATTTATGCACACAAATTTTTGTCTTTTTACTTGTAAGTTAATCTCTCATCTAATATATGAGATGTTATAAGTAACTTATTTGATAAGTTGAATGAGGTCAATTTGGAAGCATTAAATTTTATGATTACGTAATATAGTTTGAATCAAAATAATTTAATGGAGTTGAAAAAACTAGGGCTGGCCATTCGGGTACCCGATCGATAATTTTTTTTTTCCGGGTGAATCGATAACAGACTTTCTAACCCGACCGGGTATAATATAAAAAGGGATCGGGTTCGAGTCGGGTGTTTTCGGGTTCGGATATATCCGAACCACCCGATCCATTACGTAACACCAAAAATATATAAACCAAACTGAACTAAATGCAAACCAAATATGTAATTGGGCTCGTCAAAGAGGCCCATTTATTTTAATAACTGATCCAACAACCAAAAACCAACATTACTTTTCACTCAAAATCTTAATCAACTTCCCATCTAGGGCTGCGCATTATAACCGGAACCGAATAACCAAACCGGAACCGACCCGGGAAACCGGTTCGATATTGGCGTCGGTAATGGTTAATTTATCCGTTGGATATACAGCTCAATAACATTCGGTCTTGGTTCGGTAACGGATAATACTCGAGTTCCGATCGGTTTTTTAATGACCCGACAACAAAGACTCTTATACATTTAAGGTGTTTCACATTTCCTTTATTCTTCCTAAGTCTTAACTTCTAATGTCCGAAAAAATCTCTTACAGCTCAAGAATTTCAATTGTCGAATCTCAACTTTCCATAGGTTAGCAAATTTGTTTTGATTTTCATATATTCTTGAAGATTTGATTCTCTTCTTACCATATATCTTGATTGAAAATGGAAGCCCTAATTATACAAAGCTAGAAACCCTTGCCAGTTTTCACCATCGCCGACGAGAACAAAGATACATGTAAGGTGTTTTGTTATTACTATTATCAAATACAAAGGCCCATAAGGCCCATTAATCAATTCATAATGTCATTATTCTTCGTACACTTGTTCCTCGTTTCGGTTATATCAGTCGGTTTCGGTTTCAACCGGAACCGACCCGTTATAAAACCGGTACACATATGGGTATAAAACAGCCAAATCTGATTTACCCGGTACCGATCGGTTTTACCCATACCCGACCTGTTAACCCGGTTGCCCAGCCTCCCATCTGTCCAAATCCTCGATTCAAATCCAACCGTTTCTGCGATTCCAAATTATGATCAGATTTTTTATAAATCGAATCGGCCATTAATGGATTCGATTTCTCCGATATCGAAATCCGACGTCAACAAGCTCAATTTCTAATCGTTCTCGTCGGAGACGTAAGAAGAAATCTCCATCGTCATTCCAATCATCATCAACATCATTGCAGAAATGGAGATCGGAGAACAACAACATATCTACTGAATAGTGTTCTAAAATACGGTATACGCTAGATGTACGGTCGACCACCGTATAGCGTGTAGACGTATATACAGGCGTTTATACGGAGTATATACGGTGAATATTTTTTGAGGGACTGTACTGTTTTTTTGCTATACAGTAAGGTCTACGAGAGCTTCGAATCAATCAACATTCAACAACCATCATCTTCTTCCTCTTTGATATCATGTGGCGGTGGTATAGCCGAAGTCAAATTCAGGAAAAAAGAGAATGATTGTGTTCAAACCTTAGGGTTAGATGGCTTTAGTCATAGCTAGGTGTATTGGTTCGGATTGAGGTTCGGTGATCGGGTTATATCCAAACCCGATCGGATATCCGGTCCAATCCCATATGCTAACCGATCGGATAAATAGCCCTATCCGTACCCGGACCGAACCCGGACCGAACCCTTCTTTCCGGTTGGGTTCGGATTCGGTTTTCGGGTACGGATTTTTTGCCCAGGCCTAGAAAAAACTGAGAATGAAGATGGTGGTTTAGAGTTTTGATTTTGAATCATATTAATTCGAAATTATCTCATATATATAACTTTTGTGATTACGTAATATAATTTGAATCAAAATAATTTAATGGAGTTGAAAAAACTGAAAATGAAGATGGTGGTTTAGAGTTTTGATTTTGAGTTATATCATATATTAAATTTGTTTTCTTCTTAACACATATATATACATGCTTCCAACATGGACCTATTTCGTTTTTCTTCTTTTGAAATATTTGTGTATGTACTTTCATACGTTTCTATTTCTGCATATCCGTTTCTGATTCCATACAACTTACTTACCACTATACCAAATCATACCTTTGGTAATAATCATTTTAACAGAATAGAAACCGGGTTATAAAAAATGCTTAGGTCAAACATTATGTGAAAATACGAAATGGTGAATAAAACAATAACTAGAACAAAATTATTAAATACAATCATATTTCTTTTTTATCGGTATATGTCTGTTACTGAAAATAGCATCATAAATTTCTTACAAATGTAGTTTATCACCAATTATTTTCTTTTAAACTTGTAGTATTAAATTAGTAGTTAAATTTTAAAAACAATGATCATACTTGAATGCAATAGTAGGGGGAAAAAATCTCAAAGTCATAGCGAACATGTATTCAAAAATCATATATATAGTAAAGTCCATATATTCGTTTAAAATAGTGGAATTTATTTAAAATATGAATTTACATGTTGTTTATCACATGATTATACACAGAAAATTCTTTAACGTAGGACAATAGCAAGATGAAATTCCAACTTTAGAAAAAAAGCCTTGTCCTTATAAGCTTGATGAACTAAGTGATGATCTTTTTCCTCTGTTCTTCTGCACTTGCATTGCAAACCCCAACCACTTGTTCTTACTCAAAACTGTGAAAAAGTCAAAGAAACAATTTTCGTCTTCCTCTTCAGAAATGAAACTTGTTGGGGTTTGCAATGCATGTGTGTACATCTTCTTGAATAGGAAGTATGATTCGACTTGACAAAACAAATGTTTTTCTTTATTTCCTTCACATTCTGCCTTTGAGTAAAGAGTGATCATAGCCGCAGCTTATAGTTTCTTTGATATCTTAGCGGAAAATTAAACGACAAAGCGGCAACATTATCAGTTTTTTTAACTTGTTAAAATTGTGAAAATTAAAAATTTATGTTAAGTTTAAAATACAACTTAATCATACAATTCATTTGAAATACTTGATTCAATAACTCATCTTAAACAAAATCATAATACTTCTCAATTATCACAGTACTATTAACCAAAACTAAAAATTTAAGAACTTAACTTTATGCTCATAAAACAACTCAAATTGGTGCTATATTTAGGGGTACCTCTAAATTATAAAGATACATGGTTGAATAATCTTTGTTATGGAAAATATGATAAAAGAACTTATCTTGGAATAAAATCATAATATTTCCTAAATTATCATACTATAAGTCTATAATTAATTAAAGCTTGTTTTGTTACATGTTGATAACTTCATCAACATAAGACATAGTATACTAAGATAAAATTTCAAAGTTGGTATATAATTTTTAAACTAAATTTATATTTTATTAATAATAAATTTGTACAAATAAAAAAAAAAACTAATTATATATGATACTTCAGATTCGATACCTTTGTGATTTTATGAATAAAAAGTGAGATATAAATAAATAAATATATATATATATAACTCATCTTAAACAAAATCATAATACTTCTCAATTATCACAGTACAATTAACCAAAAATATAAAATTTAGAACTTAACTTTATGTTCATAAAACAACTCAAATGGGTGTTATATTTAGGGGTACCTCTAAATTATAGTGATACAGGGTTGAATAATCTTTGTTTTGGAAAATATGATTTAAGAACTTATCTTGGAATAAAGTCATAATATTTGATAAATTATCATACTATAATTAATTAAAGCTTGTTTTGTTACATATTGATAACTTCATCAACATAAGACATAGTATACTAAGATAAAATTTCAAAGTTGGTATATAATTTTTAAACTAAATTTATTTTTTATTAATAATAAATTTGCACAAATATAAAAACAAAACTAATTATATATGATACTTCAGATTTGATACCTTTGTGATTTTATGAATAAAAAGTGAGATATAGATATATATATACAAATATATTTCACAATTAAAAACAATAAAAATAGTAAATTAGAACTATGAGGATATTATTCTATAGTTGGAAAATCACCTAGATTTTTATCTTTGACAATTTGCCACAATAGTTTTATAACACCTATAACACAAACTTAGGCACATCATCCTATATATACACACATAACTAATCAATCAAACATCAACATTCACAATTCACAAAGAAAATTATTAAAATACCCTTTGTGAAAAGAAAAAAAATGATGAACACAAAAAGTGTAGCCATGTTAATGATGGTGATGATGGTAATAATGGGAATGGAAAACATTTTTGTTCATGCTAATTCTCTTTCAGAAGATTATCTTTCATCATATTTGAATCATCATACTCCTTCTCCTTCTCCTTCTACTTTATTAGATGAAAAAAATAACAAGTTCTTTTGCCGGTTCGGGTTTGCTCTTCATCGTTGCTCCCACCTTGGGAATAATCCAAGTAAGCTAAATATGTCACTAATTCATTTTTTGTTCTTATACCCAATTTTTATTATGGACTAATCTATGTACATAAGTTAATCATCTGCAAATGAAATAACTCTGTTTGTTTTTATGGTTTTAAGTTTACGAATTAAATAACTTTGTCAATAGTTAAACAGTTTCAAATGTTTTGTTTTTATATATAGATAAATAAATCATATATACAAATTATTTTTAGATCATAAAATATAATTATCTTTTCAAACACGAAAAACAAAATATCATTTCCTCACTCGATGATTTAAATCAAATAGCTAGATGTTTATATTTGTTTGCCCTATTAATATAAAAATTTGGATATAACTAAAATTTTTTATCTCTTTCTTTTGGCGATGACAACAGAAGATGTGGAGAAGTGGATATCATGCATGAAAAAGGATTCGAAAGCATGCATGAAGGTCATAAAAAAAGTCTTATATTAAAAAAGCAACTTACGATTCTTTAACTCCGAATATGTATTTTTATTGCTTAACTCATATCATGACATTTTGATCAGATGTATAATTTCATAATGTTTTGTATGAGACGTAATAAATATAATATCTATTATATAAAATTCGAAATTTGTATGGTATATTACATGAATTAGTCGAGATATAGAGACGATACTATGTTTCCTAAACAATCATTTATTTTAATAAACCGTTGAAACCCTGAATATTTAGCTCATAATCTTTTCGGTGTATGGAGTTCGTATTTAAATATTTGAATTAAAAAATATATCATTTTGTTCTAAAAGAGATTTGAACATGTTAATTGTAAAATTATTTTTGATCTATCTCTCGTTATTATTCAAAACAAAACTGAAAAATAAACTCGTACTTTGACATTTATGCACACAAATTTTTGTCTTTTTACTTGTAAGTTAATCTCTCATCTAATATATGAGATGTTATAAGTAACTTATTTGATAAGTTGAATGAGGTCAATTTGGAAGCATTAAATTTTGTGATTACGTAATATAGTTTGAATCAAAATAATTTAATGGAGTTGAAAAAACAAGGCTGACCATTCGGGTATCCGATCTGGTTCGAGTCGGTAAATTTTTTTTCCCGGGTGAATCGATAGCAGACTTTCTAACCCGACCGGGTATAATATAAAAAGGGATCGGGTTCGAATCGGGTGTTTTCGGGTTCGGGTATATCCGAACCACCCAATCCATTACGTAACACCAAAAATATATAAACCAAACTGAACTAAATGCAAACCAAATATGTAATTGGGCTCGTCAAAGAGGCCCATTTAATTTTAATAACTGATCCAACAACCAAAAACCAACATTACTTTTCACTCAAAATCTTAATCAACTTCCCATCTATCCAAATCCTCGGTTTAAATCCAACCGTTTTTGCTATTCCAAATTATGATCAGATTTTTTTTAAATCGAATCGGCCATTAATAGATTCGATTTCTCCGATATCGAAATCCGACGTCAACAAGCACAATTTCTAATCGTTCTCGTCGGAGACGTAAGAAGAAATCTCCATCGTCATTCCAATCTTCATCAACATCATTGCAGAAATGGAGATCGGAGAACAACAACATATCTACTCAACAGTGTTCTAAAATACGCTATACGCTAGATGTACGGTCGACCACCGTATAGCGTATAAACGTATATACAGGTGTTTATACGGAGTATATACGGTGAATATTTTTTGAGGGACTGTACTATTTTTTTGCTATACAGTAAGGTCTACGAGAGCTTCGAATCAATCAACATTCACCAACCATCATCTTCTCCCTCTTCGATATCATGTGGCGGTGGTATAGCCGAAGTCAAATTCAGGAAAAAAGAGAATGATTGTGTTCAAACCTTAGGGTTAGATGGCTTTAGTCATAGCTAGGTGTATCGGTTCGGTGATCGGGTTATATCCGAACCCGATCGGATATCCGGTCCAATCTCATATGCTAACCGATCGGATAAATAGCCCTATCTGTACCCGTACCGAACCCTTCATTTCGGGTCGGGTTTGGATTCGGTTTTCGGGTACGGATTTTTTACCCAGGCCCAGAAAAAACTGAGAATGAAGATGGTGGTTTAGAGTTTTGATTTTGAATCATATTAATTCGAAATTATCTCATATATATAACTTTTGTGATTATGTAATATAGTTTGAATCAAAATAATTTAATGGAATTGAAAAAACTGAAAATGAAGATGGTAGTTTAGAGTTTTGATTTTGAGTTATATCATATATATTAAATTTATTTTCTTCTTAACACATATATATACATGCTTCCAACACGGACCTATTTCATTTTTCTTCTTTTGAAATTTTTATTTATGTACTTTCATGCGTTTCTATTTCTGCATATCCGTTTCTGATTCCATACAACTTACTTACCACTATACCAAATCATACCTTTGGTAACAATCATTTTAACAGAATAGAAACGGGGTTATAAGAAATGCTTATGTCAAACATTATGTGAAAATACGAAATGGTGAATAAAAAAATGACTAGAACAAAATTATCAGATACAATCATATTTCTTTTTTATCGGTATATGTCTGTTACTGAAAATAGCATCATAAATTTCTTACAAATGTAGTTTATCACCAATTATTTTCTTTTAAACTTGTAGTATTAAATTAGTAGTTAAATTTTTAAAACAATGATCATACTTGAATGCAATAGTAGGGGGAAAAAAATCTCAAAGTCATAGCGAACATGTATACAAAAATCATATATATAGTAAAATCCATATATTCGTTTAAAAATCCATACATGATTATACACAGAAAATTCTTTAACGTAGGACAATAGCAAGATGAAATTCCAACTTTAGAAAAAAAGCCTTGTCTTGATAAGCTTGATGAACTAAGTGATGATCTTTTTCCTATGTTCTTCTGCACTTGCATTGCAAACCCCAACCAGTTGTTCTTACTCAAAACTGTGAAAAGCTTAAAGAAACAATTTTCGTCTTCCTCTTCAGAAATGAAACTGGTTGGGGTTTGCAATGCATGTGTGTACATCTTCTTGAATAGGAAGTATGATTCGACTTGACAAAACAAATGTTTTTCTTTTTTTTCTTCACATTCTGTATTTGAGTAAAGAGTGATCATAGCCGCAGCTTATAGTTTCTTTGATATCTTAGCTGATACCGTTAAGAATTCCTAATTTGCGTGTCATCATCAACGAAGTAGAAGCCCATCTTCTTTCATTTTTACATACAATTCATCCATTTCACGTAAACTTGAGATCATTGCACGATATGTTATAGCATCAAGCTTGACTCCTTTGAGCAGAAGGCTACTAAATAGACCACAAGCTTTTTCAACTTATCGGCATTCCACATCCCTTGAATGACGATATTATATGTTACAATACCAAGATCCATTTCACTCTTTTGCATATCCATGGAATAGTAGCAAAGCTTGCTATAGCTCCAAATTATCACGAAGACCACTTAACAAAATGTTGTTGGTCCAAATATCGGGAGGCAATCCATCCAACTGAAAACTTCTTGAGCAAAACCTCAATGGCCCACTTTTAAAAATCCTTGGATAAGAGTGTTGGAACCAATTTTTTGGTTAAACAAATGGGCCTTGTATTGGGCATTTGTCTTATCCAAATTTGGTAGAAAAATGAATGAGAAAAGCCTTTTGGTTTAACTGAGTAACATGTAAAATATCCCACATCTAAAGTTTCGGAATTTTTCAAGTGGTATATAAGGAGCCACACATATACATTTGTTCAAAACATAGCAAAGGCTATATACCATGAAAGAGAGGACGGGAATCCCCACACGCACGACCGATCGACCGAACCGAGCCGGGCCGGGCTTGGGCTTGGGGCCGTTGCCGGCCCAATTAAATATCTTTTTGGACCATCTAAATGGGCGGAAAAGCCTTTCGTTTTTGGGTCCAAAACGCTGCGTTTTTTGTTTCGGTTACCTATGCGGTTTCGCTAAATCGGAAACCGCTAAACCGGCGTCAGTTTTGAAAACCAACCGGAGAAAACTTCTCTACGGTTTTAAAACCGCCTCTCCGTCAATTTTTATAAACGAAGTCATCTTTTTCGTTTTCTCTCATGTTCTGACAAACGAAGTGTTGATGCGTGGAGACACGGTGACTTTCTGTGTAAGGGCTACATCCAGAGTCGTCTGGTTGACCAGTTGTTCAACGTGTTACGCTGCCACTTCTAAGGAACTGTGAGACTCTCTGGATAAGAAGTACCGTTCAGAAGATGATGGATCCCAGAAGAATGTTGTGGCAAAATTCGAGAACTATAAGATGGTGGATTCTCGTCCCCTGATGAAACAAGTTGACGAGGTGCATAACCTTCTCCATGAGATTCATGCCGAGGGCATGAGGCTGTGTAAAACCTATCAGGTTGCTTGTATGATCGAGAAGCTTCCGCCAAGTTCAAAGATTTCAAGAATTACCTCACGTTGAAGAGGAAGTGGATGAGCATGGAGAACCTGATCATGCGACTTCGGATTGAATCCACAAACAGCATGAACCTCGAAGCTGCAAGTGCTCAGAATCGTGAGAACAATGAGAATTTGGCTGAGCATCAGACTGCTAAGAAAGAAAAGTGGCAGAACAAAGGGAACCAAGACAAAGGCAAGGGAAATGTTGCTCCTCAGAACACTCAAAAGTTCAAGAAGAAGGCTGGTGGTGAACCTTCAAAGCCAAGGTTTTCTGGAACCTGTAACTACTGCCACAAGGTGGGACATAAGGCCTCTGAGTGTCGCAGTAAGAAGGCGGACCAAAACAATGCTAAGTTTGAAGCTAATCTCACTTCCACCATCACTGATGTTGACATGTGTGCGGTGGTCACTAAGGCAAACGTTGTTGAAAGCCACCCAAAGACTTGGTGGTTTGACACTGGTGCAACCAGGCACATATGCATGGATAGGGAAATGTTCTCCACCTACAAGAAGAACAAAGGGAATGAGAAGCTCTGCATGGGTAACTCTGCTACTTCGAAGATCGCTGGATATGGAAAGGTTGTTCTGAAACTTACCTCGGAACGTGACCTAAGCTTGACCAACGTGGTCCACGTGCCGGACATGCGCAAGAATCTGATTTCGGGATCTCTCCTGAGCAAGCACGGATTCACTGTCAAGCTGGATGCTGATAAGCTTGTGCTGTCCAAGAATGGAATGTTTCTGGGTAAGGGATTTGTTTGTGATGGTTTATTCAAAATGTCTGTTGAAAATGTAATTCGCTCTTCTGACGTTGGTGTCAATGTTGTATCTGAGGCTTCAACCTCGAAGAACAAGTTTAATAAGAATCATTTTGCTTATCTTGCGGAGTCTTTTAATTTATGGCACGAACGTTTAGGACATGTTAACTTTAAATCTATGAGTAGATCAATGAACATGAACCTGATTCCAAAACAGAAAATAAGCAAAGATAAATGTGAGATTTGTGTTCAAGCGAAACTCACTAAAACTCCATCACCAAGCATTGAAAGAACAACCAAACCTCTAGAATTGATTCACACAGACTTGTGTGATTTAAAATTTCTTCAATCTAGAGGCGGAAAGAAATATTTTGTAACTTTCATTGATGATTGTTGATATATCATAGTTTTTACCCATTTTTTACTATGATTTTACCCGGTTTTATCGAGTATTTTCGGTGTTTTTCAAGTGTTTTAGAGTCTTTGCAGGTTTGTGTACGTGTGGAGCTTAATTGGTGATTATTGAGCGTCTTGGAGCATTGTGGAAAGAGGAGCTGAAGTCGCTAGAACGGATTTTCAATTGCCGTCAGATTGGCGTGTCGATCGACACACATGGTGGCTGTCGATCGACAGCTATGTTATACACCTGTCGATCGACATGGCCAGCTCAGAAACCGACATAAAGCGTTTAAAAGAAGGAAATTCGCCCACTTATGGGCCGGAAGCTGCCAATAGACCGTCATAAAAGCCCACCACGAGTTTTACCTTTATAAATAGTTTATTTTAGGTTTTTAGATCATTACTTTAGATTTTACTTAACAAAGTTTAGAGAGAGATTTTTAGGGTTTTTAGGGAGACAAGTTTACTTTATACTTTGAGATTCTTCGAACCCTATTATACTTATTCTTATTCTCTTTCTTTATGCAATATTATTCAGCTATGATTTGTTTTGCTTCCATGTCTGAGTAGTTTGCTTGTTAGGTTTAGGGTGATTAGAATGGAATGATGATAAATTGTTAGGGTAAACTCACTTGTTAGGATTATCTGTTAGGTTCTTCACCTAAATTGCTTTAACTCTGATTTAAGATTCGCGACCCTGAATTTAGATATCTTAGGTTGATAGATTGACACGAAAGTGTAATTGATTAGCCTGGACTAGATCTTAGGTGAGCAAAATAACTTATTCGCAAAGAAATTTGGTTTAGGGATTTTGTGAACAAATTGGACTTGAATTTAAAGCTTGTTTAAATTGATTGAATTCGCAAAGAAATTTGGTTTTCTAGGGTTTAAGCATAGTTAGTTTTCGCAACGACAATTGGTTAATTATACATTAGTGTTCCAAGTTCTAGAATGGTTCTTAATTAAATCCTGACTTTGTTAAAACTACAATTCTGATTCATCCTGAGAATTACCAAAAAGTCTAGCTCTTTGTTTAATTGAATTTTAAATCGACAATCTTGCCTGTTAGTAATTGCTTTAGTCATTTATTTTACATTATTTTACTTAGCTCAATTCGAAGTCAATATTCCTATCGTTTGATTTGACTCCCAGTGATTCGACCCCTACTACGACGACCTCTTAATTTGAGAGAGTAGCTCAGGGTAAATTTGAGCATATCAAATTTTGGCGCCGTTGCCGGGGAACGAACCCGGGTCACCCGCGTGACAGGCGGGAATACTTACCACTATACTTACCACTATACTACAAGATTCTGCTATGTATATCTGTTACATAGTAAAGATGAAGCTTTGGAGAAATTCAAAGAATACAAGTTGGAAGTCGAAAATCAACTTGGAAAAACAATAAAGATGATTCGCAGTGATAGAGGAGGAGAATATGGTGAACCGTTCAATTCATTTTGTTGAGAACACGGAATTATCCACCAGACAACTGCTCCTTATTCACCGGAATCTAATGGAGTTGCGGAGCGAAAAAACCGAACTCTTAATGAAATGATGAATGCAATTTTGCAGGAATCTGGGTTAGCCCAGAACATGTGGAGGGAAGCTTTGCTTACCACAAATTATATTCTCAACAAAATACCTCATAAAGTAACTGGAAAAACTCCATATGAACTTTGGAAAGGTAATGTACCTTCGTACAAATACATGAAAGTGTGGGGGTGCTTGGCAAAAGTAGCAATACCACTTCCAAAGAAGGTTACGATAGGCCCAAAGACGGTAGATTGCATTTTCATCGGATACGCGCATAATAGTAATGCATATCGTTTTCTTGTTCATAAGTCTGATATATCAACTATCAAGGTAAACACTATAATGGAGCTTCATTCTTTGAAAATGTGTTTCCCTGTAAAGATAGGCAAAGTAATAAATGGACTCGTGAACAACGTGATGCGGATATCCCTGGAAACGAAGCAAGTAGCTCAGGCACTGCTCTCAATGACGAAAATGAAGAAGCAGAAGAACCTAGACGCATTAAAAGAGCTCGTAAAGAGAAAGATTTTGGCTCAGAATTCTTGGTAGTGTTTCTAGCAGAAAACGAGCCAAAAACATATATGGAAGCGATGTCCACTCAAGACGCGCCTTCTTGGAAAGAAGCAGTCAATAGTGAGATGGATTTCATCATGCAAAACAATACTTATAAAATAACTGATCTGCCACAAGGGTGCAAAGCTCTTGGAAACATATGGATTTTTCGAACAAAAATGAAATATGATGGAGTAATAGACAAGTACAAAGCTAGACTTGTGGTGCAAGGATTCATGCAAAAAGAAGGCTTGGATTTCTTTGACACTTATTCTCCGGTCACGAGAATAACATCTATCAGAATGATCATAAGTATTGCTGCATTACGAGATCTTGAAATTCACCAAATGGATGTAAAAACTGTTTTTCTAAACGGTGAGTTAGAAAAAGAAATTTACATGAAACAACCAGAAAGGTTCATTATCCTCGGACAAAAACACAAAGTGTGTCGACTTGTGATAGTGTATTAGGAACCAAAGACATTTTAGAGGCTATGAAGATTTTAGAGGCTAAAGCGTTGTAAGAGGATTTGATCCAAATGTCTTTGGTTCCCGATACACTACCACTTACAATTATCTAATTAACGAGGAAATGATTGTGCTGCCAATTAATCATCTTTGAGACATCTCGCTGAAGATTTTGATCACATCCTCTACCCTTTTAAAATTGCAAAATCCCTAAATGAGAATAGTACTAAGTTACGACATCGGGAAGACAATCTTTACTAACCATCAGTTCAAACATCTGTTTGGCCTCGTCAAGCCGATCATACAAGTAAAACTCGTTGATTAGATAATTGTAAGTGGTAGTGTATCGGGAACCAAAGACATTTGGATCATTTCCTCTTACAACGCTTTAGCCTCTAAAATCTTCATAGCTTTGACAAATGCATCTATTAACAAAGTGAAAGTAACAACATCATGGCTGGTTTTTCTCTTCTTTATATCACTCATTAGCTGATCGCAGCCGGTCCATCTATGCAAACCACCTTGTAAAACGATCTCAGGAGACTATACCAAAAACAATAAACAAAAAAAAAGAAATTACTAATCCAATTTTTTCTCACAATAAATTTTAATCGAGAGGAGACAAATTCTTCTCTGCTTTTTTTTGTGAGGCTAATTATTATTGACCTTTGGTACATTTTTTTCATTGGAAAACTCAATTCTGAGGGTTGAGATTCAAATTCTGTGTGCCTAAATATAAGATGCCATTTTGAATTTTTCTTCATTTTTAGTTACAAAGATCCGAAATAGTCTCATCCCCATCGTGTATATAATCAATCATTCATCTCAAAAAAAATTATTAACTCTAGCTAGTCAAATAGTTTAAGTTTTACCAAGATGGCTTTCAGAATCATCGTAAGTTTAAACTAATTCTTGTCTATTCAAATTTGTAGTGTAAATAAACTGTTTGCTTTGAATTTATATACTTTTGTGAAAATGTTTCTTATGTTTTTGGTTCATATATAGAGTCAATTGCGCTCGACCGGCAAACAAATCGGTGGCTCTCGCCACTACGCGACCGCAGTCTCCGATGGCGCCAAACAAACATATAACAAGTAAGACATTTTCTGATATAGAATGTCATTTTCAATTTCATATATCAACATTCCTAATCGAATTTTCATGATTAGTTTGCATGGTTTGAATTTCTATTCCGTTAGATGATTCATTTTGACTAATCTTCCCTAATTAGATACATGTTATTAAAGCTCATTTTTTATCCCAACCATGATAGTTTTATAAACCAACCCTTGTCAAAACTATAGTTGAATTCAAATATTTTGTATATAACATACACAAAGAAATGTAATTTGATTAATGTAATTATATTATCAAATAGGTTTTCAGTAACGGGAGAGTTTGCACCAGTGGCTATAATAGGAGGTTTTGTTGCTTTAGCGGTAGCTATGGCCGGACATAGCCTCAAGCAGCAGCTTGTGCATTGTCCATCGGTTAGTACAAGGAAGAATAGAAGAGCGGCTGTCGCGGAAGTCGATGATCCGGACCATTGTGTTTCCTCAGCCGATAAATTTATCAACAAATCTTGGCTAAGGAAAGTAGGTCAAATTCAAGATAAGTCTAATGCAATCTTATCTGATCCGACCAGACCCAACCCTTTCACTATGTATGTTCAATAACCTCTCTTTTATATAAAATTTTCAAAAATATCATTAGAAGCTCATTATGAATATCAAATTCAAATTAAGTTATTATGAAAGTGGTTTGATCTGGCTCGATTTGGTTTATCTTTGATTGAACATTCTATTTCTGCTAATTGACAATAATTAATTATGTTGCTAACCAAAGTTGAAATTTGTTTTTTGTTTGTTTGTGTGCAAAGGCCTCGAAATGCAGAGACATTGAACTCTGTTGGTGTGGCTCCAAAGGGAATCTGAAAACTTTCTACGAATTAAATAAGAATTTCTTGTCTTCAAATCAAAAATTCATTTAACTTTTCCCTAATCTTTGCTTTATACTAATTGTATTTGTACATATAATAATCTCTTTGAGCTTGACTCTAATAAACCTGATTCGTCTTAGACATCTTTGGAGTTCAACAAGTGTATTTATTTGCAATCTATCACGAAAATAACAAAGAGCAGTACCAGTCATGTCCGTGAAGCAGCGGATACACGACATTAAAACGTAAAATGCGAGAAATAATCACAATATATGCAATATTATATAATATTTTAAGGTTTCACTAAGTTAAAGTTTTGACAAGTTGCCATGTGTCACTTTTTGGTGTTAGCAATTAATGTCTATTTTCATATTTAGAACTTAATTTTTACTTAATTATGATATTTGCCCTTTTACAATTTAGAATTTTTGAATTGATTTTTTGAAAGAAAAATGTGATATCAATTTTAATTTAAAATAAACATTTATTATCAAATTATCTTCATGAATTTATTGAAAATATGTAAAACGATGTTCTAATATATATGTAAATTTCTATTCACATAAAATTGTTTAAAATTATTGTTTAACTTTTAATCTTAATTTTACTAAAATTATAAATTGTGAGCATAAATCTTAAACATCACTTAATTAGCCATATATATATTATTGAAAATATGTAAAACGATATTCTAATATATATGTAAATTTCTATTCACATAAAATTGTTTAAAAATATTGTTTAACTTCACTAAGTTAAAGTTTTGACAAGTTGTCATGTGTCACTTTTGGTGTTAGCAATTAATGTCTATTTTCATATTTAGAACTTAATTTTTACTTAATTATGATATTTGCCCTTTTACAATTTAGAATTTTTGAATTGAATTTTTGGAAGAAAAATGTGATATCAATTTTAATTTAAAATAAACATTTATTATCAAATTATCTTCATGAATTTATTGAAAATATGTAAAACGATGTTCTAATATATATGTAAATTTCTATTCACAAAAAAATGTTTAAAATTATTGTTTAACTTTTAATCTTAATTTTACTAAAATTATAAATTGTGAGCATAAATCTTAAACATCACTTAATTAGCTATATATATATATATATATTATTGAAAATATGTAAAACGATATTCTAATATATATGTAAATTTCTATTCACATAAAATTGTTTAAAAATATTGTTTAACTTTTAATCTTAACTTCACTAAAATTATAAATTGTGAGCATAAATCTTAAACATCACTTAATTAGCTACATATATATATATATATATAGGAACAATGTTCTATACTTTTTAATATATACTTTGTCATAATATATTTCAACAATATTCCATTTGTTTTTTACAAACAACATTGTATATATCCAATAATTTGCTACAATTATTTAGTCTCTGAACCTAGGTAATTATTTACTATGAACACCAAATTTCTGCAATATTAAATATAGAAATAGTCAATAAGTTAACAATTATTATATACCATGTTAAATTTTAAATCCACGCAACGCGTGGACATACCCTATTATAAATATATTGAAGGGAAGGTGGTTGCTCTGCAACTCTTTTCTCAAGGACAAACTTTTCTAAGAAAGCATATCGAGAAAACTTTGTCTAATCTCCCATCATACAACATTTTATAGACCATGCTTATTGTCGAAGCATCTCCGCAGAATCCGCAACCTTTCATTTCTTCGATGAGTTCAGCTGATGCGGTTTTGTCACACTCTCGAAGATGTGCCCTAATCAATGTATTATAGGTACGGCTATTTGGTAGAGTCTCGTCTTCTTTCATTTTCCTAATCAAATCATTCGCTTTTTCCATTAAGCCTTTCCGACATAATCCTGAGATCATTGTGGTGTATGTTACAACATTAGGTTTCACTCCTTTGAGGCTGAGGCTACGAAATAAATCCCACCCATCGTCCACCTTCCCAGCCTTACACATCCCTCCAATGATAATATTGTATGTGAAAATATTAAGTTCCATTTCACTCTTTTGCATATCCTTGAATATCATCAACGCTTTGTCTAGCCAATCCCGTCTCTAATTTTGGTAGGGCCCATGGCAGAAGGAAACATTTTTGGGTCTTTTTAGTATAAAACTAAATTTAGTGCCCTTTTTTCAATATAAATTTTTTGAAACTGAAATTTGAGGCCTTTTTTTCTTTCACAATTTTGGACAAATTGTGATGAGCTCATAGCATAAGCCCATCTTTTTGGTAGGGCCCATGGCAGAAGGAAACATTTTTGGGTCTTTTTAGTATAAAACTAAATTTTAGTGCCCTTTTTGCAATATAAATTTTTTGAAACTGAAATTTGAGGTCTTTTTTTCTTAAACAATTTTAGACAACTTGTGATGAGCCCATAGCATAAGCCCATCTTGCCCCCCTCTCCCCGGAGCCGGGACTGTGTCTAGCTTCCCGTTATTGCAAAGACTATCCAACAAAATGCTATATGTCATAATATCAGAAGACACACCATCATAACCCATCTGGTTGAAAACGTTTTGCGCATTCTCACAATCTCCAGCTTGAAAAACCCCTTGGATAAGAGTGGTGTAAGTGATTGTGTCTCCAGCCAATCCTCTTTGGGACATGTCATGGAAGAGTTTCATGCCATCCTCTACTCTCTTAGACTTGCAAAATCCATTAATAAGTGTATGGTATGTCACTACGTTTGGGGAACAACCTTTGCTAACCATCAAATCAAACATATCGTTGGCCTCATCTAGGCGATCGTGCATGCAAAACCCATTGATAAGTGGACTGTAAGTAAAAACATTAGGATCTATAGACATATTGATCATCTCCTCGTACAATCTTTGAGCCTCCAAAAGCTTTCCGTCTTTTACAAACGCATCGATCAGTGCGCTGAAAGTAACTACATTAGGGTCGATTTTCCTCTGGATCATATATCTTAGTAGTCGAGAGGCCTCGCTCCATCTTCCGTAATTACACAGACAACTTATGAGGGAGCTGTAGGTAACAACATCTGGGTTAATTCCTTTGGTCTCCATATCATTGAACTAGGGATTGCCCACGCGTTGCGTGGATTTAAAAATTCATTGTAAAATTAGACAATAATTTATAATTTCTTGACTATTTGTGTATTTAATGTTGCATAAATTTGATGATTAGAAGACTAAGCATTTGTAGAAAATTAATGGATATATATAATGTTATATGAAATAAAAATAGGTCATTCATTAATAAAAGTTATAGCATATGAAAGACATTTTTTGGGTACAAATCCCTAACTTGTATGTCTTTATCAATATTCAATACGGTTCCTTAAAAAATGATTAGTCGTCTTTTTTTCTTGCATCAGACACATCGGTAAATAAAATATTGATTAGATAAAGTGTAGTATGCTTTGCTTTTAGTGAGACATATGATTTCAAAAAAAAAATTGGAATGCATCTTTCTAATTGTTTCATGAGAACTTTGAATTGTACTAAGAGAATTGCAGCTTGATTGTATTTTTGTCTCACTTTCTTTATTAATTTGTTGTGATTTTTTTCTTTAGCATCGTTTCAGTGGTGAAATGACTCTGTTTTCTGGATTCATAATTTGTGGTGGAGCAAAGTTTTTTCCAGAGAATATTGGTTAAAAGAGTTACTTTGTCCACCTACAAATTATTTTAATTGTATTGGCAAATTGGGGTTAAAAGCTTTGATGACTTCAAAAGAAAAAACAAATATACATTTTTCTAATTAGACTTTAGCGTTCTAAAAATTTTAAAAGTTCTTAAATTATTTCATAATTAATGTCTATTTTCATATTTAGAACTTAATTTTTACTTAATTATGATATTTGCCCTTTTACAATTTAGAATTTTTGAATTGATTTTTTGAAAGAAAAATGTGATATCAATTTTAATTTAAAATAAACATTTATTATCAAATTATCTTCATGAATTTATTGAAAATATGTAAAACGATGTTCTAATATATATGTAAATTTCTATTCACATAAAATTGTTTAAAATTATTGTTTAACTTTTAATCTTAATTTTACTAAAATTATAAATTGTGAGCATAAATCTTAAACATCACTTCATTAGCCATATATATATATTATTGAAAATATGTAAAACGATATTCTAATATATATGTAAATTTCTATTCACATAAAATTGTTTAAAAATATTGTTTAACTTCACTAAGTTAAAGTTTTGACAAGTTGCCATGTGTCACTTTTGGTGTTAGCAATTAATGTCTATTTTCATATTTAGAACTTAATTTTTACTTAATTATGATATTTGCCCTTTTACAATTTAGAATTTTTGAATTGATTTTTTGAAAGAAAAATGTGATATCAATTTTAATTTAAAATAAACATTTATTATCAAATTATCTTCATGAATTTATTGAAAATATGTAAAACGATGTTCTAATATATATGTAAATTTCTATTCACATAAAATTGTTTAAAATTATTGTTTAACTTTTAATCTTAATTTTACTAAAATTATAAATTGTGAGCATAAATCTTAAACATCACTTAATTAGCTATATATATATATTATTGAAAATATGTAAAACGATATTCTAATATATATGTAAATTTCTATTCACATAAAATTGTTTAACTTTTAATCTTAACTTCACTAAAATTATAAATTGTGAGCATAAATCTTAAACATCACTTAATTAGCTACATATATATATATATATAGGAACAATGTTCTATACTTTTTAATATATACTTTGTCATAATATATTTCAACAATATTCCATTTGTTTTTTACAAACAACATTGTATATATCCAATAATTTGCTACAATTATTTAGTCTCTGAACCTAGGTAATTATTTACTATGAACACCAAATTTCTGCAATATTAAATATAGAAATAGTCAATAAGTTAACAATTATTATATACCATGTTAAATTTTAAATCCACACAACGCGTGGACATACCCTATTATAAATATATTGAAGGGAGGTGGTTGCTCTGCAACTCTTTTCTCAAGGACAAACTTTTCTAAGAAAGCATATCGAGAAAACTTTGTCTAATCTCCCATCATACAACATTTTATAGACCATGCTTATTGTCGAAGCATCTCCGCAGAATCCGCAACCTTTCATTTCTTCGATGAGTTCAGCTGATGCGGTTTTGTCACACTCTCGAAGATGTGCCCTAATCAATGTATTATGGGTACGGCTATTTGGTAGAGTCTCGTCTTCTTTCATTTTCCTAATCAAATCATTCGCTTTTTCCATTAAGCCTTTCCGGCATAATCCTGAGATCATTGTGGTGTATGTTACAACATTAGGTTTCACTCCTTTGAGGCTGAGGCTACGAAATAAATCCCACCCATCGTCCACCTTCCCAGCCTTACACATCCCTCCAATGATAATATTGTATGTGAAAATATTAAGTTCCATTTCACTCTTTTGCATATCCTTGAATATCATCAACGCTTTGTCTAGCCAATCCCGTCTCTAATTTTGGTAGGGCCCATGGCAGAAGGAAACATTTTTGGGTCTTTTTAGTATAAAACTAAATTTTAGTGCCCTTTTTTCAATATAAATTTTTTGAAACTGAAATTTGAGGCCTTTTTTTCTTTCACAATTTTGGACAAATTGTGATGAGCTCATAGCATAAGCCCATCTTTTTGGTAGGGCCCATGGCAGAAGGAAACATTTTTGGGTCTTTTTAGTATAAAACTAAATTTTAGTGCCCTTTTTGCAATATAAATTTTTTGAAACTGAAATTTGAGGTCTTTTTTTCTTAAACAATTTTAGACAACTTGTGATGAGCCCATAGCATAAGCCCATCTTGCCCCCCTCTCCCCGGAGCCGGGACTGTGTCTAGCTTCCCGTTATTGCAAAGACTATCCAACAAAATGCTATATGTCATAATATCAGAAGACACACCATCATAACCCATCTGGTTGAAAACGTTTTGCGCATTCTCACAATCTCCAGCTTGAAAAACCCCTTGGATAAGAGTGGTGTAAGTGATTGTGTCTCCAGCCAATCCTCTTTGGGACATGTCATGGAAGAGTTTCATGCCATCCTCTACTCTCTTAGACTTGCAAAATCCATTAATAAGTGTATGGTATGTCACTACGTTTGGGGAACAACCTTTGCTAACCATCAAATCAAACATATCGTTGGCCTCATCTAGGCGATCGTGCATGCAAAACCCATTGATAAGTGGACTGTAAGTAAAAACATTAGGATCTATAGACATATTGATCATCTCCTCGTACAATCTTTGAGCCTCCAAAAGCTTTCCGTCTTTTACAAACGCATCGATCAGTGCGCTGAAAGTAACTACATTAGGGTCGATTTTCCTCTGGATCATATATCTTAGTAGTCGAGAGGCCTCGCTCCATCTTCCGTAATTACACAGACAACTTATGAGGGAGCTGTAGGTAACAACATCTGGGTTAATTCCTTTGGTCTCCATATCATTGAACTAGGGATTGCCCACGCGTTGCGTGGATTTAAAAATTCATTGTAAAATTAGACAATAATTTATAATTTCTTGACTATTTGTGTATTTAATGTTGCATAAATTTGATGATTAGAAGACTAAACATTTGTAGAAAATTAATGGATATATATAATGTTATATGAAATAAAAATAGGTCATTCATTAATAAAAGTTATAGCATATGAAAGACATTTTTTGGGTACAAATCCCTAACTTGTATGTCTTTATCAATATTCAATACGGTTCTTTAAAAAATGATTAGTCGTCTTTTTTTCTTGCATCAGACACATCGGTAAATAAAATATTGATTAGATAAAGTGTAGTATGCTTTGCTTTTAGTGAGACATATGATTTCAAAAAAAAAATTGGAATGCATCTTTCTAATTGTTTCATGAGAACTTTGAATTGTACTAAGAGAATTGCAGCTTGATTGTATTTTTGTCTCACTTTCTTTATTAATTTGTTGTGATTTTTTTCTTTAGCATCGTTTCAGTGGTGAAATGACTCTGTTTTCTGGATTCATAATTTGTGGTGGAGCAAAGTTTTTTCCAGAGAATATTGGTTAAAAGAGTTACTTTGTCCACGTACAAATTATTTTAATTGTATTGGCAAATTGGGGTTAAAAGCTTTGATGACTTCAAAAGAAAAAACAAATATACATTTTTCTAATTAGACTTTAGCGTTCTAAAAATTTTAAAAGTTCTTAAATTATTTCATAATTAATGTCTATTTTCATATTTAGAACTTAATTTTTACTTAATTATGATATTTGCCCTTTTACAATTTAGAATTTTTGAATTGATTTTTTGAAAGAAAAATGTGATATCAATTTTAATTTAAAATAAACATTTATTATCAAATTATCTTCATGAATTTATTGAAAATATGTAAAACGATGTTCTAATATATATGTAAATTTCTATTCACATAAAATTGTTTAAAATTATTGTTTAACTTTTAATCTTAATTTTACTAAAATTATAAATTGTGAGCATAAATCTTAAACATCACTTAATTAGCCATATATATATATTATTGAAAATATGTAAAACGATATTCTAATATATATGTAAATTTCTATTCACATAAAATTGTTTAAAAATATTGTTTAACTTCACTAAGTTAAATTTTGACAAGTTGCCATGTGTCACTTTTGGTGTTAGCAATTAATGTCTATTTTCATATTTAGAACTTAATTTTTACTTAATTATGATATTTGCCCTTTTACAATTTAGAATTTTTGAATTGATTTTTTGAAAGAAAAATGTGATATCAATTTTAATTTAAAATAAACATTTATTATCAAATTATCTTCATGAATTTATTGAAAATATGTAAAACGATGTTCTAATATATATGTAAATTTCTATTCACATAAAATTGTTTAAAATTATTGTTTAACTTTTAATCTTAATTTTACTAAAATTATAAATTGTGAGCATAAATCTTAACCATCACTTAATTAGCTATATATATATATATATTATTGAAAATATGTAAAACGATATTCTAATATATATGTAAATTTCTATTCACATAAAATTGTTTAACTTTTAATCTTAACTTCACTAAAATTATAAATTGTGAGCATAAATCTTAAACATCACTTAATTAGCTACATATATATATATATATATATAGGAACAATGTTCTATACTTTTTAATATATACTTTGTCATAATATATTTCAACAATATTCCATTTGTTTTTTACAAACAACATTGTATATATCCAATAATTTGCTACAATTATTTAGTCTCTGAACCTAGGTAATTATTTACTATGAACACCAAATTTCTGCAATATTAAATATAGAAATAGTCAATAAGTTAACAATTATTATATACCATGTTAAATTTTAAATCCACGCAACGCGTGGACATACCCTATTATAAATATATTGAAGGGAAGGTGGTTGCTCTGCAACTCTTTTCTCAAGGACAAACTTTTCTAAGAAAGCATATCGAGAAAACTTTGTCTAATCTCCCATCATACAACATTTTATAGACCATGCTTATTGTCGAAGCATCTCCGCAGAATCCGCAACCTTTCATTTCTTCGATGAGTTCAGCTGATGCGGTTTTGTCACACTCTCGAAGATGTGCCCTAATCAATGTATTATAGGTACGGCTATTTGGTAGAGTCTCGTCTTCTTTCATTTTCCTAATCAAATCATTCGCTTTTTCCATTAAGCCTTTCCGGCATAATCCTGAGATCATTGTGGTGTATGTTACAACATTAGGTTTCACTCCTTTGAGGCTGAGGCTACGAAATAAATCCCACCCATCGTCCACCTTCCCAGCCTTACACATCCCTCCAATGATAATATTGTATGTGAAAATATTAAGTTCCATTTCACTCTTTTGCATATCCTTGAATATCATCAACGCTTTGTCTAGCCAATCCCGTCTCTAATTTTGGTAGGGCCCATGGCAGAAGGAAACATTTTTGGGTCTTTTTAGTATAAAACTAAATTTAGTGCCCTTTTTTCAATATAAATTTTTTGAAACTGAAATTTGAGGCCTTTTTTTCTTTCACAATTTTGGACAAATTGTGATGAGCTCATAGCATAAGCCCATCTTTTTGGTAGGGCCCATGGCAGAAGGAAACATTTTTGGGTCTTTTTAGTATAAAACTAAATTTTAGTGCCCTTTTTGCAATATAAATTTTTTGAAACTGAAATTTGAGGTCTTTTTTTCTTAAACAATTTTAGACAACTTGTGATGAGCCCATAGCATAAGCCCATCTTGCCCCCCTCTCCCCGGAGCCGGGACTGTGTCTAGCTTCCCGTTATTGCAAAGACTATCCAACAAAATGCTATATGTCATAATATCAGAAGACACACCATCATAACCCATCTGGTTGAAAACGTTTTGCGCATTCTCACAATCTCCAGCTTGAAAAACCCCTTGGATAAGAGTGGTGTAAGTGATTGTGTCTCCAGCCAATCCTCTTTGGGACATGTCATGGAAGAGTTTCATGCCATCCTCTACTCTCTTAGACTTGCAAAATCCATTAATAAGTGTATGGTATGTCACTACGTTTGGGGAACAACCTTTGCTAACCATCAAATCAAACATATCGTTGGCCTCATCTAGGCGATCGTGCATGCAAAACCCATTGATAAGTGGACTGTAAGTAAAAACATTAGGATCTATAGACATATTGATCATCTCCTCGTACAATCTTTGAGCCTCCAAAAGCTTTCCGTCTTTTACAAACGCATCGATCAGTGCGCTGAAAGTAACTACATTAGGGTCGATTTTCCTCTGGATCATATATCTTAGTAGTCGAGAGGCCTCGCTCCATCTTCCGTAATTACACAGACAACTTATGAGGGAGCTGTAGGTAACAACATCTGGGTTAATTCCTTTGGTCTCCATATCATTGAACTAGGGATTGCCCACGCGTTGCGTGGATTTAAAAATTCATTGTAAAATTAGACAATAATTTATAATTTCTTGACTATTTGTGTATTTAATGTTGCATAAATTTGATGATTAGAAGACTAAACATTTGTAGAAAATTAATGGATATATATAATGTTATATGAAATAAAAATAGGTCATTCATTAATAAAAGTTATAGCATATGAAAGACATTTTTTGGGTACAAATCCCTAACTTGTATGTCTTTATCAATATTCAATACGGTTCTTTAAAAAATGATTAGTCGTCTTTTTTCTTGCATCAGACACATCGGTAAATAAAATATTGATTAGATAAAGTGTAGTATGCTTTGCTTTTAGTGAGACATATGATTTCAAAAAAAAAATTGGAATGCATCTTTCTAATTGTTTCATGAGAACTTTGAATTGTACTAAGAGAATTGCAGCTTGATTGTATTTTTGTCTCACTTTCTTTATTAATTTGTTGTGATTTTTTTCTTTAGCATCGTTTCAGTGGTGAAATGACTCTGTTTTCTGGATTCATAATTTGTGGTGGAGCAAAGTTTTTTCCAGAGAATATTGGTTAAAAGAGTTACTTTGTCCACGTACAAATTATTTTAATTGTATTGGCAAATTGGGGTTAAAAGCTTTGATGACTTCAAAAGAAAAAACAAATATACATTTTTCTAATTAGACTTTAGCGTTCTAAAAATTTTAAAAGTTCTTAAATTATTTCATAATTAATGTCTATTTTCATATTTAGAACTTAATTTTTACTTAATTATGATATTTGCCCTTTTACAATTTAGAATTTTTGAATTGATTTTTTGAAAGAAAAATGTGATATCAATTTTAATTTAAAATAAACATTTATTATCAAATTATCTTCATGAATTTATTGAAAATATGTAAAACGATGTTCTAATATATATGTAAATTTCTATTCACATAAAATTGTTTAAAATTATTGTTTAACTTTTAATCTTAATTTTACTAAAATTATAAATTGTGAGCATAAATCTTAAACATCACTTAATTAGCCATATATATATATTATTGAAAATATGTAAAACGATATTCTAATATATATGTAAATTTCTATTCACATAAAATTGTTTAAAAATATTGTTTAACTTCACTAAGTTAAAGTTTTGACAAGTTGCCATGTGTCACTTTTGGTGTTAGCAATTAATGTCTATTTTCATATTTAGAACTTAATTTTTACTTAATTATGATATTTGCCCTTTTACAATTTAGAATTTTTGAATTGATTTTTTGAAAGAAAAATGTGATATCAATTTTAATTTAAAATAAACATTTATTATCAAATTATCTTCATGAATTTATTGAAAATATGTAAAACGATGTTCTAATATATATGTAAATTTCTATTCACATAAAATTGTTTAAAATTATTGTTTAACTTTTAATCTTAATTTTACTAAAATTATAAATTGTGAGCATAAATCTTAACCATCACTTAATTAGCTATATATATATATATTATTGAAAATATGTAAAACGATATTCTAATATATATGTAAATTTCTATTCACATAAAATTGTTTAACTTTTAATCTTAACTTCACTAAAATTATAAATTGTGAGCATAAATCTTAAACATCACTTAATTAGCTACATATATATATATATATATATAGGAACAATGTTCTATACTTTTTAATATATACTTTGTCATAATATATTTCAACAATATTCCATTTGTTTTTTACAAACAACATTGTATATATCCAATAATTTGCTACAATTATTTAGTCTCTGAACCTAGGTAATTATTTACTATGAACACCAAATTTCTGCAATATTAAATATAGAAATAGTCAATAAGTTAACAATTATTATATACCATGTTAAATTTTAAATCCACACAACGCGTGGACATACCCTATTATAAATATATTGAAGGGAAGGTGGTTGCTCTGCAACTCTTTTCTCAAGGACAAACTTTTCTAAGAAAGCATATCGAGAAAACTTTGTCTAATCTCCCATCATACAACATTTTATAGACCATGCTTATTGTCGAAGCATCTCCGCAGAATCCGCAACCTTTCATTTCTTCGATGAGTTCAGCTGATGCGGTTTTGTCACACTCTCGAAGATGTGCCCTAATCAATGTATTATAGGTACGGCTATTTGGTAGAGTCTCGTCTTCTTTCATTTTCCTAATCAAATCATTCGCTTTTTCCATTAAGCCTTTCCGCATAATCCTGAGATCATTGTGGTGTATGTTACAACATTAGGTTTCACTCCTTTGAGGCTGAGGCTACGAAATAAATCCCACCCATCGTCCACCTTCCCAGCCTTACACATCCCTCCAATGATAATATTGTATGTGAAAATATTAAGTTCCATTTCACTCTTTTGCATATCCTTGAATATCATCAACGCTTTGTCTAGCCAATCCCGTCTCTAATTTTGGTAGGGCCCATGGCAGAAGGAAACATTTTTGGGTCTTTTTAGTATAAAACTAAATTTTAGTGCCCTTTTTTCAATATAAATTTTTGAAACTGAAATTTGAGGCCTTTTTTTCTTTCACAATTTTGGACAAATTGTGATGAGCTCATAGCATAAGCCCATCTTTTTGGTAGGGCCCATGGCAGAAGGAAACATTTTTGGGTCTTTTTAGTATAAAACTAAATTTTAGTGCCCTTTTTGCAATGTAAATTTTTTGAAACTGAAATTTGAGGTCTTTTTTTCTTAAACAATTTTAGACAACTTGTGATGAGCCCATAGCATAAGCCCATCTTGCCCCCCTCTCCCCGGAGCCGGGACTGTGTCTAGCTTCCCGTTATTGCAAAGACTATCCAACAAAATGCTATATGTCATAATATCAGAAGACACACCATCATAACCCATCTGGTTGAAAACGTTTTGCGCATTCTCACAATCTCCAGCTTGAAAAACCCCTTGGATAAGAGTGGTGTAAGTGATTGTGTCTCCAGCCAATCCTCTTTGGGACATGTCATGGAAGAGTTTCATGCCATCCTCTACTCTCTTAGACTTGCAAAATCCATTAATAAGTGTATGGTATGTCACTACGTTTGGGGAACAACCTTTGCTAACCATCAAATCAAACATATCGTTGGCCTCATCTAGGCGATCGTGCATGCAAAACCCATTGATAAGTGGACTGTAAGTAAAAACATTAGGATCTATAGACATATTGATCATCTCCTCGTACAATCTTTGAGCCTCCAAAAGCTTTCCGTCTTTTACAAACGCATCGATCAGTGCGCTGAAAGTAACTACATTAGGGTCGATTTTCCTCTGGATCATATATCTTAGTAGTCGAGAGGCCTCGCTCCATCTTCCGTAATTACACAGACAACTTATGAGGGAGCTGTAGGTAACAACATCTGGGTTAATTCCTTTGGTCTCCATATCATTGAACTAGGGATTGCCCACGCGTTGCGTGGATTTAAAAATTCATTGTAAAATTAGACAATAATTTATAATTTCTTGACTATTTGTGTATTTAATGTTGCATAAATTTGATGATTAGAAGACTAAGCATTTGTAGAAAATTAATGGATATATATAATGTTATATGAAATAAAAATAGGTCATTCATTAATAAAAGTTATAGCATATGAAAGACATTTTTTGGGTACAAATCCCTAACTTGTATGTCTTTATCAATATTCAATACGGTTCCTTAAAAAATGATTAGTCGTCTTTTTTTCTTGCATCAGACACATCGGTAAATAAAATATTGATTAGATAAAGTGTAGTATGCTTTGCTTTTAGTGAGACATATGATTTCAAAAAAAAAATTGGAATGCATCTTTCTAATTGTTTCATGAGAACTTTGAATTGTACTAAGAGAATTGCAGCTTGATTGTATTTTTGTCTCACTTTCTTTATTAATTTGTTGTGATTTTTTTCTTTAGCATCGTTTCAGTGGTGAAATGACTCTGTTTTCTGGATTCATAATTTGTGGTGGAGCAAAGTTTTTTCCAGAGAATATTGGTTAAAAGAGTTACTTTGTCCACCTACAAATTATTTTAATTGTATTGGCAAATTGGGGTTAAAAGCTTTGATGACTTCAAAAGAAAAAACAAATATACATTTTTCTAATTAGACTTTAGCGTTCTAAAATTTTTAAAAGTTCTTAAATTATTTCATAATTAATGTCTATTTTCATATTTAGAACTTAATTTTTACTTAATTATGATATTTGCCCTTTTACAATTTAGAATTTTTGAATTGATTTTTTGAAAGAAAAATGTGATATCAATTTTAATTTAAAATAAACATTTATTATCAAATTATCTTCATGAATTTATTGAAAATATGTAAAACGATGTTCTAATATATATGTAAATTTCTATTCACATAAAATTGTTTAAAATTATTGTTTAACTTTTAATCTTAATTTTACTAAAATTATAAATTGTGAGCATAAATCTTAAACATCACTTAATTAGCCATATATATATATTATTGAAAATATGTAAAACGATATTCTAATATATATGTAAATTTCTATTCACATAAAATTGTTTAAAAATATTGTTTAACTTCACTAAGTTAAAGTTTTGACAAGTTGCCATGTGTCACTTTTGGTGTTAGCAATTAATGTCTATTTTCATATTTAGAACTTAATTTTTACTTAATTATGATATTTGCCCTTTTACAATTTAGAATTTTTGAATTGATTTTTTGAAAGAAAAATGTGATATCAATTTTAATTTAAAATAAACATTTATTATCAAATTATCTTCATGAATTTATTGAAAATATGTAAAACGATGTTCTAATATATATGTAAATTTCTATTCACATAAAATTGTTTAAAATTATTGTTTAACTTTTAATCTTAATTTTACTAAAATTATAAATTGTGAGCATAAATCTTAAACATCACTTAATTAGCTATATATATATATTATTGAAAATATGTAAAACGATATTCTAATATATATGTAAATTTCTATTCACATAAAATTGTTTAACTTTTAATCTTAACTTCACTAAAATTATAAATTGTGAGCATAAATCTTAAACATCACTTAATTAGCTACATATATATATATATATATATAGGAACAATGTTCTATACTTTTTAATATATACTTTGTCATAATATATTTCAACAATATTCCATTTGTTTTTTACAAACAACATTGTATATATCCAATAATTTGCTACAATTATTTAGTCTCTGAACCTAGGTAATTATTTACTATGAACACCAAATTTCTGCAATATTAAATATAGAAATAGTCAATAAGTTAACAATTATTATATACCATGTTAAATTTTAAATCCACACAACGCGTGGACATACCCTATTATAAATATATTGAAGGGAAGGTGGTTGCTCTGCAACTCTTTTCTCAAGGACAAACTTTTCTAAGAAAGCATATCGAGAAAACTTTGTCTAATCTCCCATCATACAACATTTTATAGACCATGCTTATTGTCGAAGCATCTCCGCAGAATCCGCAACCTTTCATTTCTTCGATGAGTTCAGCTGATGCGGTTTTGTCACACTCTCGAAGATGTGCCCTAATCAATGTATTATGGGTACGGCTATTTGGTAGAGTCTCGTCTTCTTTCATTTTCCTAATCAAATCATTCGCTTTTTCCATTAAGCCTTTCCGGCATAATCCTGAGATCATTGTGGTGTATGTTACAACATTAGGTTTCACTCCTTTGAGGCTGAGGCTACGAAATAAATCCCACCCATCGTCCACCTTCCCAGCCTTACACATCCCTCCAATGATAATATTGTATGTGAAAATATTAAGTTCCATTTCACTCTTTTGCATATCCTTGAATATCATCAACGCTTTGTCTAGCCAATCCCGTCTCTAATTTTGGTAGGGCCCATGGCAGAAGGAAACATTTTTGGGTCTTTTTAGTATAAAACTAAATTTTAGTGCCCTTTTTTCAATATAAATCTTTTGAAACTGAAATTTGAGGCCTTTTTTTCTTTCACAATTTTGGACAAATTGTGATGAGCTCATAGCATAAGCCCATCTTTTTGGTAGGGCCCATGGCAGAAGGAAACATTTTTGAGTCTTTTTAGTATAAAACTAAATTTTAGTGCCCTTTTTGCAATGTAAATTTTTTGAAACTGAAATTTGAGGTCTTTTTTTCTTAAACAATTTTAGACAACTTGTGATGAGCCCATAGCATAAGCCCATCTTGCCCCCCTCTCCCCGGAGCCGGGACTGTGTCTAGCTTCCCGTTATTGCAAAGACTATCCAACAAAATGCTATATGTCATAATATCAGAAGACACACCATCATAACCCATCTGGTTGAAAACGTTTTGCGCATTCTCACAATCTCCAGCTTGAAAAACCCCTTGGATAAGAGTGGTGTAAGTGATTGTGTCTCCAGCCAATCCTCTTTGGGACATGTCATGGAAGAGTTTCATGCCATCCTCTACTCTCTTAGACTTGCAAAATCCATTAATAAGTGTATGGTATGTCACTACGTTTGGGGAACAACCTTTGCTAACCATCAAATCAAACATATCGTTGGCCTCATCTAGGCGATCGTGCATGCAAAACCCATTGATAAGTGGACTGTAAGTAAAAACATTAGGATCTATAGACATATTGATCATCTCCTCGTACAATCTTTGAGCCTCCAAAAGCTTTCCGTCTTTTACAAACGCATTGATCAGTGCGCTGAAAGTAACTACATTAGGGTCGATTTTCCTCTGGATCATATATCTTAGTAGTCGAGAGGCCTCGCTCCATCTTCCGTAATTACACAGACAACTTATGAGGGAGCTGTAGGTAACAACATCTGGGTTAATTCCTTTGGTCTCCATATCATTGAACTAGGGATTGCCCACGCGTTGCGTGGATTTAAAAATTCATTGTAAAATTAGACAATAATTTATAATTTCTTGACTATTTGTGTATTTAATGTTGCATAAATTTGATGATTAGAAGACTAAGCATTTGTAGAAAATTAATGGATATATATAATGTTATATGAAATAAAAATAGGTCATTCATTAATAAAAGTTATAGCATATGAAAGACATTTTTTGGGTACAAATCCCTAACTTGTATGTCTTTATCAATATTCAATACGGTTCCTTAAAAAATGATTAGTCGTCTTTTTTTCTTGCATCAGACACATCGGTAAATAAAATATTGATTAGATAAAGTGTAGTATGCTTTGCTTTTAGTGAGACATATGATTTCAAAAAAAAAATTGGAATGCATCTTTCTAATTGTTTCATGAGAACTTTGAATTGTACTAAGAGAATTGCAGCTTGATTGTATTTTTGTCTCACTTTCTTTATTAATTTGTTGTGATTTTTTTCTTTAGCATCGTTTCAGTGGTGAAATGACTCTGTTTTCTGGATTCATAATTTGTGGTGGAGCAAAGTTTTTTCCAGAGAATATTGGTTAAAAGAGTTACTTTGTCCACCTACAAATTATTTTAATTGTATTGGCAAATTGGGGTTAAAAGCTTTGATGACTTCAAAAGAAAAAACAAATATACATTTTTCTAATTAGACTTTAGCGTTCTAAAAATTTTAAAAGTTCTTAAATTATTTCATAATTAATGTCTATTTTCATATTTAGAACTTAATTTTTACTTAATTATGATATTTAGAACACGTCTAATTTGGATTTATTGATATCAAAGAAAGTAAAAAAAATAACGGCTAAATATTGTAACTTGTTGAAATTAATTTACATTAGAATTAACTATTAAATTATTGGAATTAATTTTTAGAGTTATACAAAACACTTCATATTTCTTTTCCTTCAATGAATAAATAAATAAAAAGACAAATATCAAAAGAAGAGATGACACATGGGAGTCTCTCATGACTTGAATTTAGAAAAATCTTACTATATAATATAAGAAGATAGATTTAATAAATAAAATATTTATTTTCCAAAAAAATAAAAATTCGCAATAATACATTTAATTTAGAATCATAATTTTTTATGGGTTTCAAAAGAAAAAAGATAATGGCTAATATGTATAGTAACTTGTTGGAATTAATTAACATTTAATTATCTATTAAATTGTTTGAATTAATTGTTAAAATGGTTTTTTTAAAATAATTTTTAATAAAGAAATTAGAAAGTCAAATGTGAAAAGAATAGGTGACACATGGCAACCTCTCATGACTTGAAATTTTGGGAACCTTAAAATATTATATAAGATAGCTCAAGTGCATCATCCACATTTTTGTATTTGCAAAGACCATCAATTACTGTGTTATAGATCACAACATTCACCTTTATCTTCCCTTCATCTATATCTTCTTGAGTAAACTTATAGCCAAACCTTGTCTTACATATTTCATTTATTACAAATTTACAACAACATACGTAAACAGATCTGGTTGGCATCCTTTCACGACCATTCTATCAACTAAAGCTAGTGCTTCCGAGACTCTGTTGTGGAGAAAAAGTCCATGGGTCAGAGTGGTAAATGTCACTGTGTTAGGACTGTATCCCATTTCCACCATCTGCTCAACCAAAGCTAAAGCATCAAAAATCCTATTCCCGTGACAGAAACCATTGAGAAGCGAAGAAAGCGTTACAATGCTGGGCTCATACCCGAGTTTCATCATCTTGCCAAGAATAGCTAACGCATGAGAGAGTTGAGAGCGCCAGCAAAAACAATTGATCAAAATACTCAAGCTGTAGGCATCATGAGCAATTCCCATCCTTTGCATCTTCTCACCCATAAAGATGACAACATCATACTGCTTCATCGTCACAATTACACTCAACAATTTACTGAAATCAACAATGGAAGGCAAAGGACGAGACTCGACCATTTCAGTGAACAAACCAATAGCATCATCTAACTTAATATCATGTAGAAACCCATCTCGAATCTTCTCTCTGTAACCATAACTAACACTCACCAATTTACTGAACTCAACAATGGAAGGCAAAGGACCAGACTGTAACATCTCACTGAACATATCAACAGGGCCGGCCTGAGAGCAAGCACCCCAAGCCCACGTTTACGGTCCAAATTTTTTGATGTTTTGTTTATATATAATTTCAGCCCAAAAAAATGTAGAAAATCTCTTTAGTGTAGTTGGTTTATGGGATACATATTATAAATAAGAAGTGGAGAGTTTGCTTGCGGCCCTTATAATCTCAGGATCGGCCCTGCATATCAATAGCATCATCTTACGTAATATCTCTAATATTCTCTCTGTAACCATAATTAGCACAAGAGAAAGGTCATTCCAAGCAACAAATGAAAAACGAAGGAGAAGCAGTTCTAAGATTACCTTTCACCAGAAAACTCCTATGAGCAAATCTCTTCACTGGAAATGCAATCGCAAACCTCATCTTCTCGAACAAACTCCAAAATCTGCAACAAGAGTATTTTTTTCACATGAAGAATCACAGTAAAAGTGTGACCTTTGGCTGTAAATGCTATAGCTTGACAGAGAAGAAAAAAAAACTTTACTTAGAAACTGCAAAAACCAAACCTTTGCACAAAGCGAAAATACAGAGAAGGTATAAAGGGAGAAACCTTTGGACCTTCGTCGAAGAATCTGAGAGATAAAAGTGAAGATATCACTAATTGCCCGATCAAAAAGGATTTTCTCGAGAACCAGTATACAAGAGGAAGAACAAGTCACCTTTAGCATGTTCAGTCTTTGATTTAGAACCGGTTATTATCGGTTTTGATATATCCGGTTATTTCATCAAACCGGATAGAGAGTGGTGAAAAACCGGTTTATTAGCGGTTTAAAGTTCTTGGTAAAAAATAGTAATAACAAATTAGATTTTAAATAACAATGTGGTAATTTGAAATATTATACAGTTTTTCAAATAATTACAGAATGTAAAGAAATAAATAATGGATGGATCTTCCCAATACGTTGGACTAACCGAATGCCGTTCGTTTTGAATTGAAACACGCAATAGAAGATAGTCTAGCGCGGGAAGTTGGTTTGTTTACTGACGTACCATAGGGAACTATACCCGCTTTGCCACACGTACGGGCATCATTTTTGTTTTTTTTGAGATAAACGTGCCTCATATTATGGGACTGTTCGTTAGTTGGAAGAGCATCGCCATCGGTATATATCTCTGGTGAGTGTCTAAATATATATAATACTAATATTTTTAGTTGATAAAGTTGAACCAAATGCCATGTTGTAGGAAAGTTTCTAAAGAGAGGTTCTAGAATCTCTAACTTCAGATACGTTTTTTACTCTGTTTCTTTTTTCTTTTGTATTTTTTCATTTATTTAATAGATAAAAATAACGTGAGAAACCTCTCATAGGGATGGTCTTTTTTTTTTTTTGTCACAAACACACTTCCTCATTCCTTTATGTAAACACACAATGTGTATCTAAAAACAAGAATGGAGTAGAAATGTCAGTAAAAGAAAAAATAATATTACGCCCCTTGCAGATCTAGCCAGTAAATATGTTTTCACATTCATTGCTCTGGGTTGATATACGATCTCAAACTCCGGAAAAGACTCTCGTAAATCAGAGAATTCGCTCAATTTTGCGTGAAACCGTGGCCATTTCTCCGGCTGTGCTAGCATGATCGTAAGCTCTTTCGAATTTGTGACGAAAGAGCTACAATACATTCGTTTCCGCTTCAAAGCCCCCATAGCCCAAATAAGACTCAGAACCTCATGGAGTGGTGAAAACAGGCCCGGTTCTTGGGTGGTGCATGGTGTGCATTTGCACCATGTCACTTTGATTTTTACAATTTTTTCATGGGGTTTTAAAGCTATTTTTTAGAAAATAAAGTATTTTTACAACTTTTATTAAATTTTATAGACATTTTTGCAATATTGGCACTATATGTCATACAATATTGGACTGGGCCTGGGTGAAAATGCATGTTTATCTTCGTGCAGGTCAAGTAGGTCAGTAGAACCATCATGAAGTTGAAGTACCCATCCTAATCCGCAAGTATGGTCACCTGATAGGGATGGTCTAAAATTCAAACCTTTGTCGTTGCTTTCCTATTTTGTTGGTAAATGTGTTTTTTTCATTTTTTTAACTTGCTTCCCTTAAATTATATTTAGAGGGGGTTATTGGTTTGTGTATTTGAGTGGATTTGGAAATCCATTTGGATTTTAGAAATCTGAGGTAAATCCATGGATTTTAAAATCCATAATAAGTAGATTACGTGGATTTTAAAATCCATAATAAGTAGATTACGTGGATTTCAAAATCAAATAAATGGATTTATAAATCAACCAAATGGATTTCATTGATAAAAGTCAAAAACATAAAAAAAAAAAATCATCTATAAAAGCACAGAAAAAACATCCGAATGATATTGCTTAAAAAGTTCCAAAGTCAAAAGAAAAAACAGTAAAAATAAAATGGATCTTTCACTTATCATCTATTATTTTCATTACCAATGAAATCGGTCCACATATGTGTTGCGATTGTTTCTCTCAATTGATTGGCGTATTCTCTTTGCTGATTTGGGGTTGCAAGAATTTCTTCATCATTGTAATTAACTTCTTCAAGATTTTCTTCTTCTTCATCGTCATTTGTTTCTTCAGGAAAATCATCGCTTCGACAAAACTTTCGAAGAAAATTGTGTAAACCAACACACGCAAGTACAATCTCTGTTTGTGTCTTATAGGGAAAAGGAGGCGCAGACTTAAAAATTAGAAATCGAGATTTGAAAATACCAAAGATTCTCTCAATAACGTTTCTTAGTGATGCATGGCGATTGTTAAACAACTCCTTTTCATTTCGTGGAGTAGAATCTTGACCAGAAAACTCTTGTAGATGATACCGAATGCCACGATAAGGAGCTAAAAAATTTCGACGATTTGCAAATCCACAATCTACTACATAATATTTTCCTGAAATTAAAATAAAAAATGGTTATTTTCTGGTTGAAAAACATATTATTCATTTTTGAAAACTATGTATAGTTACCTTCTGGAACTACTAATCGGTTAGTGTTCCTTGTTAAAGCATCATTTAGTACTTTTGAATCGTAAGCTGAACCTTCCCATCCACTAAGCACATATATGAACTCTAGATCAAAATTCGACATAAACGTTTTACCTTTATGTAGTCATCCCACACTTCATCATCAGCCGTAAATCGTTTAGTGTTTGAATCCCATCCAAATCCAGAGTTAAAACGAAGAAGTTCAGCACCACTTAGATATTTTGCCTTCAAAGTCTTCAGTCTATTATAGTACTCTTGATAAGTTTTAGTACACTTATGTGTTTTGTTGATAACAGGTAGTATTCGTCTCTCCACTGTGAACTTGCTGCATGTACCATTAGAATCACGCAAACCTGCAGCAACGCACTCTAAAAGTAAATTGATCATAGTTTTTGTCTCGTCGGGACTCCATGGTTTATATGAACCCACCCTTTTTCGATCTTTTTCTAGTTTTTTTTGTGATTCTTCCATTGGTACTTTTGTTTTTCTAGGGTTTTTGTCTCTTGTGTTTCAACGAATATATAGAGATTAGCAAAGAGATGTGTATATACGATTAAAAAATTGGAAGATTGTACAAAACAGAAAAATAGAAAAATGGAAAATTTTCATTACAAAATATATGTAATACATGGAGAATATTGTTTTGACGTGAATATAGTATAATGGAGCAAATCCATCCAAATACGAAGGTAGACCTCAATATTTGAGCCTTTGTATTTTTAGTTTGAAATCTCTTCTAAATCCACTTAAATCCAATATCAAATCAAATCCATGTACAAATCTTATTATTGAATAACACTTGATTTCAACTTGGATTTCAAAATCATAAAGGGGGTTATTGGTTTGTGTATTTTAGTGGATTTCGAAATCCGAATGAAATCCAGTGTTATTGGATTAATGATTTTAAAATCCATATTAAAATCCGGTGTTATTGGTTTTATGATTTTGAAATCCAAGTTGAAATTACGTTTGATAGCACTCTAGTTTTCAGATACTTCTCATTAAGCATCTATGATGTATTTGCGGAAGGTTTTATATGAACTACTTTCATATGGGCAAAAGTCACAATGATAAATTAATATTCTTTCCATTTCATTATAGATGAAGTTTCAGAGAATTTTTCTTTTGTTTTATATTAGATAATATTCTCAGTTTTTTCTTTTAAACGTTTAGATTTATTATTTTATTACAAATTATAAGAAGTGTTGCACAGGCGATTTTACCACGAATAGCCTTATTAGATCCACGATATATGACATTTACTATCATATGCTCGTGATGTTTTCAGTTTTCAATATAAAAATCAATGGTTTTTTGTTGTTTTTAGTTGTTTAAATTTTGAAATTATTTTTTATTTCGTTGAATTGTTTTGGACTTGATGATAAAACATGTTTTAATGTTTAATAATGTAAAATTAAATGTTTTTATAATATGTGTGAAAAACCTTAAATATCAATTAATATAAAACAGAGAAAATACCATTCATTGACTCAATGCTTAATTTACCTATGACACGTTGATAAATTAGTTTTCGGGACTGTTGGAAATGTCAATATGTTATCGATCTATCACATACTAAACGTGGTGGCGACAGCTGAAAGAAATGTCGTAAGGAGAAGGGCACCAAATGAATATATGACCACAAGTAGAGTAGAGACTAGTAAACGCATTAACGGATACTTATCGTCACTCCAATACTTTGCTTGGAAGACTCATCTCCAACCGTACACCAAATCTCATTTTTTATGTAGATATTTAAATTTTAAGTTATAAAATTATATAAAATAAATATAAAATACAATTATATTAATTGATAATCAATATAAAAGTATATAAAGTATCGAAATTAAAGATAAACAACATCGATTTGTGAAAAAAAATTAGAAAGGTAAAATAGTTAGGATAAATTTGCAAAATTTGAAAATATGGTGTATTATTAACAATTATAAAAAAATTGGAAAAGAGAATATATTTAAAATATTTTTTTTTGGGTAGAAAATGGTTTAAACTATTGGAGTAAAACCGAACACCATTTTGGTGCTACACCAAAATATTGTAAACTATTGGAGATGGTCTGATATATATAGTCGCCGCATTAGCAATTTTCTATTTAACTTTTTCCCAAAATAATAAATTTAGTTATCAAAGTTCAGTTATCCAAATCGATAGTAACGAATTTAACACACAAAAAAACACATGAAAATTAATTAATTATGCATAATTCGTCAACTTGTCAGTTTAAAAGTTTATGACGTGTGGGATGAATGATAAAAAAAGATCGAAAATTTATCTTTTAGCTTCACTAATTTTTCAAAGTGGATTTTGAACGCCACCCGTTTCTTCTATACTAACAATATTTTCACAAAATTAGAACAGCTGCTGAAGCTATATATCTATATCTTTTGGTAGACAGTCAAACATGGCATTTCCCGCATGTAAAGGAGAAATACTCATTCTCAGATGGCGAGCTCTTATAATTATGTATCCATTTTCTTGAAAAGCATACCATCCGAGGCTCGAATATGGAGAATTATATTCAACTGATTTATATTTGATGGATACACTTTGATATATATGCAGAAGAATATAGATTTAGGCAAGCTCATATCTACTCCCTCCGTTTCATATTAGTTGTCGTTTTACGATTTTTCTTTTGTATCAAATTAGTTGTCGTTTTACATTTTCAATGCATATTTTGGCTTTAAATACCAGATCTAACCTCAAGTTTTATGAAGAATAGCAAGAGTCAAATTCATTTTTAAGGATAAAATAGAAATTCTAATATATTTTCTTAATACACGTGAAATCACCTAGAATGACAACTATTTTGCAACGGAGGGAGTAATTATTAACCATATCAAACTAGGATTTGTAATCCTTATCTTCAATACTCCCCGCATGAGAAAGGTGGAACATGAAACGCAAGGCCTGCAATCACAAAGTAAAATACCTACGTCGTGGACATCTTGCCATGTACCGACAAAACAAGTTAACCAATTCTTCGAGTACAAACTTCAATCTTCAAAATATATATGGATGAAATTTTAATTTCTAAAAATGATTTAAAAAACGTGAGCGTTCCAATTAAAAAAATCTTTAAAATCACAATTAATCTTTCCCGTAATTGAAAAACCCAAAACAAACTTATTATTACTATTCATCTGCGTCACACACGGTGACTATATCCTCAAAGATATGCCAATAATCTGTGTGTTAAAAATTAAAATCAAACCATCAATAAAGATTTAACCAAAAACTTAAACTTTAAGAAACGTCAACCAAAAAAAACCTATGAGCTTCTAATTAATTGCTTATTTCGACATACGTATCCACACACTTCACGACAGCTTCAATGAACGAAGTTCAAAATTTATGACCAATCTAACAACCAACAGGGACCTTGGGATTACATATTTACATATTTGAATAATCAACATCTTTGATTAATCAATTTATCTTCTTGTTTTTGCAAATTACATGAACACTCCACCTCACTTTCTATAAATAGAGGTTCTGCATGGTATGCTATACTCACTAAGTTTCTTAAACAACAAAGATAAACAAAACTAGTGTTTCAGAGATCGTCTATAATGGCTACTAAAGCTTGGCTTTTCTTAAGTCTCATTGTTATTGTTTTCATCGCTTCAGAGGTGGCAGCTAGGGACCTAGCTGAAAATTCGACAGGAAATAAGAACAAGGGTACGTGTAATTTCTTTACCCTAACAAAAACATATATTGTTAGAATATGCAAGACTGGATAAACAAGCATGTAAGGCTATTTGAATATTCTTGAAAAGTAGGAATCTGTCTATTATTCTATAAATCACTTAACTGGTGTACGGATAAGACTTGATTATTCAATCAACCCTTTAAAAAAAATTGGTCTGTTTTAATACGGATGAATCCAAATGATTACACATCACTCACGTTGTTAGTTACTTTATGAATTAGGTAGGAAATCCGGTTAACATTGATGATTCGATAATTAAGAATATGTATTCACGAAAATCTGGGGTTTGAGAAACAGATAAAGAAGAAGAGATGCAAACTGAGCAAAATGATGGACCCCTACCCCCTACATATGGCGGTAGAGGACCCCTACCCCCTACATATGGTGGTGGAGTCCCTGCCCCTGGTGGTGGTAGATCTGGTGGATATGGAGGCCGTGGTAGAGCCTATTGTCCCTACGGCTGCTGTAATAGAAACTACTACGGTGGCTGCTTAACGTGTTGTGCTTATGCTGGTGAGGCTGTTCAAGCTCATCCAGGGAGTACTGAGCCTGCTCACTAAAGATCATGCATATGATTGCGCCTCTTATATATTTATATATATATATATATAAAGGATTCCTTACGATCCGTTGCGGTATGAAGTATGAGTCAATAAAAGGGAACATACAAAGATATAGCGAACGACCAGGGTTTGGCAAGTTATTACCAAAAAAAAACGTATAGAAAATTTGTATTGGAATAATATACTATGTGCTAATGATAACATATGTTTGAATAAAAAATATGGACAATACATTAATATGTAACGCATCCGAAAATGCAATTATCATGATCTACATTCTTAGAAATGTCATGAGCAACGGTCATTTCGTTTCACTAACTTTAACAACAACAACAAAATTCGTTTCACTAGACTATATCACATATAAGTAAACATAATCAAATATTTTCAAGAGAGAATAAACCGTATGCACTTTATTTCATGTAACTAAGTTTATAATATCTCAGAATAATAATGAATGTGGAGAAAATTAAAAAAATTGATTGGCTACATATACCATTGATAACAATTATCTATTTATTTTATTGTGAAATTCACAGTTAAATATTAAAATATGCTTAAGGAAAATTATCTCTCCTCTCTATTTTCTCTATCTTCTCTCTAAAAGAATAACACAAACAGTGACGTTATTAGCTCGGCGACTGGCTCTTTGCCGGCGTCGTGGCTCTGTCTATATATAAGTTTTGTTCTATAGTAGTTTTCCGATGTATTTCGGATCTCGGTTTTGGTTTCGTCCGATTTTGTTTCCGACTATGTTCGGATTTCGGTTTCGGATTGGTCCGGTCTTGTTTCCGACTATGTTCGGATTTATGGACGTTTTCTTCTCCTCCTCTTGATTGATCTTGTGAATAACCTAGTTTGCCTTTGCTTCTCCATCAACTCAGACAAGTTCGTATGGGCCTAAAACAAAAGAAAAAAGCCCATTAGAACGGAAAAAGAAGATAGGCCCAGATCCAGGAGGATATAAGGCTTGGTCAGTAAATGTAACAAACTTTATCCATCCGAAAACAGAATAGTTTGTTGCTCGTGAAGAAACAAGAAAATCAGAGAGAGAGAAGAAGAAGTAGAGAGAGTTTTTTCCGATCATCTTCTCCGGCGAGACTCTGCATTTTCCGGTGATCACTTACGCAGGAGAATCTGGTCTGGTTTTCACCTCTGTATCTTGTAGAATCTGCAGAAACAGAGAGGATCAGTATTAGCGTATAAGGAGGTATATCTTGATCAAACTCAAACTTGTATTGATCGGTTGTATACCTTGAAGTGATAGTGAATGCTTGATGGTTTCTGAGCCATCTCCAGAGAGTAGATCCGCGAACTCTGGGTGAACAAATCTCTTGTGTTCTTGCTTTCAATTCTTTACGTTTTCCGCAAGCTACAAACAAACAAACTCACAAATCAATCGCATAGCTAATCGGTATAAAACATTGAATCGGTTAAAGAAATAAGGAAAGAATCCTTACAAGTGGTATCGAGAGCTTGGTTATAGTAGAAGGAGGTTGCGGTATAGTGATCTAAGTCTGCTTGAGCTTAGATTCCTTGTCATTGAGGTTGCGATCTTGTGTGTGTGTTATCTGCGTAAAGTTAGAAGAGGTTATTGTGGTTATTGGTTTTCTGGTGACAAGTTCTGTATATTGATTGGTCAAGATCAGTAAGGTTCAGGTACTTACAGAAATGGAGCCGATATCTGCAAAGGTTGAGATAGAGAAGTTCGATGGAAAGATGGATTTTGGTATGTGGAAGTTCAAGATGATGATGCAGCTGGAATTGCATGGACTTGATGGGTTCATTAATGGTAATCAAGCTACTGCATCTGCGTCGTCTACGCCTGCTTCTACTCCTGCTGAAGATAAGAAAGATTCAGTGGCTGATCAAGTAGCTCTAAACAAAGCTAAAGATTTGAGAGCTAAGAATCTTATCTGCTCATGTCTTGGTAATATGGTGTTAAGGAAGTTTATGAAACAACCTACTGCCTTAGCCGTATGGAAAGCTCTTGAAGCTGATTATCAAACCAAGACTCTACCAAACAGGATCTATTTGAAACAAAAGTTTGCAAGTTTCAGAATGGAGGAACAAAAATCTATTGAAGAGAATCTTGATGGATTTTTAAAGCTAGTGGATGATCTAGCAAGTTTGAATATACCTGTCAGTGATGAGGATCAAGCTGTTCAGGTACTATCAAGTCTACCAAAGGCTTATGCTCCTTTAGTTCATACTTTGAAGTATGGAAATGGTAAACAAACTCTTACCTTAGCTGAAGTAACTGAGTCAGCTTATGCAAAAGAAACTGAGCTCAGAGAATCTGGTCAGATTGGTAAATCACGTCAACAGGCAGAAGGGTTGATTGTGACTAGAGGAAGACTAGATAAGAGAAACAACTATCAAGCTAATAACAGAGCTAAGAGCAAAGATAGGAGGTCTAAGTCTAGACCTAAGACTAAACCTAGAGAGTGATGGGTTTGTGGAAAAGAAGGTCACTTCAAGAGGGATTGTCCAGAAAGAAAGGACCATCATGTTTCAGGATCTGCGAACTTAGTTCAGCAGACTGAACCTAAACACAGTGAACCTACTGTTCTAACAGTGAGTACTCATGATCCACGAAATGAGTGGATTCTTGATTCTGGATGTACGTTCCATATCACTCCAGACAAGAATTCTCTATTTGATTTTCATGAGATTGAAGGTGGAAAAGTACTCATGGGAAACAACACAGTAAGTGAAGTAAAAGGTGTTGGTAAGATCAGAATTATAAATCCAGACAAGTCTGAGGTTATCTTGACTAAAGTGAGGTACATGCCTAAGATGGGAAGAAACTTAATCTCCTATGGTAAGTTGGATAGAGCTGGTTGTAAGTATGAAGGTGAAAACGGCGTTGTTACTTTCTACAAAGGTTCTACTAAGATCTTCTCTGGCAGATATGAAAAAGGGTTATATCATCTTCAAGCCACAGTGGATAAAGGTATGGGTGCTAAAGCAGAATATGCTGAGGTTAATTTTGCAAGTAGAAATTGACTCACTAGCAAAGAATGAAGTCTGGGATGTGGTTCCTAAACCAAACAAGAAGAAGATTGTTGGCAGTAGATGGATCTTCAGGTTTAAAGAAGGAATACCAGAGGTAGAACCTCCCAGATTCAAGGCTAGACTGGTGGCTCAAGGGTTTTCTCAGATTGAGGGTATTGACTACAATGAGATATTTGCACCAGTGGTGAAGCATGTCTCTATAAGACTGATCCTATCCTTAGTAGCAAATTTTGACATGGAGCTTGAACAGTTGGATGTTAAAACTGCGTTTCTCTATGGAAATTTAGATGAAGAAATCTTTATGAAACAACCTAAAGGATTTGAACAGAAGGATAAGGAAGAGGATGTTTGTCTGTTAAAGAAGTCACTGTACGGTTTAAAACAGTCACCGCGTCAGTGGAATCATCGGTTTGATGAGTTCATGAAAGCTGAAAAGTTTGTTCAGTGTTCTAGAGATCCTTGTGTGTACCACAGAGGTAATTCTATTCAGGATAAAATCTATCTACTGTTGTATGTTGATGACATGCTAGTGGTTTCTAAAGATGCTAAACAGATTCAGAGATTGAAAGAAAGACTTAATGGTGAGTTTGAGATGAAAGATCTGGGTCCTGCAGCTAGAATACTTGGTATGGATATTTACAGAGACAGAGGTAAAGGGATTTTGAAGTTATCTCAGGGAAGGTACTTAAAGAATGTTTTAAGAGCATTTAACATGGAGGATGCTAGATCTGTTATAACTCCTTCTAATTCACAGTTAAAGCTAAGATGTTTGACTGAAGAAGAATTAGTTTCAGAAGCTAAGTATATGGAATCTATACCCTATGCTAGTGCAGTTGGAAGTCTTATGTACGCTATGATTGGTTCTAGACCTGACCTTGGCTATGTTATTTGTCTGATCAGCAGATACATGGCTAATCCAGGAAGAGACCATTGGGCAGCTGTGAAATGGGTTTTGAGATATCTTAATGGAGCTTCAGATTTGAGTTTAACGTTTACAAGAGGAAACAGTTTTGAGGTGGTTGGTTACAGTGATTCAGATTATGCAGCTGATCTCGATAAGCGCAGATCAGTGACAGGCTATGTGTTCCAGGTTGGAGGAAACACAGTGAGTTGGAGGTCTACACTTCAGTCTGTAATAGCGTTATCTACTACAGAAGCTGAGTATATGGCTCTCACAGAGGCAGCAAAAGAAGGTATTTGGTTGGTGGGTATTTGCAGAGAGTTGGGGTTTGAATCAGATAAGTTTAAATTGTTTTGTGACTCTCAGAGTGCAATTAGTTTAGCCAAGAACACAGTTCATCATGGACGGACTAAACATATGGACACTAAATACCATTTCATAAGAGAAAAGGTTAGTGAAGGAAGGTGTACCTTGGAGAAGATTCATACGAGTATGAACCCTGCAGATTTTCTAACTAAAAGCGTAACTGGTAAGACTTTTGAGTCATGTCAGGCAACGCTTAAACTCCTCGTCTAAGCAAAGACAGTTGCTGCGAGCTACTGTGGTTAGTGGTACCTCGCAAAAGCATACATAGAAACAGAGAAAGGTCAGTATTTCAGTTTCTGGGAAATGAATCAACTCATACTGATAAAGTTGCTAGGCGGTTTAGTCAAGCTGGTGGAGTTTTATGGTAAAGTAAAACTTAAATTGTTTGAAATGTTTTCAGAAGAGAAGGTGAATCGTTACCTTCTGAGGTAAGAGAAGTATGATCGTCTCCTTTACAGAATCTTCAGGATCTCCAGAGGATACAAAATGTCTGTGTTAGTATTTTGATCAGGGTCTGAGGTTAATCAGAAAAAGGGAAGTAGTATCAGAAGTTACCTTTTGTGTTTTGAATCGACCTGAGTAGCTGAAGAGTCGTCAGGTTCTGCAGTATTAGAACAAAAGTTTTGGAATCAGTCTGCAGTAGGGTTGAGGTTAAGAACATAAAGGTTACAGGAAACAGAAGCTTTTCAGTCTGAAATCAGCCGTGAATTCGAATCGTTTCAGAGAAGAAGTTCGAGGGTTACATGTGGTTATTCGTCTGAGAAGCATCAAGAGTTGATGAGAATACGACGGTCGACGGTGGAGTCGATAGTATGTCAGTAAAAAGCATTCACACCGGAATCAAAGAAGGATCTAGGGTTCTGTCTGAGAGAGAGAGAGCATGCGGCTAAGGTGGAGATTGTGAATAACCTAGTTTGCCTTTGCTTCTCCATCAACTCAGACAAGTTCGTATGGGCCTAAAACAAAAGAAAAAAGCCCATTAGAACAGAAAAAGAAGATAGGCCCAGATCCGGGAGGATATAAGGCTTGGTCAGTAAATGTAACAAACTTTATCCATCCGAAAACAGAATAGTTTGTTGCTCGTGAAGAAACAAGAAAATCAGAGAGAGAGAAGAAGAAGTAGAGAGAGTTTTTTCCGATCATCTTCTCCGGCGAGACTCTGCATTTTCCGGTGATCACTTACGCAGAAGAATCTGGTCTGGTTTTCACCTTTGTATCTTGTAGAATCTGCAGAAACAGAGAGGATCAGTATTAGCGTATAAGGAGGTATATCTTGATCAAACTCAAACTTGTATTGATCGGTTGTATACCTTGAAGTGATAGTGAATGCTTGATGGTTTCTGAGCCATCTCCAGAGAGTAGATCCGCGAACTCTGGGTGAACAAATCTCTTGTGTTCTTGCTTTCAATTCTTTACGTTTTCCGCAAGCTACAAACAAACAAACTCACAAATCAATCGCATAGCTAATCGGTATAAACATTGAATCGGTTAAAGAAATAAGGAAAGAATCCTTACAGATCTATATTCGGGTTGATGAGTCTTTTATCGGACTCTTTCTACCGATTGCTCGATTATTTATCCTTGGAGAATAAGACTTCGTCTCCCAAAAGTTGGGCCATATAAAGCTTTGACGATGCTTCTCATATGGGATTCAGTTTCGTGTGATTGGATTTTATGATGGTTGTAGAGACAAGATTAGTTCGGCGTGTTTGTCTAGGTTTTGTCCTCTCCTCTATGGGATTTCGGGGCTTAAAGTTGGTGGTAACGATTTTCGGTCAATATTCATTGGTTTGTGGTTATGGAGGAAGGTTGATGCAAGTTTTCAGAGCGGATTCAATGGTGCTTAATCGTTCAATAATCGGATATGGGATCCTTACCGGAGCTTTGCGGCGCCGAAACATCGGTGTTCCTTCTTCGATCTGCTCTTTGGTTTACACGTTGTGGATACGTGTTGTTTTATGGGGTTCTCTAGTTACACATGTTGTTTTTAGGGTTCTTCTAATTACACGTGTTTGTTTAGATAAAATAAACTGTAACCAAAAGTTTATAGGCTCTGAAACTTTGTAAAAGCCCGTTTAGGCCTTCATCAATGGATGATATGGTCGAGAAATTTTTTTAAAAAAATATGCTTGAATTTGAGCAATTTTAGATTACGTTTCCAATTAATAAATTATTTTTTGTGTGTATATATATCTTCTTTTTTGTGTCGTCTCTTTTTCATTAAAACCCAACAAATGGGTAATAAGTCTACAAGTGGTTTTTTTAAAGCCCAATTTCGTACAATAGTTTTAAGCTCAAACCCAACAACACCTATTCCAAAGATAAGGTTGAAGAAAGACATGTGTATCCACGTGTGAAGCAAATACGAAATTTTTGTGACTATCTCTGATTATCTTCACCCTTACTACCTATCTAAAAGGCCCATGACTATCCATGGAGGGAAAAAGGTGAGACTTGGAATTATCCTCATCTCTCATTACTCCTTAGATGAGAGAAAACCTGAGCAAAATGAAAGGAGAAAGAGAAACACAACTTTCACCGGATTGGAGAACTCTGCAAGAGGCAAGACACACTACACACAAACATTTAACTCCAACGGAAAGGAGTTAAACTTTCAATCCGAACAAGTCGGAAGTTTTATTCGTTTAAAACGAAAAAGAAATAATTTATAATATTATATGTGAAAATATTAAGTTCCATTTCACTTTTTTGCATGTCTTGGAAGACCACCAATGCTTTCTTTAGCTTCCCGTTATTACAAAGACCATCTAACAAAATGTTGTATGTCATAATATTGGGAGGCACGCCATCAGAAACCATCTGTTTGAAAACATTTTGGGCATTCTCACAATCTCCAGCTTGAAAAAATCCTTGGATTAGAGTGTTGTAAGTGATGGCATCCCCAAGCAATCCTCTTTGAGACATCTTGCGGAAGAGTTCCATACCTTCATCTACTCTCTTAGCCTTGCAAAATCCATTAATGAGAGTATTGTAAGTCACTACATTTGGGAGACAGTCCTTGCTGACCATCAAATCAATCATATCCTTGGCCTCATCAAGATGATCATGCATACAAAACTCATTAATTAGTGAATTTTAAGTGAAGGTATCAGGATCTACAGACCTGCGGATCTTTGAGTAATTGTACTATGATAATTGGGAAGTATTATGATTTTATTTGTAAGATAAGTTATTGAATCATGTATTTCAAATGAATTTTACGATAAAGTTGTCTTCTGAACTTAAACAGAAATTTTTAATTTTTACAATTTTAAAACAGTTACAAAAAATAGTTAATGTAATCGATTTGTCATTTTAATTTCCCGCTTCTCGTTTGAAGTAGATAAATTTCTGGTGCGTTATTTGGGATTACCGTTTAACAAAAACTTTGACACGAGTATTTACTGAAATTATTGAAGTATAGAGATTTGGCAAATTGACAAGAATGTTAAGAATCGTCTAAGCTGGATCCCTATCCATGGTGAATTTGCCTACAACGATGGAATGCTCATGTGTTCGCCACGCATCCCACATGAACCTCAACATGATTAGTCTTCTCTTCTCCTTCAAGTTTATAGCATAATTTAATAAGTAGATTGATTTACAGGTCAAAATGATTTACATTCTGCATATGATATTGACACTGACACTAACACATTCACCAAAATGAATCATCTAGTTCGCAGACTGAAGTAAAATATCACGGTGGAGTTCTTGCGAAAGTTGATTTCCCTTGGAAATTTAACAATCAGCAACTTGTGAGAAGACGCCAGCGATAAAACCATATCAAAAGAATCATCATAGTATCATACCACGGGACGATTTCACTTAAATCTAAAATCGAAGAACCTAAACTGGAATTTGTATCTAAACAAGCTTTTTCTGGAATCTAAATTATTGGCAAAAGTTGAAAAATGGAAAACCTGAAAGAGACACTTTCAAAATCCAAAACTATCTTATTATAGGAAAAGTTCAAGTCCTTATTTCAGGATGACTAATTAATAAAATCACAGGTACCAAACTTCTATATGATTGTATTAGCAAACTCAGTCTGCATTTAGATTTTTACAGAAAACAAATTTTCTGAATTTGTATATGGGAAACAGAATTGAGAGTGAAATAACCAAACGAATTTATTTATTTGAGATGAACATGCCTAACCAAGTCTGAGTTTAGTCTAAACAATCAGGTAAAAACTAAATAAACAAAACTATAATCATGCCTAACCAAGTATGAGTTTAGTCTAAACAATCAGTTAAAACCAAATCTAAACAAAACTATAATCATGCCTAACCTAGACTGAGATTTTCTTGAAGGGAAGAGCTTCTTCTGGTACACTCACCACTGATAGGTTATAATCTTGTGTTATAAAGTTCGTTAGCAACCTAACAGGGAAATACACAAACAACAGTATCAGTCATAAACTAAGACACAACAGCGACCTAATTTGCACATATCTATCTACATATAACATGAGAACATAAAGAACCGGTTGAGATATAATCAGAAAAAAGTCAATAAAGAAAAAGAAGCTCATTCACCTTATGCTTTAGGAAAGCAAGTCCAGAAAACTTTTGTCTAATCTCCCATCATACAACATTTTATAGACCATGCTTATTGTTGAAGCATCTGCAGCAAACCCGTAACTCTTCATCTCTTCTATGAGTTCTGCTGATCCGGTTTTGTCACCATCTCTAAGATGTGCCCTAATCAATGTATTATAGGCACCGCTCTCTGGGAGAGGCCCATCTTCTTTCATTTTTCTAAACAAGTCATTTGCTTCTTCCATTAAGTCTTTCCTACATAATCCTGAGATCATTGTAGTGTAGGTTATGACATCAGGCTTCACTCCTTTGAGGCTGAGGCTACGAAATAAATCCCACCCATCTTCAACCTTCCCAGCCTTGCACATCCCTTCGATGACAATACTATATGTGAAGATATCAAGTTTCATTCCACTCTTTTGCAGATCCTGAAATATCACCAATGCTTTCTCTAGCTTCCCGTTTTTACAAAGTCCATCCAACATAATACTGTATGTCCGAATACTGGGAGGCGCACCATCAGAAACCATCTGTTTGAAAATTTCTTGGGCATTCTCACAATTTCCAGCTTGAAAAAACCCTTGGATCAGAGTGTTATAAGTGATTGTGTCTCCAACCAATCCTCTTTGAGACATCTCACGGAAGAGTTCCATACCTTCTTCTACTCTCTTAGCCTTACAAAATCCGTTAATGAGAGTATTGTATGTCACTACGTCTGGGAGACAACCTTTGCTAGCCATGAACTCGAACATATGCTTAGCCTCGTCTAGACAATCGTGCATACAAAACCCATTGATAAGTGAGCTGTAAGTGACGATATTAGGATCTATAGACCTTCTGACCATCTCCTCGTACAATTTTTTAGCCTCTAAAAGCTTTCCCTCTTTCGCAAACGCATCTATCAATGCATTGAAAGTGACAACATTTGGGTTGATTTTCCTCTTGATCAAATCACTTAGTAATCGAGAGGCATCACTCCATCTTCCGTAGTTACAAAGGCAGCTAATGAGAGAACTATAGGTATAAACAGTTGGTCTAATTCCTTTCTTCTCCATTTGCTTGAATAGCTCAAGTGCATCATCGACATGTTTGTATTTACAAAGACCATCAATGACTGCGTTGTAGATTACAACATTCGCCTCTATTTTCTCCTCCTCCATCTTCTTGAGCAAACTTAAAGCCAAATCAGTATCACCTCTCTTACATATTCCATTTACCACCGTACCATAAGTAATTACATCTGGTGGACATCCTTTTACAACCATCCGTTCAACTAACGCCACCGCTTCTAAGACTTTGTTGTGTAGAAAAAGTCCATTGATTAGAGTGTTGAATATAACAGTATTAGGCTTATATCCCAATTCCACCATTTGATCAACCAAAGCTACCGCATCCGAAATCCTATTCCCGTGACAGAATCCATTAAGCAGCGAAGAAAGCGTTACAACGCTAGGCTCATACCCGAGTTTCATCATCTTCCCAAGAACCGCTAAAGCAAGAGAGAGCTGAGAGCTCCGGCAAAAACAGTTAATCAAAATATTGTAAGTATAGAGATTATGTGAAATTCCCATCATCTCCATCTTCTCACCCAGAGAAATCACAACATCAAACTTCTTCATCTTCACAATAGCACTCAACAATTTACTAAACTCAATAATTGAAGGCAAAGGACGAGACTTTACCATTTCACTGAACAAATCAATCGCATCATCTAACTTAATCTCGTGTAGCCCATTTCTCAGTACCTCTCTGTGATCATAACTAAGACCAGAGAAAGCTCGAATACCACAAAGACTAAACGAAGAATGAGCATTTCCATGGTTACCTTTCTCCAATAGAATCTGGCGATGAAGAACTCTCTTTCCCCAAAACGCAATCGATCTTCTCATCATCTTCCTTTTGCAGATTTCGAGCAAGACTGAGAAACCCTAGAAATTGAGACTCGATTCAATTTCCATGGTTTTCGTTAACCTTCTCCTCCAACCCGGTTCTGTCTTTTAATTTTAAGATTTTAGTCTCTGATTTCAAATTCTTCAACCAAACCAGTTTATCAGATTTTAGTTGGGAAAACGGCCAATTTGAACCTGCATTATTCGGAATTTGTCGTTTTGAATCTGATCTTTTGAATAAGACCAGTATCAATTCGAACACAAAATAAATTCAAATTCTGTATCCACTCTATTATTTTGTGTCAAAACAAACATTGACTAACTTTCCGTTAGTCAACACTAACGGTTTTTACAGATTTTAAAGTTTGAGTTCGTATTTTGAAAGAAGAGAAGGAGAAGAAGATCGATAAAATCACTTTAGGAAATTTTCAAGTGACTAACGTGTCGGCCATGTCATTATTCCGTTAGTGTTGACTAACGGAAAGTTAGTCAATGTCCGTTTTGGCACAAAAAAAGAGTTTGGGTACGGAATTTGAATTTATTTTGTGTTCGAGATATACTGGTCAAGGTCTTAATTTCCGTTAGTGACCAAATTTTGAGTTTTCGTTAGTGTTGACTAACATTCTGTTAGTCAAGCTGTTAGTCAAGGTCCCTTTTTGGCACAAAATAAAAGAGTTTGTGTACGGAATTTAAATTTATTTTATGTTTGGGTTGATATGGGCCTTATTCAAAAGACCAGGTTCAAAACGGCACATTCCAAATAATTCAGGTCCAAATTGGCGGTTTTCCGATTTTAATGTGATTCTTTTTTACCTTTATTGAATAATAACGGTCATATTCTGCGAAATTCAAATTGGTTCACTCCGGTCTGGATAAACCGGAGAATAAATTTCTCGGTTTGTCTCATCATTAGTTTTCTTCAGAAACAAAACGCAGCGTTTCTAGCTCGAATTTATTCGACCAAAACGTTGATCAAACCAGTGATGTGTTTTTGTAGCATTTCACTTCGTTAGTTATTAAACAACAAATAAAGTTCTACTGCATAAACTAATTGAACTATTCAATTTGAATATCAACTAAATCATAAGAGTAAGACCTAAAGCACTTACTTACTGATGAAATGTCAAAAAAACTCATTACAACCAGCATAGTAAGTAGACTGATGAAAAGTGTGGCAAACCAAGATCCTTAGAAAGAGTTCTCTCTAGCAAGAGTTCCTAAGTCGCAAAATACCAGAAAGCAGAAGAACTCTGCTTACTAAAATGAGTTTAGTAGTCATATTTACATACCAAGAAATGAATATTAACTCGCTTCTTGCAATGTATAAGTTCAAACAAAACGAGAAAGAAAGTTAAGTGCAAGCTATTACATAAAACATGTACCTAAAGACTGTTAGGCACAGCAGTGAAACACCTCCTCTACTCTACCACTACCATCGGAAGAAGAAGGTTGCAAGGCCTCCAAAAGGCCAGAACATGGGCGAGTCTCAGACCCATTAAGAGTGGCTTCTAGAAGATTCACAAAGAAGGCCACATGGGAGGGAAGACCACACACGCTTATGCTGACTATCTGTCACGTGGGAGTGAGCTATTTAGAATCTGTTATGGAGTCTTTTGTCATCTATCAAGTTGTTTGATCAATATTGTTGTGAGAGAGAGAAAAGAGTGATCTTGAGAGATACTCTTACTATTTTGTATTCTTGCAACTTTGTCTTTCAATACAACTTGGAGTTTTCTTTACAAAGCTTGTCAATACTTGAGTTCTTACAAGGAAAGTCTATCAATTGGTATCAGTTTCATTCGATCCTAAACATGACAACGAAATCGGTTGAAACACCATTGCAGGAGGCGGAGCTGACAGTTTCGGAGTCTCAAACCTCTGATGTGTCACTGTCTGAGTTACGGGAGCAACTTCATACCGTGCAAAGACAGATCGACGCATTAGAGAAACAGAACAGCCAGAAACAGAGTCTTCCACCACCGGGATTCCAGTATGGTCCTACCTTGATCCCTCCCACCACCGATCAACGGGAAGGCAAAGGCTTGGAAGATGGGTCAACAGCTCGTTTTGGCGAGGTAAGTCGAACCCTAGGTTACAGTCCTCTCGAACAACAGAGATGGATTCCACCGGAGCAACAATATCGCCAAACTCCGCAGGAACCGTTAACGAGACGGATTGAGATGCCACTCTTTAGCGGTGATAACGCGGAAAGCTGGGTTCAACGTATGGAACAATACTTCGAACTCGGGAACTTTTCCGATTTGGAGAAACTACAGGCTGTGCGTGTGTGTTTCCTTGACGAAGCCTGGTCGTGGTATCAATGGGAACGGGACCGGAATCCCTTTCGCACCTGGGCACAGTTGAGGTCTCGGTTACTCGACGAGTTTTCATCATCTCCGGATTCGAGTGCTGGTGAACGGTTGTTGACTCTCAAGCAGGAGGGGTCAGTGAAGGACTATTGCCGTGAGTTCATAGCCTTAGCCACCAACGCACATGAGATCCAAGAGACGACCTTGGAGCTCGTGTTTATGGTGGGACTTAAACCGGCGATTCGAGCGCGGACAAAGACGTTTGAGCCACGAACCTTGAAGCAGATGATGGGTGTGGCACAACGAGTGGACGGCTGGTCTACGGCAGATGAATCTCCGTTGCAGCGTGTCACCAGCGGTGGTAGAAACGAGCACAAAACGGGCCAGTTACGGACTTCAGGCCCATCAAGCGTTTCGAGTGGTAAACAGGGTTATGGGCCTTCTATCCCAAAGCCCACTAACTCTTCAACCCTAGCAACTCGAACGACGACGTTTCAGAAGGCTGGGTATCGTAGCCCTAATCAATCTGATAGGGTTACTCCACCGTATCGTAAGCTCACCGCTGACGAAGTCGCACAACGAAAAGCAGCGAACCAATGCTATCATTGCGACGAGGTAGGTCACATGCGTCACATGTGTCCGAAGAAGGAGTTTGGAGTGTTGGTGGTACAAGCAGACGGAAGTTACCACGAGTTAGAAGACGAAGAACCGGTGGGTAACGACGATGAGATTCCGGTGCAACCAGAACTCGCCGAATTGTCCCTGAATTCCATCGTCGGTATCTCCTCTCCACAGACGATGAAGCTCAAGGGTCAGATCCTGTCCAAGCCGGTGGTCGTTATGATTGATAGCGGCGCCTCACACAACTTCGTCTCTACTAAACTGGTCCGATCCCTGGGTCTTCAAATCGATCAGTCGAACAGATATGGAGTTATGACATGTACAGGAGTGATAGTAGAGGGTATTGGCGCTTGTATGGAGTTGGTGTTGACGATCCAGGATGTTGTGGTAAAGGCAGGCTTCTTACCTCTGGAGCTAGGAAGCGCTGATGTCATCCTCGGAATGCAGTGGCTCGAATCTCTGGGTGATATGATTGTCAATTGGAAGCTCCAGCGGATGCGTTTCATTATGGATGGTGAGAAAGTGGGTCTGCAAGGGGATGTGGGATTGTGTTGTTCTGAGGTCTCTCTGAAAGCTTTGTGGAAAGCAGTGGCAGACAATGGTCAAGGGTTAGTGGTGGAGTACAGTGGATTACAGGCAGAGCTGGTTCCACAGATTGAGGTTGAACAGATACCAGCGCAGTTACAGGACGTGTTGGATCAGTTTCTTGGGGTCTTTGAAGAACCAGTTGGGTTACCTCCATCCCGTGGTAAGGAACATAGGATACTCTTGGAACCGGAGGCACGACCAGTCAGTGTACGTCCGTTCCGTTATCCTCAGGCTCAACGAGAAGAAATCGAGAAACAAGTGACATCCATGCTTGCAGCAGGCATCATCCAAGCTAGTGGGAGTCCCTTCTCTAGCCATGTCCTCTTGGTTAAGAAAAAGGATGGCAGTTGGAGATTCTTTGTGGATTACAGGGCTCTCAACAAGGTAACAGTCCCTGACAGCTTTCCAATTCTGATGATTGATCAGCTGTTGGATGAGCTCCATGGCGCAACAGTTTTCTCCAAACTAGACTTGAAGTCAGGGTACCATCAGATCTTGGTGAAGAAGGAGGATGTGCCAAAAACAGCTTTTCGCACACACGATGGACACTATGAGTTCCTAGTAATGCCTTTTGGCCTTACCAACGCGCCTGCTACATTCCAATCACTGATGAATGAGGTGTTCCGGAGTTACTTGAGGAAGTTTGTGCTCGTGTTCTTCGATGACATACTGGTCTACAGTAGAAACTGGAGGGACCATCAAGAACATTTGAGGCAGGTGCTGGAAGTGCTGCAGCAACATAGGCTCTTTGCCAACCGCAAGAAGTGTGAATTTGGGAAAGCTGAACTGGAATACTTAGGCCATGTGATCTCAGGAAAAGGAGTGGCAGCTGATCCGGGCAAGGTTCAAGCAATGGTCAGTTGGCCTGAACCAAAGAATGTGAAGGCATTACGCGGCTTTCTGGGGTTGACGGGGTATTACAGAAAATTTGTCCAAGGATATGGAGCCATAGCTAGGCCTCTTACAGTTCTCCTCAAGAAGGATCAGTTCTTCTGGTCACCTATGGCTCAAGAAGCATTTCAACAATTAAAGACTGCTATGTCAACAGTACTAGTCCTGGCTTTGGTCGATTTTAATGTTCTCTTTGTGGTGGAGTCTGACGCATCAGGCTCAGGCCTGGGAGCAGTGCTGATGCAAAACCAAAGACCATTGGCTTACTTTAGTCAAGCCCTGACGGAGAGACAGCGGTTGAAGTCAGTCTACGAAAGGGAATTGATGGCTATTGTGTTCGCCATTCAGAAGTGGCGTCACTATCTTTTAGGCCGCAAGTTTGTTGTCAGAACAGATCAAAAGAGCTTGAAATTCTTGTTGGAGCAGCGAGAGATAAACATGGAGTACCAGAAATGGCTCACCAAGCTGCTGGGTTTTGACTTTGACATCCAATATAAACCAGGTCTGGAGAATAAAGCAGCTGATGCGCTATCAAGGCAAGAAGCGAGGAGTCTTCTTGCTGCTCTATCGATACCAGCAGCCATTTAACTGGAGAAGATAGGTTCTGAAGTTGACAATGATGCGGACCTGCGTAAGGTGAAAGAGGAGGTGATACTAGACCCATCTTCTCATCCAGACTTCTCTGTGGTCCAGGGCAGATTGCTGCGAAAAGGTAAGCTAGTTCTTCCTGCTAAGTCAGTGCTTATTGATGTGATCTTGCATGAGTTTCACACTGGAAAGATGGGAGGACATGGTGGGGTCTTGAAGACGCAAAAGAGAATTGATGCAGTGTTCTATTGGAAAGGTATGATGGCGAAAATCCGTGAGTTTGTGGCAGCCTGTCAAGTGGGCCAGAGGCATAAATACTCTACTCTTGCACCTGCGGGCCTGCTACAACCTCTCCCTGTACCTGACCAAGTGTGGGAAGATATTTCAATGGACTTCGTGGAAGGGTTACCTAAGTCGGAGGGGTTTGATGTGGTCATGGTGGTGGTCGACCGATTGACAAAGTATGCTCACTTCATCAGTCTTCAACACCCTGTGACTGCAGCTGAAGTGGCTTTGGTGTTTATCAAAGAGGTGGTCAGATTACATGGGTTTCCACGCACCATTGTTTCAGATAGAGATAAACTCTTCACTGGGATGTTCTGGACTGAGATTTTTCGCTTGTCAGGTACCGCACTCAACTTCAGCACAGCCTACCATCCTCAATCTGACGGGCAAACAGAAGTAACAAATAGAGGTATGGAGACATTGCTGCGTTGTTTTTCCAGTGATAAGCCGAGACGTTGGGTTCATTTTCTACACTGGGCTGAGCTCTGTTATAACACCTCCTATCATACTACCATTCACATGTCTCCCTTCCAGGCTGTGTATGGAAGAGAACCTCCTACTCTCCTCAAATTTGAGACAGGTTCAACAGCTAATGCAGATTTGGAGACCAAGCTCAGAGAAAGGGATGCCATGCTGTAGTTGATCAAGCAACACATTCTCAAGGCCCAACAGATCATGAAGAACCATGCTGATGGTCACCGCAGAAATGTGGAGTTTGAAGTGGGTGATTCGGTGTTCCTTAAGCTCAAGCCTTACAGACAGAAGTCATTGGCCAAAAGAGTTAATGAGAAATTGGCTGCTAGGTTCTATGGGCCTTATGAGGTGGAAGAGAGAATTGGCAAGGTTGCTTATAAACTGAAGCTGCCACTGGGGTCCAGGATACACCACACGTTCCATGTATCCCAACTGAAACCAGCTGTGGGTCGTGCCTTTGCGCCTTCACCACTACCACCACAACTCACGGAGGAGGGGGTACTTGAAGCTACACCAGAGGCACACATGGGATTCCGCATCAATACCATCTCCGGGCAACATGAGGTTTTGATTAAATGGAAGGATCTACCTGAACACGATAGCACTTGGGAATGGACTCGCATCATTGAAGAGCAGTTTCCTGCGTTTGACCTTGAGGACAAGGTCCTTTTCAAAGAGCCGGGTATTGTTAGGCACAGCAGTGAAACACCTCCTCTACTCTACCACTACCATCGGAAGAAGAAGGTTGCAAGGCCTCCAAAAGGTCAGAACATGGGCGAGTCTCAGACCCATTAAGAGTGGCTTCTAGAAGATTCACAAAGAAGGCCACATGGGAGGGAAGACCACACACGCTTATGCTGACTATCTGTCACGTGGGAGTGAGCTATTTAGAATCTGTTATGGAGTCTTTTGTCATCTATCAAGTTGTTTGATCAATATTGTTGTGAGAGAGAGAAAAGAGTGATCTTGAGAGATACTCTTACTATTTTGTATTCTTGCAACTTTGTCTTTCAATACAACTTGGAGTTTTCTTTACAAAGCTTGTCAATACTTGAGTTCTTACAAGGAAAGTCTATCAAAGACCCTAACAAAACAATATTGCTTAAACACATATGCTCTTCTGGTCATTAGCAGTTCAAAAAGAGAACCGTAGTGGCTACGAATAGACTAATCCTGCAAACTATTAAGATCCAGATCGACATCTAGTACGTGACTAACAGAACGAAAAAATACAAATAAGTCATCTATTCATAAGAGTTTTTATTTATCCAATGATCCATTAAGCTCTGGATTCACCATGTGTTTCTATGATCAGACCCTAGGACTCAAGTCACTGAAATTCCCTTAATCCAAAACTATTTCCATCTATCAAGTCATTTTTAAACTTTTTTTTCATCTCCTCAAAGACCACCAAAACAGTTGTATCCATGCACGAAGCAGATTCAATATGAGTTAAGAACTTTTGCAGTTTATAAGAAATTCACCAATCAATCCACATTTATCCACTAGTTAAATGAAACCATTATATTCTTTCTGACAAATAAGTTCAGGTTGACATTACAATGCCACATATGAGGAAAGATTCTAGGAAGCCGAAGGATCTGGAGAAGAGAAACTCTCCCTCGAGCCAGCGATGTCTTTCAGAATCTGAAATTTTGGAGAAGGGTGTTTAGATCAACTCTTGTTTGCAACCTACAAAGAAATAATAATGAAACAGTAACCAAATATACACATAGCAATCAAAATTGTAACGACATAAAAGTTCATTTACCTCAAGGGAACAGGGTCTCAACTATTCTTTCAAAGATGACAGAATGTCGCCTTCTTATTCTCATCACTGATCAAGTGTGTTTGCAACCTAACAGGGAAATTAGCAAAGAGCAGTACCAGTTATGTCCATGAAGCAGCACATACACAACTACAAATTTAACATGAAAAAAATTAAACTGCGTCAAGTAGTAATCAAGAAAGGCAAAATATAAAATGTCCTCACAGATGCTTCCAGTTGAAGATGGTTGCTCTACAAATAACCCCGTCTCTTGAGGATAATCTAGTTTAAGTAAGCATGTGTAGAAAGCTTTTGTCTAATCTCTCCTCATACAGCATATCAGAGATCATGCTTATTGTCACCATCTCTAAGACGTGCCCTAATCTGCGTATTATAAAGTTTATTAGGATAAGTAATGTACTTACATGTATTACAAAAACCAAAATATAATAATGAAAATCATTGGTGTGGCTCCAAAGGGAATCTGAAAACTTTCTACGAACCAAATAAGATTTTTAAAGTGAATTTAACTTTCTAATATTTGTTTACTACTAATTGTATTTGTCATACAGTATATGATAATCCCTTTGAGCTTGGCTCAAATAAAGCTCTTCTTTTTTCAAAGGTACATGATATAAGTCAAGCATTTTTCTCAATTCCAACCAAAATGGTCTTGCGTACATAAGATTAGCTTCTTGAAAACTTTCTATGAATCGAAATAAGATTAGCAAAACTAAGTTCTCATCTTTTGGAGTTTGAAGTCTTACTAAAGGGGAAAATCATAGTGCAGATTCTCATCACCGGTCTTGTGTTCAACAACTGTGTTTATTTGCAACCTATCAGGCAATCACAAAGAGCATACACAACTACAAATTTTAGCTTCGATTACGTAAACTGCGTCGAGAAGGAATCACAAGAAATGCAATATAATAAAATTGATTCACCTCACAGATGCTTCAAAAGGAAGGTGGTTGCTCTGCAACTCTGGTTTAAGGAAGCATATCGAGAAAGCTTTTTTCCAATCTCCCATCATGTAACATATTAGTGACCAAGCCAAAGGTTGATGCATCTCCAGCAAATCCGCAACTCCTCATTTCTTTGAAGAGTTCTATTGATATGGCTTTGTCACCGTCTCGGAGATGTGCCCGGATTAGCAGATTATATGTAGCCTCATTAGGGAGAGGCCTATCTTCTTTCATTTTTCTGAACAAGGCATCTGCTTCCTGCAGTAGGCGTTTCCTACATAAGCCTGAGATCATTGTATTGTATGTTACAACATCAGGCTTCACTCCTTTAAGGCTGAGGCTATAAAACAAGCCCTTCGCATCTTCCACCTCACCAGCCTTACACATCCCGTGAATGATGATATTGTACAAACGAATATCAAGTTTCATTTCTTTCTTTTGAATATCCTCAAATATGACCATTGCCTTCTCTAGCTTCCCATTACTGCAAAGACCATCTAACAAAATGCTGTAGGTCCAGATATTGGGAGGCACACCATCAGAAACCATCTGGTTGAAAATTTCTTGGGCATTCTCAAAATCTCCAACTTGAAAAAACCCTTGGATAAGAGTGTTGTAAGTGATTGTATTGCCAACCAATCCTCTTTGAGACATCTCACGAAAGAGTTCTCTACCATCCGCTACTCTCTTAGCCTTACAAAATCCATTAATGAGAGTATTGTATGTCACTACGTTTGGGAGACAATCCTTGCTAACCATTAAAGCAAGCATCTGTTTGGCCTCCTCTAGATGATCTTGCATGCAAAGTCCGTTGATCAATAGATTGTAAGTGACAATACTAGGACTTATAGACCTTCTTCTCATCTCCTCATACAATATTTTAGCCTCCAAAAACTTCCCCTCTTTCGCAAACGCATCTATCAATCCATTGAAAGAGACAACATCAGGGTTGATTTTCCTCTCAATCATATCACTAAGTAGTCGAGAGGCATCACTCCATCTACCGCAATTACAAAGGCAACTTATGAGGGTATTGTAGGTATAGACATTCGGTCTAACACCTTTGTTCTCCATTTCATTGAATAGCTCAAGTGCATCATCTACATCTTTGTATTTGCAAAGACCATCAATGACTGCGTTGTAGATTACAACATTCGCCTTTATTTTCCCTTCATCCATCTTCTTGAGCAAACGTAAAGCCAAATCAGTATCACCTCTCTTACATATTCCATTAACCACCGCACCATAAGTAACTAAATCCGGTTGACAACCTTTCAAAACCATTCGATCGACTAAAGACACAGCTTCGGAAACTCTGTTGTTTAGAAAAAGTCCATGGATCAGAGTGGTAAATGTCACTTCGTTAGGTTTATATCCCAATTCCACCATTTGATTAACCAAAGCTACAGCCTCAGAAATCCTATTACTGTTACAGTATCCATTGAGAAGCGAAGAAAGCGTGACAACGCTAGGCTCATACCCAAGTTTCATCATCTTCCCAAGAACACCTAAAGCAAGAGAGAGCTGAGAACGACGACAAAAACAGTTAATCAAGATACTATAAGTATAGAGATCATGTGCAATTCCCAACATCTCCATCTTCTCACCGAGAGAAATAACAACATCATACTTCTTCATCTTCACAATAGCACTCAACAATATACTAAACTCAACAATGGAAGGCAAAGGACGAGACTTTACCATCTCACTGAACAAACCCATAGCATCATCTAACTTAATCTCACGAAACCCATCACTGAGACTAGAGAAAGCTCGTCTCCAACAACAAATGGAAGACGAGGGAGAAGAAGTTCCATGTTTACCTTTCTCCAGAAGAACTAATCTCTTGCACGAAACCACAACTACTCTACTCATCTTCTCACTGTCTTTGCTTCAAAAATGGCTTCCAATGATCTAGAAATCTTCAATTGGGAAATTTCGAACCGGTTCAATGTCGGTTCTGAGATATCTGGTTATCTTAAACCTTCTTTACGAAATCTGTTAAATTAGGCCCTTAATTAACTCTCTGATTCAATAATTAACACTCTCATTGAAGAAGTTTCTCATGTTTTCTCTAATTTCTACTATCGAGCAGCCAAAAACCGGTTCAGTACATATTCCGGTCTGATAGAGATCAGTTCAATTACCAAATGTCTCTGCGTTGAAACATCATTCTAAGTTTCTAGGGTTGACTGTTTAAAACCACCTCAACTCATTAAACCCTATCTATTTCTACATAAACTATTTACCTCTTTATAAACCCACCCAAACTTAGCAATTTATGCTTTAAACCACCTAAAGTAACTTAATTCTTCTTATTTCCACCTATCTAATTAGAAATCTATAAATTGTGATTAATAAAAGAAATCACGTTTGGTTAAACACCGATTGCCCAAAATCCAACTCATGGATCCAACCCATATTGGTAAAAAAGCAAAAGATCATGGAATTTGGCTCTTGTTTTGTTTTGTTTGATTTCGAATATGAGAAAGGAGAGGATGAATATAATAATCACGAGCAACACCATAACAAGTTAATACGTTTGCTTCTTCGATCGTTATGTTCGAATGTCTTTTATTTTGATTCCATTTAGTTTTGCTTCTTCTTTGATTGTATACTCCAGTACCTTTTTCTTCTTTTAGTACTATTCTTGTTTATCATAAACGTTTCTAGCCTCATCGTTGTGCAATAATCAGCTTCCAATGATGATTATATCTCATTCCTTTTTTGTTTCCATGACGTGTTGAATACTTTCAGTTGGATAAATAATTGCTATGTTTCTTTTATTGATATAATAATCAGGTAGAGATTGAAAATCAATTTGATTTCACGATTCCTTCCAAACGCAATTTCTTCTATTAATCCCGATTTATAAGTTTCTAATTAGAGAGGTAGAATTAAGAAGAGGTAAGTTAACTAGGTGGTTTGAAGCATAAGTTAATAAGTTTGGGTGGGTTTATAAAGAGGTAAATAGTTTGGGTGGAAATAGATAGGGTTTAATAAGTTGGGGTGGTTTTAAACAGTCAACCCAAGTTTCTAACACAGCAAATTAGTAAAGAAGGTTCAAAAGATTTTTAAACTTTAAACTCAACGTTTACATATCACCTAAACTATAAAACAAATACCCTAATTAGTAATTACTCTCTTTTTCTCTTTACATAGAGTTTTTAATTTACCCTTACAAAGATTCTACATAAAGGTTAAAACACAACTTAAAACCCAGCTTTTAACCTCTTTACCTAAACCAAACTCCTTAATTCCGCCTCAACCGATCCTTACACGAGCTTGGATACACAACTACAGAATCTAGACATAACCCGCCTTTCGTATGCGTACAATCGATTTGAGTCATCGAGAACTTGATCTTCGTAGACGAACGTTTTGATTTCCCAACCACAAAGTCCCCGGCGTGGTAATGACTCCAGTTCCCTGGTTCGGTTAACATACATTGAGACGAAGAATGTTGACCATCTTCAGTCCAGAGTTGAAACCGTACCGGTTTAATATCCCAACCATGAACTTGTTCAGTGTTGCAAACCTTCCAACCAAATCGCTTGTCAGGTTTGCCTAGTTGAAGCCTGAAGAAGACGCTGTAGGTTCCTGCAGGAAACGGGAAATCGATTTCTCCATCGACTTCAAACCACCAGATTTGCTGAACATATGCTACTGAAGAAAATCTGCAGAAATCAACAAAAGAATATTGTCAAATTAAGAATCATAGTAACACAAAACATTCATCATAAGAATATTGTTAAATGAAGAATCATAGTAACACAAAACATTCATCAAAAGTTATAACCTTAATTCAACAAACAATGCTTAGAAACATTTTTCATTCATAACAAATATCTGATCAAATAACATGAATCTTCACTACTTATATTGATGAACCTAACTAGATAACATAGCTTTCGAATCAACTAACCAAAGTTGGTAAGAACAACACATTATCAAGAGTAATAATCGACTTCTTGTAGAAGAATTGGTGCAAGGAATCAAATCAACTAATGAAAGATTACAAGAAGAAGTCCTAAGAGACAATTTAAGCTGATTTAGAAGGTTGAGCAATGAACAAAACCATAGTGAGTAAGAAACCTCACCGAGAATCATCAGTAGGAATATGACTCCAGTATCTACGATCATCAATCCCAGTAATAGACAATCCTTTAGCAGATATACACAAACAAAGATCACTAGTTCGTTTATCAACCCAAGCTTTCTGCACACAAACAACATACCAAATCAAAAACATAAACTTTCATCTAAAAACCCTAATTTTTAACAACAAACCCTAAAAAGAACAAACCTTGGTTCCTTCATCGAAAGAATTAACACGAGAGAGAAAAGTATAGATATCTCTTTTCCTAAGCTTTTCAGGGAAACCACCAAGGATTTTCTCAAGAATCAATCTATAATCTGAAGGAAGTTTAGATTCCCAAACGAAATCAGCCCAAGAAGCACCATGAAAAGCTCTGTTTAGCTTTGAGAATCTACAGATCTCAACTGGATCTAAATTCTCAACAATCAAAGCTACACAACTCTCTGGTAAATCACCTAAACCACGATTCAATAGATCTCGATTCGTGTAACAAGAAGAATCATTGTGAAACAGAGAGAATCCAGAACCCATTCAAAAACCCTAAAAATGGATCCTTTTATTCGATTTAGTGAAATTGAAGAAAAAATCGAGACTTTCGTGGTGGGTTTCTTCTAGTTTGGAGGAAGGTATCAAAAAATCGTGTCTGAGAAACAAAGCAAACGGAGAAGAGAAAGGGTTTGGTTGGTGGTGACAGAGAAGAGAAGGATTCAGATTCTGAAAGGAGATATGTAATATTTATATGCTTTTTTCAAGATTTTATTAAATAAGATAATTGATTTTTATGTGGCTGATTATATGTGAAAAATCGTTGGTTTTTATAACAAAAATGTATTTTTTTGTTACTTGACTTGTAGTATAATAATCTGTTTTTTTGGATTTTGTTTTATCTATTTTGATCAAATTATTAGCCAAATATTTGTTTTCGACATCCAAATGTTTGTAATCTATTAGCTGTAATAAGGAGATAAATTAACTATAAGACAAGTGTACTACAACTGTTAATTTTGTTATCCAAATAAGCATTTGAATTTACTTTTTTTTTTTTTCTTTTTAAAATACATTTTAATTTTTTTATTGAAAAACTTCCTAAACAGTAACTCGTTTTTATAAATTTATATCTATATATAAAATCTTGAAATATGATTTAGGTAGATTTTGGATTTATATGGATAAGGCAATGTATCTGAAATGAAATATCTTTTAATATAGATCATAAATGTCATGGGATTCTTATCATAAAAATCTTTGTAATTATAGGAGTTTATTTTCAGTTTTGTGTTTTTTTCTATTTTTTATTTTATTTTCAAAATACCGTGTACAGTCTTCAACAGTTTTGTGTTTATAATTTTTGGTACATTTGTTTTGTCCTTGACATGTCATTTATTTATTTCTTGTCATTATTTTATATTCTTCTTTGAGCTTTCAATTTCAAAATGTGACGATTTTCCATTTTCAATTTTGAAGTTTGAACCCACAATTTTTTTAAAAATTTCCATTTAGATAGTCAAATGGTATGCTAGTTATGTGATCAACACTAAAATTATTATCATAGTTTATATAGCCAAAATCGTCGCATCTTTGATAAACTTGCAATGAGATTTATAAAATGTAAATGATTGAATCCAGTTATATATTTTTAATTTAAAATTTATCTATATATTAGTTTGTATTCTCTAATGACTAAAAAATTGATATTTAAACTACAGAATAAGAGAAAATATTGTTTTCCTTAGATATGTATACGAATGGATAAGTACATTTAAAAATGTAGGATTCTGTTGCAGACACATGTATACATTTTAATATTTCTGAAATCTGCTGAATTAATTCAAATATGGTAAGTTAGTAATCAACGCGTATAGGTTTTATTTGATCAACGGTCAATGCGCGTGTGATTCATTTCAACGCTCATTAATTAGTCATTAGTACTAATATATGGAAAGAAAATATGCAGTATTTTTTTCTTAATTATGTAATTTAATTGCTTTTTTGTAGTAAAAAAACAATGTTTATATAAACCCCATCTCAAATTAATGTTTAAAACTACGGAACAAAAATTAAGGAGCATTTTCTACATGTAACACTAAAAAATGGTAGTGTATATGGTAAATAGCTAAACAAATTGGTCAAACATGCAGTATTTGGTTTCTCATAGAGTTTTTTTCAAATATATACAGAAAAACAAAGTGTGATCAGTTTAAGGAAATTGGGTTGTTAGTTTTTCGAACTTCCTAAAATAACAATGTATTCATATTCTTCGCAAAATGATAGTATTATCAATTTGAATACGATGAATGGACTGATGACAAAAAATAATAAGAAGAAGAATGGACTAAGCTAAATATGTATAGATTTATGGTTGGAACGTAAGAACAAATACATTTCAATGTTTTTTACTGACTGGGCAAAGAATCCAAGCAAAAGCACTTACTGTCACCACAAAAATACAAACTCACAATGTGCAATTAGCTGGCATTTTTGTTAATATGATTTGCAAATGTTTGTTTTTATAGGAATATCGTAGCGATTTCTTCAAAACAAATATGATACAGTAAAAACTCTATAAAGTAATAATGTTGGGACCACCAAAATTTATTATTTTATAGAGTTATTACTTTATAAGTAATGCGTAAAATAATAATAATAATTAATTGATAAATTCATAATGAAATACAATTTAACTACTAATAAAACAGTTTACTAAATATAAATGGTTAAAAACAATAGAAAATTAACTAAATCTCTACTAAAAGTTGAAAATATAATATATTTTGAAACAATTTGTTTATTCTGTTTATTCTAAAACACTAATTACTATGAAATGAAAAAAATATATAGCAGTTATTATTTTATGATATTAATGAGACCATATATTTGTATAAGATTTTTCAAAAAAATATTATCTTACCATCTTATCGATTTGTGTTAAAAGCATTGGTCCGACTCGGGACCGGCAAAATTTATTACTTTATCGAGTTTATTATTGAGTTACTTTATAGAGTTTTTACTGTATACACAAAATAAAACAGCTAAAATTGCTATGATATTCCTATACATTAATGATTCTAATCTTTGACCATATCATAAAGCCCGTAAATTTTTCAGTTAACATATTATATGCATGGTTGATAGAACATATCATTTAAGAAAATAATCAAAATATCAGTCAACTTACAATGCGGAATGTAATAAAAACAACAACGGAAACCACGTTAGCTCCCGGTTATCGCCGAAAGTTGCGATTATTTAACAAAAAATTATTCCACAATACTGCGTACAGTTTATAATTACAAAAAAAATGCAATAAGCCTTGGAAATTGACATTTTAATTAGAAAAACACTCTCTATAGACTATCGTAAATAAACAAATAATACTCCTACGGCATAATTACGAAGTTAAGAACAACAGTGGAATCATGGTACGTGTGTTGACGTGGAATACCCGTGTCCATGACGATGCAAATATACGACGCGGATTTAGACCATACGTAATCAAGCATTACCCATAATAATCTTATTTTATGTACAAACACCGAATTATCCAACTTTTTGAGGTTGTTATGTCAAATGCACCAAAAACATTATTCAATAAGTTGCTAGATTTTGGCTAGGATAAGAAAATAAACAGTTGTTTATCATGAATATAATATGATGGTTTTGGTGCATTTGAAAATAAATAGATTTTGGTTCCACCCTATGGTGGTTTTGTGAATTTGGGAAAAAGTTGTTTATCATGAATATAATATGATCAGTAGAATTATTTGTTGTAAAATCATATATAAATTTATTCATTATAATTGCATGTATAACTTATAGTTAATTAAGTTTAATCAATTGATTATATAAAAGGATAAAATCAAATCAATTTTTTTATAATGACGTAACCAATGATAAAAGAACAAAAATAACTCCTTAATACTAATAGGTAAATTAATGTTATAGAATATAAACCACAATTATTCAAATTGGGCTGGTCTAAACGTTCCAGAACTTATTTTTGACCACAAATAAAAAGACCATAACATTGCTAAATATATAGATATGTAGAATGGTATTTTAAGAAACTTTCTTCGGATGCAATATTTTTGGCCGAAAGGTTGCGGAATGAATAAGCAACCAAACAAGACCATCGAAAATGATATTTAAAATCGAAAACTAGATAATAAAAAATAAGATAATTTCATTTGTGATTGGAAAGTTGGAAATCCACTATGTATATACTATATAGTGATGTCATATCCAATTCTTTTAATACGTGTATATATTATGATTGTAACATACATGTCGTTTTTTCGATATTTGGATAGGCTACACGTCGATACTATACTATACTCAGTACTCTGTAGCCATAATTAAATATCTCATTAAATATCTTGTTTTCGTCGACATATTAAAATAAGTTTACCAAATTATCCCAGAGCTGAGAATATTTGTAAGCCTGCGAAATTCATTATTCTTTACTAAAACAGATGATTTGTGAAAATGATGACTACAGGTTTATTCATTAGTCTAGTCTCTAGTGATTGAGTTGAGATTCGTCATTCACAAGGTATAACGTAAATTTATACTTTTTTTATAGTTCGTATATAGTTTGATTGGCCTATGAGTTTTGTCTCTTTTACTGATCACTATAGAAATAGTCGATTTCGGATCATCTTGTTAAAAACAAATTGTATCTGTTTTTATTTCAAACAAAATGAGTTTGGTTCAAATGCTTTCAACGAGTCCTCATATGCATGCATTCGAACACGTAGAAGTCCTAATGTATTCAAACACGTAAAACCTCTATCTCTATCTCCATTAATTATTATGTTTCTATTCTTTGATAATTCCTAAATATTATTAGGGAGGTGATTTTTTCAAATATACTTATATGTCTTTTTTTTTTTTCAAAGTTAGGCAAAATAAAAGTCATGTTAAATGTGACATAGCAAAAAACTCATTCAATTAGCTATGAGTTATTGAATACTTAGCCCATTAATTTTATAAAGAATTATAATTAATTAACTTCATACTTAATCCATTAAATTTGATTATTCTTATTAAATTGATTATTTTATGTAAATTAATAGTAAACTTCATATCTTATATATAAAGTTATACACAAATGACAAAATTTTAATATGAACATTTTTATAAGTTTACGTAAAATTACAAAAAATAATGTTTAATCCAAATGTCTAAATTTACTATTGAATAAAATAAAAAACATAAAATGATCTATTGGAAAAAAATAATATTTTGATTAAAATGTAAACACAAGCCAAAATTAAACTATACAAACTTATCCATAATAGATTATTTTCATTTTCTATATTGTTATTCACAAATAATTCGCATTGCTTTAACCAAATGGATATTGAACACAATTAGAAAAAAAAATTAATCATAAATTTTTTTTATTGGATATTTTAACAAAGAAATAATATTTAGATACTAATTTAAAAGTTAAGTTTATTTGAGATAAAAATTATTTGATCAAAATTTTAATAGGAATCGAAATCATATTATCATCTCACTATATGTTTTATTTTAGATGCTATTATTCATAAAAAAAATCAAAAATTATCCTAAAGGCCAAAAATAAACCAAAAAATAAATTATAACATTATTGGCAATTGTTAACTCTTACAAAGTATTAATCTGCGTATAACGCGGGGAGTCATCTAGTGATTGTGTATAACGATTGATTCGAGTCTATATCTTTGCTAATGAAATAATTAACAATTATAGATTGATTGTATCATTTTACAAAATAAACAATTGATTTGAGTTTCTATTTTTTGCTAATTACTTCTTGTTGGTTAATTAGATATTTCTAGTGACCACAAATATAATGATCTCAAATGTGTTCACCACTCGCTACTGACCTACTTTCCGACCAACCTCATTGTATGGTTCTCCATTAGCCTTTAATGCACCAAGTGATATATTTTATACACAGAAAAATATCATTAACAATCGAAACTTCATTTTCGACAATCCTATTATCGTTAAATTTTATTTTTGTATGTTTGAGAGTGACAACATAAGAGATTTTTTTGTTTTTTGTCGTCGACAACATAAGAGATAGGACTTGATCTTAGACGAAAAAATATTAGAATCAAACAACATAACCAAAATAAAGAAATAAACATCAAAACAACTGTAAAATAAATAGATGAAAATGAATGATAATTGATAAGGACATTATCGGCGGAACATAGAAGAAGTACACGTACGTAGGAGACAAGCTTTGTTCAACTTGTCCTTTGTTTTTATTCTCATAGCAGCAAAACTTGTATGTTCAAGTTGGTACCTTCTTGAGTTTAGGATTTTAGCAAATTTTGAGTTAATTTTCACATCCCAAAACAAATACTAAATCTGTTGAATGGTGATTGATTTGAAATCACTAAAGTGCTTCCGTGCGTCTAAATTATAAATTTTGATTTGATAAAATATAGTTAATTATCAATTAGGTAGATAACTACATTTTTAAAACTATTCTAGATGCTTTAAAAAAAACATTTTCACATAGCTTCTATATATTAAAAGAGAAGCACTTTTGAGCTTATGTGTCAAACTCTCATTTTTTTCCATATTTTTTATTTAATTAATTAAAATTACTAACTCTTATTATACTCATATCCAAACACTTCAAAATAACTTAATACATATACTCAAACAAATTATAACCAATATTAACTATTACTATATTTATATCCAAGCACTCCAAATACCTTAATCTCTATATTCAAACAAAACTTAAATAAGTTTACTCATATAATTAACATAATTAATATCATTAAATTTATACATATGACATCACTACCTAAATACTATTTCAATAGACAATACTAATTTGGATATTATAATGCATATAACTAAACAAATTCGAAACACGAATTGTCTATTAAATAAATATTAAAATAATAATTAGTGACAAGTTTTTGATTATATACGCAATCTTCTATTTTTGTATTATACCGTATATTTGAAAAATATGTTGCGTTGATTTAATTATTTCACGGGTGGAACACATTATATATAGAAAAATGTAAATTTAAATATGTAAAATCGATATTAAATTCCGTATAATAAATATATCAATAAATACAATTAGTTATTTACCTAAAATTATATTATTTTTATTTGATACATATTTTATCCCGCGTAAAATACGGGTACTATTCTAGTTTTTCATAATATACATCACTGTCAAATGATTGTGGACGTCAATGAAAAAAATATGTTATTTTTACAACGATATACTTATATTACATAATTACATTATAAACTAATTTTAATGAAATATTTAGTTGCTTTTTGTACTTTTTCTTTGATTGTTTCAAAGTACAGTCATTGTCTTGAATAATTTTCAAGGTTGCCACTTTTTCTTTGCGTATAATTAGTTTTTAATTGACTTACTTCAAAGTTTTTATCATCTACCAAAAATGACTTGAATTATTTTCATCCTTTGAATTGAAACTATCAATGTAATCTTTTTTAACAAACAAAACAAATCATTAATGAATCTAGCCATGACTAATTTTCTTTTGTAACAGAGTCAGAAGCTAAACAACAAGTCAACAAAGGATACAACAAACAAAGTTTCAAGAAAATAATTACTAAAGAAGTAATGGGCCAACATCAAATCAAGGCCCAAATACACAATCACACTGTCATTTTTGAACACACATTTGTTGTTTTTAATGTAGGAGGAAAGTTTCCTTATTAAATTAATAAAGTAAAATAACCCTAAATTCTCTAGATTCAGAATAGATAAAAATTACTTCACTTTTCTCATTGATTAAAAAAAAAAAGAAACCAAAAGCCTCCATGTTACAATGTAAAACATTTCAAATTTATTGTTTTTTTTTAATAATACAGGAGGAAAATTTACAGAGTAAAATACCACTAAATTCAATAAATTTCAACAAAAAAATAAAATTACTTCACTTTTCCTATTAATTAAAAACAAAATTCAATAGCCTTCCAGGTTACAATGTAAAACATTTCAAATTAATACAACATATTTCTTCTAACCCTTAAATACTTTTATAAAAAAATTCCTACCCCAAATAAAAAAAGAATGAAAGAATAAAACCAATTCCCCCCCCTAATTTCTCTATTAAAAACCCCAATTTCCCCTAAATGTATAAATTTTAAATAAAATAAAATAATATTTTATCCGTAAGTAAAAAGACGAAAAACTCCCTCAAATACTCCAAGCCGAGATCGTATAAAGCGGCTGCTCCGACCACCGTAACGTAACTCCACCACCGTCACCTCCGCCGTCTCCGCCGTCTTCACCGCTCCTCTCAACGTTAAAAAAACCCTCGTTTCCAGATCCATACATCCTAATCAACATCTTACTCTGCAAAACCTCTCTCTCCGTAACACCCAAATTCCGAAACCCTAACCCTTCCAACAATCTCCTCCACTGACAAAAACTCATATGTCTCTCTTGTCTATAACTTCCTTCACACGCTACAATGTTTCTTATCTCTCTACCAAACAACATCTCTTCGATCTTCACTCTAATCAAACTATCTATACCTAGATTCATATGAATCGCATCGAACATAGCTGAATAGTACTTGATCGAGTTACACACTCGTGTCTCCACTTGCATCGAGTTATGTTCTGCTTCTTGCTCAGCAAGAACTATAGCTATTGGGTTTATGCTTCTAATCAAACCCATGAAGTCTCTTATAGCAGAACCTGTACCATCGTAGAGAGTTTTATGCATTTGTAGTACGCAGTTTACAGCTACTGATTCACCTTCTTTGACGTGTAGCATCCATAATCGAACATCTTCGAGTCTATCAACTACTGGATGAAACTCGAACTGTAGATTCATTGATTCTGCAAACCCGTGTAGACGATCTCCAGTTTCGTTTAGCTCGAGTTTGGACTCACCAATACCTGTGATTCGAACATGGTGTGGTGGGTTGGAGCGTGTAGCTAAGCTTTGGAAGAAGCTAGGCCATTGTAGTCCTTGTTTGATATCGAAATCGATAATGTGAACTCGTTCTTTACCTTCGAATGCTCTTAGTAACATTTCGTTAGCTGTGAAATGAATGAACTTTGGTATTGGTGTGACTTGGTTTAAGAACCGTAATGCGTTTCCTGATTCGTCTTCGATGGTTCTTTCGAATTCACGAGGTGGTGCGATGTGGAAGACGTGTGGCCACATACGTACTACTCGGAGAGATAAGGCTTCGATGTAGTAAGATATGAGTCGTGTCATTGGTGTTCGACCTCTTGGAGAAGCTAGTTCGCCGGTTCTTGCGATGTAATGGTTGATTGCTGCTATGTTTCTTGTTCTGATTGCTTCTAAACATCCGGTAAGTAAATTGACTAGCTCGAAATCTCTTTGTAGATCGTTGTTGTTGATGTTTTCGCTTGTTCTTTCCTCTGCGGTGCCACGGTGTGAATACGGATTCCGTGAACCGTTTGTAGGTTCTGTTACTCTGTGAGTTAAGCTACGACTTTCTGATGATGCGCTTGTTGATGATCCTGAAGCTTCTTTAACAGCTGCAGGACGGTTACTCTCGATGTCTTTATCTCCTAAACCAGCTAACTCAGTGATTACAGAGTCAACCCAATGTGGAGGCTGAGAAATCACTTCGCTCGGCGCAAAACAGACCTTATTATCCTCAACATCATCACCAGAACAAGTCAAAGAAAACGGTAATAATGCTGGAGAAGAAGCATTCTGTGCAGTGAAATGTTCAAACCAGAAACTCCTACTATGATCATCTTCGGTTTCGCCTCTTTGTCTCTTCACTCGGAGACAAGACTCGTCTTCCTTGCTCTCCTCTGCTAATCTCTTCAAACTCTTCTTCCCTCTGTTGTTGTTCTCGTTGTTCCAAGAAAACCCTTCTCCATTTCCTCTTGTTGTTGCTAAAGGAGGAAGCTTAATGTTCTGCTTAAGCGAACAACCACCGGTCTTGCGCTCAATCGGTTTGTTGTTGTTGTTGTCGAGTGAGATGCTTCTTCCAAGTGGTCGGTTTGTTGGTGTTTCCTTGCGTGAGAAGCTACTACTGCATTGTAAATCCAATCTCTGTGTGTTCATGGGAAAATGTGTTGTTGTTGATGTTGCTGCTACTACTGCTTCACTCCTTAATCTTCGAGTCGGCGATAACAATGATGAACTTGAACAACCTGCCAACATCCTCTACAAAATCTAAACCCACCCAAATAACAATGTCAGTGATGGTTTCTAAGTGTGTGTGTGTGTTTTTGCTCAAACCAACAAAATAAAATGGAATCCGATGAACAAAATAATCAAAATCAAAGTGAATCCTATATGATTTTTTTTTTTACTTACTATGCAAATTTTGAGAAAAAATGTAATGTAATGTAATGAATTGAATCTCCCTACCCACAAAAACAAATAAAGAATGAAAGAATAATCGAACTAATCTAAAAAACTTTTCGTAAATTCAATCTACCATAAAACAATCATCGGATTCCTCAAATCTTTTTTGAAAAACAAAACTTTTTAGATGATAATGACGACCAAACGATTTCACATCATCGGATGCTGTTGAACAAGACCGATCTCAAAGAAGAACGAACTCAAGGGTTGTTCTAAACCCGGTTCACCATTCCGATTCTCCATTCCGGTTTGCCAAATTCCCCAAATCAACAAAACCCAGATCAGAAATTCACTCAAAGCACTAAACCAAGATCAAGAACTCTCAAAGATTGCTCCTTTCTTTCTCTCTCTCTCACTCTCACTCACTCACTCACTCAGTTTTGGTTTTCTCTCTCTACCAATCTACAAAAGAATGGTACTATACAGGTTCATCAACTACAAATACCATATACATGTTACTTTTTTAGAGTTTGTTTGCTAGTTGGGGTCTTCGAGAATTGTTCTTTTTTACAGTAAAAAATTGATTTTTTTAATTAGAGGTTGGGCAGAGTGAGTGGTACACGATGTTTAGTAACCGTTGGATTTTGAGAATCTAACGGTGAAAAATGGGTTTCCAAGTTTAGTGACCGTTTGAGATTTGTCGGAGAAATATGACCGTTGTGGAGAGAGAAGAGTGTTTGTGTGTGTACGGACATCAATGAAGTCTGATTGGGAAAGTTAAAAATTACTTTTATTTTATTTATACACACCAAAAAAAAAGCCATTGTTATTTTATTTTATATTTTTTTGTCAACAAGACATTATTTTATATTTTATGACACATTCGCAGTGTAAAATCATTATACAAAACTATTTTGGGTATTAAAATTTACCCGTCATCATCAATAAATGCTGTCTCACTTTCGTGAAATATAATTATTAGTATACTTTTCACATTTCATAAACAATGTATTACTCTTTCTTTCTGTATTTGAAAGAATGATTTTTCAAAAAATTTCTTTGTTTTTGATAGATTGATTTTTTACATTTTAATTAATACTTTTTTTGCTTTATCACTTGAATTCATTGCAAATATTTGTTTTACCCCGTAAAATTGCATATTTTTTTTATTGGAAAACAAAAAAATAAGTAGAAATAAATAAATAAATTATAAATAAATACAAATAGTTATTGTGTCTTAATATGTGTGAAAAATTCTAAACATTAATCTTTTAAATACAGAGGGAGTATATTTTTCAATACAAAAATACTTATAGATTTAAAGAAACAATTTAATATATTAACAAACTATTTATTTACAAGTAAAATCTATTAAAAAAATTCTATTTAGACAATATACAATTAATATTGTCCTTACAATTAGTTGAACAGTAACAATTAAAAAGCAGATTTATTAGTTTTAGATAAAAGATAAATATATTGGTAATTTTTTGCTGAAGCACTTCGAATTTGTAAAACAGTACACTATTGGAAACAATAAATAACTATAAAATATTTGTTATATTTTTTAAACTGTGCTAAATTTGTTAAAACTAAAAAAAACTTTGAATTAAATTTGCCTTGACAAAAAACTCTGTATCATATTTCTCTTTTAGTGTTTCTGGTCTATTCTAACTTTTAGTGTTTACAGTGGAACTCTGTATCTACAACAACAAACAAAAAAACTAAATTTTTAACAGTGACAAGACAAAAGGAACAGAAGATTGCTATTTCTATGTTTTTAACCTGAGTGTTAGAAAGAAATTAGACCATGTCCAAGAACAAAGCCTCTTGTTTGTTTATGAGTCCAAGTTCATGTAATGTCAAGCAACTTTGTTCTGCACCAAAACCTCTCTTGGGAATGGCTTCACCTGTTAAATATGATTATTATTAACAATGGAGTTTTCGATGAATGTGTGAATTAAAAAAAACACAGAGGTTGATAGTTTAGTGAAGGTACCAATTTGTAAGTATTAGGCTTGATCAATCTACCAATGTCAATGAAGTAGAAAAGCGTCTGCATTTCAAGAAAAAGCACATTAAACCCCGGTTTTTAACTTAAAGACCTGGATTAACAGGCGAAAGGCAGAAGAAACGCTATCAGAAAGTACCTGAAGATTGTGGGTAAGGCGGTTTCATTAAGCAGCGGGTAAGGCGGTTTCCACGTATGAGAATGGTGACAGCATTTTCCTCATCTATGGCTGGTTCTAGAGACAATGATGCTTCTTTCTCTGCCAATTGCTTCTCAAGTTCCTTTTATGGACCACACAAAAAGAGATATACATAAACACTTGAGTTTCCACTCTCCAACGGTTAAACTGAATATAGAAATCCAAGTTTATGTCATTCTTTATGATTTCTATTACCTGTTCTTCCTTTATTTTCCTGCGTTCAGCATTTCTAGCTGCTTGAATCTCCAATTGGCAAGCCTCGGCTTCTCTTATTGCTTTCTCTCTGTCTGCTTGCAATGACTCATAGTACTCCTCATCCTGCACATTGCTGGTATAAGTTTAGAACTCTGGATTCTTCTTCTAATGTTTGTTTTCTTTTTAACAAAATAAAAGGACCTGCTTATCCGGTATCAAGCGCTGAGCGTTAGCTGAAGGTGATGGCGTGGGAGGAGTTAGGGATCCCGATTGGTATCTACTGTCAGGAATTTCAGCATTCATCGCTGCCTCGTATAAAGCAAGCCACTGTAATATACACATAAGGTTAAGCATACTACTAGCCAACATAATCTTGTTCAATCAAGCAAATAGAAACTAAGACGAGAGAATTAGTGAATACCTCATCTAACAAAGCAGGAACACCTCTAGACTTGTTTCCTTCGTCCACACTAGATTGATATGCAATAGAAAACACACACAGTAAAAGAGTGTAAAGCTTTGAATAATCAAATCGTCACTCACACAGACACAGTAAAAAGAGATATGGACTTGCCTGCTACTTGATGATTTCATCTGCCCTAAATGCTCAACATTGGGTGCCTCAGAAACTCCAGATATTGTTTCCCGAATAGTCCTAGCTACCTCACGCAACTGTTTCTCTATCTTTGTTGTCTGCTCTCTTTAGAATTAGATAAGAAGAAAGTAAACACAACGTCAAAAACTACAAAAAAGACTAACAAACCTCCAAGGACAAAGAAATAGCATGAGCAAGGAAAGGATCTTGTCTATATTCATCTAGACCATTTTGTTCTTCCTATATCAAAACACTTATGCAGTAAAATCCTCATTAGACACATTTAAACCTTAGACTTCAACAACAAAACACCTCTATTTCTCTTCAAAATCATCAATGTCACGACAAAACACAAGTATCCTCTTGTACATCTATGTACTAGCCATGAAACGAGTTTCAATCATAAAGAGAAAACAAGTAGCAAGAATAAGAAAGATTACATGTTTGTTGTATCTGCAAAACGGTAATGTCCATCAAGAGCTGCATTGAGATCTCCTTCATGTTGCTGATTGCAAAAAAAAAAACACAAACAGAGAATTCATAAATCTTGGACTCGGATACAAACAAATATTACAAGAAACCAAAAAAATCAATTCGTAAAAATCCCTAAAAACCAAAACTTTAACGAAGACGACATTCGCCATTAAAACCCAATTCGTAAAAACCCTAAAAACTCAATTTTTAACGAAGAAGACACAAGTTTGATTACGAATTTCAAACAATCGATGATCCAAGAACAATCGAAGAAGAAGTTAAAAAAAAACCTGGAGTTTATGAGTAGCGTAAGCTACTTCAGTTCGTGTGATTCTCGCGAAGGTATAGATGTTCAGTGCATCAAGATTCGCCATTGATGAACCCCTGAGAATTTTCCCGCCTGTTAAAGATTTCTCCTTTCCTCAAACTTGTGAAGAGAGAGAGAGAGAGTGAAATTCCTTATTCTACAATAAGGGGTACTTATCGAATTTCGAGTAAATTATAGGCCTCTTTTGTAAAAGGAGTAAAAGTTTTAAAACTTGATGGGCTTTTAGATTAAGCCCAATATAATACGTCGTCGTTTTAGTCAAGGAGGCTTCTCGTCTCAAGAGAGAGAGAAAGAGAGAGTGAGATTGTCTAATTAAGAGGTACTTATTAAAATTTAGAGTAAACTATGGGCACTTTCGTAATTTTCGTATAAGTGTTAAAAGTTAATGGGCTTTTAAACTAAGCCCAATCTACGTCGTCGTTTCGTCAAGAGTTGTCAGATCTGTTCGTTTGACAGCCGCAACGGCTTGCGGCAAAATGTTGTTCGTCTGCCTGCCGCAAGTACCTGCAACTGCGTTATGCGGCCAGACGCTGCGTCTTACGTCAGAAATTTTTGGCCGCAGCTAAATTTAGCGTCTGCGTTTAAAAATTAGCATCACGGTTAAAATTTCAGCCGCAATCGCAGCGGCACACAAACGAACAGCGATTGGACGCAGCGTCTGGCAGCATGACGCAGCCGCAAGCCGCAGCCGCATGTGGAAGTCAAACGAACAACAATCGCAGCGTCTGGTCGCATGACATAGCCACAAGCCGCAGACGCAAGCCCATGGGACAGACAAACGAACAGATCCATCGTTTCTCTTCTCTCGTCTCGTCGGAGATTGGAAAATTGAAGAGAGAGAAATTAATGGGCTTTTAATTTAAGCCCAATACAATCCGTCGTCGTGTTAGTCAAGGAGGCTTCTCGTCTGAGTTTTAAAACTTAATGGGCTTTAAGATTAAGCCCAATCTAATACGTCGTCGTTTTAGTCAAGAGTCGTCGTCTCTCTTCACTCGCCGGAGAATTGGAAAAGTAAAGAGAGAGAGATGACGAAAGACGACGGAGAAATGGCGGAGGAGGAACAGAAGAAGAAGAAGAAGCCATGTCGGTTCTGGATTTGGGCTTTAACTTCCGTAATTTTCCGATTGATCTTAATCTCCTTCCCTGGAAATCTCAATCTCTCTTCACGTCCAGAAGTCTCAACACCTCTCACCAGCATTCGCCGCCGTATAAACTCTCCTCTCTCATTGTCACTCTACGATCTCGAATTCTGCTTATATTTCTTTGTTTTCTCTGTGGATTTTTCAGTTGCTGAAGGTTACTGGTTGAAACAAGCTTCAATGTCACCATATGCAGGTTTATCTATCTTCTTACTCATCTCAGATTTGATTCTATGAAATTTGAAGCTGGATTTGAAATTGTACTTGTGTTTGTGTGTAGGATCTATGTATCATGGTTCACCCTTGCTGCTTTCAGTTCTTGGACCTCTCACAGTTCAGAGGTAGTGACTGTAATCATATTGATATTAGGGTTTATTGATCTCATGTGGAACATGAGTTAATTGGAAGAAATTTTGGATTTTGCAGGATTCAAGGGCAGAGTTTCCTCTTGTGCAGGTACTTCTGTTCATTTATGTGATCTAGTATATGATCTTAGGTTGGATTAGATTGTTGAGTATTGAACTATATAGTCATGGCGTTGACTAACACTCTCTTTGGAAACAGCTTGGTTTTTGTTATTGCGGATATATTAAGTGCAATGCTTCTTCGAGGTATTGGTAAGAAACTTCAGATGGCGTATGGATTGAATGCTAGGCTACTTGGCCATCTTAAGTCATCTAGAGATAAAGGTAAGTTCAAGTCATTCGTTGAATTCAAAGTATCATCTATCTTATTCATACTCGTTTGATGAAACACAGATATGTAGTCTACAATCTTTCAGGGTATATTTGTTTCTGCCTATTGAGATTGTAGCAGAGAGTAATTCTTGTTTTCTTTGCAAGGCGAAATCTTATCTCTCATCTTCGATTTTGCTCAGGGATCCTGCGTTGCGGTGATATTGCTGCTCTTGTGTACCTGTGGAATCCTTTCACAATCGTATCTTGTGTAGGCTTATCAACTTCTCCTATCGAAAATCTGGCTGTCATATTGGCACTTTATGGAGCCGTTACCCGTAAGAAGCTTTTTGATGATACTTGCATATCAATCTTTTCATTCTACAAAATTTCGTTTTTTTTATAAGCAATCTAGATGAAGAAAACTGATGTATTCTATTCATGCAGGAAGAGTTCCTTTGGCTGCATTTGGCTTAGTCATAGCCACACATTTATCTCTATATCCTGCCACTCTGACAATTCCAGTATGTTATCGTTTACTGTTTTATATATTTCGCGTTTCTTGCAGGAAACAGATTCTAATTGCTTTTGTGTTATATTCCCATAGATAATCTTTCTATTGGGATATGGTTTGGATGCTCCTCCTATAAAGCTGTTCCTTCAGACCAAAAGTGTAGAGAATGAGGACAGATCAACCTCTTCTGTTTCTAAACAAGCCAAGTTGAAACCTACTACAGGCCTTCCCTTTTTATGGAAAACAGTCATGCACTTCGTGTTCTGGGTACTTGTGTGGTCGCTTTGGTTGTTGGTTTTATGTGGGTTATCACTGAGTAAATATGGTGGGCTTGAGGAGATGTTTACGAGGTAACACTTAGCTCTGAAAAAACTGAAATCTATATAGACATAGGCTAAGTTTCTGATAGCCATATATAAGAGAAAAACTAAAATTCTCTATAAGTTAGATTCCAACTCATATCATATAGTCTTTGGAGTTTTGATGTTTGTGTCTTTGCCTCCTACTATAGGACCTATGGTTTCATTCTCAGTATCGAAGATCTGTCACCAAACATTGGAGTCTTTTGGTAAGTACAAGGTCATGTCATTGGTGACAAATAAGAAATACTATCTTCTTGTTTATACAACAGTATTGATCGTCCTTTCAATTTCAGGTACTTCTTTGCAGAAGTCTTCGACTTCTTCAGAAACTTTTTCCTGATAGTTTTCCACGTAAATATTCTGTTTCTGTTACTACCATTAGCCATACGGCTGAAACATCGGCCCTGCTTCCTGGCTTTCATATACTTAGCCATCTGCTCAATTCTTAAATCTTACCCTTCAGTAAGTACTTCAATTCACTGTGAACTGTATATTATCTTCTTTTTTCTGAAGAATCATATACATAAGTGTCGATTTAACCTCATCTAGGTTGGAGATGCAGCTTTATACTTGAGTTTATGGGCATTGTTCGTCAATGAGTTAACAGGTAAAAGCAAATACTTCACATTCTCTTTCGCAGTGTAGCATTTGCATATAATTAAACTCTGCTTTTGTTTTCGCATAGATATGAAGTTCTCGTACTTTCTCTTCTGTGGATATCTCGGCATTTCTCTCCTCAGTCCCGTGATGCACAACCTTTGGATATGGCGGGTAATAATCTTACTACTCAAATTCATAACCCACTCGTCACAAAATTTGCAACCAAATGTTTCAGTGAATCACAGATTCAGAACAACTACTTTGATTCGTCATTTCAGGGTACTGGAAACGCCAATTTCTACTTTGGAAATGCTATTGGCTATGCGTGCTTTCAGGTAAAATATAGGCCTGAATCCCTTTCCAAACTCATTATTCTATTCAGTACTTCGAGCTTAAATCCATGGTTGATATTATCAAATGTTGTAGTTTTGCGTTTACAACCGACTTACTTGGTTCTACGGTTTTTACAGATTGTTTTCGTGGTTGAAAGCGTAAGCGCAATGCTGAATCATGACCGGGCGCTGAGGAAATCTGACTCGAACCATCGAGAAGTTAAGAACTAAGCTACTGCAGTTCAGATGCGCTACTAGTAAAGAAAAGAGTTGTCTTTAGCTTAGTGGTCAACCCAAAACGCTTAACGCTGGCCACATGCGTTTGTGTGTGTCGTTTTTTTCTAAACATCATACAAAAATTAACAAGTCTCATGTGCCTTGTGATTGAAGTAACTATTAATTTGCACCTTGTAACCGAGACTACAAGTTGAGAAGTGTCGGTTTAACTGAATTCATCATCTGCATCATTCATGTATAGAAAGTAAAAGCTAAATTTATTACGATCAAATGTTTAGGATAGTATATAATATTATAAACACAACAAATCCACTTGTGTTAGTTGTTAACATGGCAAACAAAACTAAAGGCTCTTTTTAAATTCTGAATTTTACAATAAGAAAAATGTAGATTTAAAGGTCAAAAGCCTATTGGGACAAGGATACACATACGACCAAAGCCTATTGTAATGGTTTTGCCTTTTTATTCCTTTCTTTCTTTTTTTTGCTTTAAACTTGTAAATATCATATAATGAAAGTTAGGAGATTACAAGGTTATCACCTATACATGCTTCCTTGGCAAAAAAAACAACAAAAAAAAAACAAAGGAAACAACAACTTGGGAAGGAATACAATAGCACAAAAACTGCCTCAACCAAAGAGACAATAAGCTGACGAACCTACGTTTATGCCTTCGAGCAAAAAAGATGCAACGGATATCTTTATCAATGAATTTGAAAATCGTCGGAGGAGGAATTGATTGAAGGTTGTGGAGCACGTTGTTTCGCTGTTTCCAAAGATGGAAAACAGTCACATGAGCTGCAATTTTCCTTTCTTTCTTCATTCATTATAGATGAACATATATATTCCCTAAGAAAGAACATTGCCTTTTGCATTCTTCTTTTTTCAATGATTATGACATTGGTTTCTTTCTCCTTTCAATTTTGTGTGTTTAAAGCTAAACATAAAAAGGGAAATTAGCCCCAAAACAAATTAAAAAAAAAGAAGAAAACTACAAAGACAAAGTATAAGCCGTGCCCAATGCGTACGAGACAGACAAATTCCATAATTCTCTCGGATCATCGTGGAGCTTATATACACAATTGCTTTCACAGTTTGTTCCAAACCTTGGCTTCAAAACCTTGTACAAAACACACACACACACATTACACTCACATATTTAAAAATATTTTGTTGTACGAAAAAGAGTATGTTATGATATTTTTTTCTGTTCATTTAGTTCAATTAAATCTATATAATTCGGTGATTACTGATTAGTCTCAATTTTAATCGGAGTTTATTTTTTTGTGTATCAAGAGGGAAAAGAAAATATCATTTAAATTTTAATATTGGAGACTGAAGATGTGCATCACGTGGACCCACTTTCCGTGTTAAAAACGCCGCCAATTAGTCTCTGCCATGTAGAAAACAAAATACGTAGAACCCAAGCAAGCATACTTCACGTCGATTCTATATAATTGTGTAATCAATAAATAATTAGTACATACAATTTTCCTGATGTTAATCATCCTGTGTATTTTTATGTATTGGGCCGATATAGGCCCGATAGCTAGATCGATATTAGGTCAATGTTGTAACCACTATATAATGACATTGCCTCCAAACTAAATCAACAAGAAACCTTTTTACTTCATTCTAGGGTTCTTAACATGGTATCAATGAGCTTAAAAACCTAACTACTACAAGGTTTTTGTGTTCTCGATCTTGAGTTTTCTCAAAATTCTTCCGCAACAATTTCAATAATCGACGGTTCGTATTCAATTTTTTCAATCCCTCTTTCACGATGTCAAACACAGCGGCTGCTCTCACCGATGCAACCACACAAGCTCGCACAGAGATTCGACGTACCATATCACCATATGACCTAACTTCGGGAGACAATCCAGGAAACTTGATCTCTAAACCTCTTTTGCGTGGCCATAACTACGACGAATGGGTCACAAACCTGCGCTTGGCTCTCAAAGCTCGAAAGAAATTTGGATTCGCTGACAGCTCTATACCACAACCTGAAGAGACGTCCGCCGATTTCGAAGATTGGATTGCAAATAATGCACTAGTCGTGTCTTGGATGAAACTTACAATTGAAGAAAACTTGTCTTCGTCAATGTCCCATATTGACGATGCTCATGAGCTGTGGACGCATATCCAAAAACGATTTGGGATGAAGAATGGACAACGAGTTCAACGTCTCAAAACGGATTTGGCTACTTGTCGACAAAAGGGGCTTCCCGTCGAATCTTATTACGGCAAGCTCACTCAACTATGGCGTAGTCTTGCTGACTATCAACAAGCTAAGACTATGGAAGAAGTTCGAAAGGAAAGAGAAGAAGATCGTCTTCATCAGTTTCTTATGGGACTTGATGAGACCGAGTATGGAGCTGTCAAATCTGCCTTACTATCTCGTGTCCCTCTCCCAACCATTGAAGAAGCATACAACACTGTTATTCAAGATGAAGAATCAAAGCTACTGGGTCGTATGACCGCTGAACGTGTTGATGGAGTGAGCTTTGCGGTTCAAACTACTTCCGGACCAACCCACTCTTCACCAATCAAGGATCTCTCTCTCGTCTGTACTCTTTGTGGTCGAAACGGACACATAGTTGACAATTGTTTTCGCAAAATTGGCTATCCTCCATGGTGGGAGGATTATCCTCGTTCAAAATCACGAAACAATGTCTCTCGGGGCAATTCTGGAGGAATGGGTCGCGGCTCTACTTCAACCTCGACGGGTTCAACAAAAGGAAAGACATCTGTCTCTCATCAAACAAACCATGTGTTTGCTGCAAATAGTGGTTCGTCTCATGGTGCTGGTCCAAATAATCACGTTTTTCATACCACAAATACACCTTTGACAGACGCTGATCGTATTGGTATAAGTGGTTTAAATGAGGATCAATGGAAGAAGCTTCTCACGATTCTTGGAGATCGACAATCATCCCCTTCCACACGATTAACGGGTACGTATTTTCTCGAATCATGGATCATTGATACGGGTGCCTCAAATCATATGACGGGATCGATTGATTATTTAGTGGATATTTGTGATATGGCACCCGTCTCGATTAAACTTCTTGATGGTCGTTTGACTACATCAAATAAACATGGTCATGTTCGTCTCGGTTCATCTCTTAGTCTACAGGATGTGTTTTTCGTAGATGGACTTCAATGTCATCTGATTTCAGTTTCACAGTTAACTAGAGACAGAGGTTGTTTATTTCAGATTACTGATCGGCTGTGTATTATTCAGGACCGCATCACGATGACGCTGATTGGGGTGGCTGAGCAGCAGTACGGACTCTACTTCTTTAGAAGTCTCGAAGTTGCAGCAACACTGTCAAGTATAGGCTCTTTGTCTAGTGAAGTGTGGCATAGTCGCTTGGGACATCCGTCTTCTAAAGCTTTAAAGATGTTGAATTTTTCGGATTTTAGTAATGTTGATTTTGATTCCAAGGCGTGTGATATCTGTATTCGCGCTAAACAAACAAGAGATTCTTTTCCTTTGAGTATTAATAAGACAACTTTTGCGTTTGAGATGATTCATTGTGATCTTTGGGGTCCATACCGGACATCAGCTATTTGTGGTTCCCGATATTTTCTCACCATCGTTGATGATTATTCACGAGGCGTTTGGATTTATCTACTAAAATCGAAACAAGAAGCACCACAACATCTTAAGAACTTTCTTGCACTTGTCGAACGTCAATTTTCTACACGAAACATCTTGCGCTGGAACCCCTCAGCAGAACGGTAGAGTAGAACGCAAACATCGCCATATCCTTAATGTCGCAAGGGCGCTACGATTTCAGGCCAATCTTCCGGTACAGTTTTGGGGTTATTGTGCACTCGCTGCTGGTTACTTGATCAATCGCACCCCTACAACCTTACTCCACGGGAAAACACCATTTGAGCTTGTTTACAAGCGATCTCCTCCTATGACTCACTTGCGTGTCTTTGGTTGCGTCTGTTACGTACATAATCAGAAACATGGGGGTGATAAATTCGCTTCTCGTAGCAACAAATCAATCTTTATCTGTTATCCGTTTGCTCAGAAAGGATGGAGAGTCTATAATCTGGAGACACACAAAGTCTCTGTTTCCCGTGACGTTCTCTTCCAAGAAGACGTGTTTCATGTATTTGCTAATGTGTTCGCAGCACCACCACAAGCCACATCGACCCTTTCTCCTCCAATCGACGCTGAACCTATTTTTGAAGATGCTCTGTTTGACACCACTGTTGATTCCAACACACAAACTGTTGACATCGCAAAGTCAGCCTCTACTACTCCTGAACTTCTATCAGTCGAAGCTTCCCAAACATTGTCGAAATAACTGAAATTTCGGACCCAACGCCTACATCACTGTTGTCTCCATTACCGATATCTTCACCTTCAACTTCTTCCTGTGATCTCCCAACTTCTTCCTCGGACACAGTTCAGGCTGAACCCGCGGTTTTAGGTAAAGGGCAACACACGAAAAAACCATCTGTCAAACTTGCAGATTACGTGACTCAACTTCTTCACGAGCCATATCCATCTGCAACACCATATCCTATTGATAATTATCTTTCAAGCTCTCAATTTTCTGAGAAGTATCAAGTCTTTCTTTTGGCTATCACTTCGAGCAATGAGCCTAAAAATTACAACGAAGCCATTCTCGATGAGAATTGGCGTTTGGCTGTTAAAGATGAGATTCTATCTCTTGAGGATGCAGGTACTTTTACTATCGTGGACCTTCCTCCCGGCAAGAAAGCCCTTGGCTGCAAATGGGTATTTCGGTTAAAATTTAAGGCTGATGGTGATCTCGAACGGCATAAAGCTCGACTCGTTATTCTTGGTAATAATCAAAAAGAAGGAATCGATTACAACGAAACTTTCGCTCCTGTGGCGAAGATGATTACGGTTCGTGCTTTTCTTCAACAAGTGGTTTCTTTGGATTGGGAGGTTCACCAAATGGATGTTCATAATGCGTTTCTTCATGGAGATCTTCATGAGGAGGTTTATATGCAGTTTCCTCCGGGTTTTCGTACCGATAACAAAAATCAGGTTTGCCGTCTTCACAAGTCTTTGTACGGTTTAAAACAAGCTCCGCGGTGTTGGTATGCAAAGTTAAGTAACGCCTTGATAGCGTATGGCTTTGACCAAAATGAATCAGATCATTCTCTTTTCACTCTCGAGCGCGACAACTACCGTGTTCACGTCTTGGTTTATGTGGATGATCTTATTATCACTGGTAGTACTCCTGCTGTTATAGATGACTTCAAACATTATTTGAGTTCCTGTTTTCATATGAAGGATCTTGGCATTCTGCGTTATTTTTTGGGTATTGAAGTTGCACGTAGTCCAAGTGGCATATACTTATGCCAACGCAAATATGCCCTCGATATAATCACGGAAACGGGTCTTCTCGGCGTTAAACCAACGTCTTTTCCCCTCGAGCAGAACCACAAACTTGCACTCGCCAAAGGTGACACCATCAATGACCCATCGAAGTATCGTCGGCTTATTGGTCGACTCATTTATCTTAGTGCGACCCGCCTCGAGCTATCCTATGTAATTCATATTCTTTCTCAGTTTATGAATGATCCGAAAGCTGATCATTGGGAGGCCGCATTGCGTGTCGTCCGATATCTCAAAAACAGTCCGGGTCAAGGTATACTTCTTCGTTCCAACACCGACCTGGTCCTCACTGCTTGGTGTGACTCTGATCATGCAGCTTGTCCTCTTACTAGTCGTTCTCTTACTGGCTGGTTCATTCAACTTGGTGGTTCCCCTCTATCTTGGAAAACACATAAACAAGAGGTTGTTTCTCTGTCTTCCGCTGAAGCTGAATATCGGGCTATGGTAGATACTCTTAAGGAAATAATTTGGTTGCGTGAGCTCCTTCCGTCGCTTGGCATCCCATGTATAGCACCGACCTTAGTCAATACCGACAGTCTTTCTGCTATCAAATTGGCTGCCAATCCGGTCTTCCATGCTCGCACTAAACACATTCGTAAGGATTGTCATTTCATTCGAGAGGAGCTTATTCGTGGAACCATTACTACTAAACATGTTTCTACCACGTCTCAGCTCGCGAATATCATGACGAAAGCACTTGGACGTCGCGAGTTTGAAGCTTTTCTTGTCAAGTTGGGTGTTTGTAATCTCCACACTCCACCTTGAGAGGGGGTATTGGGCCGATATAGGCCCGATAGCTAGATCGATATTAGGTCAATGTTGTAACCACTATATAATGACATTGCCTCCAAACTAAATCAACAAGAAACCTTTTTACTTCATTCTAGGGTTCTTAACATTATGAGCTCTTAGATTTTGTCTTAGTTACCCGTGTCAGCGGAGCCGGATCTTGGAGTTATGGGCCCTATACAATAATTAACATCGAATTTTTATAAATTTAGTATAAGATAAAAGTTATGAACAAAAGTGTTTTTCTTTTATAAAACCGTTTTTTCAAAAAACAAGATAGTTATGAACAAAAATATTCTTTTCTTCTATTTTTATCATATACTTGTATAAAATATTTTTCATGTAATGATTTGGAACCTACACAACATTTTTATAAGATTTCCTACTAAATTTTGTTATTTTCATTGTAATTTTTATATAAATGTATATATATAAGTACTTTTTTTCTAAACATCGAGGCTCTCATGAATTGGAGGCCCATGCAAATATTTCAAATCAATCTCCTTAGATCCGGCTCTGCGTGTCAGTAACTTGTAACTCTAAACCTCTTTTTGACCCCAAGATTAATGAAAAAGAAAGCACCTTTTGTCACCTATGTGACACACAAATGCAAAAATCACCTAATTCTCCAATGTAATCAAGATTAATAATGGAGAGCTTTCACAGTAACCTACCTAGATACTTTGTATAATTGCCTAATTTGTTGCAGAATTCCCGAGCCCGTGGCTCAATGGCTAAACCAAATGGGTCCCTAGAACTGTCTGATTGTGTTTACCTAAAGCCAAAAGTAAATCATAGATAATTGATTGACCTATTCAGGTTATAATCTGAACATAGAATAAGCAAGATACAGTGGTTATAAGGATTTAAAAGCTGATGTATGCATTATTGCATTAAGATCTTGTGTTTTGACAAGTGAGTTTTTTTAAAACCTATAATCATTATTATGATAAAACACTTGACAACCAGATCTAAACAAGAGATTCTAAGCATGAATGTGAACAAACTAAAAATACTTTTATTTGTTGAGTTTATTTTTTGCCTCTTTCATGTCAAAGATTGCATTAGATACTGGAATATTTAGCTTAGATATGCAAATAGGAAACTGAAAAAACAAACAATTATGAAGTCAACAATGTAAAAGCAAAAACTCTTTTTGTGTGTTATAATACTCTCTCCGTTCCTTAAAGATAGATGTTTAAGGTTATGCACACTTATTAAGATAACGCATTGATTTATACGAAATACAGTTTTCAATAAAGTTTAACCAATAGTGCTTCAGTATTTGTCTTAAAGTTTGTAAAAGTTCATAGAAAACAGTAAAAACTCTATCTTTTTGGAACAAAATTTTTTTGTAAAGTTTTTATCTTTTAGGAACAGAGGGAGTATCAATCTAATTTTCAAATTTCACTATTTAATCAATTATGATCAAAATAGAGCCTAAAATGAAGCTGGAATCTTGTTCAGTTTGGTTTTTTTAATTCCATAATGGTCAATGAGAGGAACCTTCATGGCAAATGGTTACTGAGTTTAAACTTCTTCTCATTTTGCAGTTTCTAGAAACAGATTTGGTTTTTAAATGATTAATTTATATTCCAATCTGCAACAACTTTAAAAGTGCATTATTTATTATTATCTGATAACAGAGATGTGTAAGAACTTGCCTCTTGTCTATTTAAGGATTAATCATAAACAAAACATGCCAGCAATTTAGCTTCTCTTCTCTTCTCTTCTCTGTCTTTTTCCACTACACGTTTTCAGTTTTTGTCAAGAACACAAACACATAACAAACAAGAGATTTCTTAGTTAAGAAAAGATCAAACATAGTAGAGTGATGTTGTGTGCATTGTGCATTTGGGTTTCTCTGCTTTTGATAAGCATCATTATAGTTTGGTTTTACAAATGGAGTAACCCAAAATGTAGAGGGAAGCTTCCACCGGGTTCTATGGGATTACCGCTTCTTGGCGAGACGATTCATTTCTTCAAACCGAATACAACTTCAGATATCTCACATTTCATCAAAGAGAGGGTTAAGAAGTGAGTGTTTTCTACTTTCTTGCATGAGTTTTTATTGTATTACCAAAGTTAATATCATTTTATTTGTTGTAGGTATGGACCAATCTTTAAGACCAACCTTGTGGGAAGACCAGTGATTGTATCAACAGATTCTGATTTGAGTTATTTTGTGTTTCAACAAGAAGGTCGTTGTTTTCAAAGTTGGTATCCTGATACTTTCACTGAGATCTTTGGAAAACAGAACGTGGGATCATTACATGGGTTCATGTATAAGTACCTTAAACATATGGTCTTGAGTCTCTTTGGTCATGAAAGTCTCAAGAAGATGCTTCTTGAAATTGAGCAGAGTGCATGTAAGAAGTTAGAGCTCTGGTCAAATCAAGATTCAGTCGAACTTAAAGATTCAACTGCAAGCGTAAGTTTCAGTAACATACTGTTTAGAACATTCATAAGTTTCTAACATGTTAAGTCTCATATTCTTTTTTTATCAGTTGATATTTGATCTCACTGCAAAGAAGTTGATCAGTCATGATCCAGAGAAGTGTACAGAGAATCTAAGGGAAAACTTTGTCGCGTTTATTCGGGGTTTGATCTCTTTTCCTTTTGATATCCCAGGGACTGCTTATCACAAGTGTCTAAAGGTTATTATTACTTAGGCACTGACTTGTAAACCAGTGACTCTCTTTGATATAGTAGTACTCATTGCTTAAATTGGTTTTTGCAGGGTAGGGAAAGAGCGATGAAAATGTTGAAGAATATGCTTCAAAAGAGGCGTGAGAAGCCAAGAGATAATCCGAGTGATTTCTTCGATTATGTCATCGAAGAGCTTAAGAAAGAAGGAACAATTTTGACAGAAGAAATTGCACTAGACTTGATGTTTGTCTTGCTTTTCGCTAGTTTCGAAACAACTTCACTCGCTTTAACTTTAGCCATCAAGTTCCTCTCAGAGAATCCTTCAGTACTAAAACGTTTAACGGTCAGTCAAACGGAAAAAAAACTCATTATCTCTAAATAAACTAACCAGCTTCTGATCATTACCATTCATCTTTAACAGGTAGAGCATGAGGCAATTTTGAGAAACCGTGAAGATGCCAACTCTGGACTTACATGGAAAGAATACAAATCAATGACTTACACATTTCAGGTATATCTACAACAATTTCATCAACTATATGTCAAATATTATTTATTCTCATCTAACAAAATGTTGAAATACTAAAATGTAGTTCATAAACGAAACAGCAAGACTAGCGAATATAGTTCCTGCAATCTTCAGAAAAGCCTTAAGAGATATCCAATATAAAGGTGTGATCAAGAAAACAATTCACCATTGGACTGATTCCAAAATTTTCTATATTATCAACTAATCAAAATGTTAATGGTATTGAAGATTATACGATTCCAGCCGGTTGGGCGGTGATGGTGTGTCCTCCAGCAGTACATTTAAATCCAGACAAGTATCAAGATCCTCTTGTTTTCAATCCATCTAGATGGGAAGTAAGTTACACCAAAATCTTTTACTCTTCAGTAACCTCTAACATGTTTTCAAAACAAAACTAATCAAAATGGTGAAACCTAGGGATCAGAATCTACTAATGCATCAAAGAACTTCTTGGCGTTTGGTGGCGGAATGAGATTCTGTGTTGGTACTGACTTCACCAAAGTCCAAATGGCAGTTTTTCTTCATAGTTTAGTCACAAAATACAGGTTTCAATAATTTCTTTATAAGTTACACTTTTTTTCTTTTTCAAATGTTGATTGAAAACAGAGGATAATGGTTATTGAATTTTGATAAATTTTGGCTCTTGGATTTGATGCAGATGGGAAGAAATCAGTGGAGGAAATATAATTCGAACTCCTGGATTGCAATTTCCAAATGGGTATCATGTTAGACTCAAGAAGAAATAGATTTAGAGAAATTTAGGAGAATCTATTTGCAAGATTACTTTTTTTTTGGGGGGTTTTAATGACAATGTAAGTAGAAACCAATAACAATGTAAAGATGTACTCCATTTGTTTCATATTAGTTGTCATTCTACGCTTTTTGTTTTGTATCAAATTAGTTGTCGTTTTACATTTTCAATGCAGATGTATTATTGATTTTCCATTTTTATCCATAGTCTTTTATCTTATTAATTACATATATCTAATGAAAAACACATTAATTAGGGGTAAAACATAATTTTTAAATATTTTCTTAATTAACGTGAAATCACATAGAACGACAACTAATATGCAACGCAAGGAGTATACTTTTCTATATCAAATTGGAGAGTAAATATCGAAATGACCAAAAATTTACCATTCTTGAATCAACCCAAGAAATTTCAAATGAAAGACTTGAATCAAACATGTTTGCGATTTGTTGTTGTTGTTTCAGTTGCTGTTTTTACGCTGGAAGATCACCACATGTGAATTGATTCTATGTGCTCTCTCTCTCTGAGGCTGCATCATGCCTGACGTCAGCATTTTTCGATAACGTCACAAATGTGTTTGATGGTCTTTTTGTTAAAGTAGGCTTAAAATCAATACATATCCGTTTTTCAAATGCATCAAACACTCTTCTTATAAATGAAACATTGGTCTCAATCACTTTGCACTCAGTTATATTAAATAACAAAACTAGTGCTACAGTATATAGTAAAATGGTCTATAGTAGAAACGGGCGTGCTCTAAACGGTTTTTCTATTATGTGATGGAATTTGTGAATAGTGAAAGATTTTAAAATCGGTTGTTTCTCATCTTATGAATGACGTTTGTTCTGTTCTTCTTCGGCGATGGTGTCGAGATTTTCATTGAAATCAACCACACTCCAATCCCAGTGTTGGATCCAAAGCTTCAGTTTGATGAGAAATTACAAATGATTTCAATCACAAGTTACTACGATGAAGTCCTCCTTCGACTGTGGTGGCTTTTATGGTGTCTTTGCCAATGGCTATTCTTATTTTTATGCCAATGGGCTATAGCCAGTGCCGGCTTATAGGGGAGGTCAAGTGGTGCACTGCCCCTGGGCCCCACTTCCTCTCCTAGTATTTAGGGATCCTTTTTTTGGTTTTTTAAAAAAATTATATATAAAATTAATAAAAATTTAAATAAAAATAAATAAAATGGTCCATAATTTTTTTTCAAATATATTTTTCGTTTTCTTAAAAAGTAATATGTATTAAAAAAATTTATATAGCAAAAAACCTTAAAAATTAAGTTTAAGTGATAAAATTTTTTTTTTGCCCTTAAGCCCACAAAAACTTTGAACCGGCCCTGACTATAGCTATTGAAACCATATGCGAAAGAAATGAATTGGAGCAAGAAAAGATGCAACAAAACAAAGCAAGAGAAGCTATCAATATTAGAAGATTTTGGAGTTAATGATAGCAAAGAAGGACAACCTCAAACTTATGTTTTGAAAGCATCCTGTAAATTTATTTCTTTATCATTCATCGTTAGAATTATTTGTGTATATGTTTATGTGTGTGGATTATTTTGTATAAATTATAATATCAGTGTAATTATTTTGTATCAATTCTTGTATTCGATTTAGTATATATAATGGATGAAGTATTTTTCAGTCCATTGTCACTAAGAAAACAAACTTCACACATTGATAAAGACAAAGACAAAGACGGTAATTTCAAATAAGATTTTAGCTGTAATTACACTCTGATTGTATTGTTATTTAGATGGTGTTAGTTTTAATGAATATAACACTACGAGGCCAAAAGGCGAATATCAAGAATTTTGAATGGATTTGAGTGAAATAATTTGGAAATAGTCTGAATAGTGAATATTACACACACAAAAAGAGAAGAAGTTAGGGTTCTTAAGCTGTTCATCAACGAAGGGAGATAATTTGTTGCGTGACGAGCCATGTGTGAGTTTGAAGGTTCGCTTTAAATTGAGTGTTTATAATTTACTCTGGCTCGATCGATTCTGACTACATATCTCTCAGGCTGGAGAGAATGGCTCGAACCAGCGTTTTTGTTGAGGAAACCTGATGGGAACAACTACGAGAGACCTCCTTACATGACTCGGACCGAAAAAGATGAGCCTCGGTACACAGCAGAACAAGAATTTGCCATAATGGACGAACAAGTCAATAATAGTGATGTATAAATCTTCTTTTTTTTTTTTCATTTTCTCCTAGGGTTTGATATTGTGACATTTACGGTTTGGTATTGTGTGTGCATAAAACAGGGGTTTGATATCGATTTCTCGCTCTTTCGCTGCGTTTTCAACTACCAATTCACATCAATTCTTTGACGAACCACTCAGGATTACTCAACTAGTCTTAGGCTTTCAAAATTCTTCCAATAGTTTTGCTTATTTATTAGTGTTTCTTTGTTTGAAAACAGGGTACAAAATTTGAGTTTGTCAAGGTTGTTCGAGCCAATTACCACTTTTCTTGTGCGATTATGTATCTCATAACATTCCAAGTTAAGGATCCTTACGATGGCCTTATCAAAAACTTCCAAGCAAGGGTACGCTACGCTAAAGAAATCGTGCTTGAGTATATTTTCTGTAGGCCGGAACCCGATCAAAAAGGTATAGATATGTAAAGCTTTTTTTTATTTTTCTTTTTTCACATGCGATTAAACCGTTAATCTATTTGCCTCTATTTTTCACCTTTGAAGAAGGATTTTGTTTGGGAGCTTCCATCTTTGTTTGTGTCTTGCGGTTTTCAGTATTTGGTTTGTTTTGATAGTGAAATGTGTTGGGACTGTCAAGACTCATTTTGAGAAAGATGTTGAGCAAGATGTTGAGAAGCAAAGGTAACGAAACATCTAACTACAATGGTCTTTACTTTGTTCATGTTTGATTCTTGTATGATTGATTTTCCTTTGATTTTCTTCTCTTTACAGATTGGAGTAGGTGCTTTTACATGCATGCCACAAGTAATGAGAACCGAGTGATGATGCTCCATATTTTGTTTATTTATCTAATTGTGTGCTAAATGTGTGACTTGAATTGCTTATGGGAGTTCTTGTGTTGCTAGGGAATAATAAGCTTAATGTAAGAATTATTGGGAGTTCTTTTGTTGCACTCCACGACAAATTTCTCACTCATATTTAGGAAAATAACAAAACTACTATTCAATCCATTGTGCATTTTCATATAAATCGATATCAAACCTCGTTATCTGTCACCAACATAGTTTATTATGAGATCTAGTTAAATACTATGTTAGATTTTAATATTATCAAAATTGATTTGTCATTTGTGGCAAACTGTTCTTGTCTTGTCTGAGTCACTCAACATGATAATTTCAAAATCTAGAGTATTTGTTGAAGTTTTGATCAATTTATAGCATTATGAAGATTATGAATGTCATCAACTAGCCTTCCATACAAAAATAGGTTAATTATAGTCAGTGTTCTAAAATACGCTATACGCTAGACATACGGTCGACCACCGTATAGCGTTTAGACGTATATACGGACGTTTATACGGTGAATATTTTTTGAAAATAAATATATGTATAATATTATAAATATAATAAATATACAACTTATATTGTAAAATATAACTCATTAGTAATATATTAAACAAAACTCACATTTATAATTAATATAATTTATTTTTAAAAGTTATTATCATGAAAATATATTAGATATATAATTAAAAAATTATCTATTAGAAAATAATAACCATGGCTCATCTCAAGTAGTTGAAATTAAACAAAAAAAAGAAATTTAAAATATCAATTTTGTTAAAATATTTATTAAAAAATACATAATGTTTATACGGCGTATATATGGCCGTATAGCCGTATAAACGGCCGTATTATCGCTGTATAAACGGTTGTATAGTTTAATCCGTATTTTTAACCGTATAGCAAAAACACGGTACAGTCCTTCACTGTATAGCGTATATACGGTCCAATACACCGTATTTTAGAACACTGATTATAGTTGACTCTGGACTTATTTATCATAACTTGTCAAATAAATGGAAATGAGAAAATGGTGATGTTATTTTATTTATTGTCTTTTTCTTGCACACTTCTCTTATGTGTTCACCTTTTGTGTGATCTTTCCTTATTTTTTTTCCTTTTTTTCTTCTGTAACATCATGTGTGGAAATAGAATGATCCTCTATGTATTTTACTCTTAATTATATGGCTTGTGAAACCATTAGTTATGCAAGTTTAAGTGATTAGGTGAAAAACAATTTCCACCACCTTTTTACTACATAAAAAATGTGGATATTTTTTTGAAAAAAATTAGAATAAGATTGCATTAAAGTTTGTTCTTGTTGAGAAACCTAAACTCAATCTATTATTAAGTACCTAGTTTGAGGAATTTTTTTATAAACGCAACTTTTTTTTGTGTTTGAATAGGATCTTCCTCCTGCAACAAAGAAACCTAATTTTGAGTGGACACATGAGAGATGGATCATGAGAGTTGTGGTGGATCAAGGGAAAGGACATAATTAATTAAACTTACTATTTAAATTGAGTAGTTATAAATGAAATTAATGTCAGATATTGTATGGTTTTTAGTTTGTTTTATTACTTTTGTATTCATTTCAAGTACGTATATTTAGCATTATCCAACAAGCTGTCAAATCCAATTTGTTATTCAACTAAAAATATTTTTCTTAAACCACATACTATTTTTATGTATGTGTGAAATCAATCTATATAATTATAATTTCATAATTGGTATTTAAAGGTGTTTGTTGGTCAATTGTGTCATCTAGAGAATTATGTAGACGTCTTGTTGTTGCGAAGAGATTTGAACCACCATTGTACTTGTCCGCGTTGCATTTGTTTGTAGGTTCAATTGATAAAGATTGCGAAAAAGACTTTATTTGGATATGATTTATATAAAAAGTATAATTTTGAATAGAAATTTGACATGTATGGTCTTTAGTTTTCTATTGTGTCGGATACAATTAATGATATTTAAGATATATTTACATGATAATTTCAAAATCTAGAGTATTTGTTGAAGTTTTGATCAATTATAGCATTATGAAGATTATGAATATCATCAACTAGCCTTCAATACAAAATATGTTTTCTATATATTAATATAGTTGATTGGGTCCTTATTTATCATAGCTTATCAAATAAATGGAAAAGAGAAAATGGTGATGTTATTTGATTTCTTGTCTTTTTTTTTGTACACTTCTCCTATGTGTCTCTTTTTGTTTATTTTTTTTTTTTCTCTGTAACAGCATGGGTGGAGGAAGAATGATCTTAAATGTTTTCTACTCTTTAATATCTGGCTTGTGAAACCATTAGTTATGCTAGTTTAAGTGATTTGTATCAATTTCAAAAAAAAAAAAAGTGATATGAATCTAAGAGCTAATCATGTTTTTGTTATGGTAAACTAGTTGAAATTATTGAATTGAACTACTATGACTTTTTAGAGATGATACTATGAAGATATTTTATTATTTTTATGATTATTGTTATTGTTTTTTCTTTGGTGTTTTTAACTTTACAATTTCATATAAGTTGAAAAAAGTTTCTGAAATTTTACAGAATGAAGATCTCGTTACTCCACCTCCACTTGCATGTAAGATTATATTCTGTATAGTACATTTGAATCGAGACAAGTATCAAGATCCTATTGTCTTTAATACATCTAGATGGGAAGTAAGTTACACCAAAATCTTCTACTCCTAAGTCACTTGTAAAAGTTTTCAAAACAAAACTAATCAAAATGGTGAAACATAGGGATCATAATCTACTAATGCATCGAATAATTTCTTGGCGTTTGGCGGCGGACGTACCTTCGAATTCACTTGTTGGAACTGACTTTACTAAAGTCCAAATGACAGTTTTTTTTCATAGATTAGTCACAAAATACAGGTTTCAACAACTTCTTTAGGAGCTACACTTTTTTTTCAAATGTTGATTGAAAACAGAGAATGTAATGGTTATTGACCCAAAAAAAGTAATGGTTATTGATTTTGATAAATTTATGTTCATTGGATTTGATGCAGATGAGAAGAAATCAGTGGAGGAAACATAATTCGAACTCCTGGATTACAATTTCCAAATGGGTATCATGTTAGGCTCATGAAGAAAGAAATTTAGAGAAAAAATTAGGAGAATCTTTTTGCAGAAAAAAAAATGATTTAATTTTCATTTATTTTGGGTCTAATGCAATGTAAGAAGAAACCAATAACAATGTAAAGATATATACTTTTATATATCAAATCAGAGAGTACAAATCTAAATTACCAAAATTTCATCATTTTTGAATCAACACAAGAAATTTCAAATGAAAAACTTGAATCAACAAGTTTGGCATTTGTTGTTGTTCTTACACTATCATCGTGACTGACGTCGGCATTTTGTGGGCAAGGGAACAGACGTAAGTAATTAAACTTACTATTTAAATTGAGTAGTTATAAATGAAATTAATGTCTGATATTGTATGGTTTTTAGTTTGTTTTATTACTTTCGTATTCATTTCAAGTACGTATATTTAGCTTTATCCAACATTATCCAACAAGCTGTCAAATCCAATTTGTTATTCAACTAAAAATATTTTTCTTAAACCACATACTTTTTTTATGTATGTGTGAAGTCAATCTATATGATTCTAATTTCATAATTGGTATTTGAAGGTGTTTGTTGGTCAATTGCGTAATCTAGAGAATTATGTAGACGTCTTGTTGTTGCGAAGAGATTTGAACCACCATTGTGAATGTCCGCGTTGCATTTGTTTGTAGGTTCAATTGATAAAGATTGCGAAAAAGACTTTATTTGGATATGATTTATATAAAAAGTATAATTTGAATAGAAATTTGACATGTATGGTCTTTAGTTTTCTATTGTGTCGGATATAATTAATGATATTTAAGATATATTTACATGATAATTTCAAAATCTAGAGTATTTGTTGAAGTTTTGATCAATTATAGCATTATGAAGATTATGAATATCATCAACTAGCCTTCAACACAAAATATGTTTTCTATATATTAATATAGTTGATTGGGTCCTTATTTATCATAACTTATCAAATAAATGGAAAGGAGAAAATGGTGATGTTATTTGATTTCTTGTCTTTTTTTTTGCACACTTCTCCTATGTGTCTCTTTTTGTTTAATTTTTTTTTCTCTGTAACATCATGGGTGGAGGAAGAATGATCTTAAATGTTTTCTACTCTTTAATATATGGCTTGTGAAACCATTAGTTATGCTAGTTTAAGTGATTTGTATCAATTTCCAAAAAAAAAAAGTAATATGAATCTAAGAGCTAATCATGTTTTTGTTATGGTAAACTAGTTGAAATTATTGAATTGAACTACTATGACTTTTTAGAGATGATACTATGAAGATATTTTATTATTTTTATGATTATTGTTATTTTTTTTCTTTGGTGTTTTTAACTTTACAATTTCATATAAGTTGAAAAAAGTTTCTGAAATTTTACAGAATGAAGATCTAGTTACTCCACCTCCACTTGCATGTAAGATTACATTATGTATAGTACATTTGAATCCAGACAAATATCAAGATCCTATTGTCTTTAATCCATCTAGATGGGAAGTAAGTTACACCAAAATCTTCTACTCCTAAGTCACTTGTAAAAGTTTTCAAAACAAAACTAATCAAAATGGTGAAACATAGGGATCAGAATCTACTAATGCATCGAATAATTTCGTGGCGTTTGGCAGCGGACGTACCTTCGAATTCACTTGTTGGAACTGACCTTACTAAAGTCCAAATGGCAGCTTTTCTTCATAGATTAGTCACAAAATACATGTTTCAACAACTTCTTTATGAGCTTCTTTTTTTTTTCAAATGTTGATTGAAAACAGAGAATGTAATGGTTATTTACCCAAAAAAAAGTAATGGTTATTGATTTTGATAAATTTATGTTCATTGGATTTGATGCAGATGGGAAGAAATCAGTGGAGGAAACATAATTCGAACTCCTGGATTACAATTTCCAAATGGGTATCATGTTAGACTTATGAAGAAAGAAATTTAGAGAAAAAAATAGGAGAATCTTTTTGCAGAAAAAAATGATTTAATTTTCATTTATTTTGGGTCTAATGCAATGTAAGAAGAAACCAATAACAATGTAAAGATATATACTTTTATATATCAAATCAGAGAGTACAAATCTAAATTACCAAAATTTCATCATTTTTGAATCAACACAAGAAATTTCAAATGAAAAACTTAAATCAACAAGTTTGGCATTTGTTGTTGTTCTTACACGATCATCGTGACTGACGTCGGCATTTTTTAGCAACGTCACAAATGTTTGATGGGCTTTTTCATTAAAATAGGCCCAAATCATCAAGCACTTTCATTTATGATTAAACTTTTTTTTTTATGATTAAACATTCGTTAAGAAATATTGAGAGAATTTGCATTGTGTGACAAAGTTGTCAGTCGATATTTAGTTAGGGTTCTTAAGCTGTTCATCAACGAAGGGAGATCATTTGTTTTATGACGAACGATGTGTGAATTCGAAGGTACGTTTCGAATTGAGAGTTTATAATTTACTCTGGCTCGATCGTTCTGACTACATATCTCTTAGGCTGGAGAGAATGGCTCGAGCATGCGGTTTTGCTATGGAATCCTGATGGAGAAGACTATGAGAGACCCCCTTACATGACTCGGACAGAGAAAGATGAGCCTCAGTACACTGCAGAACAAGAATTTGCCATAATGGACGAACAAGTCAATAATAGTGATGTATAGTATATAATCCTTCTTTTTTTCATTTTCTCTTAGGGTTTGATATTGTGACATTTTAGGGTTTGATATTGTATGTGGATAAAACAGGGGGTTTGATATTGATTTCTCATGTCGTCTGCTGATCTTCCCTCTTCGTTGACAAGCATCGCACTGCTTGACAAAGACGTGAGCATCTTTGAACAAAGTAGGCCACCAGAAACCCGCTTGAAGAACCTTGGAAGCTGTCTTGAAGGAGGCGAAATGCCCAGCATAATCGGAACCGTGACAGTGGAACAACACATCTTGGGTTTCAGGCTTAGCAATGCATCTCCTGTAAATACTATCAGAACAAAACTTCTGGAGATAAGGTTCATCCCAATAGTACCTACGAAGTTCTCGGATAAACTTCTTCCTTTCATATCCTTTGAGATCACTTGGCATATCCTCTGCAGCTAGGTAATTGGCAATATCAGCATACCAAGGACGAGTAGAAGAAGAAATGGCAAAGACGTGTCCCTGGACTGCATCAGTGATGATTTGTGGAAGGCGATCCAACGCTCTGTACATAGGCTGTTGATCAACACTCATAGTGTCTGTCGATCGACAGCTCTGTTGTAGGCCTATCGATCGACAATCATAGTGCTTGTCGATCGACAGGTTCTGTTTTTCTCTTGAACATGGCGGATTTTCAGCCTGGAAACCACTTTCCACGAAGTTACATCCCTCCGTTGGGAAGAAATAATCAATAGGAACGTGATCCTCGATCCTAATCCTTGAGAGATGATTCGCAACTCCATTTTCAACTCCTTTCTTATCCTTAACCTCAACACCAAACTCTTGAAGGAAAAAAATTCATCTCAACAACCGCGGCTTCGCATTCTTTTTCTGCATCAAATACTTAAGTGTTGAATGATCCGTGTGTACAATCACCTTATAACCAATCAGATAGGGACGAAATTTCTCAAACGCAAACACCACTGCTAAAAATTTCTTCTCTGTAGTAGCATAATTCTTTTGCGCATCATCAAGAGTCCGGCTAGCGTAGTAAATGGCATGAAGCTTCTTGTCCTTCTTTCTGACCCAAAACAGCCCCAACCGCGAATTCGCTAGCATCACACATCACTTCAAAAGGAAGTGTCCAATCTGGAGGTTGTACAATTGGAGCACTTAATAAAGCCTGCTTAATCTGTTCGAAAGCAACAAGACAATCAACATCAAACATAAACTTGACGTCTTTACAAAGTAGGGAGGTAAGCGGACGGACAATCTTGGAAAAATCCTTTATGAATCTCCTGTAAAAACTAGCGTGACCAAGAAAACTCCTAACAGATTTCACACAAGTAGGCGGCTGCAAGCTTGTCATAACTTCAATCTTCGCACGATCTACCTCAATCCCAGCTTCTGACACTTTATGTCCAAGAACAATGCCACTGTTTACCATGAAATAACATTTTTCCCAATTTAGCACTAAGTGTTTCTCTTCACATCTAGCAAGTACCTTCTCCAAATTATCCAAACATTCCTTGAAAGAAGACCTCTAGACTGAGAAATCATCCATGAAGACTTCCATGTAATCTTCGATCATATCTGTGAAAATCGACATCATACATCTCTGAAAAGTACCATAAGGACATGTAAAGGTCGTCTTTTCCCGATCATCCGGATGAATCAGAATCTGAAAAAAACTTGAATAGCCGTCCAAGAAGCAGTAGTAGGGATGATTCGCAAGTCTTTCCAGCATCTGATCAATGAAAGGTAAAGGGAAATGATCCTTTCTTGTAGCAGCGTTGAGCTTCCTGTAATCAATACACATCTTGTGCCCTGTCACAGTCCTTGTAGGAATAAGCTCGTTCTTATCGTTCCTGACCACTGTAACCCCACTTTTCTTAGGAACCACATGAACCGGACTAACCCAAGGACTATCTGAAATAGGATAGATGATCCCAGCTTCTAGTAGTTTCAGGATCTCTTTCTTAACCACTTCCTGAAGATTCGGATTCAGCCTTCTTTGATGCTCAACAGACGTCTTTGCTCCTTCCTCAAGGTGAATCCTGTGCATGCATAAGTCTGGAGAACAGAAAACCAACAGCTTTGCGATACTTCCGCAGCTTACTTAGTAACAAGGTTTGCTCAATATTGTTCAAAGTAGAACTAAATATAACATGATAAGTGGAATTATGGCCAAGAAAAGCGTACTTGAGTCCTGCTGGTAGTGGTTTGAGTTTGATCTTTGGAGCTTTTTCTTCACTCCAGTCACTTACCCTTTCCGATTTCTCAGAAACTCCAACCAGTTCCACATTTGCAACCACCTGTTTTACTAACTCATTGTCATTCATCAACTTAGCATACCCTTTTGAAGCGTCGTCAAGCTGTCCAGTCTCAATCACATAATTAACCAATGTCATTTCTAATGGATCAATGGGGTAATCTTCGTTAAAAACCTTTTGCGTGATATCATCCAATGTATCCACGTAGAATGTCTGGCCATCAATAGTGGGTTTCTAAACCACTTGGTCCATATCGAACTTCATTTCCAGATCCCCCACACTTAGAGTAATTCTACCTCCTCTTACATCTATCATAGCACCAACTGTAGCTAAAAACGGACGTCCAAGAATAAGAGGATCCTTAGGCTCTTCACAATACTGCAAAACCACGAAATCAGCAGGAATCAAGCAATCTTCAACCTTGATTGGAACATCTTCCAATACCCCTTCTGGAACTCTCACTGATCTGTCGGCAAGGATAAGAGAAATTCGTGTAGGCTAGAAATTCGTCATCCCAAGACTTTGAGAAACTGAAAGAAGCATCAAGTTGATGCTAGAACCTAAATCACATAGGGACAGTGGAAACCTATCCGAGAAAATGATGCAATCCAACACAAAGCTTCCCGGATCAGCTAGCTTCTTTAGAACCTTGTTCAGAATTATAGCACTCACTTGTTCTGTGATCATTGCAACTCCTTCTTCAACGCACAAGTTCTTAGTGACCATTTTCTTCACATACCGACGAATAACCGGAGAAGTTCTAATAGCCTCAACCAATGGCATCTCAACCGTGATCTTCTCAATGATTACCTCAACCGTGATCTTCTCAAGCTCCTGTCTAGACTTCTTAAGACCTCTAGGATAAGGAATTTTTGGCTTGTACACTCTCTCTGTAGGCAGAACCTGACTTTGATCTGTCTGGGGTGCCTGTCGATCGACACCCAATGGGTGTGTCGAACGACAGCTCTGTTGCGGGCCTGTCGATCGACACTCAATGGGTGTGTCGAACGACAGGTCTTCCGGAATTTTATTTTTGCCAATAATTTTTGGCCCTGTCAATCGACACTCCTTGTGTTTGTCGATCGGCGGGTCGTCTGGAACAAAAATTTCTTGATCCTCAACGTCTTCAAGCTCGTCCAGCTGTTCCATTGTAAGTGGTTTCTTGAGTACTGGCGTGATAACTTTACCACTTCTGGTTGTGATAGCTTCTACACCATGTTGCTTAGGATTCGTATCAGTTCTGGCAGGAAGAAATCCATCTTGTCTTCTCATGTTCTCTACAGTCTGAGCTACCTGAGTGTCCAATTTCTTCATGTGAATGTTGATGGCTTCTATCTTTCCATTAAGGTCAGTGTAGAGGCTGTCAATCTTCCCACTGAAGTTCACAGTCTGTGCTTGTTGCCCCTCAAGAATCTGTTCGAGCATAGTCTTCATGTCGCTTTCTGAAAACTTAGCAAGAATCGGCTGGTACGATGAAGATCCGTAGTTTCTTTGGTTGCTGCTGCCAAATGGTTTCTGAAACTACGACTTCTGAGCATAGTTTGGAGAACCAGGAGTTCCAGAGAATGAGTTCCTCTGATTGTAATTGTTGTATCCCTTGTTCTCTAACTGATTTCCATAACGCTGATTCTGGTAGCCGTTCTGGTTGATGTAGTTAACATCTTCCTGATCTTTGTCTTCATCTTGATAGAAAGTGTCAACTTCCTGTGCAAAATGAACTGACTTCTTGTTCACCAGAAGGTTATGCATTGAATCTATCTTAGCCTTAACCTTAGCAATTTCAGCTCCACCTGACATCCCAACTTCTCTTTTTCTCTCTTCGTCGATCTTCTTAGTACTGTTACTAGTAGATACGTTCTTGATGAGCTCAAGGCAGTCAGTTGGGAATCTAGTTTTGAAATTCCCATTACTCGAAGCATCTAAAGCCATCTGATGTCTTCAATCCATTCCTCTATAGAAGATACCCAGCAACTGAACCTCAGTAAACCCGTGATGTGGACAGTCTCTCTGATATCCCTTGAACCTCTCCCACGCAGCTTTGAAAGTTTCAGTAGGACCCTGAACAAACGTGGAGATCTTAGCGCGAAGATCCTCTGAACGCGACTCATCGTAGAAGTGATTCAGGAAAGTATTCTTGGTATATCTCCAAGTCATCAGTGAGCCTGGCTCCAACTGCTTTAGCCAAGAGGGTGCCTCTCCAGCAAGAGAAAATGGAAAGAGCTTACACATGATGTAGTCTTCAGACACGTCGTTAGCCTTGATGTTAGACACAAGATCCTCAAACATCTCTAGATAATCCATGGGGTGCTCAGATGGGTGCCCATGGAACTGATGTTGAGCCACTACAGAGAAGTAAGCGGGTTTCAACTCGAAATCCCTTCGCTGAAATCTAGGAGGTCGAATCGCTGCCCTGTTGGCGTAGTGTTCTTCAGGACGGTAATAGTCACCCAAAGTGCGATGGTTAACTACGACCTCCTGAGGTCTGCGATTCGCCTGAGCTTGACGCTCAAACTCAGAGCGATGGCGCTCCCATTCAGCCTGTTGTCGATCAAACTCAGCTTGTTGTACTACAACCGGATCGTCAACCTCGATGACATTCCCAGCTTCATCAATCCGGTCTCTCTGATTATTGTACCGATTACCATCTCTGTCAACCAATTCTCCTTCAGCATTCGAAAGAACTACCAAAGCACGATTAACCATCTTAGCTATCTTTGTTTGTCGTCTATTTTCCCGTTCCAAAACTCCTAACTCTGGAACAAAATCTGCTAACTTTTGATCTTTGTTGCTTCTGCTTCTGTTAGAAGGCATAAACCTGAAACACCAAAAACAAAAGAAACGAAATCAAAAATAAAAAGAAAACTTAGTCAGAATTCTAGAATCAAAATCCTATGGAAGATTTTGACTCCCCGGCAACGGCGCCAAAATTTGATATGCTCAAATTTACCCTGAGCTACTCTCTCAAATTAAGAGATCATCGTAGTAGGGGTCGAATCACTGGGAGTCAAATCAAACGATAGGAATATTGACTTCGAATTGAGCTAAGCAAAATAATGTAAATTAAAAACAAAAGTAATTCCAAACAGGCAAGATTGTTGATTTCAAATTCAATTAAAAAAAAAGCTAGGTTTTCGGGTAATTCTTAAGATGAATCAAAATTGCAGGATAAACAAAATTCAGGATTTAATTAAGAATCGTTCTAAAACTTGGAACACTAAGATATAATTAACTAACTGTCGTTGCGAAAACTAACTATGCTTAAACCCTAGAAAACCAAATTTTTTTGCGAATTCAATCAATTTAAACAAGCTTTAAATTCAAGTCCAATTTGTTCACAAAATTCCTAAACCAAATTTCTTTGCGAATAAGTAATTTTGCTCACCTATGATCTAGTTCAGGCTAATCAATTACACTTTCGTGTCAATCTATCAACCTAAGATATCCAAATTCAGGGTCGCGAATCCTAAATCAGAGTTCAAGCAATCTAGGTGAAGAACCAAATAGATAATCCTAACAAGTGAGTTTAACCTAACAATTCATCATCAATCCATTCGAATCACCCTAAACCTAACAAGCAAACTACTCAGACATGGAAGCAAAGCAAATCATAACTGAATAATACTGCATAAAGAAAGAGAATAAGAAGAATTACAATAGGGTTCGAAGAATCTCAAAGTATGAAGTAAACTTGTCTCTCTAAAATCTCTCAAAAGCTCTCTCTAATTCTATTCAATAAAATGTGAAGTAATGATTTAAAAACCTAAAAATAAACTATTTATAGAGGTATAACTCGTGGTGGGCTTTTATGACGGCTTTTGGTAACTTCTGGCCCGAAACGAATGATTTTTCCTTCTTTAAAACGTATTATGTCGGCTTCAGAAAAGTGCATGTCGATCGACAACCGTATGGTGTGTCGAACGACAGGTGACTAACGTTGCTGTCGATCGACAACCACCATGCGTGTCGATCGACAACCACCATGCGTGTCGATCCACAAGTTGCTTCATTTCTGTTTCTCCGCTTGTAAATCCAACTCCGATCTCGTTTACGCTCCAAAACGCACCGTAATCATCAATTTAGCTTCCCACGTGCAATAACCTGTTAAGACACTAAAAAGACTCGATAAAAGGACTTATATCATGATCGAAAACTGGTAAAAACCATGATATATCAATACACATATAAGTAATCAAAGACTAGAGATATAAAAGAGCAAAAGAAAACAAAGAGATCATATGTAACAAGAACACATATAAGAGCTTTTACAGTATGATGATGATTAACATGTCCATTTAGAAGGAGGGAAAGAACTGAGGTAAAGCGTGAACGTCATCGTAAAGCGTTTTCTTTTTACATTATCATTGTCAAATATATATTTGCTTCTTTTCACCGCCTAAGATGGATTTAGCTTGGGAGGTTTTTATCTTTGTTTGTTTATGAGTTTATGTAGTTGAAACTTGAAAGTGGCTTTTTCTTGAGAATTTTTAGTATTTTGGTTTGTTTTGCTAGTGAAATGTGTTGGGACTGTCAAGACTCATGACGAGAAAGATGTTGAGAGATATGTTGAGAAAGATGTCAAGAAGCAAAGGTATTGGAATATCTATGGACAATGGTCTTTACTTTGATGGTAGATTCTTGTGGTTGATTATCCGTTGACTTACTTCTCTTTACAGATTGAAGTAGGAGCTTTTACATGCCACAAGGAGTGAGAACCAAGGGATGCTCCATTGTTTTTCTTCTTCATCTAACGGTCTCCTAAATGTGACTTGAATATCTAACGGTCTCCTGAATGTGTCATGAATTGGTTATGCGAGTTATTGTATTGGTAGGGAATAAGCTTATTGTAAGAATTATTGGGAGTTCTTGTGTTGCACTCATATTCAGTAAAATAACAAAACTTCTATTCAATCCATTGTGCATTTTCATATAATTCTATATTGACCGTCCTTGTACACCAACATAGTTTATTTATGTGAGCTAGTTAGATACTATGTTAGATTTGAATATTATTTAAAATTGTATAACGTATAAGTATAGTTACATATAGGGGTGGGAATAATTCCCGTCCCGTCCCGTTCCGTTCCATATCCGTTCCCAAATTCATGTACCATATAGGTCCCGTATTAGCATATGGGACAAGTTTTCAATTCTCAATTGGGAACGCGATGGGATGGGACGGGAACGGGATTTTCCGTAATCCCGTTTATATAAATATATATTAAATTAAATTATATATATTTATGTATTTATTATAGAATCATATAATATATTATGTCATATTAATACATAGTCTCACCTTTTTAGCACAATTCGTTGATATTTTCAGCATTAACATATTAATTTTATTAACTAACAACTACTTCTTTTTTTTAATTCTTGCGTAGAGCTCTAGAAACAATCATTTGCCGTGAATGAAGAATGATACGAGATGATTAGCTATCTACTTGGCTACTTTTAGAAATTTTCATATTATTGAATTTTATGCTTTGATTTAATATATTTATGTGGTTTACTTAAGTTTTGGATTCATTAGACTATAGTTTTTCTATTTTAAAATTTAATGTTTATGAAATACAATGTATTTCTTTTTATCTTAAATATGAACATGCTTTTGATGATTTTAAAAAGCAGGTTGAATACATATTTGCAATTTTTATAATTTTTTTAACTGAATATATGAGACAAGTTATTTTATGAGAATTCCCGTACCGTTTCCGTCCTATCCCGTTACCGTCCCAAATTTTAAATGGGATATAAATGAGACATATTTTTCTATCCCCAAAATACCGTTCCCGTACCGTTCCCATAAAATCCCGTCTCATATTCCCGTATAATCAGCAAAATAACAAAAAGCCGTTCCATTCCACAGGAAAATAATCAAAATCTTATTTGAAACTATCAGTTTGTTTTCTCTATTAATAATGTAATGTAATTTCAGTGGGGTCCCGTATTTTAATTGAAATGAAAAAATGCGAGGCCAAAAAGCGAAAAGCACGAAACTTCTAGGGACCTTGAGTGTAATAAATGGGAAATAGCCAGGATATTTTATATCATAGTAGATAGTTGTAGAAGAACAAAAGCAAACAAAATTAGGGTTCTGATTTTTTAGGGTTGTTGAATTTTGATTCGTGACGAGCCATGGAAGATGAGGATGCCGCCTTTAAAGGTACGATTCGAACTTGAAATTTTCGATTACTGTACTACACTATCTGATATATATCTCTCTCTCAGGCTGGAGAGAATGGCTCGAGCCTGCGTATTTACTGAGGAAATATAATGAGAAAAGGTATCAGAGACCTCCATACATGACTCGGGCCGTGGATGATGATGAGTTCACACCAGAAGAAGAATGTGCCATGATAGACGAACAAGTCAATAAGAGCGATGTATGTATTATTCTCATATGGTTTGGTTTTTTTTTTTTTTTTCATATTGTTGGTTTTTTGTGAAATCCGATGGTTTGAGATTTTTGTCTGTGTAGGGTTTTGATATTGATTTCTCGCTCTTTCGCTGTGTTTTCAACTACCATTCTGCTATACTCGATTCACATCAATTCGTTGACGAGCCAGAAACCACTGAGGATTTACTCAACAGGCTCTCTCGGGGATCTCTTGATAAACACAATAAAGATAATGTGAGAACTATATCTTATGCTTTCAAATACCATGAACCCTAAAAGATGTTTTGCTTTTTTATCGGTCAATGTGGTAATTTTTTTGTATGAAAATAGGGTACAAAATTTGAGTTCGTCAAGGTTGTTCGAGCCAATTACCACTTTTCTGGTGCGATTACGTATCTCATAACATTTCAAGTTAAGGATCCTTACGATGGCCTTATCAAGAACTTCCAAGCAAGGGTACGCTACTCTAAAATTGTCATGCCTGAGTATATCTTATGCAGGCCAGAACCCGATCAAGCAGGTATATATACAAGCATTTTCTTTTTTCCATCTGTATTTGCCTCTTTTAAGACGGATTTAGCTTGTTGTTTGTTTATGTTGTTGGAATGGGCTGTTTCTTGAGAATTTTAAGTGTTTGGTTTGTTTTGCTAGTGGAATGTGTTGGGATTAGCAAGACTGATATCGAGAAAGTTGCCAAGAGACAACGGTAAGAAAATATCTATCAACAATGGTCTTTATTTTGGTGTTAGATTTTTTAGTGGTTGATTTCCTTTGATTTCGTTCTCTTTACAGATTGGAGAAAGATGTTGAGAAACAAGGGTAACATAACATATATCGACAAGGGTCTTTGCTTTGGTGTTAGATTTTTTAGTGGTTGATTTCCTTTGATTTTCTTCTCTTTGCAAATTGGAGTAGGAGGTTTTACATGCTACAATGAGTGAGAACGGAGAGATGCTGGTGTCTTTTTTTCTTTATCTAAATTGTGTCCTAAATTTGACTTGTGTTGCGTATGGGAGTTGTTGTGTTGCTATGGAATAATAAGCATATTGTAAGAATTGTTGGTAAAAAGGATTTGTTCTCATCCATTGTTGACAAAATCAAGCAGAAAGCGTCTAGCTGGTCCACTAGATTCCTCTCTGGTGCAGGGAAGATGGTGTTGCTCAAAAGTGTCCTCTTTACAATGCCAACTTACGCCATGACGTGCTTCCAACTCCTTCCATCTCTGTGCAAGAGAATACAAACTGCTCTCACTCGCTTTTGGTGGGACTCCTCCTCTAAAAAACAGAAAATTAGTTGGGTGGCCGGGAAAAAAAAGGCTAAACCTAAGCAAATGGGCTTCAAAGACATCATCAACTACAACACTGCTCTTCTAGCTAAACTAAGCTAGAGAATGCTAACCTCAAAGTCTACTTGCTCGCACCTTGATGGGAAAGTATTGCGTTGGGGATTCCTTTCATGATTGTATTGTACCCTCCAATGCTTCCCATGGATGGTGCAGTCTAATTATTGGGCGAGACCTGCTCAAAAAGCAGCTTGGCTGGGCTATTGGCAATGGATCTGATATCAACATCTGGAGTGACGCCTGGTTGCTTTCCTCTCCTCATTATCGGCCTATGGGCCCCCCTCCTGAAGCTCTCCATGATTGCTTGGTCTACTAGTCTTTGAATCCTAGTCTAATAGGTGCAAGAGACAAGAGTGTTTGGCTGAAAAACCCAAGTGGCGAATACTCTACAAGGTCAAGTTATATAGTAGCCTCTGAGGAAGACAATCAAAACTCTACTACTCACGAGTTACCTACTGTTGAGTGGATCTCCCAAGTCTGGAAATCTTGTGGAAAGCCCTCCATGATGATGCTCTTTCTGTGGGTGAGCAATTGCTGGTGAGAAAGGTGGTTACATATACCAAGTGATGTCGATGTGATGCAGCAAAATCCGTTCTTCACCTTCTATTTCAGTGCCCCTTCTCTAGAGCAATATGGCTTCAAGCGAGTGATAATGAGTTTGATTCCTTGTTGATCACGGATGTAACCTCTGGCTTGACACATGCCTCTAGCCTCTTCACTCTACCACCTTTCGGGCTTGACAAAGGTGCCCTCTCTCCATGGATCTGCTGGGTTATCTCCACCTCTCGAAACCAACGACTCTTCAACAATTGAGTCTTCACGATGGATGCATGCGAATGGCACGTAGCTCAATCTCTATCTCCTATACCGCTCGATCCTACCTTTGACGGATAGATTAACAACATGTTTCACTGTACCTGATCAATTGGCCAAAATGGGCATGTTGAGGTAATGGGCTTATGCCCTTTTAATAGAATTTGTTACGAATACAAAAAAAAAAAATTGTTGGTACAGTAGAACCTCGATAAATTAATACTCGATAAATTAATAAACACCATAAATTAATAAATTATCCCGGTCCCGAGTCGGGCCAATGTAAAAATCAACTCAATTTGATAAAATGATAAGATAATAATTTTTTTGAAACTCCTATGTAAAATATGGTCATAATAATAGTATAAATTAATAATCATATATAATTATGTATATATATATGATAATGTACTAAACATGGTTTTAGTGATTTTTGTTTTAACTTAAAAATGAAAATCTCATTAGACCTTATCTTTTAATTTAAGGTAAAGTGTTACATCAAAAACTTTTATAATTGTTTTTTCGATCTTTACCATAAACTTGTACATCAAAATGAATTCACGTAATTTAACTATATTTTTATCCAAGAAAATTAGCATGGCTCTTACATCAATGCATATCTACGAGGAAATACGTTTCATAAGTAAATATGTATTTATTTGTGAGGCTTTTTTATTTCCACTTTGCCACATGCATCGAGGATGCAAAGTATTATGCAAACCTTCTATAAAAAATATGGTAAAGTGTTACATCAAAAACTTTTATAATTGTTTTTTCGATCTTTACCATAAACTTGTAAAAATTATAGGCAAAATAATTGATTTTTTATAATAACGCTTTCTAAATGTATTCATCGACATTAAGGATAATAACTATGATTTTTTCTAAATTTTATACATAGTATACCATTTTAATTTGATCGTCTATTATGATATTATCATCTACTCTATTGCGATAATCAAAAATTTTAATCAAAATTTCATCAATTTGCAAATAGATTCATTAAATTCCATAATATAACATTATTCAAAAAAATAAATTAAGATTTTTTTTACCTAAAACGGATTTCTCTTTATAAATTAATAATTATTAATTTATCGATAAAATAATATTCTCCCTAAATTAATAAATTATTTTGGTCCCAACATTATTAATTTATAGAGGTTTTACTGTAGTTCTTGTGAATCTACGAACTAAAACTTATTTTGTACGAGCTGTTAGTGCTATTTTCTTTTAGCTGTCTCGTTGATTATTATATGAGTACACCCAAATATCTAAACATATCTCTTTTATGTTAGATATTTTTGATTTTTTTTCTTGTTTTTTTAATCTTTTTAATGTGTTTTTAATGAAAAAATTATGGTGATTTGTTAATTTAAAAAAAAAATTGAATGAAATTAATGAATTGTTATAGGCTGAATGTTATTGAAAATTGTTTAGCGTAAAAACAATACATTTATAATTGAACATTAATTAGTTTTCTTAATTTGTATAAAATTCTAAAACATCTAACGATAAAGAACGGAAGGAGTATATCAATACACCCATTTATCTAAAACTGGAAAACATTAGCAAGTAAAAGAGAGATGACAGACTACAAACGAGCAAATGAGAGTATGATGCAAAAACTAATCCTTTTAAGTTTTAAACTGATAAACTGCTTCCAAATATGTTTGGCCAAAATCCGCACAAATAAGTTTAAAGCAAACTTTTAGCAAAAAAGAAGAAGTTTAAAACAAACTATTTCCAAATATGTTGTGCCAAGAAGTCACACAAATAAGCAAGAAAACAGAAGAAAGTGTTTCCAAATAGAGAGTCTCATTCAAGTGTCTTCCTCTTTGAACGACTCTTTTAGGCGCGTTCCCTTTACCCTTCATAGTGATCCAGAAGCTGTAAACAAAAAAGATGAATTTTGGTTATAATATCAAAACTTATATTATAAGTGTATAACTAATAAGACTATTCAGCTAACATCATACCGTAGGAGTAAGGACGTGTGTAAACAGAGACAATTCTCCTTTATTACGGCTGATCTGACGAATAATTTTATCGTATCCTTTGTTTCTCCATTTATTTCCAGCCAAATTTTGCATTTTCCAAAAGTGAGTTCCTTATGGCATTTTTGTTTTATAGCCGTCCACTAGAAACAAGTGTTCGTCAATCTTGATGCTACCTTTCTTATGGCCTAGATAGATTTGGTCATGTTTCACAAATAAATAAATAATATAATAATGTTATGGAAACCGTTTGAAACATATCTTAAGGAAAAACATTTTACTAACCCCTATAAAGTCAGTAAATCTTGATGAGCATCGATACCAACAGTCACTGAACTGGTTTTGAGCAAGCGCATTACTTCCATTTCATCCACTTCTTCCAGGTCTTAATAGTCAAATCATCCACCTTAAACCTACGCACGTGATGGAACAAAAAAATAATATGCAATGGTTAAGCCAAATGACACTAGAAAAAATAGTAATTTAAACACATAAATCAACAAATATCATTTACTTTTGCTTTTGAAGTACAAGAGAACCGACTTTGGTTTAGATTTATTTGTTTTGTAGTCTAGTGTTAATTGTGGGAATTTGTAATCTTTTTTTAATATTGTTCATTCGTTAATCAAAAACGTTCGCAAGTGGTCTAGATTATAAAGTCCCTCGGTTTTGTCCACTTCATCGATCAAACCAACAAACAAATGAAGTTGAGAAAACCACAGTGGAGGATCAAATCTTCCATCGGCAATGAGGCGTCCGGATAACTCTCGGGTTGAAACTACTGTCCAACACACATAAGAAAACCATTGTTTAAATTAGAGTTATTTATACAATTCCATATATACATAATTAAACAATAAAATAGATGTGCATATACAAAACTCTATGAGTACAGAATAAGCCTAAAAAAGAAATCATGTTTTAGGTATATCCACATGTTAATTTCAAAAACTGGAGTATTTGTTGAAGTTTGATCAATTATGGCATTATCAAGATTATGAATGTCATGAACAAGCCTTCAATATAAAAATATGTCACCTGATTTATCATAGCTTATCAAATAATTGGAAAGGAAAAAATGGTGATGTTATTTAGTTTCTTGTCTTTTTTTTGCACATTCCTCCTATGTGTTCTTTTTCCTGATATTTCCTCTCTATTTCTGTAACATCATGTGTGGAGAATGAATGATCATTTATGTTTTATGCTCTTTACTATATGGCTTGTGAAACCATAAATTGTGCTAGTTTAAGTGATTTGAATCAATTTCAAAAAAATAAAAAAAGTGAGATGAAAATCCAAGAGTTGGTCATGTTTCTTAGTATGGTAAACTAGCTGAAATTATTAAATTGAACTAATTTTACTCTTTTAGAGACGATACTATGGAGATATTTTATTTACTTTTATGATTATTATTTTATTTTATTTTACTTGGTGTTTCTAACTTTACAGGTTTAGATATGTTGAAAGAAGTATATAAAATTTCATAGAATGAAGATCTCGTTGCTCCACCTCTACTTGGACCAAAATTAGCAAGTAGAAAATGGATAGTTCATGTTATAGGTTTGTAAAATGATACATTTATTGAATGTTAGCACCATCTATGAAATGTTTCGATAATTCATATGATTTTGGTTTTAATATGTTGATGAAAATATTACTGAGGAAATTTTTTTTTCGGAAAACAAGTTTAGAGGATGCATAATCGCCGAGTTATGGTCGATTTTGATAGAAAGGGACAACCTATCAAAGATTTGATTCAGGAGGTATGTTAGGTTCATGGATAGATTCTTTGAGCAACGATCTTAACATTTTACCTATTAGTTAAAGAAAATTATATGTTGGTATTTGTTGTGATGTTACCGAGTTGTGTTGCTGGAACTGTTTATGTTTACTAAACCAAAATCACTAGTTCAGAATCGTAGCCTCTGCAGTGGCAACTTAGACGGAGATTCCAAGATTATTATGAAGCTTGAAGATCATCAAAGTGTATATGACTAAGTAAGCATATGTTCTAAAACTCTGTAACAAAGGGAGAGATTGAAAGTGTGATTGCTACAGCTTTTAGACCCAAGACTAAGATATTGAAGAGCTGAAGCAGGTGAAACCGAGCTGAAGCAGAGCAGATGCTGAAGCAGTTTTTGATAAGATTGGTTGTGGGCCGTGTCGTTCATGGGCTTGAAGCCCACGTGAATTGGAGAGTCCTTAGGGTTATAGGACATGAGTATTTATACCTAGAGGCGTAGACGAAAACACTTACGCGCCTAGGGTTTCATTGAGAGAGGCACACATGTGTGTGTGGCGTCGTCCACCAAAGACGATCAGAAAAACAAGATCTGTCTGTTGGTGTTACTGAGAGATCGTGATGATTCTCAGGTTAGGATCCATGTTATAGAAAAGAGTGGTGTTGTATCCATATAGCAATTGTAGGTTGCTTTTTTTTATAATGGATTTGTTCTGGACGTGGTCCCGGGGATGTAGGAAACGAACCTCGTTAAAAAACTCCTTGTGTCAATTTACTTTATGCACGTACTTGTTCGTTGTCATTCGATCTAGCCCAAACATGCACTTACAATTGGTAGCAGAGCCTAACTCGTTAGAAGTTAAACTTATTTTCGGGTATAAGATCTGGGTTTTTGTGGCTAGATTCAAGTTAGTGAAGAGAATATGAGTTTTTGTATCTCTGAATTTATGAAGGTCTGTGTTTCTGAGATTATGGCTCAATCATGTTTTGTGTTAACGAAGAAGAAGCTTGAGTTAATGGTTGCCTCGAGAGAAGACAAGAGAAGAATCAGAAGAAGAGAAGAGAAGAAAAGAAAAAAACGGAACCACTGCGACAACTTTCAAAGAGAATTGACAACTTTCACAGAGAATTGACAACTTTCACAGAGAATTTCCAGTTTTGTTCATGGATGCAAATCATGTATTTACTTAGCTAATTGAAGAAGTATATGGTAAAAAAATTCGATTAGCCTCTTTAAGTGAAGGTTAATTTGTCTAATAATAAAAAAATAAACAAATAACTATAAAAACTCTAAATGATGTGCCACATAAAACATTTTTGGTTGTTTGCTTAATTATTCTTATTTTTGTGTTATCAGGAAAATTAATCCTTTTAATAATATGGAGTGACGAAAATCGTATTGTTATTTTTAGGGTTGGGCATACGGATATCCGATCGGGTTCGAGTCGGATATTTCAGTTTTTCGGGTATTTCGGTAATGGAGTTTGGAACTCGTTCGGGTATTTTATAACTTCGGGTCGGATTCGGATCAGAAGACTTCGGGTTCGGTTATATCCGATGTACAATTTATCTGAAAATACATTTCAAATATGAATTTGATCATATCTTAAACTGATCAAAAATTTCAAAACAAAATTTCAAGTTAACATAGATATTAAAGAAGGAATTCGATTTTATTATCTTTTACATAAATTATCCAAAAATACCCGAAAAAATATCAAAAACAAAATTGTAAAAATTCAAATCATGTTGATAAATTAGTTATTTTTATTCAAATACAATCCATAATATTCGAATTAACCAAAACATTATAAAAATTATCTAAAATACATTAACATATCCAACTTTACATCCAAATATCTTTAGTTTAATTTATGTTTGTGGTAGTTTGGATACCCATTCGGTTATCGGTTTGGTACGGCTTCGGATTCGGGTATTCGGGTTTAGAGACAGAGAACCCGATCGCGTATTTTGTAAATTCGGTCCGATTCGGATCGGGTAATTTAGGTCGGGTTCAGTTCGGTATTTCGGTTTCAGATTTTTTACCCACCCCTACTTATTTCGATGGGGGGGGGGGGTTTGAAATAAATCAAAACTACAAAGCCAAAAAGCAAAGATCAAGGAAGTTAAGGACCTGGAGTATAATAAATAGGAAATAATCAAGATATCATTATAGAAGATCTCAAATTTCACTTTCCCCAAAACAAAAAAGTTAGGGTTTCATCAACGAAAAGGCGAGATGGATGACTTTGAAGGTACGATTCTGAAATTGAGTTTTTGTATAGTGATTTACTCTCTCCTGATTACATGTTTTTGTATAGGCTGGACTAAGTGGCTAGAACCTGCTGTTTTGCTGTGGGAACCTACGGACGATGATTATGAGATACCTCCTTACATGACTCGGACTGATGGTGATGGTAAACCTAACTACACACCAGATGAAGAATTTGACATAATGGACGAACAAGTCAATAAGAGCGATGTATGTATTATTATTATTCCCTTCTTTTTCTTACTTTGTGAAAATCTATGGTTTTGATGTTGTATGTATGTGCATAAAAAATAAAAACAGGGTTTTGATATCGATTTCTCACCTTTCCGCTGCGTGTTTAACTACCATCCTGCTGTTCTTGATTCACTTCAATTCGTTAAGGAGCCAGAAACCAGTGTGGATTTACTTAGCAGGCTCTCTAAGGGATCACTTGATGGATACAATAAAGATAATGTGTGGTTTTCAAAATATAAGAAATTTGGTTTTTTTTTTGCTTTGGGTTATTAATGTTTTTTTTTTTTGTATGAAATACAGAAGACGGAATTTGAGTTTGTTAAGGTTGTTCGAGCTAATTACCACTTTGCTTGTGCGATTATGTTTCTCATAACATTTCAAGTTAAGGATCCTTACGATGGTTTGATCAAAAACTTCCAAGCTAGGGTACGCTACGCTGAGGATATCATGCTTGACTATGTATTCTGCAGGCCCCAACCCCATCAAAAAGGTATATATATACATGTATGAATGAATTCATTGTGGAAGACTGATTTGGCTTGTGAGCTTCCATCTGTGTTTGTTTGTGTTGTTGAAGTGGCTGTTTCTTGAGTATTTGGTTTGTTTTGCTAGTGGCATGTGTTGGGGTTAGAAAGACTGATGTCGAGCAAGTTGTCGAGAAAGATGTCGAGAAAGATGGCAAGAAACCAAGGTAACAAAACATCTAACGACAAGAGGGTATTTACTTTGTTCATGTTTGATGCCTGTATGGTTGATTTTCATTTGATTTTCTTCTCTTTACAGATTGGATTAGGTGCTTTTACAAGCATGCCACAAGGAGTCAGAACAAAAGATCTGGTTGCTCCACCTCCACTTAGACCAAAAATAGCATGTGGAAAATGGAAAGTTTATGTTATAGATTTGTAAAATGATATATTTATTGAATGTTAGCACTATGTATGAAATGTTCTGATAAGTCATGATTTTGGTTTTCATATGTTGATGGAAAGATTACTAAGGAAAATATTTATGGAAATCAAGTTTGGAGTATGCATAATCGCCGAGTTATGGTCGGTTTCAGTAGAAAAGGACTACCTATATAAAGATTTGATTCATGAGGTTTGTTAGGTTCATGCCTAGATTCTTTGAGCAACGATTTTAACATTTTACCTAATAATCATAGGGAATTATATGGATTGGAGGAAAGTTCATGTCTATAGGAAGGATATGGCATGGAAAGTGATTCAGTATTTAAATTTGAATTTTACTTCTTTACTTGCGGAATTAAGCTACTTTCAGTTGTACTAACAATTTTGTTTGAACACAGAAAAAATTCATCTTCAATAACCTAACTAAGAGGATAAAATATGTGACATCTACTTTAGGAACTAGGTGTAGAGATTTGAAGCAATGCTTACAGAATGATCATAGAAAAAATACTCCAAATATACAATTTGAACCTCGACCGAGATTGATTCCAGAAGAATAATGGAGACTGGAGAGATTTTATTCATTTTCAGTTTACAAATAAAGCTATGTATATATAACATGTATTCATATCACTTTTTTTTATAGTATCATAACTTTAGAAAGTAAGAGAGCATAATATATAAATCGAAGCAAACTATAGATACTACATGCCTTTAAAAAAGAGAATTTGGTATGGAAAGCTTATGAGATGGTAAAATCTCATTTCAATTTTTTAGTGTGGCATTTTTGCTAGTCTTAATGCTAATATATAAGTAGCTCATAGTTGCACACTTACATTGTTGTTTAAAGGTAGAAAATGTCAAACTTTAAAAACTAAGTTGAACTCTTTACGCTTGTTTCAAGGAGAATATACATGTGTTGAACAGAGTCGAGGTGACATTTTTAGTGCATCACGCATGAGATCATATGAAAGCATAATTTGGGAGGAAGCAAGACTATGTGCGGTTTGTTTTTTATTTCTATAAATACTATTAACATTTTTACTCTTAGTTTTATTTTACCTTTGAAGAATCAAAGCCATATCTTCATGATTATGTTATATTAGTTATTCACATTGAATCGACTAAATTTTATAGGAGAAACTTAAAGAAGTTATGAATCAAAAACTTCAGGCCAAACATCAAGTAATGATGCTTTTGCGCAAGTTTTTGGTCTGGAACATCCATGACGAGTTCGATGCACATGGCGTGATCCAACATAAGTTTGGACTCTTGATATATCATGGTTTTTACCATCTTTTGGCCATGATTTAACCCGGTTTTATCGAGTCTTTTTGGTATATTTCTAGTGTTTTAGAGTCTTGGCAGGTTCGTGTGTGAATGGAGCTTAATTGGTGATTATGGAGCATTTTGGAGCATCAAGAAAAGAAGAGCTGAAGTAGCGAGGACGGATTTTCAATTGCCGTCAGATTGGCGCGTCGATCGACGGAGGCACCTGTTTCGCGAAAGAAGAGGAATTTCCAATTCTGAAGATTTCCTTTTTACCCCAGAAGTTCCAGAAGTTAACAAATAAAGCCCAGCCCGAATCCTAGCCTATAAATACCTAGTTTTCTTTTAGTTTTCATGAAGCTTTCTTTTAATTAAAAGACCTAGAGTTTCAGAGAGATTGTGAGAGTTAGGGAGACAAGTTTTCAGACCATTCAGATTGCTTCGAACCCTTCTGTAATTCTTTCTTACTCTATTTTGATGCAGTATTATTCAGCTATTGTGATTTGCTTTGCATCCATGTCTGAGTAGTTTGCTTGTTAGGTTTAGGGTTTTTCAAAGGAATTAAGATGAATTGTTAGAATTGAATTCATGTTAGGATTATCTATTGGTTCTTCATCTAGATTGCTATAACCCTGATTTAGGATTGATCACCCTTAATTAGATATCTTAGGTTGATTAATTAGAAGCGGAAGCATCAATTGATAACCTGACCATAATCTTAGATGAGCAAAATCACCTATTCTCAAAGGAATTTGGTTTAAGGATTTTGTGAACAATTGAAACTTGAACTTTAATGCTTGCATAAATTGATTGATTTTACAAAGGAATTTGGATTTCTAGGGTTTATGCATAGATAATTAATTCAACGGAAGTCGTTTAATTTTACATTAGAGTTTCAAGTTCGAGAACGAATCTTCATTAAAATCCTGACAGTTTTATAATTCTACAATTTATTTTTACCTGCGAATTTCCCGAAAACCTAGCTTTTGTTTAATTGAATTCTTAAAACCAACAATCTTTCTTTGTTTTGAATTATTTCTTGCTTTTATTTTACTTTATTTGCTTAGCTCAATTCGAAGTCATATATCCTATCGTTTGATTTGACTCTCAGTGATTCGACCCCTACTACGACGACCTCTTAATTTGATAGAGTAGCTCAGGGTAAATTTGAGCATATCAACTCTACATCATGAAATGCATAGATCGTTTGAGATTAAGTATGAACTGAAAAGTGTTGTAGATAAAGTTGATATTGTTGCTAGTGCTCTTCAAGCTTTTCTTGGATCCACATGAAGCCAATTCCAAGTAATTGATTTTTTTTTTAAATTAACAATGCATCATGTTAAAATTGGTTATAGTGTGTTTTACTTTTAGATGGAAACATGATGATTAACATTCTTCAACAAACAATATCTAGGATATCAAATAACCTAGTAACGAATTTTTTTACAATATGTCATAGATCATGGATCTGCTTTTGAATCTCAATGCTTTAGCGCAAAACTAAAAACAAAACCAAAACATGTTTTATTATCCATAGATTGTATAATTTCCGGTCATAACTTCCAAGATACTGCAACAACAGAGCCATATATGGTATAGGTAATTTTTTTTTGATTGTTGTTCTTGTGACCTCTAATCATATTATCTAGGTAAGTAGTGTTAACAAAAGCAGGCAACAATTTGATATCTTCGTTGAAGAGGAATAGACAAATATGAGTCTATGAAGAAAAGTATAGTTACACACTATTATGAAATTGTATCTACCATATAGTTGGACTAACATTTATATTGGAATTTGGTTATTTGAAATTTTTATTTGGATTATTATTATAAAATTTAGTTAATCGGAATGTGTATATATATGATAATAACTAAAGCATAAAAATAATTTAAAACGAACACGTCGGTTACATAAATTGACTTAAACAATAAGAAGTTGGAAAATATTCACATGCTTAAGGTTGAAAATTTGATAATTCTAAACAAAGTATTGTTGATTGAAGAGAACTATTACGTGTGACATGTGGTTGTTACTATAGATGTTCAGAGAGACTTTGTTTTCTTTAAAAGTGTTACTTTGGCCCAATCCAACCTAATTTGGCTCCAGTAGATCCTTCATATACACCAGCAACCCAATAATTCTATTTATTTGAGAGTTGACAAGTATGATTTTCAAATGAAATACTCTTTTGTTTCTTTCCCTTCTTTACACACGACGAATTTAGTAATGTACATATATAAGTAAAATCAAAGGCTATAGAAATCAAAGGGCAAAAGGTTACAAAGAGATCATATGTAACAAGAACACATATAAGAGCTTTTACGTATGATGATCATGATGATGATGATGATCAACATGTCCATTTAGAAGTAGGGAAACAACTGAGGTAATGACACCATTTGCAATGTTTGTTCCCATTCTCTCCTTTGAAAAGCATCACTAATCCAACAGTTAACCCGACCAAAAGTAGAACCACCGCGACTACAAACAGAGCGTATTGGTACACACTATACTTGCGTTTGGTACACGAAATGTTGGTGCGGGAACATTCCCAACCGTACTGTGGTCGGACAAGGAGGACAAAACCGAGGCAGAATCCGGTTACAAACCCTCCAATATGTGCGAAATTGTCTACTCGAGGAAGCATGCCTAGTGCTTATCCATGGAAGACCAAAACACGAACCTCGCTTCTTAAGTATGTGTTAATGTTATCATATTTTCTAGAATATCAGTATGTCAACTTGTTGGATATTTCCAACTTTTGAAGAAGAAAAAGTATGAAGCCTCATAGTAAACTTCAACGTATAAGTACCTTAACCACATGGTCTTGAGAGTCTCTTTGGCCATGAAAGTCTCAAGCATATACTTGCATTTTTATTTAGAACATTCATTATTGTCTGACTTGCTAAATGTCACTTCTTTTTTTATAAGCTGATATTTTACCTCACCGCGAAAAAGTTGATCAGCCATGTTCCAGACAAGTATCAAGATCCTCTTATCTTCAGTTCATATAGTCTAATATGATATAGATGGGAAGTGAGTTCATCAAATCTTCAACATATCTTTGATTTTCTTAAGTAACCTGAAAAGTTTTAAAACAAAACTAATCAAACCAATGAACACACAAAGATCAGAATCTACTAATGCATGGTAAAATTTATTGACGTGTAGCGGCGGAATGAGCTTCGGTGTCGGAACTGGCTTCACCTAAGTCAAAATGGCAGTTTTCCTTGATAGTTTAGTTCAAGAACTTCTTTATAAGATGCACACTTTTTTCCAAAATTGATGGAAAACAGAGAATAATGCTTATTAACTCTGATAATTTTGTTTCTTGGACTTTATCAGATGGGAAGAAATAAATGGAGGAAACATAACTCGAACTCCTGGATTGCAATTTTTAAATGGATATCATGTTAGACTCAAGAAGAAATAGTTTTAGAGAAAATCTAGGAGAATCTGATGAACACAAATGTTGTTGATGGGCTTTTTTAATTAAAGCAGGCCCAAAATTTCAGTATAGCCCTTTAATGTTTCAAATGCATCAAGCGCTATTACAATTAAAAACATTGGTTAAGATGGAGAGAATTTGAACTCTAGGACAAAATTCTGTAACAAAACTACTAATCTTGATGCTGTTTTTGTGAGGTCCTAGGCAGATTCCATCCTATTAAAAAAAAAAGGGGGAATATAATGATGTAACTGAAAACATAATATCCAACGAATTATTTAAAGAGGTTATTTAAAGAAATATATAAACATTATGAATATGGTTCCCGAATATGGTTGAACCCAACTTTTATATATTAATCAATGACTTTAGGCGTTTTGCCTCTGAAGTTTTTATCTAGGCAAACAATTTTGACCGAATCTATAAAGGCTAACAAAAGAATGAAAAAGAACACATCGCGTTGTATTCTTCCAAACTTGTTTGTTGTGGAAAAAGAACATGCGCTTGTGGCTTGGAACCCTATACTAGGCAAACAAAACATAGCAGAAATCTAGAAATGCTGATAACACTTACACCCTTAAATTTTAAATTTTTTGCATAAGTATTAATACCAACAGCCACATGACTCCTTTTGAGCAACCACATGATTTCATAGTCAAATCTCCAATCTTAATCCTTCTTACATGTTGTGAAAGAAAAAGAATAAATAATAGTCATTGATATAAATGATACTAACAATAATATTAATTAAATATATTAGTTGAGAGAATTTGCATTCTATGACAAAATTCTCAGTAACAAAACTATTAATCTTGATGTTGTTTTTGTTAGGTCCTAGATAGATTCCAATCATATTTCGAAAAACAAAAAGAGATATAATGATGTAAATCCGAAGATTCCAAATCGAAATAAAAAGGAGAACCACAGTTTAGTTAATTTGACAACTTAAGATGAAAAAAATGGAGAAGTTTTGATATGACGCGGTTATCAATTGACACATTTCTATAAGAAGAATGATACATAAGAAGAATTCAATCGAAAATATAAAATCTAATTCTATTGCTAATTTACTATTTTTTTGTGTGGTAATACTACTACCTACTACAACTAATGTTTTTGTTTGATTGGATAATATTTTGTACAGTATCTTCACAGTTTCTGTAAAACTTAAAGAAATCACAATAATTCATGAATAAGTCCGATCTTTTTCAAAACAAAAAGAGAAGAAAAAAAAATGTTGACCGGTAAAAACCTTCCTTAAAACTTTGTAGCGATAACCGTCTAAATCTCAAAAAATGGAGAAGAAAAGATATAAAACAATGTAAAAAAAAAAACTTTGTTTTGTATTTGCCAACCCCTAAAACTTATTTAATATTACTTATAACCCCATATTCTCTTGTTTAACTAATACTTGCATTGCTACATAACTTGGTTTTTTGGTAGAAAGTTACATAACTTGTTTCTCAACCATATTAGTTAATAATATATTGTATGCGACTACACAATATCTATATATAATGAAGTAGAGTGTAAAACTGACCATACATGCCAAATTTCTATTCAAAATTATAACTTTATAATAAAAAATATCCGAATAATTAGTGTCTTAACTAAACTGGATCGAACAACTTCAATGTTTAATTATTTTTGTTTTTGAAGAAAAAAGGGTTGATATACCCTTCCAACTATATTTTTAGAATATATGCCTAACTAAAAACTCCACTGAATTTGGGAATTACTTTATTATAAACTTTTTTCTGTGATAATAAGTTAAATGGAATATTATTTATGAGTATCATTGATTGAACTATCAGTTATTTGTGAAGTGAAATGTTGCGAAATGCAAAAGGTAACAAGAAAACTTCCAAATTATGGATTCCTCTAAGAAGAATTTTTGAAATAAAAATTAACCCCACAAGAGTATTATACTCACATCACAACAGCTCACATAAGAGTAGCATGATACTACAAAAATTGAAATGGGGAATAAAGGAATACTGTAATTCTATTTATTTATTTGAGTAGTATGATTTATAAATGTAATACACTCTTTTGTTTCTTTCCCTTCTTTACACACCGCGAATTTAGTAATGTACATGTATAAGTAATCAAAGGCTAGAGAGATCAAAGGGCAAAAGGAAACAAAGAGATCATATGTAACAAGAACACATATAAGAACTTTTACGGTATAATGATGATGATGATCAACATGTCCATTTAGAAGTAGGGAAGCAACTGAGGTAATGACACCATTTGCAATGTTTGTTTCCATTCTCTCCTTTGAAAAGCATCACTAATCCAACAGTTAACCCAACCACAAGTACAACCACCGCGACTACAAACAGAGCGTACTGGTACACGCTATGCTTGCGTTTAGTACGCGAAGTGTTGGTGCGGGAACTTTCCCAACCGTACTGTGGTCGGACAAGGAGGATAAACCCGAGGCAGAATCCGGTCAAAAACCCTCCAATATGTGCGAAATTGTCTACTCGAGGAAGCATGCCTAGTGCTAAGTTGATTGCTATGATGAACAAAAGCGTGATCAAAGCAGCCGCCTGCAAATTAAACCCGTTAGAGACAGCACATAAATACCAAACCTAAACCTAACGAACTTGCTTCAAACCTAGTACAATGCTACATTTCGGGTACAAGTCTGGTTTAGCGGAAATGACAAAGGTACCTTGTTGGCATAGATAGTCCAATTGGTGAGAAGTTCCGATAACATTGCTCCAAGAAGACCAAAGAGAGCACCAGAGGCACCAACAGAGATACTTTCTTGAAGGAAAAGGGACGAAAGAATGCTTCCACCGAGACCCGATATCAAGTAGATAAGCCCAACTCTTACTGCACGGTAATATCCACACGATAACGATCAAATAACTCACTAGGCGGTTCGATAACGAAAAGAAGTCGAAAACTTGTTGGAGAAAGACTTACTGAATCCAAATTGCTGCTCAAGGCGGATACCAATAAAGATCAAACTCAACATATTTGTAAGTAGATGAATGATACCAGCGTGTAACCACATACAAGAGATAAGTCTCCATCCTTGATGTTCATGTACTACTTTCCTCCATTCCAATGCTCCCATTTTCTCCAATCTAAAACCAAATCAAAACACCAACCAAAGCAATCACACAAAGCCCTCAGAGAACCATTGCTACTGAAATTGACCATCCCAAATCCAACCATTCTAATTGGATCCACTAGTTGCTTGCTCTAAATCTAGAACAGAGAAGTCTTCAATACAAAATGTAATCAACCAACAAATTCTATCTACACTAAATGCATAATTAGAGAAGAAAAATGGAAACTTTGAGCAACCGACACAAGCTTGAGCTCAAATTCAATTGTTAGAAATAAAAATCAAGACTTTATAGAAACCCACAAGCTAAAAACTTACGTAGAAGAAGAAGGACCAAAGAGAGGATTCTCTTTAAGTGGTTGAAAAGAGAATCTACCAAGGAATCTAACAACACAAGCGTTATTAGGTCCAATGATTTTCTTAGGACAATCATTCACAAACATAACAGCTATAAACACAGCAAGATTCGCTACTACAATCGCAGGAATCAACCATGAAGTCCAATGAGTATCACCAGAAGAAGTCTCATCATAGAAATAGTTATTGTTGTTGTTGTTGTTGTGATTCTTCCCTCCTCTCTCCATATCTCTATTCGCCATTACTACTCTCTCTCTGTTTCTCTAAGGATCTATATAAAACTTTGAAACTTGGATTAAAGGATTCAAATACGAAATTTCAGGAGAAGTAGCTTAGAAGATGAAGAGATTAAGACAGAGTATCAGTATTTTAGGACAAAAGTCCCAAAGTTTGTAGTAACGTTTTATTATTAAAGAAAAAAAAAACGTAAGAGAATTTATTGTTTCGTTTTTATCTATAAAGAATGTGAATATATAATTTATTAGTGTCTTTCACAATCGATCTATCTTTTTTATTTTGTAGAAACCAATAAAGTAGAGAATAGAGATTTTGGTGGTGTGTCAATGGCGAGTTAGGCGGTGGTGCCAGCTCTTCTCTTTTTTTTTTTCTGAGTAAAAACAACTTCTTTTTTTTTTTCTGAGTAAAAACAACTTCTTCAACTTGATAATAGAGAACCTTAGGAACAAAGTTACAAGCTCATTACGAGCTAAACCTAAGAACACAACCAAACAAGGAAGGCTTACACAAGGCTGTACAAAGTAAGCCAAAACATCCATAAGCTCAAATTGACACTTATGGACCCAAAAATCAGACCACGCTTACGAAACAGAGGACGAGCGTTTCTCAGAGTCAAACAGGTCCCTTAACCAAGAAGGAGAACCCGTAGCCACATACGAATCCACCCTTTGATCCTTGGTGACACTCAGAGCAATAAGAAAGGCTCCTCTATTCGTTGATCTTACTTCGTTCTCAAACTTCCATTGAGAGAAGGCTTCAAGCTTAAAGCACACTTCGTCGGCTTGGTAAAGGAAGGAGGGCCAGGCACTTGGCCTAGAGATCTCACCAACCAGTTCCAAAGCTTCAGCTCCAAAAAGAATTTTATCTAACCTATGGGACTTAACACTGTCTAGAGCCCACAAGATACTATAGAGTTTCGCTTCTTCAAGAGAGCAAGTCTGAGAGAACCCCCTGCGACTATGGAGTACGACATTGCCTGATGAGTCACGCAAAACCCAAGCTGCACCACCTATCTTAGTCTCTGCACACCACGAAAAGCCTATGTTGCATTTAAGCCAGGGATCAGGAGGACGCTTCCACTTTAGCTTTGGCCTAAGGATAGGTGCAATTGTTCCTGCTGGAGGGGCTTGTGCACAGAACCAACCCTTTGCTTCCATCATGATCTTGGCAACTGTATCAGTGGCTAAGTAAACCTTTCCCTCAAAGAGAAGTGAGTTTCTATTCTTCCACAGGTACCACAGAACCCAAGGGAAACAACGTCTTAACTCTTCAGGGATCCGCTTATTCTCCTGGTTCCGCAACAGAGAGTAAAAATTTTCATACACAGATTCGCTATTAAACCCATCTTCTGGAAAGGGATAGGAGGAGAGAGCCCAAACCTGTCTCGCAAGAGCACAAGTGAACAGGGCATGATTTACTGATTCACCATCATTCCCACAAATCTGACATCTCATATCCACTTGCATACCTCTTGAAAGTAACACATCTGAAACCGGAGTAATGCCACTGAGGACTCTCCAAAGAAAGGCTTTGATCTTTGGAGCTGTTTTTAAAGACCACACTGCAGCTTTCAAATCATTGAGGTTAGGCTTCATTTCTGAGTCTTGAATTTTAGATCAGCTTTTGCTGAGGAAAAGGCGAGCCAGTAGCCTGATTTGACAGAGAAATTGCCACCCTTGTTGTGCTTCCAACTCCAGAAATCCTCCTTCCAAGCTACAGGTTGGTGCTTCTTGATCAACTCCACATCTGCATCAAAGAACAAGTCAGCCAGCTTGTTGTTGTCCCATCTTCTGCACCTAGCATCAATAAGATCAGACACCCTAACGTTGAGGTTGATTGTGTCATTTTTGATCAGAGGAGATCTTCCTCCATTGCCAAGAATCCAAGGATCAATCCAAACAAGCAGGGATTTTCCATTTCCAACTCTTCTTTGAAGTCCTCTTACCAGGAGCTCTCTACCAAAAAGAATGCTACGCCAAGCATAGGATGGCCTAGACCCTTCCGTTGCCTTCAGAAAATCTGTGCTATCAAAGTATCTGGCCTTGAGAACTTTAGAGAACAAAGAATTTGGGAATTGAAGAATTCTCCAAGCTTGCTTGGCTAACATCGCTTGGTTGAAACACTAAATGTCCCTGAAACCTAGACCCCCTTGATCTTTGCCCAGACACAGTTTTTCCCATCGCATCCAATGTATCTTCCTCTTGTGTTCCTGAGAATTCCACCAGAAGCTAGCCACTGCTTTAGTAATGTTCTCACAAGTGTACTGAGGAAGCTTGAAACATGACATTGCATAGACAGGGAGAGCTAAAGCCACTGCTTTAATAAGCACCTCCTTTCCACCTAGAGATAGGGTCCTATCAAACCATCCTGATAACCTTTTCTTTAGCTTCTCTTGGATGTAAGCTAGGAGATCCTTCTTTGAGCCACTGAAACATTCTGGCAGCCCTAGGTACTTGCCCGCTCCGCCTTCATTCTCAATGCCAGTTAACCTCTGAACCCCCAGCTTGATCAGAGGATCAACTTGAGCCCCAAAGGTAATAGCAGATTTAGCCGGGTTGACTACCTGTCCAGTTGCTTCACCATAGACTGACAAGATCCTAGTTAACTCCCTGCATTGATTCAAATCAGCTCTACAAACAAACAAACTGTCATCTGCAAACAAAAGATGGTTGATGGAGGGACCCGAAGGGGAAAAATGAATCCCAGTTAACAGACTCCTTTTCTCAGCCTGGTGCAACAAGTGAGAGAGGCCTTCAGTACAGAGCACAAAGAGAAAGGGTGAGAGAGGATCTCCCTGTCTTAGGCCTCTGGACGGGCTGATCATGCCATAAGGCTGGTCATTGATTAAAACTGAAAAGGTGACAGAAGTCACACAAGTCATGATCCACTGCACCCAAGTAGAATGAAACCCTAAGGCTGTGAGAAGAGCCTTTAAGTAACTCCACTCAACTCTATCAAAGACCTTGGACATGTCAGTTTTGAAGGCCATGTTCTCCATAGCAATGGTTGGATGAGTCCTGAGAGAATGAACTATCTCATGAGCCACAATGATATTGTCTGAGATCAGCCGGTCAGACACAAAGGCTGATTGAGTATTGGAGACAATCTTGGTCAGAATAGGCTGGAGACGTCTGACCAATATCTTGGCAAGGATTTTGTACATGACTGTACATAGGCTGATAGGCCTCAGGTCTGCCATTCTGAAAGGCTTGTCTATCTTTGGAAGAAGACAAATCTGAGTATAGTTCCACTCTGTTGGGAAGTGACCTGAGGAGAAGAAGCTTTGAACCTCCTGAGTAACTTAAGCACCAACCACCTCCCAGTATTTTTGATAGAAAAGACCTGTCATTCCATCAGAGCCTGGAGCACTAGATGGTTTGATGGAGAAAACAGCCTCTCTTATCTCCTCTTTTGTCACTGGTTGGACTAGCTTCTCATTCTTCGAATTAGTTACCCTTGACTGAAGATCTTGGAACAGAAGTTGAAAACCTTGAGAATGAGAGGTTCTATAAAGATGAGAGAAGTATGCCACCGCTACTTCTCCCTTAGAAGCTTCTGATTTCTGCATGTTCCCATGGATATCCACAAGTTTGTCAATCCTCTTTTTGTTCCTGTTTGCTTTAACCGATTCATTGAAAAACTTGGTGTTGCGGTCCCCTTCAACCACCCATTTGTCCCGACTCCTTTGGCTCCAATACTTCTCTTCCTCCCTGTAAGCCCCAATGAGCTCATGTTTCAGTGACCTGGTTAGTTGAAGGGAGGGTTTATCTGCAGATTGTTGCTCCTCCAAAGCTGCCTGCAGGTGATGAATCTTCTCCAGTGAATTCAGATTATTTTGCTTCTTCCACTGACTCAATGCTCTTCGTACTCCACGCAGCCTACTTGAAACGTCTGACCCCTGAGACCAAGCACGCTGAATTGCCTCCTTGACAAAGGGTTGGTCAAGAAAGCGCTTATCAAACCGGAAGCTCCCATGATAAGTGTCAGATGAAGAAAGCAACTTTAACAGTACAGGCCTATGATCTGAACCTCTCTTAGCCAAAAGGACTTGATTGCAGGCTGGGAATAGTTTGAGCCATTCCTTGTTTACAAACCCTCTATCCAATTTGCACTGAATCCAGAGTTTGTGCCTCCAACCACCCCATGTAAAGCTGTTTCCTGAACTTGGAAGACTTAGCATCTGGCAATCTCTAATCATATCAGCAAAGGCTTCAAAGAACTTGTCATTTTTCAGAGGACCACCTATCTTCTCACTATTGTTAAGGATGTCGTTGAAATCTCCCACCATACACCAAGCCTCCTTTCTATTACACCCCAGACGGGTTATTCTTTCCCACACAATGTGTCTTACTTGCTGCGAAGGCTCACCATATACACAAGATAAGAAAAAACTGACCTGACCAAACTGAACTTGGAGATCCAAAAGATTTTTATCCGCAAATAGAAATAAAATATCAATACTATCCTTCCAGAATAAGGCTAGACCACCACTTCTCCCTCTTGGTTCCACTGTATAGATCCTATCATACCCTAGCCATTCCTGAAGGTCCACCAAAAAATCTCTCTTATGCATAGTCTCCATAAGAAATAAAATATCAGGGAAATGTTCTTTCCGCATTTCCCTGATCCTAGGAATTGTCAGGTCATCGTATCCACATAGACCTTGACAATTCCAGCTCAAAATGCTCATTAGCACTTGGACAGTCCCTCATTTGGGACCATCTCTGGCTTTTGGCGCCTAGCACCAGACTGACCATCCGTCAATTCTTCAACCGCTCGTCTCTTAGTACCACTTCCACCCTCTGAGCCCAAACACAAATCCTCTTTTGCAATCATCAGACTAGTGTCTCTTGGCTTGAGTCTTCTCTTACTCTTATAAGGTCTTTTCCTAGCTTTCTTTCCTTTCATTTTGGTCCCGGAAGGGCCAGCATCAAAGAAGCCAGACCCTTTTCCCGTAGAACCAATAGAGAAGGAGCCTAGGCCATACCTGCCATCCAAGTCTTCACTCACCGTAACCTTAGACTCTGGATTCCAAAGCATTGCCTTACCAGCTTGAACTGCATCTGTGAGGACCAAAGAGTCCTTGATCGACTTTTCAATCCATTGAGACGAGGATTGCGCTGAGTCATACTCAAAGACTGGACCCTTTTCCTTGTTAAGATCCCGAGAGATTAAGGGAGCCTGCTCAAGCCTAAGCATGGTTCTGGAGGTAAGTGGATCCTTCTCAGCTTCCAGAACCATCTTCTTCGCTCTTTCTTCTCTGATGAGCTTAGGATCTCCATTGTCCACCAACAAATACTGTCTAATATTCTGTAAAACTTCTTCTGCAATTCTGCGCCTCCCAGTTAGAGGGTCTACTCCCACTTGTTCCTCTGTTAGCACTCCAAAAAGAGGGTCAGTCTCCTTGATGTACTTCAGAGGGGTTAACAACTTTTGAACTTCACCTCTAGCCCTTTTCTCCAACTTCAGGTCAGTCGCTTTTTTCATCAGATCAGGGCAGTTTTCTCTGTCATGAGTCAACTTTTGACATTCGAAACACCTTTTCTGGATCCTCTCATAATCAAAGAGAACATTGGCAAGGACACCATGAGGGAAGGTGATCTCTTTAGATCTGTTGAGAGCTTTGGAAACATTGAACCTCACTTTGACCCTGACAAAATCTTGAGTTCTCACTTTGGTTGAGTCGAAAATAACTTCTTTAACTTGACCTAATTTTTCACCCACCCATTCATAAGCTGTGGCCGTTTGATTGTTCTCCGGAACTCCACGAATTCTTACCCACAGAGGGATGAACTGCAGGTAGTCCGGTGGAGGATTAGCCACCCATCTCTCCAAGACCAAGGTCCATTCATTGTAGGTGTACACCCCTTTATTCAGTATCTCTTCTAGATCATGCTCATAAGTGAAGAAAAACTGGAATTTCTCCTTCGAAAGAGCTACACCTCTGACTCTTTCATATTTCTGCCATTTTCTAGGCATATCCAAGATTAAGCTCGCCATCTTAACCCCACCTGGGTTAAGCACACGACCTATCAGGCTATTGACATTATCCACCGCTGAGGAAAACTCCGGTAAGTCCGGCATGACGCAGGGACCATCTTCGTCTTCCTCAAGGTTCATATTAGCCAGATTAGCTACCTCCTCATCCACAATAGTCTCCATCAAGAACCCGAACTTCAGAGCTTAAGATTTCCAGATAAGAGGAAAGCTAAGAACACAACAACGAACCCTAAAAACCCAACTCGATTTCACTGAGACACTATTAGAAAGCACTATAACTGGAAAGAAAATCTTGGTGGAATACGTTTTTCTTGTCTGAAGCTCACTTTTTACCTAGAGCAAAGACTCTAGATGAAAGAGAGAGTCCTAAGCTCAAAAGAGAGAGTTAATGACGTTTAAAGCTCTCCTGAGTAAAAACAACTCAAAAAATAGAAAATCAAATGTGAAAATTAACAGGATATAAAAAGTTTGTATAGAGTGTAATTCACTTATTTGGTTTTAAATATAGTAGTGTTTGTATTTTAAACATTTTCTTATACTGCAATGGTTCTATTTCTATTTTCTATGGTTATTTTGCTATAAATTTGTTTTTTTAATATATATATTTAAAAGGTTGTTAAATATTGGTGAAATTTGTTAGCATCAATATTGGTGATATTTGTTAGGTATCACTTAAGTAATTGGATTATTAATTATTATTTGGATATTAATGAAGCCAAATTTGTATCATTTAAGTGATCTGAAATGAACAATGAACATGGGTACGTGTCAGCGTTTTAGTGGCCCGTGTTTCTTTGATTTTTTTTTTTTTTTTTAAATAAATTAGTTTGTTTTTCGTATGAACTTTTATCACCAATAAACATAAAAAATAGAAGTATCAGATTGAGTCTTAACTAACAGAATTAATACTAAATAATGTTAGTGATACTCAAAACAGCATCGCCAATAATGTAGTCCTAATTAAAAACATAAAGACGTTTCTTCTTCTTATAGTAGGTTGTTCTAGAAAATTATTACTCTAGTCGCTTTGAGTATCTATGTGAAATATTGTGTTGTGTTTGGTTTCTAGTGATACATGAATTTTTTTATTAAAATTTTGGCAAATGACGACTAGCTTTTTTTCTTAAGAAAATAGTTTAAGCCACTTTAATGGTGTCAAATTACTATAAAAATAAGTCACTTTAGATGTCGATAATCGATAAACGTTTTTGATTATATTATTGTTTTTGTTTGAGGTAATCCGAAAATTTGTATAAACAACTCGTATTGTATGTCTCATAGTGTTTCTATTTGTTTATGGACCTTATGGTTAATACTGTAAAAAGGAGGGTTAAGTTACTACGGTGACGCATCTATTATCTTACAAAAATAATACTATCTTTCTAGTTTTGGTGCATTATATTACCGGATGAAAAACTAAACAAAATGTTTTGAATCTTTTTTTTCTTCTCTTCCACAATCACAAACAACACTTGTTTTGGTTTATCGTATAAATGAAAATACATTAGCAATTTAGCATTCACATCTAAGGCTATCTATAATGAAAGGGGTTGAAAAAAAATCATTCAACCGTTGAACAAGTATAATATTAAATTGAATTATATTGTTGAAAAATATGTAGATTGTTTTGATTGAATTTATTCAACTGAATGAATTTGAGTAAAAGACAAACATGTGGCACGTAGTGATTGGAAGCATAAGTTTTGGATTGAAAAGAGAGAAGGATTGGGACACACGTTCGGCTCGATTAATTTTGGAACCTTGCTTGATTAATTTTGAAAAATTTGGAAAATGGAATTTGATGGTGGTAAAATGTAACGAATCTCGGAAAGTAATCAAGCAAGGTTTCAAAACTATTGAGCTTTGTTGCAAAGGCCAACAGTTTTGGTGTCAAAATAATTTGAAATAATTCATGTGGTGATTGTCGATGTGGTCCAAGGGAAGCTCTTGAGAGGTTTGTTATCTCTTCATAATCATAATTAGTTTCAAGTCTCACTCATATAAAATGTTGAGGGTTTTGTTACCTCTTAAGGCAAGATCCAAAATGTTGAGGGTTTTGTTACCTCTTAAGGCAAGATCCAAAATATTGCTAGGAAAACAATATATATATTTAGTTGTCGTTTCTAACTTTCTAGATTCTCAAAATGTTGTTAGGAAAACAATCCAAAATACTCTTAGGGAAACAATTTATATACATGAAAACAGTTATATAAAGACAAACAATTTATCTTTAATAAATTATGGGAAAAAGACATTTGACGCTAAAAAGATAGCCGAGAACGCCATAGAGAGTCGACATAGGAACATAATATAGTTAATGGTCTCCTCATTTTACCCACATCTAGGACAACTTTTTGTTTCCATGTCTAAAAACCAATCTCTATTTCACGACCTCTATGTTCCGTAGTACAAAATTTAGTTCCATATCAAATTCCATTGTACCATGCATCCCTATACCCATATTTAATAGATTACCAAGCCCAATTTAGAAGAATGACAGCATAAGCTATTCTCACGAGGCCTGGCTTTCGATTTTGTATCCAGGATTAAAAGATATCGGCCCAAATAATAAACTCTCAAAGAAAGTTTATATGACTTTATTACCGGATCAAAGAGATTGGAAACCTACAAAAGGATCATTGTTAGCAAAAACTGTTTGTAGCTAGTCTTATATCATATAAGAACCCTATCTCCGACCAAATTAGTGTTTGATGTTTTGAACGTTGCATTCGTTTATCAAGCAATTTTTTGGAAGCCTTAATACTCTTAAGTCTTGTCACTAAAGAGTAATTATGATCAAGCCACGCCAAAAGTGTTTATCTAACAATTTCCAATCAAACTCTTCAAAATATCGAAAACTCAGGCACTCCTAATATTTCAAAAAGCATAATCTAGCAATTATATAACTTTGATTAATACTTTGATTAATGATTTTTTAAGAATGATGATGGTAAATTCGTTGTCCTAAATAATATATTAGGATTCTTTTTCTTTTTTTTTAATTCCAAACGACATATTGGGATTCCTATGAAATAGATAAAATTTACAAACTAATTTTTTTAACATTTGATTATCAGATAATCTATTACATCAGCCCTAGATATATTCGATCTATCTGCAACCTATGTGATTAAGGTAAACAACTTCCATAAATGCCTCCATGATGCAACTCTCCATGTACGACATCTCCTATGATGGATAAATCTCCCCGACGAACTGCTCTGCATGTACGACATCTCCCATGATGGACATGGTCGTACATGGTCTCCATGAACGATGGAACCTCCGAAAAACTTTGTCTCCATTAATCTGTAAAAAATTGTATTGTATGGGATTCAAACCCCAGACCTGGTGTAAAAGCCTTTAAACTCTTGACTATTGGGGCAAGGGGCTTCCACAGTTTACAAACTAATTAATGCACACTTTAGCTTTGTGACATTTGATTAAAAACGACATTTTTCCTATTTCAGCATATTGTCGATTTGCCAAAACGGCAACTGCTAACGAAATTTTACCATCGCTATCGTATTATTAACGAAAACTTAACGATTTACCTGAAATTGCCAAGTCAATGAAAGTAAACTATTTTCTTAAAAAGTCAACCAAAGTTTTAGGATTTAAATGACATTTTGATAGTTGAGAATTTTTTCTTCCCGACATTTTCTCATTATATATTGGGGGTGGTGAGAGATCCGGCAAATGCCCATATAATATTTTAAATAGTTATGTTATATAAAAAAAATTCAACTGCTCAAATAGCTGAATCTCCCTTATGCACATGGTTCAACTAATTATGTCAATATAAATATAGTTATGAAATATATGTCAACTAATTATGTCAACTAATTCATTTCCGAACTACGATTCATGGATGATGCCATTTTTCGTTGACAATTTTTGGGATAAAAATCGTTGACAATATGATAATATAACTATTATGCTGTATGTCTCATTTGATGACATTACTAGCTAGCGAAACCATACAGATTTGCATATAAATATTGTGGGAGACATCATACATTATTATACTTATTTTTTTATTAACGCAAAGTATCAGACATTATAATAGTTGGTCCAATGGATATGATATGCTTTCGGATAGGATTTGCTCCATACTTGCAGTCGAAAACAAAATGTGCAATTAATAAGGTTTAGAAGACCACATTTGTTTATGATATTTTAAATTTATTTATGTGTCATACAAATATGCACTACAAGAACATACAAAAACATTAAATATTTGGTTCTGGCGAGTTATTGGCAATTTCAACATCAGTAAGGTATATAACTAGTACTAGGGTAGTATCCGTGCTTTTGCACTGGTTTAATTGTAAGCAGTAAGTTAATTAAATATTTATTATCTTATTTGTAGATATGTTAACGACAATTTGGTATCATTCATATGTTAAAAAAATTGGTATCATTTAGTTTTTGAAATTTAACCGATAACTAATAGATATTATTGATTATTATGCATTATATCTTCTAAGTATAGTTTTAGATTTATTTGATTGATCATAACTAAACAAATATCTTTAAAATAAAAGAGATGGTAAAATTTGAACTTGTCAATCATATTTAATATATTTTTTATTCGGGTAATTTGGATACCTTTATAGATTTTATTTTCATTTCCAAAACTTTCGGAATCTAATCAAATATAATTTAGTAATAGTAGACTACGATATTTTTGGTAATGATTACTTAATTTTGTCACAAGTATCAAAAACTCAAGATCCAATAATATATAATAATGTCTTTATTTGTTTAGACTTTTTTAATTTTATTTTTAAAAAATTTCAACATTTCGTAAGAATATATAAGGTTGGATAAATTTTGTTAACTATGTTTAGCAATTTATTATTCATTAGAGTCTGTAATGTGTTCGGCAATGAAATTAAATGTAATTGAAATAAGTATAGCAAGTAGAATAGTATTTGGCAAATGGAATAGTAAGTGATTAAAGAATATACATTTGTTTGAGTATAAAAATAAATTATTTTGGAGTGTTTGATTAAAAGTATATTAGGAATTAGTAATAGTTTTATTTAATTAAATAAAAATATGAGAAAAAGGGAGAGCTTGACAGCTTCTCCTTTAATATATAGAGGATATTTATTGGGATGATTTTGTTTGAAAAATATAGAAAAACTTGTTAGTGTCATTTAATTTAATTTTATTATAAACATATATAAAGTCTAAATGAAAACGAATGTATATATTTTTTGTTTCGCTTAATATAAAATACTTTCCACAAGTTTGAAATTTTCGTATATTTTGGGAAACGTACTGTTCAATAGTTGACGAATATATATTTACATCGATGAAATAGTATATCATCTATAAAATGTGAACGTTGGAACCAACTTTCTCTTACCAATAATACCTTTCTTATCTATCTCCCTCAATTTTACAATCAATAACAACACCAATGGCAAACCATCTGCAAGATCCCTTAACCACTTCCTCTAAACCAAGTCTAATCAAAGAAGAGGAACAACTTGACGAAGAAAAGGTGAGCTTGCAAGCAGAGAGGCTCGTGAACACTATGGCCTTCCCAATGGTTCTCAAAGCCGCCTTGGAGCTTGGTGTCATCGACACGATCGCTGCGGTAGATGAAGGTGTGTGGCTCTCGGCTTCCGAGATTGCACTTCGTCTTCCAACCAAACCTACCAATCCAGAGGCAGCAGTTTTGTTGGACCGCATGCTAGTTTTACTAGCCAGTCACTCAATCTTGAAGCACCATATGGTTGAAAACAAAGAAACCGGAAAGACCGAGAGGGAATATGCAGCTGGACCGGTTTGCGCTTTTTTCTTGAACGGTGGAGATGGCTCGGGTTCTCTCGCGTCTCTATTCATGATAAACCTAAGCGAAGTCTATTTCAAGGCTTGGTACGTACTTCCTAATTATTCACCAAAAAGCAAATTCAGTAGTTGGTAATCGATCAATTATAGTAACCCATTTTTTTGGTTAATAATCTTTATAAGTTATAAGTTAACCGGTTTACAACAAAACGTTTTTCTATAAATACAGTAAAAACTCTATAAAGTAATACTTGATAAAGTAATAAACTCGATAAAATAATAAATTTTGCCAATTTCGAATCGGGACAGTGCAAAATTTAACACAAATCGATAAGATAATAAGATAATAAATTTTTCAAAAGTCCTATACAAATATATGGTCTCATTAAGAACATAAAATAATAACTGTTATATTTTTTATTTATTTAATAGTAAGTGATGTTTTCGGATAAACAAATTGTTTCAAACTATATTATATTTTCAACTTCTAGCAAAAAAATAATTAATTTTTTTATTGTTTTTAACCATTGATATTCTGTACATTATTTTATAAGTAGTTAAATTGTGTTTTATTATGAATATATCAATTAAGTTTTTTTATATTTATTTCAAGCATTACTCATAAAGTAATAATTCTATAAAGAAATAAATTTTTGTGGTCTCAATATTATTACTTTATAGAGTTTTTACTGTATATGTATTATATATAAATCGTAGTTTTAACTAAAGTAGTATACAACAAAATTTTCTATAAATATAGGAACGTCAACTAACAATTGATGAAACTTGTTTTCATAGGACACATCTCAAAGATGTGATATTAGAAGGAAAGGATGCATTCAGCTCTGCTCATGGCATGAGATTTTTCGAATACATTAGTCCAAACAAACGATTCGCTGAAAGTTTTAATCAGGCAATGTCAGGAGCTTCCACATTAACGATGAAGAAGGTTTTAGAAGTTTACAAAGGTTTCGAAGATGTACATACTTTGGTGGATGTGGGAGGAGGAAATGGAACAGTTATGGGCCTAGTAACTTCCAAGTATCCTCATATTAAAGGCATCAATTTCGATCTAGCCTCTGTTATAGCCAATGCTCCTCCTTGTCCAGGTATAATACTTTTCTTTGGGGTCAAAAATCCAGGTATAATCCTAAGCGGTAAAATTAATAAGTTGTATTGTGAAGTGCTATAGTTTTGGTACTTATGACTCTTAAAATAGTTTTGTTCGTTTTGCTCAATTGACTGAAAATCAGTTGTATATAGGAGTCAAGCATGTCTCAGGAGATATGTTTATAGAAATTCCAAAAGGCGATGCTATCTTCATGAAAGTAAGTTCTATATATACTCTTTTTGATGGAAAAGTTAATTTTATCATTACCAAATATATATTTCAGTGTTGATCATATATTAACTACAATAAAATTGATAAAAATGATGACAGTGGATACTACATGATTGGAATGATGAAGACTGTGTAAAGATTTTAAAAAATTGTTGGAAAAGTCTACATGGAAAAGGAAAAGTGATAATCGTCGATATGATTACGCCAATAGAATCAATGATCAACGACGATTCTTCTAAAATTGTGTTCGCCAAAGACATGGTGATGCTAACACAATTCTCGGGTGGTAAGGAGAAGTCTCTTTCCCAACTTAAGACTCTGGCTTTTGATTCAGGGTTTCGTCGTTGTGAAATCATTTGTCGTGCTTTTTCATATTATGTTATCGAATTCCGCAAATGAACTCATACTTTTAACTACGAATCATAGAGAAAAACTATGAATCATCTCCTACAAGTGGAAACTATACATAGATTAAAAGCCTGGTATCTATAAAGCTTTGGCTGTCTTTCTTTTTCAAGATTGTGTCAACGAGGTGAAATAATTCCTGATCAATGTGAAAATCAGTTTTGCACTAACATTAAAAGAAAATAAGAAATCTTCTCTGACATTCATCATATCCAGGAGTATATGAACGAGCATAAAGTTTGGAAAATAAATCTTCAAAACCTCTAATTCTGCCAATTTAATAAAAAAATATATATATATAGTCGGCAAAAATATTTTATTAAATAGTTTTAGAAATGCAAATATAGTTCTGAACTTTCGTACCACGAGGTCCACGAGTGACGGGCATCACTGATTTTTTTGCTAATGTTTTATCGATGGAGTTATATAATAATTTAAATAATAGTTGATCCACCGGATATGTGTATCCTTTTGGATGGAATTTGTCCACACCTTTAGTTAGATGTGTCCTCACAAAATACAAAATTCTTCAATAATGTACTGACCGGAAAATTTACAAAAACTTATTAGAAATCAAATTTGAAAGAAATAGTTCGCAATAAATCTAGTTGAGAAGACCAAATTTTTATGACAAGAAATGATTATAATTTGATTGAATTGCCATATACTACAAAAGTCATCCAGATCATTCAAAAAGAGACTGTGCCAATTATTTGGTGATCAATTGTCATTTTTCTATTCATTGGACTCAAGAGCACATGATTAGAGTATATAGTTGCAAGAAAATAAATTCAAATGATTATAGGTTTACTGAAACTACATTGCTAATAACTTTTTTTTTAAAACGTTTGAATTTATTATTTTGTTGCTAATAACTATGTTTAAACGTTCGAATATTGGCTCTTTGGTTTGCCTTTAAAAAAAAATTGGGTCTGGAGGTTTGGCTTGAGCTAATTAATGGCTTTTTGGAAGACTCTAATAGTGTGCATAGTGATTTGAAAACATATTGTTATATAACTTTAAAATTCTACCATGACCATGAAGAAAATTTTAGAAGTTTATAAGGGATTCGAAGATGTAAACACTTTGGTATATGTGGGAGGCGGAGCTGGAACCATTATAGGTCTAGTGACTTCCAAGTATACTCGTATCAAAGACATCAATTTTGATCAAGCCTCGGTTTTAACTCATGCTTCCCCTTAACCAGGTACAATTACACTAACAAATCAAATGAACAATTTGTATTTGAAAGTCCTAGTTCTGATAGCTATCTTCTAAAAAATTATAATTACTTATAAACACAGGCTATATATATAGAAGTAGAACATGTTTCATGAGATTTGTTTACAGAAATTCTAAAAAGATTCGCTATATTCATGAAAGTAAGTAAATATATAAAAAGTTTTATCACTAAAAGTACATACTCCCTCTATTTCATATTAGTTGTCATTCTACGATTATTGTTTTATTTCAAATTAGTTGTCATTTCATATTTTCAATACAAATTTATGATTAATTTTCCACTTTTATCCTTAATCTTTTAACTAATTAAATCCACATATCAAACAAAAGAACACATTAATTAGGGGTAAAACAGAAATTTTAAATGTTTTCTTAATTTATGTGAAATCTCCTAGAACGACAACTAATATGAAACGGAGGGAGTATATAACTTCATGTTCAAACATAAATTAACTACAAATTAAAAAGGATAACATGACAGATATTACATGATTAGACTGATGAAGATTGTGTAAAAATTCTAAAAAATTGTTGAAAAAGTCTTTCATAAAGAGAAAAAACGATAGTAGTCGAAATGATTACACCAGTGAAACCAAAGATCAACGACTTTGCTTCTAACATTGTGTTTGCCATGGACATGCTTATGTTAACACAATCATCGGGTGGTAAAGAGAGGTCCCCAAATCGAGACTCTAGCATATTAATCAGGATTTCTTCGTTGTGAAATAACATGTCATGTCTACTCGTATTGTGTTATTGAATTCCACCAATAGATTCCAAATTTTATCACCATCATCCCATAAATATGGAGACTCCACTTGTAAAATCTCGGTATTTCACATATATGTATACAAATAAATAAGGTTTGAGGAACTGCCGACCCAAAAAATTCTTGATAAGCTTCATTTCTATTGTATGTGATATGGTTTGTGTATTGGGTTGTTTTTATTTCTCAAGATTGTGGTAATTGTTTTAGTCTCAACAAGGTTTTGACATGTTTGGTGTATTTGTATTATTGAGAAAAACTTTGACAAAAAAAAGAGGTAAAAAGCAGTGAAATCACAAGTGTTTAACCATTTTTAATTTGGGGGAATTGCAAAACTGCCACGTCTGAATTACCACTGTGAAAAAATGACACGCCCAAAACACTGTTCACAAATATGCCACGAATTTCGTCCTTTTGGACGAAATTACCCTGGCAGAAACAAGGAGATTTAAAAAAAAAATCATTTTCAGATTTTTCTCTTCTTCTCTCTTCTTCTCTCTTCTCTTTCTTTTTCTTCTCTTTCTCTCTTCTTCTATTTCTCTACAACAACAATGGAGATCTCAAGATCTCTTTCCATCTCTTTTCTTCTCTCTTCTCTTTCCTTCTCTATCTCATCTTTCTCTGCATCAATGAAGATCCCTCTCTCTTTTTCGTGAAATTGAAGAAGCCAAAACAAATATCTCTTTCTCTCTCTCTCATATAGATCTAGATCTGATTTTGTGAGTTTTGTTGTAAATCTAGGTTTATTTTATTTGTGTTTTCTTCTCTATGAGGTTGAAAAAGGCAAAAAAATCTAGATCTAGATTCGATTTTGTCAAATTTTGTTGAAAATTTGGGTTTATTTGATTTATGCCTCTTTCTCTATGAGGTTGAAGAAGACAACAAATTCAGATCTAGATCCGGATTTTGTCATTTTTTGTTGTAAATTTGGTTTTATTTGGTTTATTTTGAAAATATGAGTTTTTAATTCGATTGGTTAGAAATCTTAGATTTTATTCAATTAGGGTTCAAGATCTGATTTTTTACTGGGTTTAGACGTTTTTACTGGTATCTGATTCGATTAGGGTTCAAGATCTGATTCGATTGTATATTATAAGGTTTTTGTAAGGTTTATAAGGTATTTAAAAATTGATTTATAAAATTGTATATTATAAGGTTTTTGTAAGGATTATAAGGTATTTAAAAATTGATTTATGAAATTGTATAATATAAGGTTTTTGTAAGGATTATAAGGTATTTAAAAGGTTTTATTAGTTGATTTTCATTTTTTTGCCAAACACGACTTTAAATGAATTCTATATTATAAGGTTTTTGCAAAGTTTATAAGGTATTTAAAAAGGTTGTATTAGTTGATTCTCACTGTTTCGCCAAACAGAACTTCAAATGGTTTAAAAAATCGATCTATAAAATTGTATATTATAAGGTTCTTGTAAGGTTTATAAGGTATTTAAAAATTGATCTATAAAATTGTATATTATAAGGTTTTTGTAAGGATTATAAGGTATTTAAAAGGTTTTATTAGTTGATTTTCATTGTTTTGCCAAACACGACTTTAAATGAATTCTATATTATAAGGTTTTTGTAAAGTTTATAAGGTATTTAAAAGGTTGTATTAGTTGATTCTCATTGTTTCGCCAAACAGGACTTCAAATGGTTTTAAAAATCGATCTTTAAAATTGTATATTATAAGGTTCTTGTAAGGTTTATAAGGTATTTAAAAATTGATCTATAAAATTGTATATTATAAAGTTTTGTAAGGATTATAAGGTATTTAAAAGGTTCCAACTACAAGACATGTTGTAAGGTTTATAAGGTTTTTGTAAGGATTATAAGGTTCCAACTACAAGACATATTTTAATGATAATTTTTTTATTTTTCTTCAAATAATGGCATAACTGTAATATTGTGTTTCTTTTTCCTCCACTACCTATCCCTCTGAAACCTAATTTGCTGCAGCCACCTCTTTTTTTTTCCTCCACCTCGTTCTTCACATGAATTACTTTAATTTGACAGATCTTTCTTATGGAATCATATAGAACAACGAGATTAAGATCTCAATCTGAGATCGAGAACGAATATGGAGAAATCAGAAATCTGAGATGAAGAAATCAAAGATCGAAGATCTGAGATGAAGAAATCAAAGATCGGATGTCCTAGATGGAGGAATCAAACATCGATGTAGAGATTTTGGGTGAGAGATGAACAGATCTGAGAAAGAAAGAGAAAATTTGTAGAGAGAGAGGATGAACAAGAGAGAGAAAAAAAACAGAATGAAAAAAAAATGAGCGTGAGAGAAAAAACTTATTTTATCATTAAGGGTAATATGAGAATATAAAAAAAGGCTGTGACATTTTTGTGAATGTGTAATTGGCTGTGGCATAATTGAAAAGTGGCATCCTAAAAATAGCATTTTTCAAATTTCTCTTTTAATTTTAACAATCAAAACATATTTTTTTTTGTAATATCAAAAATGGTTAGGATTAAGATTCAAAGATAATAGTCTGAAAACAATGAAGTTACAAGGGGGGCGCTTGGTAATGACTTTTACTTTATACTTAGCTGTAAACTTTTGGCTGTAAAGATTTTGGCGGTTAGTGCTTTGAGTGTTATCTTAAATTTTAATAAAAGTCGAAACTGTGACTGTTAATTTAATAATTATTTATAAAAAAAATTGTAAATAAAAATAAATCTGAGAAAAATATATTAATAAATACATTTTTAGATTTTTTTTTCATTCAATTTGCATTTTTTTTTTTCATCATTTTGCAAAATTTTGATAATTTATTGATTTATATAAAAATGGATCTCAAAAGAATAGAAAAAAAGATAATAATTAGTCAATCAATGTTTTTGAGTTTTAAAGTTATTTATAAATTTTAAAAGAGTTTAAATGATTTTTGAAAAAGAAGAGAGATAATAAAACATTTAAAACTATTTATTTTTAACTTAAAACCACTCTAACGAGGCTTTAGAAAAAAGTACGAATGAAAGACAAAAAAAATAAAAGAAAAGCTTTGAAGACTTTAAAATCTTTTAAGATAATAAATCATGCTTGGCAAAAACATGTCTTTAAAGGCTTTCAATATTTTTAAAAACTTAAAAACACCTTACCAAGCAGCCCCAAGATCTATCCGAACTATGATCAATTATTCAACAATGAGACTTAACCAACTCTATTTAAACATACAAACCAGCCCTCGTATAAACTCTGCTTTAGTTGTTTCACGAACAATGTTCCATCAGTTTGACCTGAAAAACAACTCAAAACAAATGACGAAATTTCAACAATATATTTTAGCAAAAAAAGAAAGAAATTTCAACGATATAGCAGCTAATTTGCCTCATATTGACAAAATTTTACTACCCTGAAAATAGAGTCAACAATCCCAAAACAATAGAGGCTGATTCAAGAGTCATAACTTGTAACATAGTGATTTCATCTTCCCAGACCAATATTTGTTCGTAAATGATATTGTTCAACACCATTCTTACCCAAGAGTTTGGTCAGAAGAAGACGAAATAACTATGTTGCAAGAAATGATCGATATATTTCTTCCTTTTGGAAATTTTCAAATGAGCAATTCAGATTCTCTGAATTGGGGCTGAATGCTTTATTTGGGTTTTGCCTGAGTCCAGCCAACGAATTTATAGGTCTTAGGTTTTTCTTACTAGGGTTTTATTAATCAAGTGTACCAATTAGTGAAAACAAAGGGTTCTTTTTTATGTGTACAGTATAATAATTTTATATTGTTGAAAACGTATAGTATTAAAATACTAATTTGTATTTATTTCAAATTTGAAGAAAAACTTGGTTTAAAATAAGTACATTCCCAATAAGAAATAATGCAGTTCAATTCACTATAAAAAACAGCTATTTTTCGGAAATCAAAATGATTAAAATTATCTCTGAAAAAATATACTCCACTTGTAGAGACGTATGAGAAATAATCAGTAATTAACTAGAAATTTATGTAGTTGGCAAATGATTTGAAATTTCCAACCACATTCACACTAAATTGATATTTATATAGTTGGTATCGATCGCCTAATAGTCAATACGCTTGGACGTTTGGGTTTTGAGTTTGGTTCAATTTGGATGATTTGTTTTGTGTATATAAGTCGCTTAGCTCATTTGTAAAGAACGGGAAAAAAACATCACTAGAAATGTCTTAATGGTAATAATTTTTGAGCATGAAAGTACGATTCATCAAGTAACGGGTAAGCTATGAGAGAATTAGTAAATTTATGATATACTTGTATAATATGTACAAGTCATCCAAAGAATTGAAAACAAAAGGGCTACTTATTTGATGATCTATTGATAACTTCAGTTTTTTTGTTAATTGATCACAAGAGGTGAAGAGCATATATAATCAGAGTATATGATTACGAGAAACAGAATCTCCAGTGATTACAAGTTCACTCAAACTTTATTTCTTAGAACCATTTTTGTTTGTAATATCAAATTATCAAAATGGTTAGGATTAAGTGAAAGTGCGAGAGCTGCTGTAACAGAGAGTGATACGACTTGTAACAGATAGGAAGTGCGAAAGTTGTTAAGCTACAACTACATGCAGACGAATACAACACTGTGTTACAGCCAGACGAAACAGACCTGCAACAGATTCGAGCGCAGACCTGCAACAGATTCAGAACACAATACTGCAACAGATACAGAACACATGTAACACAAGGTTTTCTTCTCTCAAATACATATATACTAGATCAAATGATAAGTTCTTTACAAAGATCACTCACTCACTTCAATCCTAGCCTCACGCATTCATAGACCTAAACCCATTCCCTGAAACAACTACATCCTTAGCCTGTTTGATCAAGATCCCTCTCAAGGCAACCTTAAATCCGGTTTGCTAAGACATATTGCTTACTAGAAGATCTAGTCTAACCGTTCACAGACTTATACACGGTCTATAGTGAACATTACAAGAGAAACCCTTACCCTGTAACAGTTTATTGTGTTCTTGCCCGAACCCCCCAAACCTTACTAAGAATTCTCTCACATCATGAGGGTTAACCTCTACAAACTTTGTGACTCTCTATTTATACACAATAGGACGTCCATATGGTGGCTAAACCTAGCCTTGGCCTCCAGTTGAGATATCTTCAAATCTGCAACAATATCTTACATTTCCTTATTTTTAGCCAAGAGATAAGGAAAGTCTTCAAACTCCTTGATCCTCTCCAAGGAACTCCTCCAGCTCATCTAAACATCATTGGCACGTCCATAATAGCTTTAGGTCGTCGTCCCAAGCCCATATCTTCAAGTTTAGCCCGGTTTTGCTTCAGACGTCTCTCTGTAGCACTTTGTAACTGCTTCTGGACTGCTTTAGAAAACGGCTTCAATTCAGCTGCATCTTCATGTCTGCTTCAACTCAGCATCATCTTCATATTGAATTCTAGAACTCATTCAACATACACTAACATTAAGCAATAAAGATAATATTCGGAAACATACACAAGCAAATCAAATGTAGAAAACATAGTAAAAAAAAGCAAGGAAGTTCCAAGATCTACAAAACAACGAGAGTTTGGTTTAATGTTTTGATTCCCGACCCGGATGATAAACCGGAATGACCTCCGGGTCACCGGGTCGTCGGGTCGACCGGGTCAACCGTGGGTCAACCGTGAGTCAATAGATTAATAAGTCTAATATTATTTACTTGTATATATATGGTTAAACTTAAAAAATATAAAAAGCTTTCATGGCAAAATATGTAACATGCTTTTATCAACAATGTAAAAGACAAGCTTTTTACTTCAACAATTTAGTGTTCTCTAACTCCACAAATTGTATTCTAAAAATTGAGCATATAATTATCATTATTAAATATAGACCAAAAGAAAATTATAGCAGACCAAAAAATATAATGAAATTATAAATAAGTAGTAAGTATGAAAGTTTAAAGAAACAAAAGAAAATAATAGTAATTAAAAACGGGTTCATATATGGTAAACCAATATTGTCAATGTAACTTATGTGGTTGACATCCTTAATTTTAGCTTTTACAAAACCAAATTTACGTAATTGATATCCTTGATTTAAATTTCTACACGATTTTTTTTAAATCCAAAACCGGCCGGTCCGGGTCACCGGTTTTCGTCCGGTTCACCAGGTTTAAACGGTTTTTTACAGGTTTTACCGGTTCAATTATTTTCCGAATTTTACTTAAAAACCGACCCGGATATATTGCCGGTTCCCGGTTTAACCGGTCGGACCGGCCGGTCCGGTCCGGGTATCAAAACATTGGTTTAAACATACAAACCAGCCACCGGTTCATCACTAGGGTAGAGTGGAATTTACCTAGCTTACGCTGCTTTATCAGGTTCACAAACAACGGCTAACTTAGCCAGGAGACTACATAAGTGAAGATATGATCCAACTCGGTAGAATGTTTTGAGATGAGAAGAAGAATCAGATGTCTTCAAGGAGAAATATACCGATTGACCGGCTAAGTGAATTAAGGTTTTGTATCAAACCTTGAAGACATTTCCTTGGTTGAAAAACCGAAAGCCGCTGAGTGTGGCTAGCAAGTTGTTCAGAGCTTGCCTCATGTCACCATCAGCTGTGAAGAATGATGATTATCACCATACAGAACGGAACCTTGAGAGATTGAGAACATAAGTGATTAGAAATGTAGAAAAAGAATCCATTTCATTTCTTAGCCAAGGCAAAACGTGGGATATAATTCATAGTAATGTAAACATGGAGAATAAAAGAAAAGTGGCAGAATCCATACAATCTCTGCTTGAACCACCACCATAAGACGATCTAGTACAGTACATCAACCTGAATAATCTTGGCTCATGTGTTGCATAGATCTCAATCGTTATCTTGCATCTTTTACTTGAACCGTGGTGTTGGCTAATAAAATCAACACATTGTATTTTAAACATCCAAACTTCGAGTCAACCACAGAAAGGTATTAGACCATCAAAACTTGGATAACAAAGAGACTAATCATCTCAACTTAAAACCGATAAACCTACATATACCTAAATGGTTTGTACTTAAGATGCATCAACAATCATAGAAAAACTTAGTCTTGTGCAACATAAATTCAAATTCCTTGGCATTCAATGTATAGAAAAAGAAAATGAGTTCTCCAACCAATCAGAGTTTTTACACCATGAACCAAACATGGTGATTCGACACCATTCTTCCCCAAGAAGATTTGATTTGAGAAGACGAAATCAAACTCCTACAAGGTATGATCGATAATACTTTTTCTTCAAGCCCCCATATAAAAAAAACCGTTCATGGTCTCTTCCTTGTATAAATAAGTGTTCAAATCAGGGTAGGTTGAATTGAATTGTAGAAATTTTTGTCCATAGCGATGAGGATAAGTCTTCTCATCGATTCATTTTTGTCTCTTGAGATTGTGTAAGAGTATTTAGAATTGCCTCCCAAGTCCCAATTCCGTGGGGGAAAACTAGCTACTACAGTTTATGTGTTAACTGATCACAAGAGCATATATGACCTATATAAACCCATTTATAACTTCAGTTTTTTTGCTAACTGATCACAAGAGCATATATATAATCAGAGTATATAATTGAGAGAAAAAGAATCTCCAATGATTACTGAAACTACAATGCTAATAATTACCTCTTGGATTTGTTGTTTGTAGTATCAAAATATCAAATTGGTTAGGATTAAGCTTCAAAGATTCACAAGCAATTCAAATCTAGAAAACAGAGTACAAAAGCAAGGAAGTTCCAAGATCTATCCGAAGTCTGAACTATCCAACAACGAGACTTACCCTACTCGGTTTAAACATACAAACCGGCCACCAAATCATCACTAGTGATGAACGGAATTCACCTAGCTTAGGCTGCTTTAGCGGTTTCACGAACAATGGCTAACTTAGCCAGAAGGCCACATAGCTGAAGATATGATCCAACTCCATCACAGATTCTCATATGCGCAAATCCAGTTTCCTAAAGAACAAATTTGGCGTAAGACGATAATGCAGAGTAGAATATTTGAGATATGAAGACCGAATCAGATATATACCTTCATGAACTCAAGTTTCAGATACTCAGCCATATCATAATTCTTTATTATACGGAACAGAGTTGTGATAATGTCCGTTGGAGAGTAGCCAAGATCGTAGAGCTGCTTTAAGCCGTGACAAGCATCGTCAAATTTACTTTCCAACACATTGCGAACTATGTTCTTGACATGAAGTGGGTGAGGTTGGTCACACACCTGAGAAAAGAAAAAAAATGAGGAAACAAGTGGAGAAATGTACTGATCGTCGATATAAAACCAAAATGTTTCATCAGCTAAGTGAGTTAAGGTCTTGTATCGAACCTTGAAGACGTTTTCTTGGTTGACAAACCGAAACCCGCTGAATGTGGCTTGCAAGTTGTTCAGTGCTTGCCTCATGTCACCATCAGCTGTGAAGATTATCGCCTCAAGGCCTTCAGGTACATATGGAACCTTGAGAGATCGAGAACACAAGCAATTAGAAATGTTAAGAATCCATTTCATTTCTTAGCCAATGCAAAACAACGGATCTAATTCATAGTATGCAAACACGTAGAAACAAAAGAAAACTCGCAAAATCCATACATTCTCTGCTTGAACAACCACCATGAGACGATCAAGTATCTGCTGATCAGATAATCTAGAGAATCGAACAAGAGCGCATCTACTCTGAATAGGTTCAATAATCTTAGCTGACGTGTTACACGCAAGTGCAAACCGTGTAGATGTCGCATAAATCTCAATCGTTCTCCTCAAAGCTTGTTGTGCTCCAGATGTCATACTAAATTCAAAACATAAAGAAACAACAAATCAAACAAAACTCGACTCGAACAATATTAAACTCGAACAATTCAACGAGTCACACGAACCTGTCAGCTTCATCTAGAATTACAACCTTATGACGCCCAGGAGGTAGTGTTACTTTCTTCTGAGCAAACATCTTAATTTTGTTCCTTACAACATCAATACCTCTACACAATAACATCAATCAATACCACACACATACAATGAGTAACCAAACAAAATCACATACTCCGTTCCTTAAAGATAGATTCCTTAAAGATAGATGTTTAAGGTTATACACACTTATTAAGATAACGCATTGATTTCTACGAAATACATTTTTCAATAAAACCAATAGTGTTTCAGTATTTGTCTTGAAGTTTGTAAAAGTGCATAGAAAACAGTAAAAACTCTATCTTCTTGGAACGAAATTTTTTTGTAAATTTTTTATCTTTTAGGAATAGACAGTACCTATCATCAGATGCATTCAACTCCAGAACAGCTTCTCTATAATTCGAGCCAAGTAGCTCATGTGCAAGAGCCAAAATGCTAGTGGTTTTACCTGTTCCGGGAGGACCCTGTATATATCACACAAATCTCAGATTCCTCACTAGAATCAAAACCCTAAAATCCGAAATCTACACAGGATTCAGACCTAATTAAGATCTAAGAGCTAAGAAGAGTGAATCTGACCGCAAGGATGAGATTAGGCATGTTTCCGTCGCGAGCGATGACTTGAAGTCTAGAGACTGCATCTTCGTTACCGACGATATCGATAATCTTGCTAGGTCTGTATTTCTCAACCCAAGGGATCTCGTAAACACCGGCGCCGGAAGTTGAAGAAGAAGACGCCATTTTTGAGGAATCTCCGATTTGGGGCTTTTCTGGTTTAGAGGGATTTAACCCAGAAAAATGGAAGTAACCGGTTTTTGAGGCGGAAGAGAAAGAATCTTCGATTTGGGGATTTAACCAAATTTAAACCGGGTTTAATCAAATTCAGACCGGTTTAACCAAAGAGACTAAATTTTATCAATATCCGAACCAAACTGAACCGAAATACCCGAATTTAGCCGAAAATATCTATATTTAACTGAATTTTATTATTCCTTCGGTTCCTAAAAGATAAAAAAAAATTTAAAAAAATTTGTTCCAGAAAACTTTTACAAATTTCAAAACAAATACTGTAATACTGTTAGTTAAATTTTATTGAAAATTGTAAATCGTAGAAATCAACGCGTTTTTTTAATAAGTGTTCATAACTTTAAACATCTATCTTTTTGGAACAGATGGAGTAAAATTAATAAAATCCGGTTAGTTTCGGTTATAGAACTCAAAACCGAAAACCGAACCGAAATTATTTTCGGTTAATTTTGGTAATAATCCAAAAAGCTTCGGTTAACCGATAACCGAAAAACCGATCCGGTTCGGTTCGGTTAACCGAAGTCGCAGGCCTATTGGGGTTAGTTCTTTTTATTCATTTATTTTTTTGGTCACGGGAAATAAGTATATTAAAATGTATTTTTGTCCGATTCATCTTCTTCCTCTGTGTTCTTCGAAACCCTAACAAATCCAATTTCGTCTCTAAGATTGAAATTGCTTCTCTCTAATGGCGTAACGCTACACGAATCGATAACAATCGCTGAAAATCCAAAGAAAAGACAATGTCAAACAACACCATTGATGCATCGCCTTTACTTTTAACCAGAGGTGTTGATAACGACGACGGTAGCGGTGGAAGAAGATCGGTAAGGAGACAAGGACTTAGAGAAGCAGCGAGGTTATTAAGACATGCAAGTAGCGGAAGAATGAGAGATTCATCGATGTTAGTTCGTGAATCAGCAGCTGAACAACTTGAAGAAAGACAAAGTGATTGGGCTTACTCTAAACCTGTAGTGGTTTTGGATTTCGTTTGGAATTTTGCTTTTGTTGTTGTTGCTATAGTTGTTCTTGTGTTTAGTAACGATGAGAATCCGAATATGCCACTTAGGGTTTGGATTGTTGGGTATGGATTGCAATGTATGATGCATATGGGATGTGTTTGTGTTGAGTATTGTAGAAGGAATAGGAGAAGAAGAAGAGATAGGAGTTTAAGATCTTCTTCTTCAGCTTCGTCTATGGAAGATGTGTACTTGGACTCCAATAGGTATGTACTCCCTCCGTTCCAAAAAAGATAGATGTTTAAGGTTATGCACACTTATTAAGAAAACGCATTGATTTCTACGATTTACAGTTTCCAATAAAGTTTAACCAATAGTATTGCAGTATTTGTTTTGGAATTTGTAAAAGCGCATAGAAAACAGTAAAAACTTTATTTTTCTGGAACAAAATTTTTTTGTAATTTTTTTATCTTTTAGGAACAGAATGAGTAGATAACTTTGTTTAGCTTCTAGTGATTGTTGTGATGTGGAATTTGGCTAAAGTTTTGTGTTTTTGTTATGTGAATAGTTTTGCTAAGCATATAGAATCTGCAAATACAATGTTTTCGTTTGTATGGTGGATTATTGGATTCTATTGGGTTTCTTTTGGTGGTCAAGAGTTAGCACAAGGATCTCCTCAGCTTTATTGGTTTGTTGCTCTCTTCCTTCACATCTTCTGAATGTTTTAAGTGTCAAAATCTGTAAATTGATTGAATGTCTTTGTGTTTTATATAGGTTGTGTATAGTTTTTCTTGGTTTCGATGTGTTCTTTGTGGTTTTCTGCGTTGCGTTGGCTTGTGTTATCGGCATTGCTGTTTGTTATTGCTTGCCTTGCATCATTGCAGTTCTTTACGCCGTAGCAGAACAGGTAAACTTCTCGTAACCTGTTTTACGTTCTTTTTACCTCCAAGATTATCGAATTTTTACCAAACCTGTTTTACGTTCTTTTTACCTCCAAGATTATCGAATTTTTACCAACTTCCAAAGAAATTTGGTTGAAAATGCAGGAAGGAGCTTCGAAAGAAGACATTGACCAACTTACTAAATATAAATTCCGAAAGGTGGCTGATTCTGAGAAACACACTGTTGATGAAGAAGAAGGAGAAGCAGGAGGAGTGATGACTGAATGTGGTACAGATTCACCTATCGAACATACTCTTCCTCATGACGATGCAGTAAGTAAACACGAAATCATTCTCTTTTCACGTTGTGTTGTGCGATAAACTCTGTTCAGAATTTGATTTTGTGAACCTACAGGAATGCTGCATTTGCCTCTCGGCTTATGAAGACGAGACTGAGCTACGAGAACTTCCTTGTGGCCACCATTTCCATTGCAATTGTGTGGACAAATGGCTTTACTTAAACGCTACTTGTCCGCTCTGCAAATACAACATTCTCAAGAGTAGCAACTACGAAGAAGGCGAGGAAGTCTAAAACAGAAGAAGAAGAGATAAACTTGCAAATACGCGAATATCTGTAACATTAGCAGCAAGAAGGGTTCGACATTTGATCAGTTTGTAAGTTTACATTGCTTGATGTGATATATCAATACACATTTTAGTTCATGTTGTTGAATTATGTTAACATGTTTTATTTTTTACTTGATAAACAAGACAAAACATTTTGTTACTCTGCTATTTAATCTCCAACTGAGAATGTTTCTGCAGTGAGCTTATAAGAATAACTATGAACTCGTATTTGACATACAAATTTAGACAGGTTCAAGGCTAGCCTAGAGTTTACATGTAATAGTTGGTACTTAACGTAATCTTTTATTAACCGAAAAGAGGACTCGTTCGATACAGCTTTTTTGAAGAGAAATGCAAATAGATGCAGGACAATAAAACCACATCTTTTACAGTTTTTTTCTCTTTATATTTGAGTAGTAAAAAAGGCTTTGTAGTAATTAAAAATCAAGGCTTTTTCTGGAAACCCCATGGATTCTTGTTTGCCCAGTTCCATTGATCTCTGCACATCTCATCCACTCCATATTTTGCCCTAATCATTAAAATCACAAAGAATCAATACCTTATGCATAAAACTTCAGAAAAGTATCCAAACTATGTTTCTTGAAGTTCTTGATTCTCTATACTTATAGAGAAAGAGATCAGCAAGGTTGTTAGGCTATTTATATGCGAAAATCGTAAATCGACTTACTTCCATCCGAGTTCTTTCTCAGCTTTTTGAGTTGAAGCATACACAGCTGTTGCATCTCCAGCTCTTCTTGGACATAGCTTGATAGGGATTTTCTGCAAAACATAACATATTAGACAGCAAATCATCAGTCTCATTCTCACAAAATTCATTGTCGTAACTGCGGAAATAAGAGAAAGGAACAACATAAAATGTACCTTGCCAGAAGCTTTCTCGAAAGCAGAAACCATTTCTAAGACAGAAGTTCCTTGACCAGTTCCAAGATTGTAAGCAGAACAACCTAAGGTTAAGATGACACACCATTACCAACACATAAAACATATTCAACAATTCCTAATCTCTGATTGAGTCTATCAAATCAAAACCAAACTCTTCAAACAGTTAAATGTCGTATAGAGTTTACCGATCTTTGAATCTGAAAACAGCTTGTTTAGTGCAGCAACATGGCCATCTGCTAAATCCATTACATGAATGTAGTCTCTGACCTGCAAGTAGTGTATGTTAGTTTATCCATCTATCATCACTAACCCAAACCGAATAAAGAAACAGAATTATCGATGTTGTACCGCGCTACCATCCTTGGTAGGATAGTCATGTCCAAATACATTGAGTTCAGGTAATCGTCCAACCGCAACTTGTTGGATATAAGGCATGAGATTATTCGGTATGCCTTTTGGATCTTCTCCAATTCTTCCGCTCTCGTGAGCTCCAACCGGATTAAAGTACCTCAGAAGAATTATCTTCCATTCTGGTTCTGCCGTGTGAATGTCTCTAGCTATCTCTTCAAGAAACAGCTACACACATAGAAATGAGATAACTTTCAAGATTATGGACTCAAGAACAAAACAGATTCGAGGTCCGGGGCTCGTCATAGGAAGCTTAAGAGCTTAATAATACCTTAGTACGACCATAAGGATTCATAGCCTGTAACTCAAAGTCTTCCACACAAGGGACTATTTCAGGTTGGCCATAAACTGTTGCAGACGACGAAAACACCATCTGTTTTCATATTCCAGCATCAAAACCAAATAAGCCAAACAATGTGAATCATTCTAACCATTTAACAAAGTTAAAGGACTCAGTCTAACCATTTTGCAATTGTATTTAGCCATTGTTTCATATAGATTGATTGTTCCAACCAAGTTATTATCGAAGTAACGACGAGGATTTCCAACACTTTCACCCACAGCTTTTAAACCAGCAAAATGTATCACAGCATCAAATCTATTTTCACTCACACAAAGAATCAGAACATCAGACACAAAAATGTGAATAAACTATATTGCATAATTTTTAGTCTCAAAAAAAGTTTCACATTACCTCTGATTGGAAAAGAGTTTCTCAATATCTCCTTTGTTTCTTAAATCACCCTGTAATCAATCAAACAAAACACTCAAAATCTTACTCCCTCTCTTCCTCAAAATAAAAAATTTACAAAAAAAATTTGTTCCAGAAAGATAGAGTTTTTACTGTTTTCTATGTACTTTTATAAATTCTAAAACAAATAATGAAATATTATTGGTTAAACTTTATTGGAAACTGTAAATCGTAAAAATCAATGCGTTTTCATAATAAGTGTGCATAACCTTAAACATTTTTTTGGAAGGGAGAGAATATAACAAACAAATAAAAATGTAAAAAAAGCCATAAATAACTAAATCCAAAGAATCTTTTACATAACAGAGCAAATTCAAGAAATGTTACATTTTTACATAAAAAACGAAACTTTTTTGGTACTGACCAGATTGAATTCAAGTTTGGTAGAGAGATCAGGACCAACAAGTTCACGAACCCTATGAACAGCTTCAACAACAGAGTTATCAAGATTATCAATGATGGTAACTTTAAAACCTTGATTCAAAAGCTGAACAACAGTATGTGTTCCAATGAATCCTGCACCACCAGTCACCAAAATGTTCTGTTCTACAGAAGAACCCATTTTTTTCAAAAACCCACTTCTCAAAATCCAAACTTTCTTTACTATATAAAGCAAGATAAAGAGTCTTTATTAATGATCTGTTGCTTTCTTGTGAGTAGATAAGGAAAAGATTTGAGATAGAGAAATCAAGAAGAGAAGAAGATGATTGATCCGTGACTTTTTTTTGATCTTTGGAATTAAAAAACTTGTGAAGGGTTTAAATAAGTAATGGAGAAAATGATAAAGTTTTTTACAGCTTTTTGACTCCAAAAATAAATGAAGATTTGGTTTGAACAACAAAAAAAAGAAGAGATATTCATTTTGCTTTTTCTTTACCTATTTTTGGATTATGGATAACGAGTTATGACCAAATCCACGAGGATTAGAGGGGAAAAAGGGAAAATTAAAATTTGTTTGTTTGTAAGTCCTTTGTGTAATTGATTTTTGTTTCCTATTTTTTGTTGAGAGATAATTAAGGATTTAATTTGGATAATTTAGAGCAAATCCAAATCTCATTTTTGTGTAAAATCCTAGCTCACGCAACACCATTTCCAATCATTTTTGGGTGTTAAACTTTTTAACTTATAAAATGGTCATTTATATTTCAAGTTATTTTGAAATTGATTATCATATATTTCAAAAATAATTAGTGGATAAATTTAGATTATATACGCTTTTTAATTTTTTATTATTTCAAAATTTATATAAATCATATTTTTTGATGTAAATATTTATAATTAAAGTTATGAGGTTACATAAATTTAACAAAAAGTATAATGACATTGATTGATAATCAATTAAAAAAATACATAAAGTACCAAAGTTAAAGATAAACAACATGTGGAAATTTTAAGAAAATAAAACAATTAGGTTTAGTTCGCAATTTAAAAAGTATAGTACATTATTAAAAATTAACAAAAAAAGAAAAGAAAAATAGAATATACTTAGAAAAATTTGGGTATAGAAAATTGTATATATATTAGACTAAAACTCAATACCATTTTCTCCACCAAAAAAAACTCAACACAATTTTAATGTTACGTTATTTTGGTGTAAAAAATACATTAGAAATGCTTTTACAACGTTATAATTCTCAACCGTTATGACATGTTTTAAAACTTTTATTAACATGTTATATAAATTTTTGTTTTTGTAAAATTATAAAATTGAACTTCTGAAAATTAACAGCAAGCAATAGTAAAGGTGGTACTACAAAAATGGTTTTAATTGTTGTACTACAAAAGCGATTAGGGAATCGAGGGTCTCCATCGTTGTGCTCTCGATGAACTATGCTTCATCCGGATGGTGTTTGGATGAATTGTTGGAAATTTTTAAGTGCAAGGAAGATTTGGGACAAATTGTGATGACGGTCTTCTACGGATTAGATCCATATGATGTGCGGAAACAAACTGGAGATTTCGGGAAAGTTTTCAAGAAAACCAGTGCTCGTAAAACAAAGGAGGAGAGGAGAAGATGGAGCCAAGCTTTGACCGATGCTGGCAACATAACAGGAGAACATTTCCTTAACTGGTTTGTTCCTTTTCTTGGTTCATCAATTAATTCGGACTCAGTCTACACTACAAAAAAAGGTTGTTTAGAATCATTTATTTTAAATGTTTATATCACTTATAATTGATACAAACGAATTTTACATCACTTACAAAAGTGATTCATGACTGGTTGATGCAAATATTTTACATCAGTTGTTGTAATCGATGTTAAATTTGGGTCAGTTGCAAAAAAATGATGTTAATATTTACATCAATTTAAAGAGATGATGCTAAATTTACTACATTTACAAAAACTGATAGTAAATATTTATATCAGTTATTTAATTGATGTTGTCTAATAATTAATTAAAAATAAAAGTAGCGTACAATAACTACTACATTTTAAAATGATTTATAAAACTAAAAAATAGCTAATAACATCTTTCTTCTTAATTGTTTTTTCATTTTCGATCTAAACATCCTTTTTACTTTCTTTTCTTGGTTCACCTTCTTGTTATTGTAATACTGATTTTATATAATCAAACAAATTTTGGTTACAATGATTTTTTTGTTACAACGAAAGAACATATAGATTTACAAAAAACATATATTAAAAAATAGATCTTCTCCTCTTGTTGAATTGTTGAGATGGAACTTGCAAATTCTTAGTTTGTTCTTATCCGTTCTATCAATCATCTTCGTCAGTCTCACTTTCTCCTTTTTCTGCAAAAATTGTTTTACCATCATATACATTACAATGAACACCAACAACAACAAATTTATTTGCATTAACGGATAATAAACTCTACCCAATATAAAAATCATGTTTAGATTAGGATCGACTTACCATTTTACTTCTCATTGTTAATATAGGAAATGATAGCTTCGCACAAGTGATCTTAAGCATCGATCCAAAGTTTGATAGAGATATTTGTACACACAAAACAAAAATCTTAAGTAAGAGATATAACTAAGCATCAAGCAAAAGAGAATGAGAGAAATTAGAGAACTTCTTCCTCTGAGAAAAAATGGAAACGGTTTCATGTATATTAAAAAGAATCGTGTGTATCTTTTATAAGAATTTAGTGATATAACTGCTTATTGGAAGTCGAAAAAAACTCTCCCGGACACCATTATCGAAGCTTCAACTTTGTTGATATTTTCCGATGCCGGTAGAGCCGTTGCTCGCCGGCGTCGGATTTTTCCGATTTCTTTTAGCTTTCTTTGTAAGATCTTCTCTGTTTGGATCCGTTTTCGGTCTCTCTTGACGGATTTTGATATCCCTCTATTATTGTCTTCTGATTGCGTTTTCGAGATCTCTGATCTAGAAAGAAGGAGGCTTCCGGCGAGTCTTCCTCTACGCATAGAGTTGGTTGCGAATACGGCAAAAGAAGAGTACTTTGAAACTAAATATGCTTCATCCTTCAAATCTGAGACTTGTCTCACTACCTCTCTCAGATCCAATGGGTCTAGAGTTCTCTCGGGTATTCCCGTAAAAATTTCTCACTGGATTTCGTCGACGACGGTACTTCCTTGTCCTATTATTGAAGCGTCTCAAGGTTTTATCACATATGTGTTTCCAGATTCCTCATTGTCGTGGATCTCGTCGTCATTTCCGGTGAAGATAACGTTGGCGGCGAAAGTTGACCTAATCTCCCTCTATGGGCTTGGTCCACAACTTCGTTTGCAATGTTTTGGGCCAATATGTTTCTCATCTCGGCCCATCTATGTGGTTGTTGGTCCATCTCTCCTTTCATCGTGGCCCAGGTTTTATTCTTCCAATTTATATGTCAGGCTTTTAGTCACGTTCTCAAGCTACTTCGTTGCTCTGATTATTTTGGACTTCATGTCAAAAATTATTTGGACATTCTTACAGTGGTTTGGCTCTCAACAGATGTTATTCCTGTTGAAGAAATCAACTCGGGGAATTCCCGTAGAATTTATAGTATTGACGAGTTTGGTTCCGGGTTCGCTCCAATGGTATCAAATTTTGGTTTCCCTTATTGATTTGCCCGGTCTTCGTCTTCGTCTACTTGTTATTATCTTCATTGATTATGATCTGAAGCATCCCAAAAGTGTTTCCATCCAGCTGCACATTCTGTTTTGGCTTACGAATTCAATGAAAGATTTTGTGTCTTATCGGAGAGTTTCCGATTTGTGTTTTAGAGCTTTAAACCATAGTTTATCCGACCTTGAGGGTCTCTTTGCTTCAAATACCTCTGCAGTGGAGAGATATTTGTTGCCAATTTCCTCCATTATGGAGAGATCAATCTTTTCCCCCTTCTCCTATATGGAGAGAACATTTCCACCAAGTTACCAAGTTCGGTTTCCGGCTTGTAGGTCGAGAAACCGTTCGAGTATCCTAACCGTTCTACTAGTAATGGTCCGTTTGGGACTTGAAGTAGCGTGTTTCGCGCCGGCGAAACTCGAGGTTCTGGTCTCCTTTTCAACGTCACAATGGCAATGCCAAATGACTAATCAACTCCTCGATTTGTTCGTGGATGTACCCTCGACTCACCATTATCTCGCTTGTGGCAAGAAGCTTTTTAGCTCATGTCTCCAAGCTCTTATGGATCTACAGTCGTTGTATTGTTTTCATCTATCTCTTGCATTATTAAATGCTTTATCCTTTGTTGTACTAAACTTAGAGTTCTTGGAACTCATATCTCTCCTTGTAATCTGGTTGGTCGTTTGAATGAAAGCAAGATGTTTGACACAAAAAAAAACTGCTTATTGGTTTATTTTCTTTAAAAATTACATCTAAAAAATTAATTTTTTTTTTTTTTTTTGAATTACCAGGAGGTTCCGGGCCAAAGCCCATAATCCCCCCAGACCCGAAACCACAGCATGTAATATTAGTTTCGTCCCAAGAACCACTCGAACCAGCGACCTCTAGGCTTTGCCTGAGATCTTTACCAGTTGAGCTATCGGCTCTTGGTTAAAAAAAAAAAAAAATTAATTTTTGTAGAATATAGACAGCACTTTTCATCGTGTATCAGCAATTTAAGCTAATGGCAGCTATATTTGGGGATCCCACGTTGATATAGCTATATCATTAACGATTCTTAGTACCATTGGCAAATCAAAGGGATCATAAACGATTAGACCCGAGTCCCGACCTTGAGTATTAACGTCTCATACGACTTTAGAAAAAAAGTGTAATTGTATTCAACAAAATATTATGTTTTGAGATACTAATAGCCGGATAAGTTAGTACCGGATCATTGGAATTTTTAATTAGAACTTTAAAGATTTTAATGGATCAAGAAATTTACAGTTTTAGTGTATTATCGGACTGAATTAATATATGGGTCGCATGTCGGGTGGCTAAGTCCATGTTACAAAACACTGCTTATTTGGATAATCAACCTTCACTTTGTAGAGATAGTGAGTCTATATTTCTATGTTCCAGCTGTGGGATTACGAAACCTAATGTATGCATTTTAATAGTAGGTCTCAAAAAATATAATGGTCTCAGATTTTTATATTTCTATTTGAAGATCTCAAACTTCTGTAAAAGAAAGACAAGTAATTTTAGTGAAAAATCCCTTGCATAGTTCACTTGCTTGATGCCGACTTTTTCTGAGATAGTGGATCAGGGTTTTACATTAGGAAACGATCAAATTCATATAATCAACCAAAAAGGTAACATGAATTCTTAGAAGAAGAAAAAAAGGTAACATGAATTTGTATAATTTAGTATTTGGTCCTATCAAATTATATGGATTAATTGGTTTAAGATTGGTTTAGTTGAATTGGTTAATTTAAAATGTCTAGCTATGGTTTAGTTTATTTGGTTTAGCATTGATTTGGTACGATGTATATAAACCTTTTGTATGCCATTTTGATGGAATATGATGAAAACAGAGCTTTTACAAAAGATTGATTCATGTTTTCTAATAGATCCGACGAAATTATCGACCAAAGATTCAAATCTCATTCTCATTAACAAAAAAATATGTAATAATAGTGAAAAGATACATCCAGTTCATTTTCTTTGAGATATGCTAAATCTTTATTTGTGAAGTCAAAATCTGATGGTAGAAACAAAAACAAAAACTATATTCATATTCTACCATTTGGTTGAAATGTGAAAGACAATATATAACCAATAACTTCCAATCCATATAAAAAAGTAATCGAAAAGAGTAATGAAAAACATACTACTGTGAATATTATTTGAGTAATATAATTGATCAATACTGTAATAAAGTTTTATTATGCATAGAGCATGTTTGATTTGGTGGGTCCTTTTTGTTGGTCAAATGATAGAATTATCTTTTTCTTTAAGTATTTGTTGTTGCCTTAACAGCGTGACAAGTGACAAACTAGGATCTCGTCTTTCGTTTGAGCCCATAAAAAAAGTTACCGCTAATACTTATTGGGGTGAATTTGTCATGTAATACTGGTCCAAATAATTAAGGAAGTAGCTATGTATTTGAATTTGCATATCATAATTTTGTCTCTTTGTACATTACACATACAACACATGTGCAATCTTTTGGTCATTTGGCCATTTGGCTAATAATTAATTAGTTTATGGCTATTTTTGCCAATAATCTATCTATTAATTAGCCAATGACTAAAGGATTGCACATGATCAATAACTCAAAATATTTTTTCTATTTCGAATGTTGATGATCACCCGACTTGGATGCTCAATGGTGTAGTAAAGAGGACCTTTTGCTCGAGAGAAATTTATAACAACATCAGAGAAATATGATTGATAGTTAGCTGGTGCAAAATAGTTTGACCAAGAAAGGTAGTTCGAAGCACAAGACTCTTACATCGTTGTTCGCACTGAATCGTAGTTTTACTAAGGACCGGTTGGTTTTTTGGGAAATCCAAACAGACTCAAAAATTCCGCTATGCAACCAAGTTGTGGATAGTAGAGACCGTCGACTTTTCCAATATAGCTACTCCCGCTCCATTTGAACATCGCTTTCTTTGATGTTGCGGCTATAAAGATACTACCTCGACTGAAATATGCTTCTTTGGGACTTGATCTTCTTCCTCGGGACCAAAACAATACGCTACCTCACCTCCGGAGGATCCTCTCTTGGCAAGCCACCACCTATTAAGTTTGGTGTGAATGAAATAATCGCAATACTCACTCATGCGGACTCAATCATTGGAAGCATCAAACTAATAGTTAATTAAGAGCAGCATGTTTGCAATTCGATTTTGTAATCCAAAGATTGTAGGTTCATGCAGATCTGGTTCTCCTTTAATTAATGGCCAAAACAAAGTTTTATCTTAATTGGGGGGAAAATTCCTGAAAAATATCCGAACTTATTTTAATTTGCTTAAAAAATACACGAACTATTATGGCTACCCGAATAATATATGAACTATTAGTAATTGTCTTTTATATACTCAGACTTTCAAATTTTATCGGTTTTACACCCTCAGTTCTAACGGCGTTAGTCCGTTAACGGAAGACGAGAAACGGCGTTAACCTTTCAACAAACAAATTCCAGAAAAATACGTGAACTTAATTTAATTTGCTTAAAAAGTACACAAACTTTTTGGCTATCCAAATAATACACCAATTATTTAAATTTGTCTTTTATATACTCCAACTTTCAAAATTCGGATATTTCATTTGTCCTCTCTTTTGATTGAGTTTTGTGAGGAATATCCCATTCCTATGGGTGGTTGACGATACCTCTGACTACGTTTTCACCCGCCTCATAGATCCCGTGAGGTTTCCTTCCTCTTGTGATGTTCTAAGTAATTTTTCTTTGATCCATTCATAAGTTGTCGGTTAATTCCTCCGTATGAGGTTTTCATGTTTCTTTTAAGACTTTTTGGTGACAGTTCTTCAATGATCGCTCCTCGGGTGATAGTTTTTTATTCGAAATTTCCGTTAGTCCTCTTTGATATTCGGATTCCTTACCTTGCGGTTGACCTATGTCGAAGGGGTTCAAATACTTGAACTAACATGTTTCAGTTATGTAAGTTGTTCTAACATTAACTTTTCTCGATTTTCACAGATTTTGAAAGTTGGAGTATATAAAAGACAAATTTAAATAATTGGTGTATTACTTGGGTAGCCAAAAAGTTTGTGTATTTTTTAAGCAAACTAAATTAAGTTCATGTATTTTTCAGGAATTTTTTTGTTGAAAGGTTAACGCTGTTTCTCGTATTCCGTCAATGGATTAACGCCGTTAGAACTGAGGGTGTAAAACCAACAGAATTTGAAAGTCTGAGTATATAAAAGACAATTGTTAATAATTCATGTATTATTCGGGTAGTCAAAATAGTTCGTGTATTTTTTAAGCAAATTTAATTAAGTTCATGTATTTTTCAGAAATTTTCCCCTTAATTGGGGCATCATTACCTTTTTGTCTTCTCTCCCTTTTTTTTTCTTTTTTTTTGTCAACATTTTGTCTTCTCTCCTATACCATTTTTTATTCAGATTGGGTAATTCCCACTTGATATTTGGCAAATTCCAATTGAAGTCATACTACCTCTTGCGTTCAACTTTATTCTTGTATGGACTTAATTTATTAGAATAGGCTTTTATGTAACAATTGTTACCTCTTGCTACTTTTAAAGAAGGGTTTATTACCTCGTACTTTCCTAACAACTTATTACATTTGAAGGTACTTTACAAGGATGACATACTTTTATAGTGTAAAATCTATATTCTATCATTTAGCTTCTAGTTTTATTTTTTCAACTAAATCTATACTATCTAAATATATTTTTTTTCTCGCTAAAAACAAGAACAAAACAAAATCAAAAAACAAAACAAAATCAAAGAAACTAGTCGTAACTGATTTGCTTTCACATGTTTATATTTGCAAATTGGAGATCGATTATGTTCAATTTTGTCAATCATTGAATCGCGAAAGAATTTCCGGAGATTCCCGGCGGCGATAAAGGGGTTACCCGTGCTCCTGCCTCTCTTCATAACCGGAGAACACAACCGATCAAAGACGGCGGCGGAAATTATGGTATGTGGCGGTGATAATCCCTAAGACTCCCTAAGGTTATTCTCCGTGTGTATGGTTAACGCGGCGATGAAAGATGGAGAGAGAGAGAGTTGTGCTTGTGGTTTAGAAAGGAATGGACGGTGGTGGGATTGGTAATAGTGACGGTCCTAGACGAATCTCATGGGTTAGAGCACACGAGAAACTTCAGACGAAACCAAGGTTTGATAAAATTAAAGGGTGGTGAAATATCTCTAAAACGTGGGTTCATCTTACACAGGTATATAGCTCTGTTTGTAAAGTTTCAGGATATTTGGTGTGTGATCATGAATATACATCTAGTTAGGTGAGGATGTGTCAAGCTTTGGTGATCATAAAGGAAGAACTTAGCTGATTAATCTTAGAATTAGTCATGAGGACACTAAGATCAAGAACAAGCGTATGTTATATCTTGGAAGAATATGTTGTTGCTTTTCTGTTGAAATGGCAATGTTAGTGTTAGATTAATGACAAAAGAATAAAGAAGCCTTTTGTTTTTCTTTATTGCAGGTTGAGGTGAAGATGGTTACGTATGAATGGTCAAGTATAAATGGTTATGTATGAACGATCACGTATTGATGGTCACGTATGGGTGGTCATATATTGATGGTAATTGCACCTTGTCACGTATAAGTGGTCATGTATCGATGCAAAAATAAAGAGCATTGTACATTTGACATAACCAACTTGTATTATGAGGTGATCAATAAGATCAAGGAACCAAACATCTCCAAGAACTTTTAAGGGACTTGTTCAAGGTGAAGAGTACTTATTTCACGACGATATGCCTACCGAACAAAAAGTAGCCATGTCAATGTACATTGTACATTTTATATTGTTCGTATGGATAACCGAATTGTGTAATTTATCTTTAACTTTGTCAATATCCATAGTTGTAAATTATGTTTTTAGTTTATCTTCTAAATTGCACAAGGGAATATAATTGTGTATTTCTAATCTTTAAAGTATTTAAACCTTGTACATAATAATCATATAAACTAAACTTTCGATTCATCTTTGCTAAAAGTTCCATCTTCGACAAATACAAACCTTATATATGTATATTTAAACTTTGTACAAAACATTGTATCCACATAAATTTGTCCAAGACTGTTTAACCATTACATCGTGCCCCTCAGCTACTAATGCTTCACGATAATGTCAAAATGTTCAAATACGAATGGACAGATTATCTTAGATGACAAATTGACAATACACAAGTATCTAAACATCATTGATAACTTTTTGCTTCGATTGGAAAGGTAATGCCCAAACATGTGTTTGTTTACTCTTTTTTTTGATGAAAAGAAACAAAAACTTAAGCACCAAATCAAACCTCCATATTCACTGTCACCATCCTCTGTAAACCAACATGGTAAAACCCGATTAACATTAATCAAATTACAAGCCACAAACCTCCATATTCACTGTCGCATCTTTTGACTCAGAACTCGAATTAACTCAGAATAATGAGTCGGATCCAAGTTACAAAAACCAGGAGAAACTGAATAAGGGAGCAAGTGTGACGATGGAGGTGAAGAAGAAAAAAATATAGCAAGGATGGAGTCGCGACGATGACGAAGAAGATCAGAGCAAATTATGGAGTCGGAGAAGAGAAGAAAACGTGTCGTCTTCCTAGATCTATAACTACAACCACACGTTAATAATCAGGTCCATCTATTCTTTATTTTTTATTTTTTTTAACCAAACGCTTCTCTCTCTTCGTGTCTTGTTACTCGTTAGGTTGCAGGGACAAAATTGTCCAAATGTTTTTTAAAACCCTAAAAAACACTCAAAAAGTACACCATCTTTACAAAGTACCTATTATGTAAGGAAAGTTTGACAAAATACTTATAAACGTAAGAAGCCCGAAATACTCTTTTAAGTCTTAACAAATGAAATACATCATTCTTTTTATTGTCTTTTTTAAATGTCTAAGCTTAGGTTATCAATTAAATTAAAAAAACTTTACCTGGTTCGAGGTGTACCCATCCTGAAGAAACAATAAATCACATGTACTCAGTCCTACAATGTTGGACAAAATCAAACATTCCTTTATCCCAAAATACTTTTCATTCCAAGAATTTTTGGGGGAGTTTTGTTATTTGTTTTCATGGCTTCCATCTCGAAGGAAATCTGAGGAAATATTTCGACATTACCCATGGATGACGTGGTATATTTGGAAAATAATAAATGATTAATTTTTCAGTAATCTCGATTTATCACGTTTAGACTAATTAAAGATAGCACAGGAGTCTTCGTAATGGTTTTTAGCCAACCATATTGAAAGGAGTTTAATCGAAGATATGAATTTTGATGCCATTTATGACATGCAGTATTTACATGTTTCATATATGGGTCTTGGAAGTTGGAAGGGAAATGAGGCTACATGCGAGGTAGCTGCATGTTGGAACTCTAAGATGGCACGTCGAATCTCTTAAGGATCCAAGGGAGCAAACGAGGCTTATCATCCCTTCATACGAATATGCATGGCTTGTTGTGGGTTATGACTAGTCTATAAAAGAAAAAAACGCTTATATTCGTTGTTTGTAACAAATTCCAAGGAATTACCCCTAATGGCGGCAAGTTTGGAAGAGTGGTCGGACTCCCTACCAAAAATGAGTAAGCTAACGAAACTTCGGAAGTCGTATTGGAGAATTGCTCTTGTCCATCGTTCTCAAGACAAGCATAAACAACCCGATTTACTAGCATGGAATGTACATAGTCAGAAGACAAGTTTCTCTTTCATATATATGTCTCATAATTTTTTATAAATAAACATAATGTATTAATGTAATAATTGATAAATGAAGTATTGCCCTGTTCTTTTGCAAAACGCTGCGGCAGCGATCGTCGATTTCAAATTTAACTAACTTATGACGCAAGCATGTGGAGAGTGACGCGGGTGTTGCCGTAGAAGTAGTCGCAGCGACTATTCCAACTGACGCTGCTTTTTTCAGCGTCTATGGTGACACCGACAACATCCACGAAAGTGATCGCAGCGGCAACTTTTTTTTATCCTCGACGGTTTTTTTTGTCTTGGTGATGTTTTAATTTTGATCGCCGGCAGTGGACGCAGCGTTTTCAGAAAGAACAGGGCTTATATAACAACAAGGAAAGAAAAGATGACTAGAGTTACATAAATTCATGTTATTTATTAGACAATTTTTTTTCTTAATTATTGGAATGCCTTATATACATATATTATCCTTTAAAGTATTTGTCACGAAAACATATTTACATAAAGATATGACTAATATATTTTCCATGTTAGCGCAAAAATATATACCATGTCATGTCAGTACGGTTACAAATTAACCGTGGTTAAAGTATGTGATTAGAATATTATAAGTATAAGTTGACAAAAGAATGTCGAACTATATGAATCAAATTAGCAAAAAAAAAAACAAATAGAAAAGACAAGCGGTATGAATAATGGGGAACACATTCTGCTGTGGTATGAGGAATAATGAATATTTTTCATCAAGTTGAAAATGTAGGTGTGATCTTGTGGGGTCTTTTTTTGTGGCCAAATATTCTTCTTGAAAGAATCCGAACCTCTCCTTTTGGACGTCTTCCTATAACCATACCAACCTCGTATTGGTCCCAGTCAAATAATTTAGTTTAGTTGATCGTTACTCCAATTATATATTTTTTTTTTGATTAAAATCGTTACTCCAACTATTACTTTGTTACAATATTAATGAAAATTAATATCATGTAGTAATCAAACTATATGGACTTTCCGACCTGAAATCTATTATTTCCAAGTTGCACTTTGGCAATAAAAAAATAATGTATGCATTTTCGTTTTTTTTTTTGGTCAAATGTATGCATTTTAGTTAGGCATACACTTTTTTTATATATACTCAAATGATCTTATATATATATACATTATTTAAATCACCCTAATTTTGGAATGAAAATTATTTGTTTATAGATCAATAGAAGTTTTTTCGTTGTCAACAAACCTCATATATTAAATTACAGTTGCTAGGTAGAATGCATATCCATAGGGATAGCTCCTATAGATTTATCGAGATCTACATAGGGAAAGATATGACCACATGTTCATACTTTTTTTGAAAAAACATTAACACAAACAATAGAAGAGCGTGGAATAACATATCGTCGAAATGACACAAAACTGTCTCTAAGTTCAAAATTGCAGTCCAACTATGTCTGAAACGATGGCGAATCCATTAGATCAACAATCATCTTCAGTATATCCGAACAGTTACATCTTAAATTGAGTAAAAAATATGTGTTTTTGTTTAGGAAAATGAATCAGATAGGTTACACGTTTTCGGTAATAGTTTTAAAATTTTGGGGTACTTGGAAGACAAAATATTTAAGTGGTATTTTTAGAAGAGAAAAAAACTAGTGATAGTATTAGTTGTTTTAAACAAAAACTTATTTTAATTTGTCTTCATTTAAATCACTTATATTTTATGAGCTACTTTAATTATGCTATATCCAGCTTTATAATTACACGTTGGATATTATTTTTATTTTCTAATTATAAGTACCATACCCATATCTCACATATTGCATATATTATCCAACCATTTATCCATAATAAACAGTAATTAGTGTGAAAAAGGCATGGCTAACACTTTTGCTTAAAATAAAGGGTAACCGTCAAAACTATCACATTTTTAAGTTTTTTTTCAAAAACTACTACTATTGAAAACTACTACAAAATCATATATAGTTTGGATTCGTACCATCGGAATCATCAAAATCCATTGCTCCTCGAGAACCCTAATTTTTTAGGAAAGTGATTTTAGCGATGCGTTTCTCGAAGTCTTTATTAAACTATTTCCCATTACGTTTAAGTCCCTAGAAATTTCTTGCTCTTTGCCTTTTTACCTCGTAGTTTTATCGAGACATATAATAACCCCTCGAAATAATCGCTTACTAATTATAATCAGTTTAAACTTTAAAGTAAATGATAATTTAACATATTGATTCAATTCCAATGTTGTATATTTTGTGTATATTTTGTTTCCATATATCGTAGTATCTAGTAATTTATCTCGACCTTGGCTATGACACACACTAGACAGTTTTCACTTTTTACCAACTATTTTTTCAACTAGAATTGTTGATTTTAGTCTAATGCGGCAGTTTGAAATAAGTAAAATATAGTTTACTTATTGTGAAAGCTGAATTCACTACTTCTACTAAAATAATCTTTGAGTTTCTTTTTTCTTTTTTCTTTTCCTTTCTTTGTCAAACAAATTTTCTGGAGAAATTTTGGATCTCGGTTTTTTTTTATTACAGTGGTTTGAATTTAAATTAAAACAGTTTGAAACAAATTTGACGTATAAATTGGAAAAAATTTGCAAGGCAAAACAATTTACGCTAATGGACTTTGAAGACAAATATGTAGAAATGTATAAAGTAATGAAGGTGATTACATGGCTTCCATAAAATATGTAGAAGTTCAGTATAGGACATGGCGGTGTGTGGTCATTTTACTCTAGCATCCAGATTTTTCATTTTTCGGTTTTTTTAGTAAAGTAAAATATTTTTTTCACTATTATTCTTGTTTACTTTCTTGTGTTAAAATCTGTTTGTCCAGGTGTTTCAAAAAAAAAAAAAAACGTCCAACCAAAAAAATTGTTTGTGAACATATGTTTTTACTTTCTTAGTTTTTATTTATTGTGTTTAGATTAATGAAACCAAACAAGACTCCAAATCGGTTTTGTGTTGACTAGATATGTTCTCATAAAAAAAAGTTATAATCAAACATACTTGAAACTACCCTTTAAATAATGAAATTAAGTATGTAGATTACACAAAACTAAAAAGAAAGAAAAGAAGACTTGCTCTTCATTATTATTTTTTGGTGAGGTCGTGCGCGTGGTTTACACGCGCGGCGACTTCTTCTCTCAACCTTAGCCCATCGCGACAACCGCCTCCGATCTTCTCGCCTCTCCGGTGGCCGGCCTTGTCCGGTGCCGTGAGAGGGCACTTGCCTCCTCCATTTTCTCCCTCTGTTCTTGTAGCTAATGCCTTCTCTTTCCACTAATTCTACCTTGTTACTCTCGGTGAGTGGGATGGAGAGGTGCCGTTTGTGACGGCCGCGCCAGGGCGAGGGGGCTCCTCCGTCGCGTTTTCTTTTGCTTGTCGAGGGCAAACTTAATGCGGCCAGGATTAGCTAATCCCCTTCTCTCGCCTCACTTCTCTCTCGATCGGCCTAGATCTGTTTTTGGATCTACCTCCTCCCATGCGTGTTCCAGTGAAGAAATAGTCTTGTTCGGTGGTAGAGCGGCGTCTGCTTGCCGTGTAGTCTTGTGTTCCTCGCAACCTTCCTCGGCTCGCTTTGGAAGTTCCACCTCGCATAGATCTTCTTTCGGTGTTGTCTTCTTCTCCATCGAGCCTTTCCGTTTGGGGACGGTGGTGTTAAAGGTGGAGGGTCGCAGTTGTCCACGCCCAGAAGTGTCTTTGTCGTCCGCGTCAGTAGCTTGCTATTGTTCTGGTTTGGTGGTTTTGGATTCTTCGTAGAACGGTAAGGTTCGAGGTTTGCTTGCTCCGTTACGGGTTCGGCTTTTGGACAGAGGCTTATCTGTCTTGTTGGTGAGCTTCGTGGCACCTTGAATGTGAGGTATCGTTTTAGTAGTTATCTTCTCTCTGCCTCTAGTCTTTGCGGCGTTTAAGCTATTGTTGCAGATATGCCTCCGGTGGAGGCTCCCATTCTGTGTCTCTGGTTTCTTCGTTGTAGTTTTAGTGTTGATTGGTTGGTGTCTTGCTCAGTTGCTTGATTGTGTCTTCCCTTTGATGTTGCCGTATTGATGGTTTAGCCTGGTTTGGTGTTTGGTTGGTTGCTGTTGACTTTGTTCTAGAGGAACAAGCTACACTTCTGGTGTTCGGGTTGTATTTATTAGTTTTATCTAGCTCCTGTACTTATCAAAAATGGGTAGTGCAAGCTCATACCGTTCGCTTTGTTAGTGGTGTGGTTTCTCTTTGGTTTAAGCTCATGGATCCGTTCTCGTTGTCGCTCTCACATGACGCTCAAGGCGTATGTGATCGAGGTCTTCTAGGATTCATCCGTTGACGAGCCATTCTTTGGGTCACAGTTGAAGTGCTTCTTTTGCTACGGTCATCGGCTCACTTACCTTTTTGCCTCGCTTTGGCAATCCGCATCAGTCCACCTGATTCTAGAAAAACAATTGACATCGTTATCACTTCATCAATCTCCATTACCGTTCCGGTTTATGTCGAGTTGATGGACTGAAAATCTTATGTTTCCAGGTTTTTATCTTTTTTGCTATGGATTCATTTGTGTAGGTTTATAAATTTATTTGTAAACCAAAAACTTTTTCATTTTAATGAAATATTTACAATTTAGCAAAAAAAAAAAGTATGTAGATTACAGTATATACAATGGTTTGTCATAGTTAGGCATGAAATAGTTTTGAATCATGTCTCTTTCTTTTTGATTGTGATTATGAATTTGTATGTGAATGTACATGTTGGACGATTGCGCCAACAAGTTGCTTGTCTGCATGTCTTGTAATTGAAAAAGATTTAAATCTCCCCTATGTTTATCAGCTCTCCATTTACTAGTTGCTCTCATTGACAAGGTAGATTCGTCTGTGGAATTTCAGAATTAATATTGAGCATCTTTGATTTTTTTAATTGAATACAATAATGTTTTAGAAGAAAAATATAAATTTCCGTAGAGCGTAAAAACGATGTATCTAAACCCAATTCGGTTTTATGTACTAACAAACGCAAAGTTAAGGTAATTAATAGCTTTTAGGTTGATCATTATTTACTTGTATTGTGATTTTTTCCAGCATAGCGGCATATTCAAGGTTGAAGATTTCGTCATTCTAAACAATGTAGATGAAAGAGAATTAATACGTTTTGTCAACATATGACCCGTAGCTGATAGTATTGATAATCACCAAGACTTTTTAACTTTGAAAAGGGTTAGTACAGTTTTTGCTATTTCTGATTTGTTAACCATTTGGTACATAACAATTATTAATTATATTATCATTTTATGCAGCTTTTGCGATCAAGTTTTTAAAATGGGAGGATGAAAAACCAAATGGCTATGCACCAAGGCTTTGTTTTTTCACGCGGTGCACGATATCATATTATAAAACATATGAAAATCATTTTGTTTTTGCTATTTGTTTAATGTTTTATATTTTTTAGTCATCTCAAATTGATTTTGAATGCTTTTGTCTATCTTTTTCAAACATCGTTTTGAACATTTCTTGTACAAACTAAGAAAGCGTTTTTCAGCTTAAAATTTTCATGAACTAAAAGTCTCTTTTGAAAGAAATTGGCTTGGTTTTAGAAAAAGAATGCAAATGCGTTGTGAGAAATATTCATATCAATGCAAAAACACGCGACAAAGTAAAGATTATAGCATTGATATCAAGTAATGATTAGTATGTTAATTGATTGAAAGTTTAAGATTTCCTTAAAAAATTAAGGATAAATAAATCTTTTAAGAAAATAATAATGTATTTGCCATTAATATGTTGGGTTTGTTACGTCTAGAGATACTTTCTCAAATTTTTATTACAATAGAAGTACTTTATAAGGAAGGTATACTTTCCTAATGTCTATTACCATTTATACCCTTTTCTTCTAACCCTTTAATATCTCTCAGATCTTGCATCTTCCTTGTTCGCATATATCCCTTCTCTCTTCTTTTCTAGCTAAAAAAGAAATCGAATCTGAGAGATCAAAGAATCAGTGAAGCTTCGAGAATCAATTTCTGCACACCGAAGCTAATCTCTGCAATTAGGTCACTCATCGATTCAAGATACACAAAGGTTCAATTGAAGGCCACGTCGGTTCTGGTGGATCTCTCACCGGAGAAAACTAACGAAATGTCAGGAATCGTTCCTACGTTCTTAGATGTGGTTCTTTAGAACCCAAATAACAATTCGTCGAAACGATTTTCAATTATTTCTTGAAGACGTTCACAAGAGTGCTCGTAGTTCTCGGAGATTTAGAACTGTTGCTTCATTTGATCGGAGTCGGGAGCGAGTTGACTCGTCATGGCTCAGCTTTGGCTTGGAATCGTTTTGGTCATGACGAGTCGGAGTGACGACTGCGACGATAAGTCGTTGAATGCAAAGACCGGCATAATTGGACCTTCGGGTAAGTTTTTAATCGTGTTGTCGATGTAGTTCTTATTCTTGTTCATGGTCGTCTAATTTTGGAGAGAATTTGTAGGATTTTGCATCTCAATTGGGTTTACGCTACTCTTATCAATTCGAACTAACTTACCTCGTCGGCGATTCCTTCCACCGGTGTGGGCTAGTCATTCACAGTTCCTCCATCTATTCCCGATTCCTATTTCGATTTCAAGTGATTCTGTTTTAGGGATCTTAGTTTGATTCCTAGTTTTATTTTTTGATTTTGGGTTTTGTTCTTCTTTCACGATGGTTCAAATATTTTATGGGCATACATCTAATCATCGTATACCAAAAAAAATTTTGGACACTTATCTCTCACAATCTTACCAAACCAAGATTAATGTTTTATTTTCTTTGTGTTTGATGTTTTGCTCATCGTGGATATATGTTTTTGGATGAATTATTGTGGTCAACAATCGTAAATATATGTGAACTCTACTAGCAAGTACGCACTCATTAGAGAGCTTTGTGATTGGGATCTCAGTGGTAGTACTGCCACTGCTTCATTGTTCATCGATGGTCTATGAAATCAGCCACCGGAGGTATCTCTTCATCCTCATGTTGTAATTGTTATTCGATTTGTGGGAAAAGCTTTTGAATGTGATGATTGTGTGACTTGGAGAGGAGGTACATGAGCTTGCTATGGAATAGGATCTCGAACTCCAAATCATGAGGAATGTGAAGAACCAAGAGAATGAGATTAGATGCAACATTGAAAGCGATATGTTGCAGGTTTAAGCAAAGAAAGCTATCCCACATTATATATGGTCATGTATGAATGGTCATGTATTGATGGTCATATATGGGTGGTCATGTATCAATGGTAGTAACAAATCAACATATAATGATGGTTACGTATGGGTGGTCACGTATGGGCGGTCACGTATAGTTGTATAGTTCTCTTTGTTGAGTCTTCTTTATAGTTATCTTCATGTATCGATAGTAGGATTTGGATTTGTGTGAACCTGCAACATATATTAGTGTGTGATGAGTAAGGGCGAAAATCTTCATGGATAAGCTTGTGTTTACAAATTTTATTAATTTACAATGTAGTGTATAAGTTAGCATGTATGAAGTATGGTGGACAATTTACAATGTATAGTTCTTGAAATGGATGGGGATGTGTTTATGGTACATAGTATAAACGGCAAATGAATCGAACTGTAATTTGTTTTCAGTGGCAAGAGAATTCTTTTGATCAATGCTTCTTCTCCTGCACTTCCTTTCTTCTTTAACTAGTGTCTTAAATTGTTATAAGTTTTAGCTTCTTTCTTCATAATACACATTTTAGCATGACCACATGTTGACAAAACTTATCGATGTTGCTGCACTAGAACCAATTCCATGGTTACCTTCTATTGCAATTCATTGGTAGAGAGATAAGCAAATGTATACATTACATGTATATTTAATCCTTGAACCTAGTAGTGTATCCACGTAAGTCTGTCCAAAACACTTTAACCATTACACAATGTCTCGTATGAGAGTGACGAAATGTTCGAAGGAGAATGGACAGTTTTTCTTGGATGATAATTTGTTTGTTCACAGAGTACACAAGAGTAACTCGCAACTCTACACTCACAATCTTTCTTATACAACTCTTTACATCTTTCTTTGCTTATGTTTCTTACTTGTGTACGTTTCATAGCACGGGGCGTGACTCCTTTTAACTCAACCATCTCGTGATCGCATAACTTCTTCATTGAAACCACTTCTTCCTCGTTATTGCAATCTCCATTACCCATACCAAAATATGGTTTGTGTGGTTACAAGTTACAACATGGTTTGTCTAAGCTTCCAAAAAAAATGATCCCAAATGTCGCTACAAAGTCAAGTGGAGCATTACTACCCGAACACTTACAAATGCAAAGAGAAGCATTACTACTCAAACAACTAGTTTTTACAAAAGCTGAATTTTATAGACACTTCCCAAAATTACTTAAGCCTCGTAGATCATCTTTCACACCTTGTAATTCTGAAGTCCATCGACGGCATTGTTGCATCATCAAGTCTCCACACAATACAACGATAAAAAACCAAAAACAAACACACAACTTGTTAAATTACTAACCATTTGCTTCTGACCAGGAAGCACTAACCATTTGCTTCTGATAAATTACAAGAACTGATAAGATACATGACCATGAAGCAATGACCACAAAGAACTAACCATAGTATTATCCGATTGTTCAATTTTCTCGAGTAATGAAATCAAATTTTCAAGCAAGACATCATCATGATTGCAGCACCAAATACTTAAGTGCATCTAATACGAGGTCATCCCACATGCTCGGATTTGTACACATCCATACCATTTTCAAGCAAGACATCATCATGATTTGTAAACATCTTAAATCTTAACCACATGTATTCAATTTTGCTTTTAAGAAATCATCCATACCAAAGCAAAAAGAATCCTTGCTCTCAAGTCTGTTTCCGGAGCACCCACTCTTTGATCTTCTCAAATCAAAGCCAAACAAACAAAACATTAGCAAACGAGACTCAAATTGACATACACATATTATTAGACTCAAATTGACAACGATCAATAAACTATAAGTACACAAACTAAAAAAAAAAATTCCAATGAAGCAATTGATTAAGAACAAAAAAGATTTAGATTTACCTGAGTCGGTCAATTTCAATTCTTGTAGACGCGAGAAGCTCCGATCAAGATTTTAGGGATCGTCACCGCCACATATAATAATTTTCGTTTCCGATCCGTTGTTTTCTCCGCTGAAGAAGAGAGAGACAGGAGCACGGAGGAGGTGCTTAGGTAATCCCGTTTATCGCCGCCGAGAGTCTCCGGAATTTCCTTCACGATTGACAAAATTGAACAGCGTAGATCTTTGCCGTGACTCTGAAGCGTGGATAAGATTTCCCGTGGCTAATGATTTCATGAATTAGAGAGTTTTGAGATGAAATAATTTTTGTGGTCATTGATTCATCTATTTGGAAAACAGACAGATAAGAATTTTAAAGAAGGGAGAGAAGAGGGGCAAACAGATAAAGTTTCGTGAGTTAAGTTGCTTTCAAGGGCATTTTAGGTAATACAAAAAAAGAAAAGTCTGAAATAGTGGAAAAAGTATAGGTACCTTACAAAGTATGTTTATGGTAATAAAACTTTGGAAAAGTATGTGTAGCCGTAATAAACTCTAATATGTTCTTCTTCCCTTGACTTGAAGTCTTGAACCAAATTATCATACTGTTTTAATTTGACCAAACCTATAACTATAAGAGATTAAAGATGGTGACTACTGACTATAGTATTTTTATTTTCTTCCAAAATTTCACTCTCCTTCCAACTTTTTTGCAAACGAATATTCTGGAGAATACTATATGATTATAGAAAAATGGGTTAATGACTAAAGTTTAGTAACAAAATCAGATCAATTGTCCTTGGCTTGATTTATGTTATTAAATAATACTATACCAAAAAATGTTGTTAATAAGATATACTCTTTATCATTTTTCATGAGACCAATGAAAAAGACATAAACACCTCATATGGTGTAAGCGGGAAACAAACATGTACTATCTCTATTCCTAAACGATAAAAAAAATACAAAAATTTTGTGTTCCAGAAAGATAGAGTTTTTACTGTTTTCTATGCAATTTTACAAATTCCAAAACAAATATTGAAAACTATTGGTTGAACTTTATTGGAAACTATAAATCGTAGAAATCAATGCGTTTTCTTAATAAGTGTGCATAACCTTAAACATATACTCCCTCCATTCTTTAAAGATTGATTTTCTAGAGTTTTCACACATATTAAGAAAACAAATTAATGTTTGACTAGAAATATATTTGTTTTTGTACTAAATAATTTTACATAAGTTTGACCCAATAACAATCTAATAAAATCAATTAATATGTCTTGAAATCTACAATTTATAATTATTATTGCATAAAAAAAATGTAAAAAATCAATCTTTTTCAAATAATTTTTTTTCTAGAACATCAATCTTTAAAGAACGGTGGGAATATCTTTTTGGAGAAAGTAGAAAGCATACTACCGACCAGAATGACGTAATCACTCTTGAGTCCCGATGCATAATAAAATCTGCAATAGAGATTGCTAACAAATCTTATTAACTAAAGCAACTATTGATGGAGCTGGATATAAGTTATAACATATCAAATTTTAACATCTCAACAGAAGTGTTATCTATGAGATTTAAACATATTGGGTATATATATATTTTTTAAATGAGTACTAAACAAGTAAACAATGGAAAAGAAACAAATATTAAAATATAGACAAAAAGTAAGAACAATGGAAATATTTGTAAAAAATGTACATTTAATATTTGTCGTCTTTTTGAACATGTGAGTCTAGAAGGAATTAAGACCAAACTGCTTTAGCAAACAAACCATTTGATATTTTTTTTGTTCAGTTTGAAAACAAGAGTATTTTTTTCATTTAACGTTCCTTTTCAATTTATCTCTTGCGGAAATTATAGTATTATTTTCCAAATTAGTTATTTTGTGGTATTAATTGGACTGTCAAAACATGACAAAAAAACTTTACTTTAATATGACAAATACAAGGGCCTATTATTTTTATTTTTATATTTAATGCAATTTATCAGATCGATTAATGAGTTTATTTCTTATTTCCTTTTTTAGTCTTTGTAGTACGTACGGTAATAGCAGCATGGAGCTAATGACGGTGTGTTTGTGTGTGTTATCACTTCTCAAAATTATTTTTCCCTAATTTAATTTTTTTAACTCTGTTTACTCTTTCTATTGCTGGAGACTGGAGTCAAAAAGTGGATTATTTGACCATTTAAAAAACAAAACCATTTATTGGGTTTTAAAACTATATCATCATCAACACGTCTTTCTTTAACGAATCAAATGAAGGAAAACTATTACGAGTCTACTGTGAAATCAATATGAACTGACTGGTCAATAATTTCGATACTAATAAACTGAAAAATTGTAAGTATTTGTTAGCTTTATGAAGAAAATGTATTGGTTAGTTTTGACGTTTATGTGAGTCGCTATGTATGATGACATATCTCTCTCTCCTCCCATAATATATGCTTTTTACTTGTTTTATATTTGTTGTATATCTTTAAAATGTGTTCTTATCTCTTAACTATAGTCTGTTGGAACCTATTTTCTAGACACTATGACAAGATTGTAGAACATATTTATAATTTGTAGATGGTCATGCGAAACGCAACAAAATAAAGAAATTTTACGTTAACTATGCAGGAACCTATTTGATATATATTATTATTTACTTTTTTTGACGGATATTATTATTTACTTATATTGTCAATTCGTATGGTAATTTCTAACCGTTGTTAAACATGTGGTTTGAATATTATAAACTGGGAAATTAAAGATGAAAAAGTTTACAAATTAAAGTTAATACGAAACTAGCGATATTATTGGATCAATAAAAAATAAATAAAAGGCATTGAATATCATTATCATAGTGATCTTGTGGGGTCTTTTCTGCCAACATTAATTCTTCTCGGGTGAATCCGCTAAATGATTTTGAACGTTATACTTATATTATTATTACTACCAAGCTCAACATCGTATTGGGTCCAAGAAAATATAATAGTCTACTTGATGGTTGTTCCAAAATATATTGTATTGAATAGTAACCAAGATATGTCGTGTAACACGGACACATTGACGGTGAGTGTATTCTTTATCCATGTTAGGGTTTTGTACACTAGTTTTACTTATTTTCAAAATTACTTATATAAAGTATTGTATATTCACACACACACAGACACACACAAAGATCTTAGTAATAACAACAACGAAACTCATCTAAAGCTCTTCCGGAAACAGAAGCTGTAGTAAGAACAATTTCTGATTTTTAATAAAGTTTTAGTAACAGAAAAATAAACATCAAAAATTTTAGTGACATCTTATATTATACTCCCTCAATATTTGAAAAAATGATTTTTTAGATTTTTTTCTTGTTCTTGAAAGATTGATTTTTACATTTCAATTAATACTTTTTTTGCTTTATCACTTAAATTCATGGTAAATATTTGTTCTACCCCATAAAGTTGCATACTTTTTTTATTGGAAAACAAAAAAGTAAGTAGAAATAAAAAAAAATTATAAATAAATACAAATAATTATTGTGTCTTAACATGTGTGAAAATTTCTATAACATCAATCTTTCAAATACAGAGGGAGTATATTTGTTTCTGCAGTTGAAAGAAGGAAATGAGGGTTATCCACCGGTAATAATCGTTTATGTACATCAGATGTAACCTAAATTTGTATGGTTGTTTTGTTTGGGTGTGATGATTTTCTTACTTTTCTTCTGTTGTTTCTTTTGTTAGGATGTGCCTAAAGGAGCTAAGAAGTATCAAATGTTCTGGACCGCTCAACTAAGAGAAGTGACTAATCAAGGATTTCGCCGTAAGTATTTTATTATTAGGGTTTTGATTAATTTATTGTTAAAAGCAGTTACAGTTTTTATTTCTATGGGTTTTGAAAGCAAGAACAGTACTAGATGTCTAGATCCATTTGAAGAAATCTGATTTAAGAAAAACTAGATCCGTAAATTATTACTATTTTATCTCTATGGTTTATTTTTTCTATGGGTTTTTGAAGAAAGAACTCTAGATCCGTTTGAAGAAATTTGATTAACAAAAAAAGTTGGTAAAAATATATGGATTTGTAAATTATGATTTGAAATATACACATATGTAGTTTTTTTGTTTTTGTTTTTAATCTCTATGGGTTTGGAAGAAAGAACAGTACTAGTTCGGTTTGAGGAAATCTGATAAGAAAAAGAGTTGTTAAAAACAACCTGGATTCTTAAATTGTTATATTAAATACAAATGTTTCTCTGTAGCCTATACAATATATAAAGGAAATCATTTCTCTAAAAGTTTCACATATAGATAATCTATAAAGTTCATAGTTACATAAATCTACTCACCCATAAAGGATTTGTTTAAAGAAACGCACTTGTCTGGTGATATGAATTTATATTAAGCTTGTATTATATATTTATATATGTCAAATCAACATCTTACTAATCAGTTTTATTTCAATTCTAATTTAAGGAATTTATTGGGCCATAGCTTCATCTAGAGATTTATCAGCTCGTCTTCAGATTGAAGGGAAAGCTGAAACTCCTCTCTGCCTCTCAGCACTACATCTCTTTATTGGGACGGTTTCTACAATGGGGCTAAGAGGATGAGTAAGACCGTGGACAGGCACATACTTCTACTTGTCGGTTATGGAACCTCTAAGAAACAACACTATTGGAAATGCCAAAACTTTGCAAGGACCGCTTGGGGCGATAAAGGTTACATCAAGATCCTCTGTCATGTGAACAAAGAGAAAGCACAGCCGTCATTGTTTACCGAGGTTCTCTATCCAGTGGTAAGTTCTTAACTGAATTCTTGTTCCCAAAACATACATCTAATCTAAATATAAATCTAATTTTGTGTGTGTTTTCTGTGGGTTTTGTTAAAACTGATTTTTTATATTGTTAATGAACTTCTCTATCCAGGGAATGAACTTCTCTCTTTTGTCTATCTTTTTCAAACATCGGTTTGAACATTTCTTGTACAAACTAAGAAAATGTTTTTCAGCTTAAAATTTTCATGAACTAAAAAAGTCTCTTTTGAAAGAAATTGGCTTGATTTTAGAAAAAGAATTCAAATGCGTTGTGAGAAATATTCAGATCAATGCAAAAACATGCGACAAAGTAAAGATTATAGCATTGATATCAAGTAATGATTAGTATGTTAATTGATTGAAAGTTTAAGATTTCTTTAAAAAAATAAGGATAAATAAATCTTTCAAGATAAAAGAAATTGTCATTATATATAGAGAGAGATAAATTGATGAAAAATAAAAAATAATACTATTGTTGAAAACAAAAGATCATGTAGTAGCTCATATAAGAGTATGTCAGACATATCGATCAAATGATCATGTTTTCTTATTTTCGATAATATGATAACATATTTTATAGTTTTATATTTGTGGGTTTTAAAAAACTAGAATACTATGGACCAGAACAACACATACGTAAAACAATTTAATCATTTTGAATACAAAACTAAATCAATGGGGATCCATATGAAAAGGAGAATGAGCTTTGATATATTTAACAATTCTTGATTTTATTATCATTTTGGACCGTTTTACGAAGTTTTTGATCCTCATGATATGCCTTTTGGTTGAAAGAACCCCTACGTGTCTCAATTGCCTCTTTTGAAAAGAATTGCAAAACCAAATGCTTATCAAATTTGAAGCTATGTTTAACTCTATGGAATCATGTATGAATATTGGCTAGCATGGATTGATCTAATACTCTACATTTTTGTAATTTTTTTTACTTTTACAGTCTTTCTTACCCACGTCCTTGTCAAGTCTACATTTTATAATACATCCCATCCAAGAGAATCAGTTACCTCTAAAGGAACCATTCCATAATTGTGGATCATCGAATTGGAAAGCAAGAAAGAAGACTCACTTACCACCACATTTTTATGAGATTTCTTGTGATTTAATTGTAATCTCTACATATATAAAATATAAATGACTGAGAGAGTCCTAAAATCACCGTCAAACTTACACTTTGGGGTTTTTTAATACGTTTTCACCACAAATTTTGATAATATTTTCCATTTCCTCTTTTATTTTCCAAATGAACTAAAAATAGTTTTTGAAACAAACAGTTTTAGTCTAGCGAAATGATGAAAAACTTGTGTAAAGAAATTCAATAAAAACTAATAGAAAACAATAAAACAATCTCCTATGACTGAAATAATCTTCCCCGCGTCTAACCAAAACAAAATACTTACTCCGCTTAGCCAAACAAAATAACTACCATCCATTTTCTTTGTCCCCCATTTATTTACTTCACATTGCACCTTCCAAAACTGAGAATACATTGTTGAATCCTTTTTTTCTCTCTCGGTTCAACATTGTGAAAACTGTCAAATTCTGATTCCAAATGTAGTTCGTGCAGGTCAGGAGGACATTTATTCTCTAAAAGAACCATGATGCTCACAAGTCTCTCTAAGTTTCTTGCTCTTCCTTTTCCCTCGTAGCTTATCTTACACTATAATAGATGAATCTACTAGAATTGTAGCAAATTTTAATACTACTAGAATTGTAGCAAATCTTATATTATGGGAATACTGTACCGTACGTAATTATTTGGTTAATTTAAATTTCTTTTTGTCTAGCTAGAACAAAAAAATTCTTTCTACAAGACATACATACAACTAATCTTGAGGTTCATGGGTTTAACTTGTACAACAGGTAACGTGTACCCCAATTAGGTCATGCTAGCCAGAATGAACAAAATGCTACAGCCATTCTAAACCTTAATTTTTTACCTTTACTTGACTATAGGTGATTTCTTCTCTTTATTACTCTCTGCTTGATTTTTCAGAGAAATCACAAAAGACAAACCGTAAGAATAATGGGAAACACACACTATTGTGCACATATATAATATTGGACCAACGATAAATAAATAAACAGCATTGTATATTTGGTTATATTGTTATCATTACCAACCTCGTATTGGTCACATATACTACTTAGGAATAGTGGAATACAGTGTAGTTTAGTCGATTTCGACCAAGTGAAGAATATTAGACACAAGCGCGTATGTTCAAAGGTTTCTTTAATGAGACTGCCGCTGGAGCTGTTACGGATAAATCTAATGTATTCATATATAAAATTCTATAAGCATCAAGTCTTAAGAACCAATGTATTAAAACAAGTACAAAATCATCATATGATGAAAATGTTTCTATTCCTGTCTTGTTTTGTTTTTGGTTTGGTTCAGTCAACTTCGATCGGTCAATTTACCCCTGCATAAATCAATGTAAAATGTAACATTCCAGATGAGAATTTTGATTATAACGATAACGATGGGAAATGTTTATGCCACATTAGGTCCGTAATATTTTTATGCCACACTCACTTCCTCAGCTCGTAAGCTAAATTTATTCACTTTCTCAGCTCATCATCGTTTGGAATTTTGCGGATTTAATGAAAAAATTACGAGATTTTGCGGTTTTGGAGCTAAACGAAGTTTTTGTTTTTGGTGAGAGAAAATGACTATTAAAATCTTTGACACCAAAACAAAATTTTACTATTCTGGTTGTCAAAATCATATATATAATTATGGAGTCCTCTCTTCATCTAAGGTGTCCACATAGGCAAAAAAAAAAATTTAACAATTAATTTTACTTTTAAGTTCATTTAGTTCATGTTTATGTATATTTATTGTTACTTATAGCTACTAGTTTTTTAATTAAATTAGAAAACGAAAAATAAGTCAATAAATTATAAAAGTAGAAATTAATATTTGAGTATTTACTATGAATTTATGATAACGATAAAAGTTTATATATTTAATTTCAAAAATTAGAAATATGTAAAATGAATATACATATAAGAAAAAGTGAATAAAGATATTAGCGACATCAATGAATCAAAGAAAAAGAATCTTGAGTGTCAGAAAATTGTTAAGAGGCTATTGGTTTTTTTTTTGTCATGAACGCACTTACACCTATTCGTTAAAGAAATACATGAGCATATTTGAACCAATGAGGGATGAACGTGTTAATATAAGAGGTTGTTGATATAAAGATAAAGAATATATATTATTTCACTAAAAGGATACTGAACCATCTAATTAAAAATGAGATAATAAGATGAAAATTTAGGATGTACAATTTTATTTATAATGTTATATAATTTTATGGAAGTATGAAAGAAAAATATGAAAGTGTTATAATACTATTATTTTAAAGATATAAGGTATAAATTGGTGTAAGACAAAAAAATCACGCATTGCTTGAGTTATGTTCTACTACAAATAAGTAAACAAAGTAACATAAAATTGTAAATAGTTAAACCAAATTTTTGTCGTTAAGTTTAATAAATGCATCATACGAACCATATTTTAGATCATTTGAGTATTTATTTTTGAATTAAAAATTATAATAATGAATTCCTTTTATTTATATGGTCATTAGAAAATAATCAAAATATTACGAATTTATATATAAGAGCGCTGAATAGAAATGTTAATAAAAAAATAATCAAAGAAAAAATAGATTCAATAATGTTAATTATTGAAGTATCGTAATTGAGTTTTAGCCGATTGTTAAAAAAAGAAGAGAATGTATGATTTCATTAAAGGATATTGAACGATTTTACTAAATTAAGAAAATAATTTGTGATCTTTATGTAAAAATGTACGTAGTTCTACAAAAAGACATTCCGCGGCGAGCTTATGTAATTCAATATTTGAATCCATGATTTTAAAAATGTAGAGAAGCAAAAACTATTTTCGAAATGTTTAAGAAAACGTAAAAAAAAATTATGTATAAATTAACTATCTATAATTGTATTAGTGTTTTGTGAAAAAATGACAAAAGTAAATATATTGGTTATATTTAGAATTTGTTTGAAGATTGGATGAATTTATTATGCAATAATAGATAAAATAATAAGTTCTCAAAAACTAAACAGCTATTATAATGACAAAATTTTATAATGACAAATTAATAATTAAAATATGATATTATAATGTGTGAAAAATGTAAAATATATATACTAACATAAAATACTTACTAATTCATGTTATATATGATATTGAAAGAAAACATAGAAAAATAACACAAAAATATCAAAAGAAGCCAAACTCGCGCAACGCGCGAGTCCAACCGTAGTGAATTTAATATTTGACATAAAACCGTAAAAATTCATCGTCATGATTCCACGTTTCTTACATAAAACGCATTTACACATTTTTTTTTTATCAAAACACGTGATTTCATAATATTGGTATCTAATGTGGTGTTGATTATGCGTTTTAAGAGTTTCGTTTTAGAGAAATTGAGTATAGAATTCATTGTCAACTAGACATTTGGTATTAAAAATAGAATAATGTATGTACCTCAATAATATATCTGGAATAAATAATGTTTTAAAATGTTGTTTAAATGAAACAACTTAACAACAGTGACAAACACATGTAGCAAATCCATCCAAAGCAAGGTTATTCATATTCAAATGGAATTAATAAGATAAATGCATAAAAAAGAAAATAACAAAGTAGCGTATTAAAGTGCAATAACAAAATAGGAACTTAATTGAAGAACACCAAGATCAAAAAGTTGTAACTTAAGTATATCATAAAATATGAAAAATGAGAGTTGCTTTGTGATGACAAGACAACACCCAAAGTTACAACCAATGAGAGTTTCTTTGTTCTTCTTCCCTTGACTTGAACTAGGGAAGTACTGACTTCATTTGACCAAACCTAAAGACTAAAGATGGTGAATGTAGTATTTTTGTTTTCCTCAGAAATTTCATTTTCCTTCCAACTTTTTTGCAAACGAAGTATTCTCGAAAATACAATCTTGTTATGATTAGAAAAGGGGTTGATGACTAAAGTCTAATAGCAAAATTCGGTCAATTCCTCTGGGTTTGAATTTGAATTATGTTAATGTTATTAATAGGATATACGCAGAGAGACCAATGAAAAAAGACGTAAACACCTCATATGGTGTCAGCGGGAAACGAGCATGTAGAAAGTATACCACCGACCAGAATGACGTAATCACTCTTTGAGTATACATTATAAAATCGGCAAGAGAAAAAATATATGCTCTTTTAAAACAAATATATTAATTTAAGCAACTAATGACGGGGCTGATTTTCTTAAAACATATAGAATTATACATGAGGTTTAAAGATATATGGATTACATATATTAATATATATCACAAAATGAGTAGAGAGTATAAAAACAATGATAGAAGAGTATTAAAACAATGAAAAGGAAACAAATATCAAGATAAAAAGACAAAAAAGTAAGAATAATGAAAACATTTTTTATTGGTCGTCTTGTTGAACATGTGTAGGTGTGTAGGTTTTCTTTTTGTTCTCTTTCGCCCAACAATCAGAGAAATCCCTCTTTTTGGAGGGGTTCTACTCACAACGGGCTTTAAGAAAATTGACATCAAAAAGTTGAAAGTGCAACATCTTTACGTGGCAAATAAAATGACCTTTTGCCAGAACGTAGAAAGTGCAACATCTTCCAAAGACTCAAAGTTGCAACATTTTACGTGAATTTTGAAAGAGAAAAACACAACGTAGTAATAGATAAAGTAAATGAAATTTTTTAAAATAAATAATTACTACTTCTATAGTTCTATTACGTATCTTTTTCTCAGCACATGATATGTAAATATTAAATCATATATTGTACCACATCAAGTCAATAGTCATCAACGTTTTGTTAATTATTTTGTTGACAAAACAAAATCATCTCTTTACAGTACTTTAAGAAAAGGTATCGCTATATACCACGTCCATCCACATATAGTTTCGTAAGTTATGAAACTCAATGTCGCATAATGTTGGATTTTCTCTCCACTAGTCCAACAAAATCATAAAAAAACCAGTAAAGAAGTTTTTAGAATTACGGAGAAGAAGAAGTTTTAGATTATCATAAATTAATAATGAAGCTTTACATAAATAAAAATTAGAGAATAATGTATAAGTGTTAATTACTATAAGAAGTAGAGAGAACTCTAGAATAATCTAGAACTGAAGCTACCATTATATATTATAAATAGGAGTGTATGGTGTAATTTGTAAAACCAACCTACAATACATAAGAGTGTTCTCTTTCTCAAAAAAAAAAAAAAAAAAACATAAGAGTGTTCACTTATATTAAACTATTTTTGTATTAAATCATTTCTAATAAAAAAATAGTTTGGCTTGACTTTTTACCTGTCTAATTCTCATCTTATAATTCACAGAAAGAATAATACTAAATAATTTTTCCAACATTTTAAATAATGTTTTTTAAATTTTTGAATTTTTACTTGTCTAATTATCATCTTATTAACTCATAGAATATTGAATAATTTTCCCAACACGTACATGCCACACGACCCTTGTTGAGATTTTTACTAAACCAAGAAACCGAAAAGATAATTACTTAGTATTCGATAAACCGCCTCCATAACCAGGTTTCTTGCTACTTATCAACTTCTTACCATTAATTTAATAACATCGTACTGCACATAATTGATAGTTCAATTATCGATTCCCAGAAATAATATTTCTTACTACAGTACAGGTCCACTGAAGGAATGTATATAATATTTTGTGATTGTTCTGTAACTTTTGTTTATACTTCTCAATTTATTGGTCCATGTGGTCCGTTCTGGAAATGCCTTCTGTGCATGTATAAAAATATAAAAGAATTGAATATTTTTATCGAGTCGAATATGTAGGTGTGATCTTGTGGGGTCTTTTGTTTTGTTTTTGCCAAACATTCTTCTTAGATGAATCCGAACCATCCTTTTGAAATTTTCCTATAACCATTACCAACCTCGTATTGATCCCAAGCAAATATTATAATTTAGCTCAAGCTGTGTTAATCCAAAAAATAGTTTTATTATGCCATATTCGATCTGAAATATATTTCGTTTTACCCGCTCGAACAAGAGGAAATTAACAGGTACCCACGAATGGTGTATATAGAGATTATATTGTAAATATTACTCTATTAATATTAGAGGTTTTTTAATAACAATGTGTTCATTCGATTTGGTTGGAGGATGTTAATTGGGTTACGCACGAGCGACATGTGCGGGAGTAACTTTTTTTTAATTTTTCAAATAATGTGGAACGCATTTGTCTTCCATCTTCATACAAAAAAAGTTAACCGCCGAGTAGGTCTTTCTCAAAGCGAGAAAACATAAATAAATAAATAAGTTGTTTACAAAAATCCATAAATAAATAAATTGTGTTCATAAACATTTTTCCATCTAAAATTTATTTTTAACACTTTCTAATTTTCAAATGCGATGTCGTATAAAATCTATTATATTTATTTAATAATGTTGGAGCTGGATTTATCACTCAAATCTAGCTCAAATGTGTTAATTATATTAAAATAACAATTAGTAATTGGTTTTCGGCTCAAACCTAAAAACAAGACATGGTCACAAAGAATAATGGCCCTAAAGCGTCGATCCTGCCAAAACAATAATATCTTTGAGCAGACTTGGAAGTTTGAATGACTCAATATACAACTTTGACTTATTCCAGCTCTGACATATTCGGAAGATCAAACCATAATGTGCCGAGATACGCGGAGCTACTTCAAAATAGACAGAGCTAAGTCGTGGAGCTGGATCAAGCTATAAATACAAGGAAAGCATGCATAATTTGGTAACTTTTCACACATACATGCGACTATGCATTAGACTAGTTGTATAAACACTTCTCACTCGAGACCTTTTTGTATATTCGATTTATTATCAATATAATTCCAATTTTACTGATCTTTATTTTAGTAAAATCTATAGATATTTTTTAGGACGGAAGTTTTTTTTCTCCGAATTCACATACAAGTTCTTAGTTAGAAATTCAGTTTCTACATATAGTATAAATGTATAATGCCAAATTACAAATGACGAAATACTAATTTTGAAATTTTAAAAGTTCAAGGAATAGTAATTTGATCCTCTAATCGTTCTGGATAGTAGTAGCCTTAAAGCTAATATTAAAGACCATTTACCTGAATGTGCCATTATGTAAATTATAGTCTTATTTAATTGCCATTCGAATAATCGAATAAACTAGAAGCAACTAATAGTATTAAAGATTTTCTCAAAAAACATTAAAGCTAATATAACCAAAATGCTTTAACAAACAAACCATTTCATATTTTTTGTGTGGCTATGATATTTCTACATAATGCAGTTTTAGTTAGATTCTTAATTATTAACCATATTCACCATTTAATTTATCTCTTGCAGAAATGATATTATTTTCCAAATTACTTATCCTGTGGAATATTATTGCCTCTTGTATATTAATTGAAATGTGAAAACATGACAAAAAGAACTCTAGTTTGAATCTGACAAATACAAGGGGCCTATAGTTTTATCTATATATTTAATAAATTAAATTTTGAATTTAGGTGGTTCTGTATATTACCAGTACTATACTACATAGGGATGTATGTGATCGGTTCCCTCCCCACAAGGCTTTTTATTTCTCTCCCTAGTTTGTTTTGTCGTCTTACTTTATTTATTTATTTTTATAATTCATTATCATTTTGATAAATATGAATTTTTAAAGTACATTATTATCCTTTAGAATTCATTTTAGTTTAAATAAAACGATGAAAAATGTCCTATTTAGTGTCTTTATTTACATGTTGTCATCTACATATTTTTGACTAATTTCTTTTTATAGAAATAACTAAAGATATTTAGCCACCATTTTATGAGAGAGCTTCTTTCGAAGTGATCCTGCTCAATTAAATTTGAAATGTGTGAAATTTATTGTAAAAGACATGCACGGTGCTGTAACATAATACCAGTAATTAATCAGAAATAGCTAGTGCGTAGAGTATTTGTGGAAGATTAATATGCTCATGAGTGGGTCAAACACTCATGTAAGTAATGTGTAAAAATATATGTTGTATATAAAATCACCATACGAAATATACCCAACAAAATATAAAACGGTTTGGATAAAATCATTATCCAAACTCCTACTAATTTGGGGAAAAAGATGAAATTTGAGACTGAGATTTTAAAAAGGTTTGGATAATATAAAATAGTTTGATAGTTTTTAAAATTTTAATAATACTAATTCCTCAATTGCTAATTCAGATTTCCCATCTTCCATTCAAAATGTGTTCGTATCTGTTGGAATATATTAAATTGTTACAAACCGTAACTTTTATAACATTTCGAAAATTCATATATGGTGTCGTACTGTCATATCAGAAAAGTTGTCATGAAATACATTTAACGTTTCTGTTCTCGTCCACTTTCATATAACATCATATACGTACATTTAACGTTTACGAATCTTTCCCAATATGCGATTGACTTTGGTCTATGGACACTTATATCGATAAATAAATGCATACACTAAAATGTATAAACACTGCTAAAGTTTAATTCTACTAGTATTATAGAAAACTGCATCCCAAAGCAGAGAGTTTTCACCAAAGTCAAAAATCTTTTTTCTTTTGATGCCGAGCAATAATTTTTTTGTCAAGAAAAGGATAAAATTAAATTCATATAGTGTATTGTGACACGTGTCGCCAGATCTAGTGGCTACGGTTCTGCTTCTTTAATCAACCATCATATATTATCTACTGTTTATAAGTCATGTTGGACATGTGTGTGAGTGTGGTGCGTTTTATTTATCTTCTTGTTAGTATTACTTTTTTTGTTTTTTCATGCGCGTCCGTATTATTTAAAACCCCCAAAACATGTAACAAAGAATTAAGAAATAAAGAGTTATCCTACTAATTTTGATCTACGTCCCAATTTTTCTCATGAAACAAAACAAAAAAATTCATGAAACAAAAATAGAAATTTTTCTCAATATCTATACGCGTTGTATAACATATGTCTTTGCCAAATTAAATGATAAACTTAGAAAACAAATATATCCCCATATATGAACAAAGAAGGAGCTTCCCACAAGTTTCCTACGAAAATACTCTTATCCAAATCTAGCATCAACGCGTCTTTCTTTAACAAGATCAAATGAAGAAGAGCTATTAGGTCTCTATTGTGAAATGGATATGAACTGACTCAAGTCAATAATTGTAATGCTAATGAACTAAAAACAGTAAGTATTTGTTAATTTATCAAATAAAAGCATTGGTTAGTTTTAACTTTATGTTGGTCTCCACGTAGGTGTGTTTTTCTCTCGTCTCCAAGTATATATTTAATTTCTATTTTAATATGTGTTCTTAACTCTAAAATCTGTTTTGTAGGGAGGCAAGCGAAATCAAATTATAAGCTGGCAAATTAAAGATAATCTTGAACTAGTGAAATCAAAGCAAACAAGAGAAAGCAAATAGGAAAGACAAACAGTACAATATTTAATAAGAATAATGGGAAACATACACTATTGTGCATTGGATAAAGATAAACAATAAATATACAAACAAAAAGCATTGAATATTATTATCAAGTGATCTTGTGGGGTCTTTTTTTGCGAACATTAATTCTTCTCGGGTGAATCTGCTCTATATTTTTGGACGTTATATTATTATTATTATCATTACCAACCTCCTCGTATTGGTCCCAAAAATATATAACAGCTTAGTATATGGTTTGCTCTAAGCTATTATATTATTTATTAACCAAATTATATGGAATATCGATTTGTGAAATGTATTTCATTTCTTTCTAAATGATAGGATCTGCAGTAAGTAATAAGAAAGTAACTGAATTATATCAATTTAAACAAAGTTACCATTTTAGTTTGATTTAAGAGATTAGCAGTTGATCAATTAGTATCCATAATTCATGAATTTTGTACATCACTCTCTGTTTGTAATATACGGATGTAGACGTAGTCAAACATCATATCGTATTTAATCATGTTTTAATCTATATTCTTAAAAATTAACAACAAAAGTGGAAAATCCAAACATCATCGTCCATTGACTTTGAGTCAGACTTGGTGTTTGAAAACTGAAACAATACCAAAAATGGCTAAACTCATTTATATATTCTTACCTAATCTAATGCAAAATTATATGCATGGCTCTCTAAACAACATGTTATCTAGGTGCAAAGCGTTATTGTTAGCTAGTCATGATTACATATGTTATGTGAAATATAATATAATCAATCATACGTATTGTTATACTCATAAACGTACTTTAAAACTAATTTCCACGTAACATATTTACAAGACAATTTCTATAAATAAAAAAAATTGTGTTTAAATTTAAATCTCTTTCGTGGTTTTACTTAACATGAAACAAAAAATGAAATTAAAGTCGTAGCCTAATTGTTACTTAAAATGTATCAGCCTTTGGGTAAAGAAATAGCTCTCGTACAACAGTTTTCTGAGACCCTATATTATTTTCCTACATGCTCATGCTTCACAATCCCTCACTCATTACCTAGAATCCAGATTTGGTTAGTTCTCTCTCTATTCACCATTTCCGTTTCTCTCTTTCTTTATTTGTTTTACTCTGCTAATCTTGCTTTTTTTCTTATCATGTAAACATGTCATTTCTCCATGAAAGGTGTCGTCTTTTCTTGAAAGTTCTTGCCTTTTCTCCGTGAGAGAATCTGAGAAAATCTTCCCCAAGAACCATAAGGTAAGAAGAAAATATGAGATCCGACTCTTGTTCTTTAGCACTGCACCTATCTATTGTCCTTCGAATTCGTTTCTTGTGATGTGTTTTTTAAACCTAAATCTCAGATTTTTTGAAGTTAATCGTCTGTCTTCTCGCTTGTTAGATTACTTAGAAACTGATAAAGTTGTCATTTTTCTTGACGAAAGTTGTCGTCTTTCTCCGTTTTCTTTCTTAAAATGTTTAATGTTTGAAATTAGTTGCTTCTCATTGAGAATCTGAGGTTTAATGAGCCCGATTTCAGAGAAATCTTTCGAAAGATTCAACTTTTAGCTTGTTAAATTACTTTTAGAAAATGAGAAAGTTTTCATTTTTCTCGATGAAAGTTGTGTTTTTTTTCTTCAAAGTTTTAATCTTTAAATTAGTTGGTTCTCATTTAGAGAATCTGAGATTTTAGTGAGCCCAGATTGAACTTTTAGTCTCTTGTTGATATTCTTCTTCGTTTCTTGTGTTGAGGTTGATTCTAAATAGTATTGTTGATGGTATTCTTTGTTTGTGAAGTTAATTTGTTTAAAACCAGATCTCAGATTATTTGGCTTTAATCCGCTCGTTATGATACTAAGAAAAATCTCGAAGATTAAAAAGAGCCCAATACTCTCTATGTGCTGCTTTTATATAATAGATTTGCATCTTTCTCGACATAAGATTGGATTTATCTATCTACATGTAGTGACTGATTTAGTTTTTTGATATTGAGATTCCATGGTATCTATTTTTTTCGATTAAATCTTATTCTTATCATTTTTCTAATCATAGCTTTTGACAGTTTATACTGTTAGGGTTTGAAGATATGGCACCAAAAACTAAAAGACATGGGAAAGATGTGATGAATACAAATGTGGCACCACCGTTGGAACTTCCGGAGGTATATAATAAATATTTTATATTTATTCTTAATTGTAGTATATTTATGTCTTAACATTGGTTTAATTTGGTTTAATTGTAGGATCTTCCCGATGGTTGCAAATATAATTTTAATTGGAGAAACCCAACAAGCAAAAAAATTGTTCTCTTGGAAACTATTAATCAAGGAATGAAAGGTAAGTAATTTTGTTTCGTAGTTAGCATCTATAATTATAGGAAAAAATTGTTCACTAAATTAATTCTATGTGTAGGTTATTGTTGGACGATTGTGTTCAACCGTCAAATCGCATCTCATCTCTATATCCACGGAAAAGTTCATAAACTTTTGCGGTTTTCTTCAAAACATTTGTTTGCTCATATCGAAGAAAAATTATCTACCGGATACCTAAAAAGTTATGGTGGATTGAAGACATTTCTAAAAGAATCCGGTCTAGTATTAGAATGTGACTGCAAATGCACGGCGGGGATAACAGAGGTCAACACAATTTCATGCGATAAAGTCAAGGTAAATGCATCTAAGTAATCATTATAATATTGTCAATGAAATGGATATATAAGATTCTACATTTTTAATAATTTCAGACTAAAAAAGTCTACAAGATAGAAGACTTGGTCATTGTAGAAGGAAATAAAGTGGATGAAAAAGAATTAATATTCCTATTGAAAACAAAAGGTCCTATTGCACTGCATATACAAGTATGTCCGACATACAAATCAAGCCTTAAGGTGAGAATTGTTATTTTGTAATAATTTTATCACAATTTTATGCTTCTGTAGTTTAAAGTATACTTATATGTCTTTTTTTATTAATAGGATGAAATCTATTTTGGAGCTAAGGAAGAGGGCAAAGTCGAAAACCATATTGTATTACTTACTGGCATTGGCACTATAAACGGAGTCCATTACTTTCAATTTCAAAACACATGGGGGCCTAAATGGGGAGGTGGTGACGAAGGATATGGAAAATTGGCTAGACAAATTAGCCTGCCTAACAGAGGGCCATCATTGATACTGAGTTATTTTTATCCAAAGGTATATAGCTTTTTGATTTAAAATTATTATTGAACTTTGTTAATTTTCTTGTTTTTTCTTAAGTTACTTTTTTATTTTATTTTGGCAGCTACTTGACCAGGTCTTTCAGATATGATTCCAGCCAGGCTCTGTCATCACTAACGTCCACCTCCAAATTAGAAAATAGAGCTTGACATATCAAGCTGTAACAAAAAGTGTTAATCCTAGAGCGATTTGCTATTATGAACTCGATTTCGCACATTTAACTTCTATAATATATTTCTTGCAAGGGAAAGTAGCAGTAAAAAGGCGTGAAGACGCGCACTCACACCACAAATTCACAATCCATAGATGATAGACTCAATAGTAACTTTAAAACTAATGAAAGAGAAATACATACTCTCAACTCTAGTTAAAGTTTGAACAAGAGACAAACAGATGGTAACTTGGGACTCGGAATAAAAGCAAACCAAACAAGGCAGATAGTAGTAGTCCAAGTCTCTCGGTCAATGATCACCACCCAGTCTTAGATACTCTCAGTGAGGATGCTCCTAGTTTGTTCAAGAGCCTCTGTCAACCTGAGGATATATCAATAAAATAACAAACATAAAAAAGTGGAAAAAATACCACATTTAGAACCAGGACCATCTAAAATCAAAGACCCATTAAAGTGAAGAGATATTAGATACCTTGGTTTCTTTGCATCTTCTTTCTCTGCAGTTTCAATGGAGTGAACTGCCAAAACAATCCAAATCAGCAAACACAGATACAACGCTATGATTGATCCAAAACAAAAACCCATTTACTTTGAGAGAAAAGAATACCTTTTTTCTCAGGTTTCAGATTGCAGGAGACGAACTTGGGCAGGTCATGATAGAAATGGCAGATCTTAGTTTGAAAGACTTTAGGCTCATCCTCTGATGGATCCTTACCTTGAAAGGTAAGGTAAAACATTATGGCAGGGCAACAAGTCTCGTTGTAATGGGCTCTCACAAACTTGACAAGTTGGTATTTTGTACCCTGTACAAACAAAACCAATCATAAATATATATATAAGCACATATACAAAGGGATTATAGGACAAGTTTCGACCTTTTTCTCATTGAATCCCTCAAGGGATTCTCGAGTGAGCCTTTCCACTAACTCTCTGGTTGTTTCTGTCCCCGTGAAGAACTGGTTGTTATCATCGAAATTAAGCGGTTGGTAGTTAAAAATGCAACGGAACATCTTGAAATCAATGTCGAAACCCTGACTTGCTCTGATTTGTTGGTTTATGATACGTTCTTCATCTTCAGGAGTGTAATGAGGCTCTTCACCCTTACCGCGCCTTATATACGGAAGATACATCTCATGAGGCTCATAACCATCATCGTACCTAAAGTATGCAGGTTCGTCCATACAAGTCCAATCTAAGAACCGGAAAATCGAAATTAGATCGGTACTATTTAGATCCTTAGACTTAAAGAGTTTTGGATTCGTACCTGGAAAATCATTCGCCATTGCTCCTCTCGAATCAGATGAACACACACAATAACCCTAGCTTTTGGATCCAGTTATATTCCCCTCTTAATTGTATTGCAGTCCCTATAGGTTTTGTAATCTTCTAATTTGGTCTCCTAAAAACTATCTGATGGGCCACGGGGAAAACGGCCAATTTAGACCTGAACTATTTGGAATGTGCCGTTTTGAACCTGGTCTTTTGAATAAGGCCAATATCAACCCAAACACAAAATAAATTCAAATTCCGTACACAAACTCTTTTATTTTGTGCCAAAAGGGACCTTGACTAACAGAATGTTAGTCAACACTAACAGAAATTCGAAATTTAGTCACTAACGAAAATTTGAACATTCACCAGTACATCTCGAACACAAAATAAATTCAAATTCCGTACCCAAACTCTTTTTTTTTGCCAAAACGGATCTTGACTAACTTTCCGTTAGTCAACACTATTTGAATAATGACATGGCCGACACGTTAGTCACTTGAAAAATTCCTAAATTGATTTTATCGATCTTCTTCTCCTTCTCTTCTTTCAAAATACGAACTCAGACTTTAAAATCTGCAAAAACAGTTAGTGTTGACTAACGGAAAGTTAGTCAATGTTCGTTTTGACACAAAATAAAAGAGTTTGAGTACGAAATTTGAATTTATTTTGTGTTCGGGTTGATATTGGCCTTATTCAGAAGATCAGGTTCAGAACGACACATTCCGAATAGTCCAGGTCCAAATTGGCCGTTTTCCCGATGGGCCACGCACAAGACTCTTTTGTATCTGATCCATAAGGGGAAAAAGGTTTTTCTGGACCTGGACTATTGTTATCGTGCTATTATACACCTCATCTTTTAGCTACGACCAATTTAGACCTGAACACAACAAAAATTCAAATTTAGAACCTAAACTAACAACTTATGTGGTAAATTGTACCTTGACATGTTGACCGTTAGTTAATATTGACGGATTACTAACTAGGATAACGGGAGCCAACACATGGCTTCGTTACTCACTTATATAGCCCCAAAACGACGTTGTTTTGAATTTGGGGAGATTAAATTGAAAAAACCCTAAATCAATTTTATTCTTCTTGTTCTTCTGCAACTTTGTCCCATCGAATACAAGACTCTTTTGTATCTGATCCATAACTAACTTACACAATTGGCTCTGTTTTGTTCCCTAAACAATTCTCTCCTATATAATCATCACATACGTAGTTTCTATTTTTCTGCCACGACTTCTTTACTGGCAATGTTATCATCCTCTTAAGTTGCATTTTGTCTTTTTGAGATTCATGGCTAAAACCCGTAATCCTTCTAGGTCCAACCCACATCAATAAAGATTAACGATACAATAATGTTTCCTTGTATACAAACTAAGGAAGCAAGTAAATTAGAGTACCAGACCAACATAACCAACACCTTATTAACCAGATTAACCGGGATATATGATACAATACTCTCCTGCAAGATGGAGAGTACAAATGATGTAATCCCATCTTGGATAGAAGATAATGAAACTGAAGAGCAGTCAAATGCTTCGTGAATGATCTGCTAATTAGTGTTGTGTTGCCACAAGTAAAGTCTTCATAAAACCAAAAGCAACGCGTTTTCGTATCACATGGCAATCTCGCTCTATATGTTTGGTCCCTTCATGGTAGACTGAATTATTTGTTGAGCATTTTTAAAATTACAATATGATGGACCACGTATAAGACCAAGCCCATCGGTTTGTATATTTTGGTACCACTGAGTTCTTTAATGGCAATGTTTTTTTGTTTGGAAGTGAATGTTAAATTTATATTCAAACAAAAAAACCAGTTTTTACAGAAGCTGCAACTTATTACTAACTACAACATCAAAAACTCTTTTAAGAAACTTTTAATTTTTTTTTTATGATTGCCTAGTAGCAAACCACTCCAAGAGACCTTCTTCATATGCATGGTCCCCCAATGCTCAGATCGAACTCAGATGGTTGCAGATTGTTTTGTCGATAACTTTAGAGATTTATACTGCAAGCAACATGTCCTTTCTATATCGGCGGTTGTTTCTCTCTTGCCAAAGATGATAGATTGTAGCATGTAGACAGTAGCGGAAGAGGAATCTTCATATATAGCTGAGGCTATCGTTGCTTACTAGTAGGATAAGATCTTCCCAACGAGTGGTATATGCATTTCCAAGTAGTCTCTCTACAAGTTCTTTCCAAATTGATCTTGAGAATCTGCAATCAAAGAAGAGGTGTGCGCGAGACTCCTCCGTATTGTTGCATAACACGCATGGACTTGGGCCAGCCCATCTTTTGATCTTGTCTCCGGTTGGAAGGCGATCTAGAGCCGCTAGCTAAAAAATGAACGAGTACTTCGGTGTTGCGTGGGTAAACCACACACCATTGCACCAATTCTATGTTGGTTTTTTGATCCTAATCTGCTCCCATGTTTCTTTCGTATAGAATTGATCTTCTCTCCAGCGCCATAGGCTTGTATCTGCTTCCTCTGTTCTGGCTTGTGGAACACGGCATATTTCCTTTAATGGCAATGTTATTATCCTCTTAAGTTGCATTTATACGAGTTTTCAAGTTTGTAATTATGATATATGAGTTTGTTCAAGTTCATTTCTTCCAAATCGAGATTGGCTACCATTGTTTAAGGATTTTTCAGGCTTGGTTCTTAGATGCCTTCTGGTTGAAAGAATCCTAATCCGTCTTAACTGCCTCCTTTAAACATTTTTTGCAAAGCCAACACTTATGGAATCAAAGCTATGTTTAATTCTACGGAATCATGTTCGAAGATTGGCTAGCAGGTTGGTAATTCGAAGTCACAATTGTGTTAACAAAATTATTGGAACAACTAGGGGCTTTTCCGGGCTACGCCCGGATATTGAGATGAATTATGAAACTTTTATATGTATTTCAATCATTTATATTTGTTTTTTTTTTATGAATTTTAGTTTGGCTTCATTTGATAATGAATTTTTAGTTTTATTGATGATTTTAGTAATCGTTTGGAACTTGGTTTATTGTTTTACTTAAGTTTGTGTTAGTATCATTTAGTTTTTTAAGTAATATTTTTCTTTTCTTTTTCAACCACACTTTAATTAAATAAATCCACCATAATTGTTTTTTTATTAGTTAATTTTTTTAGGATTTACTTTGGAGAATATGTTAGGCGGATTTTTCCCCATATATTTCTATTATTTTATCTTTATTTACCATTTGTATCTTTAATTTGTATATTATAAGAAAATCATTTTTAAAAAACACAATAAAGTAGTATTTATCCAGATTTCTTGAATGAAAATCTGTTAAAATTAAAACAGTTTTTTTTGTTTACCAAATCAAATTAATCTAAACCAAAAAGAAGTATATACATTCATAGTTTATTTGATTATATTTTTTTTGTCTTTTGCAAACTTCACAAGCATCGAATCATATCCAAATATCAAATATGTAGTCAAAATGAGTCTCATGAATCTTCAAAGTCTTTTGTTAAACGCTATCGGTAAAAAAGACAACAACTTTTGAATTTACTGCTTCGTCTATTGTTGGTTACACTTTTACAACACTAAATGTAGTATATTCTTTTGGGTTAATATGGTCGTTGGTATCGCAATCTTTCACATCGACTTCTCTTCTTCACCATCTTTACATCCTTTATCTTTATGAACTAAGCATATTCGATCCGTGCTTTGCCTTTCGTTCCCTCAATTAAACCAACATGTCTTCTTTGAGTTCATTGTTGCTTCTTTGAGCTTTGGTGCATATACGCTCTTAAATTTTCTGGCTTTGTATTTGGTTTCTAACATGAATCTCAGTTTTGATAAGATAAGCGTGAATGCATGTTTTTACTGGTAGTAATATGTATTCTAATGGTATTCGATAAAATTCAAGTCACAAGGGCTAAAATACATGTACTATATTTTGCGTATTTATTTCATTTTTCAAAGATTGTTTGAATTTTTTTGTTGTACTTTTATTTTTATTCTCATCATATAATACTTTATAAGCAATTTATGGCACGATATTATATGTAACCCTTATTATAATTCCCCGACCGCCCTGCCGTGGGACCCTCGCCCACTTTCGGCTCGCAAGCCGAAACTTCTCGGCCCGCAAGTCTGAGACTTCTCTGGCGGTCGGTGCGTTAGTCCGGGAGGCTAAAAATGCATGTTTACTGACCCTGCAATCACCACGCGATCTTTTCCCGAGTTTTGGCCTCACTCGCCCGGTACTAGAAATGACTTCCGAGTAGGTCACCCATCTTTCGATTGCTCCAGCTCAAACACGCTTAACTCTGGAGTTCTCTCAAGACAAGTGACCGAAAAGATAAGTGCACTTTGGTGACATAGGTAGCCAAATCAATTCTTTTAAACCTCTCCGCATGCACCACATATTCTCAGACAATGCACCAAGCATTTCTAGAATCTGGGGTGTTACACTTATGTTGAAGATGGAAAAACTTACTAATTTGTAAAAAACTATATATAATTTTAAAAAGATTGCAAAAATTTGTAGAGTTCCATACATAAGTATTTTTTTTTTTTTGGAACATCTATTTTATTTATGACTGAAAAGTTACAACTCATCATACAACATCTGTTGTATACAACTTGGTAAAACATTATAAATACAACAAGTTGAATATTGAGATTGTCCTAAGTGAGCTAACTTGTCGGCGATTTTATTTTGTTGGCGCCGAATATGCCTAAAGTGAACACCTGCAAAGAAAGTACTACAATGTTTGATGTCGTGAATTAGAGCTTCCATTGCTATGTCCTGTTGAGTGTTGAGAATTAAATCCACCAGAACTTTGGAGTCACTTTCGAAGATTATCCGATGATAACCTCGAGACCAAAGGAGTTGCATAGAATGGAGAAGGCTAAAACCTTCCGCTTATAGGGCAGATTTAGCTTTTGGTTGAAAAGATGAAGCCGCACAAACGAAACGTCTATTTGAATCACGAAGGATCCATCCAGAACCTGTTTGCGAGGTCGAGGGGTGGTGAGAGGCATCATGGTATTTGATAAGAGGAAAGGCTAATTAACTCCCTCCACAAAACCTTCATTTCCTCTGCACAATTAGAAGCATACACCACAGAGATGAGCATTTTTTTCTGAGAATTTGGCCAAATCACTTCACATGTAATCATTTGCAGGGACTTAGAAATCACAGTAACCAAAACACTCTGGTGCCACATTATCCAAATCTTGCCTAACTCATAGAAACTGTAGTTGGCTTCAAAAGACCAGCCAGGAAAAACCTCATTGATAAATTTCCCACTCTTCGGCTGCTTCACATGAGTCTCAATGAGCCCCCAAAAATAGGCCTATTCTTCTTGGACCACTTCCGAAAACCAGTACGATGGTGTTGTACATTGAAACCTATAACGTTCCAACAAAAGATGTCTACATACATAAAAAATTATTAGTGTTTGGGGCCCTTGCCCCTAGTACCCTTAGTACCAGATTGCCATTTGAGTGGCTTGTTTGTTCCTCTTTTATCCATATCCAACAGTTCACCATACTCCTCCTCTTCCATATCAGATGAAGAGACGTCTGAAGAGTCAACCTCAGCTTCAAAAGAGGCATTACTCTTGGATCTAGCCATCACTAAACTCACTGGATCAGGCTTAGGTGGACTATCACTCAATCTGGTCCTACCTGTTTCACCATCAGCAAAGTCCTTCATAGTACCAAGGCCAGACTGAGACAAGGGAACCACCTTAACAGAAGATGTAGGTTGGTTTTGTAGTGTCTTCTCTGCCCACACTTTACTTCTAGACCTTCCTCTTATAGTCTTCTTACTTTTATTCTGAGACTTCTAAATCCCAGGGCAGTTGTTAACATCATGATCCATGACCTTACACAACTTACACAACTTAGGAGCGAGCTTACACCGCTTGATACTATGACCCACCTCTTTGCAATGCTCACAGATTGGAGGCATCCATGGGCTTGACACAAGCACTCTGCAAATCTCTCCAGACTCAAACTGGACATTTACTGCTTCAGGCAAAGGTCTTCTTGGATCAATAATTGTGAAAACCTTGGCCACCTCCAAATTAGTTTTGTTTGCAGTTGAAGGGTGCATAAACTTAGGATCTCCAACTAACCCCGCAATGCGCTCTAAACCTTCTTCATGGAAGAACTGAAAAGGAACCTTGCACAACTCTAACCAGATAGGAGCTGAGGTTAATTCCGACTTTGCAGGCACAAACCCAGGCTCCCAACTCGCAACGAACATGGTTTGACCTTGGATTTGCCATAGCCGTTGGCTTATAACTCTATTTCTGGTAAGCTTGTTCGGTATTCTGAAGAGGAAGGAGTGCCCCTCCATCTTAGAGACCGATCTGTCACGATATTGCTTATTCCACATTCCGTTCACTATGCTATGGATAGTGCCCTGAGAAGGAGGATCCGAGTAGAATTGTCCGAGGACAAAGCAATCCCAAGAAGATTTGTTCCTCTCTATTACAGAGTTAGGAATCATAACACAAGCTTCTCCTGATTCTAGGGTGAATGCTTTACCCTTCTTCCTTAGAGGTTTAGTAGTTCCTTTCACCAAAGAACACCAAGAATCAGTAGGTCTCACCGGAGCTTTAGCTTTGTCCGCAGTTTGTTCTGCTATCTCAGCTGCTTCAACCAAACAGGGAGCAGCTTCTGTATCCTTAACTTCTTCTGCTAAGGATTGAATTACCTTTTGTTCTGGATCAGCCACTGGCGAGGCGATCCCAGTAACAATAGTGACTGAAATTGTGTCTGTAGAAACGTCTAACACCCTAGCTAGAGCAACTGGACTCCCATCTTGCACCTGCGAAGGGCTTATTGGAGTAGTAACTGCTTGGGGAATGGACTGCGAGACAACCGCTGAAGACGGCGTCGAGAGAACGGAGAATTTAAGCTGAGACTTAGACTTCGACTGAGGAGAATTTCTCTTAGAGGGAGAGGGCTTCTTGCGTTTTTTGGGTTTTCTGTGCCCCATTTGGTGGGGTGGGCCTGAGAAACTTTCGCGAATGAGCCGCTGTCGGAGAAGACGACGGCAAGAGGCGTCGAGGGATGACACCTTGTCGCACAAAAATCGCTCTTTAGGGATTTTGACTTTTAGTCAACTTTTCGCTCCAACCCCCAATTGGCTTCTTTGGAAAGTGATTTGGTTCTTACTTTTTTGGCGCAGTTCGTTGTACATGTGACAATTCATTGCTTTTCTTATAAAAGTATCGTAATCAAGTAAATATATACAAGTTGTATATTTGTGCAGTCACAAGCTGAGCAGAAAAATGTCTTTTGTATTGATGTTTTATATGGTTCGGTTATGACAAACCGAATTGGTTTATATTGATTTTTCAATGGTCATGCCTATTCTTGTCTCAATTAAACGTCTACCAATATTATATAAACTAAACCGTACCGAACTCTGTAATCCGGTCAGGGGAATGATAAGATGAAATCTTGACCGTCAAATACCAAATTAATCTAACGACAATCCATCTTTCTTCCTCTCTCACAAAGGTTTCATGACTTGTGAGAGTGAGAGTGAGAGTGAGAGTGAGAGTGAGAGCTACGCACCCTTCATTATAGTTCAATCATTGATAGTCTTTGCAAATACAAACATGTGGATGATGCTCTTGAGCTATTCAACAAAATGTAGAAAAATGGAATTAGACCAAATGTTGTTACCTGCAACTCCCTCATAAGTTGCCTTTGTAATTGCGGAAGATGGAAATCTTGTTTTCACATGAAAGATCTGGGTTTTCTCAAGTATTTCCTCGGTATCGAAGTTGCACGAAATAACACAGGTTTCTACTTATGCCAGCGGAAGTACAGTCTAGATATCATCGCTGAGACTGGTTTACTTGGAGCAAAACCAGCTGATTTTCTGATACTTCAGAATCACCGTCTAGCTTTGTCTACAACTCCATTACTTGCTGATCCCGCTCCTTACTGCAGACTCGTCGGACGTTTGATATATTTGAAGGTAACTCGCCCTGAACTCTCATATGCTGTCCATACATTAGCGCAATTCATGCAGGCTCCTCGCGAAGAACATTAGAATGCGGCATTACGAGTTGTGCGCTACTTGAAATCTAGTCCGGGGCAAGGAATTCTACTTCGTTCTGACACAGATTTCAGTTATACGGTTGGTGCGATTCGGATTGGGCAAGTTATCCTCTCTCACGCCGCTCCGTTACTGGCTATTTTATTCAATTGGGCAACTCACCTATCGCTTGGAAAACGAAGAAATAGAAAACAGTAAGTCGTTCTTCTGCGGAAGCGGAGTATCGGGCAATGGCACATCTCACGTCCCAATTAATATGGATTAAGAGGGTTATAGCAGATTTGGGAGTTATACACAAAGACCCTATGTTAATGTTTTCTGACAGCAAATCCGCGATTCATATAGGCACAAATCCAGTATTTCACGAACGTACGAAGCACATAGAACTCGACTGTCACTTCGTACGTGACGAGATCATATCTGGTAATATTGTTTCCTCTTATGTTCCTACAAAGACTCAACTAGCAGACATCTTTACTAAAGCTTTGGGACGCAAAAAGTTTGAGTTTTTCATTGACAAGTTGGGCATTACCAATCTACATGCTCCAACTTGAGGGAGGGTGTTAGGGATATCAATCTCGTTGATTATGTAACTCACAATAACTGCATTTCCTTTTATACTTCTTAGAGATCTCTCTGTTTAGGAAAGTAGGTCATTGCTCCTTCTCATATATAAGCTTGTACAAACCTTAGAATGAATATACAGAAATTCCCTTATCTCTCATTGTGCCTCTATGAATCTTATCATATACTACTTGTAGATATATATGTGTATATTATTAGGTTGTTGTTGAGTCTTAGGTTATGACTGATACTGTTGTTTTTATATTTCCCTGTTAGGTTGCTAACAGACTTTCTAAGACGAGACCAACAATGAGTGTCAGAAGAAACTCGTATCTGTTTTCGAATAAAGCAGTGTTGATTTGGGGATTGTTAGTCATGAATCTGCAGCTATAGTTGGTCTGAAGATATAGAGTTGAAGATTGTCTAACAAGTAATGGAGACATCAACGATTCTCTTCACAATTTACCGATAATAACCGGAGTTTGTTCTCAGTCCTCCGAACGAACTATATTTTACTGTGTCATGCTATAGCATTTGCAGCTATAGTTGGTCTGAAGATATAGCATTGATGCTTTCACTTACCCGGAGATTCACTGGAAGCTGCTTCCGATACAAAACTGAGAAGATGAAAACAGAACACATGGTAATGATCTATTCAATTTTTGCCTTTGAGGTTTTGTCCTTGAAAAGTAAAAATCTAGAAACTGAAGCATTTTGGAATTCTTTGACGGTACTTAGGTTCATAGTTCTTTGGATATGTGACAATTCATTGCCTTTCTTCTAAAAATTTCGTAAATCAAAGTATTGGAATTAGACACTAGTATTGTATGTTTGTGCGGTCACAAGCAAAAGTGTCTTTTGTACTGATTTTTTATCTGTTTCGGTTATGACAAACCGAATTGGTTTATGTTGATTTTTCAATGTTCATGTCTATACACAATATCTTTTATATATAGTTAAAAAACCAATTTTTTTTGCCAAATTATATAATGTTTTAGAAAGAAACAATATGACTATAAGTATAAATATATTGTTAATTTTTTTATTTTATTCATCAATTTTTCTTGTCAAAATCATCCCTCTAGAATACTACGTTCACAACGACAAGCAAATCTTTCGCAACTATACATTTTCTTGTACTTCTTATTACAAGTTCGTGAACAATTTCTACAAAAACTCATTATTTCCTGAGTGGTAGAAACTCTACGATGATCGTCCGATGGAAGTTGATATGTTATCGGGAAACCAATAGGAGAGCTCGCTACTAGATTAGTAGAATCATTTGTTTTTTCTGAATGAGATTTTATCATAATACTCGATGTACCTATTAATATTTCAATGAAGACTATTAAATATTATCCATAATTAACCACACACAACTTACCTGATGAAAAAAGAATTAGAAACGATAAAAAGAAAACAATTCTCTTCATTTTTTAAAGGAAAATTAGTCAATATTTGGGAAAATATATTGAAATTTTTTGTTAATGGTTTTTGCCTTTATATATATATGTTTTTAAGTATGTTACAAATGAGTTAATGTTATAATTAATGCTTTTATGTTATAACTCATTATTTGAGAGACTAATTCTTTTTAAAATTTCAGTTTTTGTTTATAATGTATTCATAAAGCATACTTATTATATTAAGTAACCAACAACTCATTTAAATAAAAATTACATCTTTCATAAAGTTTTACTTGATTAATCTAAAAGAGAATAAGGAATAAATTATTTAATTTTGTGGTGTCATCAATTCAATAAGTTTGTTTAGGGTTTTATATATATGTGAAATATAAAGAAAACAAATCAGGTTTATATCTATGAATATATTATTATAGAACCATAATATTAATTTTGGGAGATTGGACAAAAGCTTTCTCAATATGCTTTCTTAAAACTGTTAACCCTCAAGTGAAGGGGTGATATGTAGAGCAACCATCTTCACTTGGAAGCATCTGTGAGAACTTTTTATATTTTTCCTTTCTTGTGATTACATCTTGACGCAGTTTACGTTTTCATGTTTAAATTTGTTGTTGTGTTTGCGCTGCTTCATGGACATGACTGATACTGCTCTTTGTTATTCTCCTGCTAGGTTGCAAACACACAAGATCAGTGATCAGAATCTACAATATGCTTTTCCCTTCAAGAAGACTTCAAACTCCAAAAGATGGTCAAAATCTCCAAGAAACATCAGACCCAGTGTACATGCTCTGTCCAATTAACGATGAACATGGATCTATAGGTTCTTATAAACCGATTTATAAAGGTTTACGATTATATTTTAGTCCTTGTGATGATAGATAAACATAATTGTTTATAGAGCTTTATAACGTTTTAGGTATAAATTAACCCAATATGTCCTAATCATTCAACAAAGTGCACCAACCACATAATGCTTTTTTCCTCTTTCTCAAAGACCTTACAAATTAAAAACAACAATTGCACACAACACAATGTTCACAAACATTTTTAGATATAACATCTTCTTTGTGATCCCAAGTCACAAAGTCTTTTATTTGCAGCAGAAGATAGATAAAGAGAGTGATTTCTACTAATTTTGATAGGAAACAAGACATAAGACATAATTCTTCAGGCTACGGGAGGATCTTCGTGGACAAATTTCTCAAACTCTTCCCTTCCTCTCCCATCCGGATTCTTCTTCCATTCGATAAATTTCTTCGACGCCTCAATGAATTTCTCCATGTGAAGTCGTTTCCATTCCTACCAAATCAAATCCACACATAATAAGCAACATAACGTACAAAGATTCTTGATAAATCAAGAAGTTAGAAAACTTGCGAGCAAATGGTTTCAACCTCGAAATCCCATTCTCCATACATGTCAGGATCATCCTTGTTAGCCCATATATACGTTTCCACTTGCATCTTTTGGGATGTGTCCTGCATCAATAGAGATTAAATGTTTAAGCGTTAAGCAATCTAAAGACCTTAGAATATGATTAGAGACGATGAAATGGAACTTACAGTTAATACAACTTCAACAGTCTTCCTCTCATATTCAGTTCCTTCAACCATATCTAAATTCTGTAGTTGATCATCTGTTAATCCAGTTAATACCTACACGAACATCCAACTCATTTTTCAAGTTTTAAGATCAAGAATCGAAATAAAACAGAGAAAATATACAAATTTTACAAAGTTCTTTTTTTAGTCATCTTAGTCTAATGAGATAAATCAAACCTTGCCATTAATAACTCCGGTCTCAGAAGGAGCGATACATGGATGCAAACGTCCTTTGAGTCTATACCTATGACTATAAAAAGCCGAGAAATCGTTTAGTTTATATCCAAGAAATCTTAAGCAAAAGGAAGGTTAAAGATGTGAAGAAAGATGTACAAGCCGTGGAGTTGGGCAGAGACTATGACCGGAGTGCATTCGAGGATCAAACCGGCCACGGCTGGTTCTTGAAAACTGCCGTACACGAAGACGTTGTGCGACGGAGAATGATCGGAACTTGTAGTCATGTTTTTCACTGTAAGCTGATCTGTTTTAGTTTGGAAATGTGTTAGGAGAAAGATAAGTTAGTGCTCTATTTATTACATGTATTGGACCATTAGTAGCCTACTTACATTGACTTTTCTTTTTGTTTTCGTAGTCAACAGTCATAGCTTTTGTCTTCATCAGTAAATAAATGCATACCTTCGTTTTTTCAAAAAAAAAAAAAAACACAATGCATACTTTTCTTGATTAGTTAGTTTTGCCTCTCAAAATGTAGCATAGTTTATCTTTGTTAAATTTAAAACTAACCAATCAGGAGGAATTTATCTCTTTTTTGACAGTATGTGTTTAGGCAGTCGTGGTGGAAAAATGAATCCTCTCTTTGATTCGACTAGTCCACCAAATTAACTCATGTTTTATACATGATGTTATTATATCAAGGTGTAGTATTGACACTACATCAACAAAATATCAAGATTGTTATTGCGAAAGATAAATTGCATGTATTACATCAATATGTTGCTAGATATATATATTCTGATGGAATCATCTTTTAATGTCATTGTAAAGATGATTTTAAAAGAATGATTGAGGCTGCTGGACAATTTGGACCATGTGTTACCTAGTCAATATTAGTTGAGATAACCTTTGTTAGAAGAAGAGGTTGGTAGAGTATTAGAGTGCATAGATTGATATAAAAAAATAGAAGAAGATAAGTGGAGAGTGGATTCTCTATCATGATAGATTTTTGGTCGGATAGAAAAAGAAGAACCATCATGGTTAACTCCAAAGAATGTACAATGTTTATCTTCTTTAAAGATTTCTCTTATGATGGTCATACATGTCACAATATTTTCGAGTATGTATATGTCAATGAATGCTTCGAGAAAGTGGGTGGAGATCATGTACTTCAAGGGGGTAACGGACATCACTAATAACATGGATGCTGCAAAGTTGTCAAAATAAGTGAGGCCAACCATATTTTGTACATCTTGTGCAACTCATAGAATACATTTGATGGTGGAAGGCATTTCCATACTTCCTTTGTTTGAAAAAAACGATGACAAGGCTAAGACATTTACCATTTGCAGTAGTTTTTTCTTTTCTTTGCAAAGATTGATAGAAAAGCAAAAAAACTTAAAGATGATGTTTACTAGCAATATTGGAGACATTGTAAATGGAAAAGTACTTTATGGGAATGGGACTCAGAACCTATTACCATGTACATTGGTTTCCATTCTTTTTTTATCTTTAATATTCCACATTATCTTTTTAGTTTTCCACTTCATAATTCATCACCTATTTAATTTTTAATCTCTATTATATTTAAAAAAGATGATTTTTTTTTAATTAATAATTTGGTCTATATATATATATATTACGTAAATTAGTAAATAAACTTTAGATAGATTAACAAATCTTAATAACTAATCCCTGTGGATTTTTTTTATAATTCCCTAATGTCACAATTCAGTAGATAACATCTTTTAAGGCTGTAGCAAATTGTCATAAGTTTTAATTACACTAATTAAGTTTTTTTTTTTTTATCAAAAATGTTAGAAATTCTGAAAATATTTTAAGTTTGACTCAAAATTTGGAATGTTATTGAAACGGAAGGAAAAAAAACTATTTTTAATTACTCTAATAAAGGAAATGAAAGTCAAGAAAAGCTGGCACAGTGCGTTACTTTCACGTGCCCACACGCTACAGCTAAATCCCAAAAATAAATTCCATTTTGTTCGTGCAGAAAACGATCTTTGGAATTGAAAAAGACAGATTTTTTTCTTAAAATTCCAACCAATCAGACAAAAGCCTTTTACATCTCTCTCTCTATTGGGATCTGAATCTTCACTTTTTCTCTCAGAAAATTAAAAAAACAAATCCGAAGTAAAAAAAAAAAATGCCTCATGGAACTCTTGAAGTTGTTCTTAGCAGTGCCAAAGGTCTCGAGGACACAGATTTCATGAGTAAGTTTTCGTAAAATTTGATTCTTTTGTTGAAATCCTTAGAACCCATTTTAGTTTTCTTGATGGGTTTTTTCTAAAAAATGTTAAATCTGCGTATGAATACATGCACGTGTGTAAATGTTTCGACTTTTTGGATCAAAGATTTAATTTTGTGAAAATGGTTAGTGCTAATCTTATGTTCTTAATGGAGATTCTCTGATATTTTTTTATGTTGACTAGAAAAATCTATAAAATATTGGTGGAGATCTAAATTTTTGTGTGGATCCGTTTTATGAAAGTTTGATCACAGATTCACATTGTTCTTTGACCTTTGTGTAAATCTTGATCTTCTGCTATTTTATTCTAATGATCTAGTCTAATCGATGATTATGGATATGTAAATCTAAATTTGTTTCAAGATTAACATCAAACATAGATATGCTTGTTAATTATATTGTGCATATGTAAAATCGATTGCATATGCGTTGACTGATTGTGAGGCTGCTTATGAACAGATAACATGGATCCATATGTGCTTTTCATTTGTCGTACTCAAGAACAGAAGAGCAGTATCTCATCAGGTAAATTTTCAATCAAGATCAAGTGGTTTTGGTTCTATTGAGATATATTTTTCCGAGTAAATTTCTTATGACCACTCTAAATGATCTCAAAATATGAATCATGAGTTCTTGCAGGACAAGGCACAACTCCGGAATGGAACGAGACATTTATCTTCACCGTCTCTGAAGGAACTACAGAGTTAAAAGCGAAAATCTTTGACAAAGATGTCGGTACAGAGGATGATGCGGTTGGTGAGGCAACGTAAGATCCTCAAATAACATCATTTTCTTTAGCTTCTTTGTTCTGGTTGATATATAATTCGTGTTTCCCATTAGTAGATTTGATTAGAACATAATTAAGAATTTAAATGTTTTCAAAACAATGCAGTATTCCATTGGAGCCAGTTTTCGTGGAAGGGGAAATCCAACCAACTGCATACAATGTGGTGAAAGACGGAGAGTTCAAAGGCGAGATCTGGATTGCGCTCTCCTTCAAACCCTCGGTATAAACTAAAATGATATCTTGCATTGTTCTTGATTACGGTTTTAAAATGTTAAGTAGAATCTGATGAACAATGTGTTTTTTGGGTAATGTTTGATAGGAAAACCGAAGCAGGGGGTTTGAAAATGAGACTTACGGAGGCTGGAAAAACTCTGAAGCATCATACTAATTAAGAGAAAAAACCATTGTGTTTTAATGTTTGATTTGAGTCTTGGAATAAAATGTTGAGTTTCCATTTGAAAGTGTATTTTGTTTAGAGTACTTTCTTCTTCTTATTACTCTTATGTTCAAATTGGGGTTATGATTCAAACCTTGTTTCGATTTTGTTTTGATATGGAGATTTCTCATGTCTTAAGTTTACAAAATTTGTTTTGGTATCGTCTCTATTTTGTTTACAGTTTCTTCTTCTTCTAATTCTTGAATCTACAAAACTTGTTTTGGTATCATCTCAATTTGTTTATTTCCAGAGTGGGGATTTGAACGAGTCTTTAATTTCTTATTGTTGCAACAATCAAATAAAGAGTAGTTCATTAACAATAGAGTGTACCGGACCTCTTGGAGTCATAGCGTATGTGAATAAACTAGTACTTTCCTATCTTCTCCCAAAACCAAGACCAGTTCTCAGAAACAATTGATGCTATCTCCAATTCTAACCCCTCTGAGATGTAAAATATGTCTCTTCTCACCATCTTCATAGTGTATGAGATAAATATATGCATTTCGATAAGGGTTGTATTATAAAGCAACAATTCTATCTACCGCTTATATCTTTTGCATTTCGTCAAAATTTATTTTAATATATGAGATAAATTTGCTACAATTTTCTACAAAATCGAATTAGTGACAATTGTAGCTATGTTGGGCAATTCTAGTTGTGTTTGTGGTATAAACATTTGTGAAAAGTGATTTAGCTATCCAAATATTCCAAACTCGTCCCGTTTCCCGTATTCTCTTTTTCTTATCATGCTTTTGTAGCGGAAACACATTTTTCAATTTTCACAATGATTCGTTATCCTTTTTTTTAGCTACATGTATTTTTTTGATTTTTACTATAGATTTCTAAATAACCAGCATACATCTATTAATCTATAAGTCCTTAGGATTTATGGAAATTGTTTTTTCCTGGTCCAAAATGGAAATTTGTATTTATAATGTGTAGATTGAAAACAGAAAATTGGGTATTCTTTAGTTAGGATAGAAAATCCAAAATTATGAGTCGAATAATAAAGAAAAAAGGGAATAACACCGCCACAAAATCTAGCTATCAAACCATATATGGAAAGACAGTTTAACTTTAATGGTTTAGTTTACACTTTACATAAATGGAAATTTGGTTTAACTTTAATGGTTTAGTTTACATATACACCGTCAATAAATCCCCTGCTTAGGCAAAGACGGTTCCACACGTATATATATACCTAATACATCCTTAGAAATCGAACTAGACTTTTCTTTACAAACAAGCTATGGCAACAAAAAATCCTCGCAAGGAAAACAACAGGCTCCCACCGGAGGTGAACCGAGCGCTCTTTGTTAGGAACCTTCCCTTTAGCATAACGAGCGAGGAGATGTACGATATATTCGGCAAGTACGGTGCAATTCGACAGATTCGTGTCGGTTGCAACAAGGTCACAAAAGGTAGTGCCTTTGTTATTTACGAGGATATACGCGATGCGAAGCAAGCCGTGGATCATCTCTCTGGTTTCAACGTGGCGAATCGGTACATCATCGTGACGTACTACCAGCAAGGAAAGATGAGCAAGAAGATAGACCAGAAGAAGAATGAAGAAGAGATTGCCAAGTTGCAGGAGAAGTATGGAGTTTCTACTAAAGATAAGTAATTAATCGAATTGCGATTTAGGGTTTTTATGAGTTTGTTGGAGTTGGTTTGTGTGTTTCAACTTGTTTGTTTTTTTTAACTCCAAATAGATGTTTACACAATTTTATGTGTTTGTTGCAGTTGATGATCTTGGGTAACAAACCTGTTTGGATTCATATCAATTTGCTTTAGGTTTTGTTGCTACCCTAAGGATATCTTGCAATCCTAATGAATCTTGCTATACAGGTTTCTAAGGTTTATGGTTTGGCTTCAACCCATCATATTATATTGTATTTTATGTAACTTTTAACCAAAAGCGAACCAAAGTCTCACCGAACTATTTTTCCAAACGAAAATTAAAATCTTCGTTAGTTAAAATTTATCCCAATAATCGTCAAAGAGACAAATCTTACTTAATATTTTAAGGTTTTTACAAAGTTAAACTTTGAAAAGTTGTCATGTGTTACGTCGACACTTATTATTTTTTAATTAGCCATCTTAAATTTACTCTACAACCACTAAAATTTATCAATTTGTATTAACTCTTTAAAATAAAAGTGCTATATCAATATTAATGTAGAGTATTTCATGCAATAACCATATGTAAAATACTTTATGCAAATAATCATTAAACATTAATACAAATAACGTTGTTTACGTAGAAGCTATATAATTAGATCATATAAGAATCAAACTTTGTAAACCAAAAATGTGATTAGTCAATTTCATAAGCAATTAACAATCTCACTAACTTTTATAAATATTTTGCTTTATTTTTGCTAACCTTATATTTATATTTTGCTGTATTTTAACATATTTTTTGTATTAACTTCTAATCTGCGCGTGAAAGATCCTTTAGTTTTTTATGGTTTGTATTTTTTTTTTTTTGCATTCAAAATAATTTCAAACCTTATAGGAAAGTGAGCCAAAATCACAATCTTGGAAGATTCGAAATAAGAAAAATCTAGTTAATACAAATCATAAAAGTGTTTTTGTTATTATTAACTGATTCAATTATGCAAATTATTTTGTTATTGCTTGAATCATTTTAAAATTATAATAAAACATGTTTTAAATTGGAAAAATATAAAATTAAATGATTTCTTAACTTATTTACAAAAAATTTAATCAACAACTAATATGAAAGAGAGGGAATACTAGGTAACCCGAAAACACGTAACGGATTAACCTGTTACTACAACGGAATTAACCCGCTTCTTAATAAACATAAAAAATTTATGTACAAGCCCTCCTTATGATAGGCCAAGTTGGGCATGTGTGTTGCTTGTGTTGTTGGTAATTTTGGCTGGCCATCCATCTTCCGAACAGAAGGATCTTGGTGATCTTTGGCTTTGCCCAAAGAACGACGTAGAGTCCTACACATATAACTAGCGCGCCAAGAACCCTGCCAAAAAAGAAGACATATTCATTAATTTCTTTTATATCTTGATTAATTAACTTGCGCTCATACCTTCGTTTAGGGCAGCCTTGGTGAGGATGTCCATTCCGGCTAAGCCAAATTGCAACAACACCATTAAGATGAATGGCATTGCCTTCGTCATGCAAGTCTTACATGCCATCTTCTCTTTACCTACTCTAATAAACCAAGGATGGTAATCTTCAAAAAGATCATCTTTGTCATCTCGGGTCTTGTCAACCTGTTCCAGTTTATCATTAACAACATTACAACTCGTTTCTCATTAGCTCAAACTATATGTTATGTCACAAAGTTGATTATTAAAAAAGGGACATAAATGTGGAGATTACCTATCAAAATAGAAGGCGAACGGGGCCATAGCGATAGTAGCAACGCCATGACGGTAGACGGTAAGGACGTATACGCTCATACCTTCGTTTAGGGCAGCCTTGGTGAGGATGTCCATTCCGGCTAAGCCAAATTGCAACAACACCATTAATATGAATGGCATTGCCTTCGTCATGCAAGTCTTACATGCCATCTTCTCTTTACCTACTCAATCATAATAGTTTATTAGATGAAAATCCATGATAAAATCATGCAATTCTTTCTTTAACATTAATTATGCATTGAATGTAAACATTCATAATATCATTTGAAAGAAAGAAAAAAAATCATCTCTCTGTGAATCTTTTTTTTTTCTGTGAATCTATTAAAATGAATAATTCCATTTTTGCTTTGAAATGTTATGTTTTAGATTGGAAATTATTAGTTCTTTTGTCAACCAAACACTTGAATTAAAAAAAAAAATCCTCGATTGGTTATTGTCGAACATACATGATGGATATTGAAACAGAATGTAATGCCTCCTCATTTCAAAATTTCCCAATTTAAAATGAATCAATGAAAAACAAAATCAGTGTAACAAATATGAATATAGAGTTCGGCTTGAGTTTTTTCGTATTGGAAAATTTGGAAGACTAGGGAATTTTAGGTGGTGTTTCGTTGCTGCTATAGTTTTCATGAGTATAGGTGAATATTGTCGTCACAGTAAAATTGTAGCCGCATTTGTAAAATGAAGAGATTCTAAAGCCTAAGATTTACTTGAGCTAGAATGAAAAAGGATTTTATACAAAATACAAAAACTAGGACGAAGAACGAGAGAGAAGTGACTTACTAAGAAACGGCCACAAAAAAAACACCAACCTAGAAACTCTACAGTCGACCTTAAACTCATACAATATGAAGGCACATATAAATATGAGATGAAGAAAGATTCCCCAAACTGATTCCTATATTAATGAAGAAAGATTCCCTAAACGTAGTCAACCAAATGAATCTTTTTGCACTCTAGACTCCTATTTCGATTCCACAATTTTCTCACCTGTTTTTTTTTCTTTAAATATATTCTTTTATTTAAATTGTAAAAGACTGAAAATGTTTGTATGAGTAAAAGGAATGTTTAATAATCAAACCAGACCAGTTGGAGGTAGACCGAGTTGTAACCGGTAGTCACAACCTGAGTTTTTTGTCGTGCAGTATTGAATTCAACTCCGCGTAACCCTAAAATGTGAAGGGGCATCGAGAGAGAAATGTGAGATCAGGCTACATCATCTTGCTAAATAGAACAATTAGTATCACTTAACCGGAACAAGTTGGTTGATCATTTTGCTAAATAAAGAACAATTAGTATCACTTAACCGGTAAATGTGCCAACTAAGTTGAACCGGTTTTAGCACTCAGCTCCATGGATTATGCCTCGAAGATATAAGAATCTCAGATTTGATTTCTACATAGATATGAATTTGATTCCTTTTAAATGTATTATAAGGGGCATAACCATTTTCAAATTAAACTCTATATATATCTCCCTCCAAATATTCGTCATTACTCACAAGTCACCACAATAAAACCCTAGCGATCTCACCACAAAACCCTAACTTCTCCATGGCGGCTACTTCTACCTTGCTCAAACTAATTCCGCTTCCGCATTTCTCACTCACGCATCGACACCATCATCATGGTAGTGCTATGTTCTGCTCTTATCATCATCAATGCAAACCAAATACTGTCCGTCTCCAAATCACCGTCAAATGCAAACAATCTGATGAAGTTGTGAGATCCGATTCCGATCCATTTGATCTAATCAAGAAAGCTTTCAAGAAACCAGACTCCATGGTTCAAATGAGATATATCCGCGAACTACGACTCACTAAAACACATAGCCCTTCACAAACACTAATACAACTCTAACCATATATTACTTTCTATAGTGAGTCAACATGCTTAATCTATGTAAAATCTTGAGGTCTCAATAAGACACTTCTTTGATAAATGCTCAAGTATATAGAAGTTACAGCTGCTGATGAAAAGTGGTGATTTTTATAAAATATTTTATGTTTGCGTACCAAAACATTGTATTTTCAGGTTAGGTATTAATATTCTGTTTAAGAGAATTCCGGGATTGCAATTTTTTTTTTCTAACAAGTTGCTTTTGTTTCATTAATGCTTCCTAATTTGTTTCTTGAGGCTCATTTTTTGTGTGTCTTACAGAGGCAATATTGGCTTTGTTGAGGCACCCGGACTATTGTATCCAGGTGCAAGAGGTTGCACCATGTTAATGTTATTTTTGCAATTTTTTATTGGGTTTTAGAGTTATTTGTTTAGAAAATAAGCTATTTACAATTTTTATAAGATTTAAGAAATTTTATACAATTTTGGCACTATGTTCTTTATTAGTTTAGACCGGACCTGTTGTATCTCTTGTTATTCATCAGTAAGTCTATTTGTTCTTTCATGATTGATTTGTGTGTGCTCTGTACTTTCACCATTAATCATGTTTCATCAAGTCTCAAGCTGAAGATTACCCACTTTTGAGGCTCTTCTAAACTTATTCTCATAATACCAAATAAAGCCAATTTGATTAGACGTTACAGTTTATTTAAAGCCAATTTACTCTCATAGTACCAAATTAATTTACTCTCATAATTCCAAATAAAGCCAATTTGGTTAGACGTTACAGTTTACTTAAAGCCAATTTACTCACATAATGCCAAATTAATTTATTACTCTCATAATACCAAATAAAGCCAATTTGATTAAAGTCTTGCAAAAGTCTACAGTTTATTATTCATCTCATTCAGCTTGAGTGGAAACAAGTATTTACATTTACCCAAAGAGTATTCTTTTTAAGAGCTTTATTAATTTGAAGATTCCTATCACTGAATTCTATTTCACAGTGTAACTGATTTTTTCAGTATACTTTATCAAAACTTATCGTTTTCGGATCAAGTTAAAAGAGAGAGTTCATATTTTCAAGACAAGGTACAGAGACCTTTTTAGTTAGCTACGATAAGTGATGTTTCTACCAACCAACACAGACTCGAAATAATTTAATTTAACATAGACATTAGACCAGCTAAGCAAGTAACTAGGAAATATTAATGGGTTTTAGGTTCCATAGGTAATTAAAAACTCAAAAGTAGCAAAAGTTCAAACCAGAAAACCAAATAGTTGTAAAATCTCAAAATAACAATTGCAATACTAAAGATAAGTTACTACACGACCAGTTTGGCCTTTTTCTTTGGCGGCTCAAGTTCTTCTTCGTTTTCCTCTGCGCCTACGCCTTCTTCGCTTGCTACATTGACATGCTCTTCCTTCTTCTGCAACTTCTTTATGACCTCCATTACTTCTCGATTCACCTGTTAAGACACAATTAAAACACCATGAACCAAATCAATTCTAATGCAATGTTATTGTAATCGTTTAAGGAATGCATGAAAAACATATGATGATGTTTACCTTGTCCTTAAGGTTTTGGAGAAACTCAGAAATGTCAGTAGGGCAACATGGACAGTTCATGATGTTCTTCTTTGCCCGTAATGTGCGTCCACCTCTGCTTCTCTCACTCACTAGAGTCATCCCAGCGAATTTTGCTTCCAGGCATGCCTTGCAGAAGTTGTGAGCACATGGAGTTGTCACAGGAAGAGTCATCGTTTCACGACAGAGTTGACAACGAAACTCTGCATCAACAAAAACCCAACTATGACTTAGTTGTGTACAAAACCAGAGAACATGTGTGCACGCATATGCATGTTTTGTATGAAACAAATATCAGAACTAAGGAAAGAGCTAAATGTTTCAGTATAGTGCATTCATATCAATGTTAAACATTCTGAATTTGGTTAACAAAAAAAGTGTCTGATACCAGAACACCCGTTTTGGAAACCTTACCATGAGCCTCATGCACTAACTATTTTCTATTCACTAGAAAAGACAAAAAGACAACAGCTTCAAAGTAGTTTATGAATGCACAAACACAAACACAATGCTTAGTTACAGTAAACGAGCTAAGGCAAACTTTATGGAGTTGAAAAACAAATTGTATCTAATCTCATCTAATGCTTGAAATTGGCAGTTATCTAATTTCATCTAATGCTTCAAATCCTATGCTTGAAATTCGCAGTTATCCAAAAAGATTGATGGTCTTTTAAAAGGATGTATTCAGTTTTCCAAAAACGCAAACACAAACCACAAGAGAAATTGATAACTGGTGCAGTTAAATTTTAAAGAGCAGCGGTAGAGAGAGGGACCTTTAAGAAGTTTTTCCCTCACGGTGTTGGAGCGTGCTGCCTTGATGGCTTTCCTCATAGTCTTCCTCTCCTCAGGATCCAAAACATTAACTGGCATTCTACTAGCAGGTGGAGCCTTCATCCATTTCCATTGACCCTCACGTTCCTGATTCAATACACTCATTCAAAAATTGATCTGTGTACAAGAAGTAAGCTACGAGACAAGAAGAAAGAGGCTTTACATACATTAAAGTCCCAAGAAGGACTTTCCTTTCTCTCGAAGAGATCTATTGCCTCATCAAGCTCAGGAATCGCAGGAATTGTTCTAGGACGATCTCCATGTTCATCACTGCAATAAATCACAGTGTTAAACTCAAATAGAATATATATAAAAAGCACTTTCAAGTTTCAAGAAGTAAATGTCTATTGTCACCTTGTCCATGGAGCTGGCTCGTTGTCGCATCTAACAAAGAGGTAACGACAGACCTTGTAAACACCCTGTAGAAAACAGAAGAATAGGTCAGGAGAAGACACTAGCTCTGGATAAAAAAAACATGAGGAAATTTATGTTTGCGTACCTGAATTCCGGTTTTCCTCCAACATTTTTCAATCCTATACACCCCATCATATCTGACTCCTTCTTCAGGAGCATATGCTGAACTTTTCTCTTTGTGCGACCTGATCATTTACAAAGAAAGAATTTGAAGACTTAACAAGAGTTTTTGTCACAGTGTATCAATGAAGATAGAGGTAACTAAAACACGACAGATTCAAGGGTGGATCACTGCAGCAACTGTTATTCATTAAAAAAAAAAAGCAATTATAACAACTAACCTAACGACTCGAACTGGATAACCCATTTTGCAGCTCAGTCGTAATGCTTCATTTGACTTTGTAAACTTCTGATCAGAAGACTGCTTCTTGTTTGTCCTCTTATTTCCACTGAGGTCTCTTCCTCCACTTCATGACACATCCAGACATTCAAGACAACAAAACGAGACGAAGTCAGTCAATAGATTGGAGAATAGACACTTGTATACGCATGAGAGAAGTAAACTATACAAGATTATTAGAGAAATCAATAGTAATCAAAAGGACCAGAAGCAAACCTTCCTGTGTAAAGGAACCATTCTCCATGATCTTCATCATCGTCATAACCACCAGAAAGTGCTACAGATTGAGCTCCATATAGCGATTGTCCAGCAATCCCAGCAACGTGTGGGAAGTGAGCACCCCACTGTCTACAATCAAGTCTATCATCCCAGAATTCTCCAACCAAAACCCCTTGATTTCTCACAGGATCGTTTTCTGCAGGGATTGGACCGAAATGATCTTGTGGAATACTCACATAAATCTTCCCACTCGCTGCATTTGCCTTTCCTGTCTTTTTAGCTCGGTCAGTAGTGTATGCCTTGTCCGGACGATCCTGGTTACGCAAGACATGAAAAACTTTCGAGGTACTAGCAGCAGCACTCTTCGACATTCTCGCCAATCGGATCGCAGCCACAAGCGATGAATTGATACGCGGATTCTTTGCAATCTTGACGGGAATCAAGCTGCGACATTTCGCACAAGTCCGATTCCCTAGACGAATCCACTTCTCAAAACATTCCAAACAGAAATTATGACCACATGGGCTCTGCAAAAGATAAACACAAGATTATTCATCAAATCATATTTGTCAATGATACTTAAAAGTCTGGCTACTCCTACCATGTACATGTACTAAGTTCACAGTATTCAATACTCAGCAAACAGAGAAACCGCTCATAAACAGAATCTTAGAACCATCAACAAATTCGTCACGAAACATTCATTTGTAGAGATTAAATCCACCATTGTTAAACTCTTAACTTACTAATCCAACAAAAGAAACATTCACTTAATCACAAATGGTATATATATATATGCATAGTTAAAGCTTCATCTAACAACAAAAGATACGATTCTACTTCTAGATTCACCAAATCTCAAATTAGAAAATCAATTAGGTTACCAAACAAACCCTAGATCAAAGAATCAAAGCAATACAATCCTAGAAACCCTAGATTAACAAGTTCTAGAGAGTGAGAACGAACCGTGACGGGTCTTTCAGGCAATTTCATACAGAAAGAACAGTTCAAATTTTCACCAAGCGCAGCCAAAACATCAAGATCATCTCCATCACGCATCTTCTCATCTTCATCATCATCATCATCATCAACAACATCAACATCACCACTAAGTAACTCCTGCCTCTTCTTCGCCTTTTCCACATCAGTCAAAGACGAATCAGCCTCAATCTCACGTATCGCTGCTACCAGATCTGAACCATCGGCGACACGAAGAGGATCGTCGGTGATTTCGCCGGAGCAGTCAGGACAAAGCCACTGTAAAGTGGAAGCTAGGGTTTCCGGTGGAGAAGAAAGGCAAGACACGTGCCAAGGAGTAACACACGTGCCGCACGTGAGAGATTCTTCTGTTGGTGGTTTTGTTTTGCATCTCATACAGATTCCGTCACCGTCGCAAGGAAGTTGAATTTCACGCGCCATCGAGTTTTAGAGAGAGAAAGTAGTTTCCGAGATTCTCGAGGTTTAGAGAGAGAGTGGAAATTGGCGGAGTTTAATAGAGAGAGAGAGAGAGAGGGAGATGAAAAGTGAAGGAGCGGGATTTTAAAAAATTTGGGGAAAATAAATTGAAAAAATCTAAAATATTTTGAAATTTGAAAAAAAAAAAGTCAAAAATAAATCGTTGACTGTAGATTTTTTTCTGTTTATGTTCATTTCATTTCCTAGTAATCAACACAGAAGTAGTTTATGGTAATTTTGTATAAAAAGTTTCCTAAATCTTTTTTAATTCTTAGTACCTATCCAAATTTTTTGATTTGTTTCTAATCATGTGTTTGTTAGGTTTGACTACTAATTATCATAATTTTATTAACAATCAAGTTAGGGTATAATTTTGACTAGGTTACATTTATATAGGATTAAAATTGTAATAGGTTACATTTTTTTCTTTTTGTTGTTGAAAATTTAATATGTTAGAGCATTCTTATCTATGAAACCATGTAGATATCAACAAAATTCATTTAGTATTAAATTTAGAGATAATGTAGTAAAAAGCCATAGATTATAATCATTATATGTTATTTAACTTGTTATGTTAGATACAATTATTTTGAAATTCAAAAATATTTTAAGTTTTTTTTTGTTCAATTTGTTTCTAATCATGTTTTGCTACGTTTGACTAAGTATCATAATTTTATTAACAATCAAGTTACGGTATAATTTTGACTAGGTATAGCTTAGGATACATTTATATAGGATTAAAATCACAATATATTTTGTAATACATGTTACACTTTTTTTTTTTTGAAATTTAATATGTTAGATCATCCTTATCCATGAAACCATGTAGATATCAACAAAATTCATTTAGTATTAAATTTAGAGATAATGTAGTAAAAAGCCATAGATTATAATCATTATATGTTATTTAACTTGTTATGTTAGATACAATTATTTTGAAATTCAAAAATATTTTAAGTTTTTTTTTGTTCAATTTGTTTCTAATCATGTTTTGCTACGTTTGACTAAGTATCATAATTTTATTAACAATCAAGTTACGGTATAATTTTGACTAGGTATAGCTTAGGATACATTTATATAGGATTAAAATCACAATATATTTTGTAATACATGTTACACTTTTTTTTTTTTGAAATTTAATATGTTAGATCATCCTTATCCATGAAACCATGTAGATATCAACAAAATTCATTTAGTATTAAATTTAGAGATAATGTAGTAAAAAGCCATAGATTATAATCATTATATGTTATTTAACTTGTTATGTTAGATACAATTATTTTGAAATTCAAAAATATTTTAAGTTTTTTTTTGTTCAATTTGTTTCTAATCATGTTTTGCTACGTTTGACTAAGTATCATAATTTTATTAACAATCAAGTTACGGTATAATTTTGACTAGGTATAGCTTAGGATACATTTATATAGGATTAAAATCACAATATATTTTGTAATACATGTTACACTTTTTTTTTTTGAAATTTAATATGTTAGATCATCCTTATCCATGAAACCATGTAGATATCAACAAAATTCATTTAGTATTAAATTTAGAGATAATGTAGTAAAAAGCCATAGATTATAATCATTATATGTTATTTAACTTGTTATGTTAGATACAATTATTTTGAAATTCAAAAATATTTTAAGTTTTTTTTTGTTCAATTTGTTTCTAATCATGTTTTGCTACGTTTGACTAAGTATCATAATTTTATTAACAATCAAGTTACGGTATAATTTTGACTAGGTATAGCTTAGGATACATTTATATAGGATTAAAATCACAATATATTTTGTAATACATGTTACACTCTTTTTTTTTTGAAATTTAATATGTTAGATCATCCTTATCCATGAAACCATGTAGATATCAACAAAATTCATTTAGTATTAAATTTAGAGATAATGTAGTAAAAAGCCATAGATTATAATCATTATATGTTATTTAACTTGTTATGTTAGATACAATTATTTTGAAATTCAAAAATATTTTAAGTTTTTTTTTGTTCAATTTGTTTCTAATCATGTTTTGCTACGTTTGACTAAGTATCATAATTTTATTAACAATCAAGTTACGGTATAATTTTGACTAGGTATAGCTTATGATACATTTATATAGGATTAAAATCACAATATATTTTGTAATACATGTTACACTTTTTTTTTTTTGAAATTTAATATGTTAGAGCATTCTTATCTATGAAACCATGTAGATATCAACAAAATTCATTTAGTATTAAATTTAGAGATAATGTAGTAAAAAGCCATAGATTATAATCATTATATGTTATTTAACTTGTTATGTTAGATACAATTATTTTGAAATTCAAAAATATTTTAAGTTTTTTTTTGTTCAATTTGTTTCTAATCATGTTTTGCTACGTTTGACTAAGTATCATAATTTTATTAACAATCAAGTTACGGTATAATTTTGACCAGGTATAGCTTAGGATACATTTATATAGGATTAAAATCACAATATATTTTGTAATACATGTTACACTTTTTTTTTTTTGAAATTTAATATGTTAGATCATCCTTATCCATGAAACCATGTAGATATCAACAAAATTCATTTAGTATTAAATTTAGAGATAATGTAGTAAAAAGCCATAGATTATAATCATTATATGTTATTTAACTTGTTATGTTAGATACAATTATTTTGAAATTCAAAAATATTTTAAGTTTTTTTTTGTTCAATTTGTTTCTAATCATGTTTTGCTACGTTTGACTAAGTATCATAATTTTATTAACAATCAAGTTACGGTATAATTTTGACTAGGTATAGCTTAGGATACATTTATATAGGATTAAAATCACAATATATTTTGTAATACATGTTACACTTTTTTTTTTTTGAAATTTAATATGTTAGATCATCCTTATCCATGAAACCATGTAGATATCAACAAAATTCATTTAGTATTAAATTTAGAGATAATGTAGTAAAAAGCCATAGATTATAATCATTATATGTTATTTAACTTGTTATGTTAGATACAATTATTTTGAAATTCAAAAATATTTTAAGTTTTTTTTTGTTCAATTTGTTTCTAATCATGTTTTGCTACGTTTGACTAAGTATCATAATTTTATTAACAATCAAGTTATGGTATAATTTTGACTAGGTATACCTTAGGATACATTTATATAGGATTAAAATCACAATATATTTTGTAATACATGTTACACCTTTTTTTTTTGAAATTTAATATGTTAGATCATCCTTATCCATGAAACCATGTGGATTTCAACAAAGTTCATTTAGTATTAAAATTTAGAGAGAACGTAGTAGAAAGCCATAGATTATATGTTATTTAACTTGTTATGTTAGATACAAGTATTTTGAAATTCAAAAATATTTTAAGTTTTTTTTTTGTTCAATTTGTTTCTAATCATGTTTTGCTACGTTTGACTAAGTATCATAATTTTATTAACAATCAAGTTACGGTATAATTTTGACTAGGTATAGCTTAGGATACATTTATATAGGATTAAAATCACAATATATTTTGTAATACATGTTACACTTTTTTTTTTTTGAAATTTAATATGTTAGATCATCCTTATCCATGAAACCATGTAGATATCAACAAAATTCATTTAGTATTAAATTTAGAGATAATGTAGTAAAAAGCCATAGATTATAATCATTATATGTTATTTAACTTGTTATGTTAGATACAATTATTTTGAAATTCAAAAATATTTTAAGTTTTTTTTTGTTCAATTTGTTTCTAATCATGTTTTGCTACGTTTGACTAAGTATCATAATTTTATTAACAATCAAGTTACGGTATAATTTTGACCAGGTATAGCTTAGGATACATTTATATAGGATTAAAATCACAATATATTTTGTAATACATGTTACACTTTTTTTTTTTTGAAATTTAATATGTTAGATCATCCTTATCCATGAAACCATGTAGATATCAACAAAATTCATTTAGTATTAAATTTAGAGATAATGTAGTAAAAAGCCATAGATTATAATCATTATATGTTATTTAACTTGTTATGTTAGATACAATTATTTTGAAATTCAAAAATATTTTAAGTTTTTTTTTGTTCAATTTGTTTCTAATCATGTTTTGCTACGTTTGACTAAGTATCATAATTTTATTAACAATCAAGTTACGGTATAATTTTGACTAGGTATAGCTTAGGATACATTTATATAGGATTAAAATCACAATATATTTTGTAATACATGTTACACTTTTTTTTTTTTGAAATTTAATATGTTAGATCATCCTTATCCATGAAACCATGTAGATATCAACAAAATTCATTTAGTATTAAATTTAGAGATAATGTAGTAAAAAGCCATAGATTATAATCATTATATGTTATTTAACTTGTTATGTTAGATACAATTATTTTGAAATTCAAAAATATTTTAAGTTTTTTTTTTGTTCAATTTGTTTCTAATCATGTTTTGCTACGTTTGACTAAGTATCATAATTTTATTAACAATCAAGTTACGGTATAATTTTGACTAGGTATAGCTTAGGATACATTTATATAGGATTAAAATCACAATATATTTTGTAATACATGTTACACTTTTTTTTTTTGAAATTTAATATGTTAGATCATCCTTATCCATGAAACCATGTAGATATCAACAAAATTCATTTAGTATTAAATTTAGAGACAATGTAGTAAAAAGCCATAGATTATAATCATTATATGTTATTTAACTTGTTATGTTAGATACACTTATTTTGAAATTCAAAAATATTTTAAGTTTTTTTTTGTTCAATTTGTTTCTAATCATGTTTTGCTACGTTTGACTAAGTATCATAATTTTATTAACAATCAAGTTACTGTATAATTTTGACTAGGTATAGCTTAGGATACATTTATATAGGATTAAAATCACAATATATTTTGTAATACATGTTACACTTTTTTTTTTTTGAAATTTAATATGTTAGATCATCCTTATCCATGAAACCATGTAGATATCAACAAAATTCATTTAGTATTAAATTTAGAGATAATGTAGTAAAAAGCCATAGATTATAATCATTATATGTTATTTAACTTGTTATGTTAGATACAATTATTTTGAAATTCAAAAATATTTTAAGTTTTTTTTTGTTCAATTTGTTTCTAATCATGTTTTGCTACGTTTGACTAAGTATCATAATTTTATTAACAATCAAGTTACGGTATAATTTTGACCAGGTATAGCTTAGGATACATTTATATAGGATTAAAATCACAATATATTTTGTAATACATGTTACACTTTTTTTTTTTTGAAATTTAATATGTTAGATCATCCTTATCCATGAAACCATGTAGATATCAACAAAATTCATTTAGTATTAAATTTAGAGATAATGTAGTAAAAAGCCATAGATTATAATCATTATATGTTATTTAACTTGTTATGTTAGATACAATTATTTTGAAATTCAAAAATATTTTAAGTTTTTTTTTGTTCAATTTGTTTCTAATCATGTTTTGCTACGTTTGACTAAGTATCATAATTTTATTAACAATCAAGTTACGGTATAATTTTGACTAGGTATAGCTTAGGATACATTTATATAGGATTAAAATCACAATATATTTTGTAATACATGTTACACTTTTTTTTTTTTGAAATTTAATATGTTAGATCATCCTTATCCATGAAACCATGTAGATATCAACAAAATTCATTTAGTATTAAATTTAGAGATAATGTAGTAAAAAGCCATAGATTATAATCATTATATGTTATTTAACTTGTTATGTTAGATACAATTATTTTGAAATTCAAAAATATTTTAAGTTTTTTTTTGTTCAATTTGTTTCTAATCATGTTTTGCTACGTTTGACTAAGTATCATAATTTTATTAACAATCAAGTTACGGTATAATTTTGACTAGGTATAGCTTAGGATACATTTATATAGGATTAAAATCACAATATATTTTGTAATACATGTTACACTTTTTTTTTTTTGAAATTTAATATGTTAGATCATCCTTATCCATGAAACCATGTAGATATCAACAAAATTCATTTAGTATTAAATTTAGAGATAATGTAGTAAAAAGCCATAGATTATAATCATTATATGTTATTTAACTTGTTATGTTAGATACAATTATTTTGAAATTCAAAAATATTTTAAGTTTTTTTTTGTTCAATTTGTTTCTAATCATGTTTTGCTACGTTTGACTAAGTATCATAATTTTATTAACAATCAAGTTACGGTATAATTTTGACTAGGTATAGCTTAGGATACATTTATATAGGATTAAAATCACAATATATTTTGTAATACATGTTACACTTTTTTTTTTTTGAAATTTAATATGTTAGATCATCCTTATCCATGAAACCATGTAGATATCAACAAAATTCATTTAGTATTAAATTTAGAGATAATGTAGTAAAAAGCCATAGATTATAATCATTATATGTTATTTAACTTGTTATGTTAGATACAATTATTTTGAAATTCAAAAATATTTTAAGTTTTTTTTTGTTCAATTTGTTTCTAATCATGTTTTGCTACGTTTGACTAAGTATCATAATTTTATTAACAATCAAGTTACGGTATAATTTTGACTAGGTATAGCTTAGGATACATTTATATAGGATTAAAATCACAATATATTTTGTAATACATGTTACACTTTTTTTTTTTTGAAATTTAATATGTTAGATCATCCTTATCCATGAAACCATGTAGATATCAACAAAATTCATTTAGTATTAAATTTAGAGATAATGTAGTAAAAAGCCATAGATTATAATCATTATATGTTATTTAACTTGTTATGTTAGATACAATTATTTTGAAATTCAAAAATATTTTAAGTTTTTTTTTGTTCAATTTGTTTCTAATCATGTTTTGCTACGTTTGACTAAGTATCATAATTTTATTAACAATCAAGTTACGGTATAATTTTGACTAGGTATAGCTTAGGATACATTTATATAGGATTAAAATCACAATATATTTTGTAATACATGTTACACTTTTTTTTTTTTTGAAATTTAATATGTTAGATCATCCTTATCCATGAAACCATGTAGATATCAACAAAATTCATTTAGTATTAAATTTAGAGACAATGTAGTAAAAAGCCATAGATTATAATCATTATATGTTATTTAACTTGTTATGTTAGATACACTTATTTTGAAATTCAAAAATATTTTAAGTTTTTTTTTTGTTCAATTTGTTTCTAATCATGTTTTGCTACGTTTGACTAAGTATCATAATTTTATTAACAATCAAGTTACTGTATAATTTTGACTAGGTATAGCTTAGGATACATTTATATAGGATTAAAATCACAATATATTTTGTAATACATGTTACACTTTTTTTTTTTTGAAATTTAATATGTTAGATCATCCTTATCCATGAAACCATGTAGATATCAACAAAATTCATTTAGTATTAAATTTAGAGATAATGTAGTAAAAAGCCATAGATTATAATCATTATATGTTATTTAACTTGTTATGTTAGATACAATTATTTTGAAATTCAAAAATATTTTAAGTTTTTTTTTGTTCAATTTGTTTCTAATCATGTTTTGCTACGTTTGACTAAGTATCATAATTTTATTAACAATCAAGTTACGGTATAATTTTGACTAGGTATAGCTTAGGATACATTTATATAGGATTAAAATCACAATATATTTTGTAATACATGTTACACTTTTTTTTTTTTGAAATTTAATATGTTAGATCATCCTTATCCATGAAACCATGTAGATATCAACAAAATTCATTTAGTATTAAATTTAGAGACAATGTAGTAAAAAGCCATAGATTATAATCATTATATGTTATTTAACTTGTTATGTTAGATACACTTATTTTGAAATTCAAAAATATTTTAAGTTTTTTTTTTGTTCAATTTGTTTCTAATCATGTTTTGCTACGTTTGACTAAGTATCATAATTTTATTAACAATCAAGTTACTGTATAATTTTGACTAGGTATAGCTTAGGATACATTTATATAGGATTAAAATCACAATATATTTTGTAATACATGTTACACTTTTTTTTTTTGAAATTTAATATGTTAGATCATCCTTATCCATGAAACCATGTAGATATCAACAAAATTCATTTAGTATTAAATTTAGAGATAATGTAGTAAAAAGCCATAGATTATAATCATTATATGTTATTTAACTTGTTATGTTAGATACAATTATTTTGAAATTCAAAAATATTTTAAGTTTTTTTTTGTTCAATTTGTTTCTAATCATGTTTTGCTACGTTTGACTAAGTATCATAATTTTATTAACAATCAAGTTACGGTATAATTTTGACTAGGTATAGCTTAGGATACATTTATATAGGATTAAAATCACAATATATTTTGTAATACATGTTACACTTTTTTTTTTTTGAAATTTAATATGTTAGATCATCCTTATCCATGAAACCATGTAGATATCAACAAAATTCATTTAGTATTAAATTTAGAGATAATGTAGTAAAAAGCCATAGATTATAATCATTATATGTTATTTAACTTGTTATGTTAGATACAATTATTTTGAAATTCAAAAATATTTTAAGTTTTTTTTTGTTCAATTTGTTTCTAATCATGTTTTGCTACGTTTGACTAAGTATCATAATTTTATTAACAATCAAGTTACGGTATAATTTTGACTAGGTATACCTTAGGATACATTTATATAGGATTAAAATCACAATATATTTTGTAATACATGTTACACCTTTTTTTTTTGAAATTTAATATGTTAGATCATCCTTATCCATGAAACCATGTGGATTTCAACAAAGTTCATTTAGTATTAAAATTTAGAGAGAACGTAGTAGAAAGCCATAGATTATATGTTATTTAACTTGTTATGTTAGATACAAGTATTTTGAAATTCAAAAATATTTTAAGTTTTTTTTTCAATTTGTTTCTAATCATGTTTTGCTACGTTTGACTAATTATCATAATTTTATTAACAATCAAGTTACGGTATAATTTTGACTAGGTATACCTTAGGATACATTTATATAGGATTAAAATCACAATATATTTTGTAATACATGTTACACTTTTTTTTTTTGAAATTTAATATGTTAGAGCATCCTTATCCATGAAACTATGTAGAGATAATTATATGTTATAGGTTATATGTTATATGTTATTTAGAGATAATTCATTTCCACCTGATATCTTTCCAAAAATTTCAATATTTTATCATCATATACAGGATGTAAAAGTGTGGAGATTTTCCACCGGATTTATTTCCATAATTTTCAATATTTTACTAATTAAAGAAGTCTTAGGAAAGAAATATAATTTTTTTCTTTACAAGTTATTTTGTTAGTAAAATTGACTAATAAATCCTAACACAAACATATACACATATGCTTATAAACTTGTTCTTTGTAGCTAGGAGGATCGTTTGATACAAAATGTGGGGGCTTAGGATCGATGCTGAGGCAGGACAAGACCCTCACTTGTTCAGCACCAACAACTACCTCGAGAGACAGATTTGGGTGTTTGATGCCAAAGCAGGCTCTCCAGAGGAACTCTCCGAGGTCGAGGAGGCTCGCCCGAATTTCTCTGATAACCGGTCACATTTCAAAGCTAGTGCTGATCTCCTTTGGCGTATGCAGGTGAAAGACTTTAAAGTAACATAAATTTGGTTAACTAATAGGACAAGTACATAATTTTAATTAGTGATGCAAAAATATATCAGGTCATATGCTTGTATATCACTGGCCATCTGGATAAAATCTTCTCTCAAGAGCATCGAAAAGAGATGCTACGTTACATGTACAACCATCAGGTACTTGTCTTTCAAATAAAAGATAATTATGAACTACAAAATATTAAAATGATTTAAGTTTATCTATCAAACACGTCAATTTTTGCGAAGACTTATGTAGTGTGTTTAGTGGTTTGTGCTAGTGTAAAAACTAAAAAGATAAAACAATTTAAGAAGAAGAAGAAGAGTGAAATATGAGATGATGTTAGAGAAGAGAAAAGAGTATTTATTGTTTGGGTTAGATACAATTTTTCATTATCTCGAAAAAATGCACCATATCAATTATATGTGTTAATGACTTGTGAATATTTTGTTATCTTTCTCCAAAATGGATCAAATCTTTATACACGTAGAAAGCCACAGTTTAATGTTCTGCACGGTGCTATATTTGTCTAAGAATATTTGGAGCAGAATCAGTTCATGATGGTGAAAGGTGTTTGTGCTAGCTCGTAAATGGATACTCGACCACGGTGGTGCTACCTATACGCCATTGTTTGGAAAAGCTTGGTTTTCGGTATTTACAATTCTCTTTGGTTATATAATTCACAAATTATCATTTTGCTAATAATTTTTTCAATTAAAAAAAAGGAGAAATTCCACACTCTATAGTTTTGTTTCCTTTTGACAAGTAAAAAGGTTTGTTTCTAAACATACCGTCATTTTTTCAAAAATACCACCATTTCAAAAGTTTCAAAAATACCACAAACTCAAAAGTTTTATTTTCAAAGGTAAGTAATTTAAAGTTTTGGGTTTAAGTTTTTTTTTTTAGCAACAACATACTTAGATTAATTAAAGGTTTTCACCTTGAGAGTACACAGCCAACTTGGCAAGTGAATCAACGAAACTGTTTGCTGATCGAGGAATGAACTTAAAACGAATAACATCAAGTTTTTAGAATAGAATAGAATGTCCTGGAGGATTCCATAAAGCTTAGAAACTTGCGAGCCAGGGTTGATAGCTCGTACTATTGGTAAGGAGTCGGATTCGACCGATAACGTCCTTATTTCTTCATCCACTACTTGTAACAAGGCAACTGGGATTGTGAGTCCTTCAGCCACTAAGGGGGATTCCTTGTATCCCAAGGTAGAAATGTCCATCCTAATCCATCTTTTTTGCTAGACGAGCACCACGCCGCATCAATTTGACACGCAAAGTCTACTGGGGGTTCTTCTTTTGCTATTGTCACCAAGTTTGGAGTCACCTTGGTTTTACACCTTTTTCCTTCTTGCCACTCCTTGGCAATGAGAATCAATTTGGTCAATATTTCCCTTGATGTGGGTAGATTTTTTATTGAACACACATCATTTCTAGCTTTCCAGATATTCCAAACTAGCCAAGGGGCTAGATAACCCTTTACCAAACCTGTTGGAGGAAGCGTCTCTATATTCTTCACCAGTTTTCACATTTCATCAAAGGAAAGTTGGGGCTGGGCTTGAACAGATGAAGTCAAAGGAGCTCGTGCCCACACTTGGCTTGCAAGATCACAATGGAAGGGGAGATGAGCTATTGTTTCCTTACCTCCACAGACTGCACAAAGAATGTTGGATTCAGGTATCCTCTCAGCCAAACGATCACCCACAGCAGGAGCAGCTCGCCATAGGAATGTTTTAAGCTTAGGTGCTGTGTTTATTCCCCAAACATCACTCTGCCAATTCATGGAATTTTTGACTCTGCTTTATGGCTTCTAATCTTATGCAGCATAGTACACAGTTTTGGTTGAGTACACACCAGATGGGTCTTTGAGCCATATCCTTTTGTCCATTGCAGATCTTCCACCAGGCTTTATTTCCAAAATCTCTGGGGACAATATTGGGTTTAAGTTAACAATTGGGTTTAGTTCTGAATTTCGAAAATCAATTTTAATTTTGTTAAATTTTTGAAAATTTAAATAAATAGTTTTTGGAGTTGCAAAACCTATACCACATGAGTTTTGGCTCCTTCCTTCTTCTTCTCATATTAAAGGAGGTTTGAATTTGGAGAGTCTAATTCTTATGTGACACCATTTTTCTCAATTGTTGTAGCAATTACCAGTGGACAGAAATAGTACTGCTAGACCATGGAGGATATGTTTCTACACAATCCTGTGAAACCGGATTAGCCACGTAGTAGAGTACGTTCCTGAAGATAGACTTTACAAGGATCAAAACCAAACCAGCATCAGTGTAAGCCACGACTTCGAGATGTTTGTGTATTTCTTTGAGTTTCAAGAGTTTGTTGGGTATGAAAGAATAAATGTAAGAGTTAAGAGATTGTTGAAGACCCGCATTTGTAGTGAGCCAACATTTCTAGAGGATCATTCTTCCACATAATCACAAAAAAAGAATGTGAGTTTTGATGGCGAAAAAGGAAAAGCTAGCGCATAAATGGAGATTCAACGAGACCAAGTTTGAAGCCGTGATGGTTTTTAGAGGTAACTTGACAAGTATAATAGCCATAGATCATCTGGTTCGGAATCCATCTTCTTTATTTGTGTCAACGTGATTAGGGTTTTACTCATTTTATACATGGGCAACAAATATTTAAAACAAAACTTTAAAATCTTGAATGGATCCGAATTTTATCACAAAATCTACTTTCTTATCTAAAAAAGATAAATATCCCTAAAATTTCATAAATCCTGATCCGTTCAAGATTTTAAACTTTTTGTTTTACATATTGTTGCCCATGTATAAAATGAGTAAAAGCCTAATCACATCGACATAAATAAAGAAGATGTATTAATCCTAACCAAATGATCTATGAGATATTATTTATACTTGTCAAGTTACCTCTAAAAACCATCATAACTTCAAAGTTGGTTTCGTTGAATCTTTATTTATGCGCTAGGTTTTCCTTTCTCGCCATCAAAACTCACATCCTTTTTTTGTGATCGCTTATGTGCAAGAATGATCCTATAGAAATGTTGGCTTACTACAAATGCGAGATTTGGGATCTTCAACAATCTTTGAACTCTTACATTTACTCTTTCATACCCAACAAATTCTTAAACCTCAAAGAGATATACAAACATCCTGAAGTCGTGGCTTACATTGATGTTGGTTTGGTTTTGATCCGTGTAAAGTCTATCTTCGAGAATGTACTATACTACGTAGCTAATCCAGTTTCACAGGATTGTGTAGAAACATATCATCCACGGTTCTAGCAGCCGAAGCAATATTTCTATCCATTGGGAATTGCTACACCAACTAAGAAAAATGGTGTCATCATAAGAATTAGGCAGTCCAAATTCATACATGAGTGCATGTAGGCACGGTATGGATTTATTTGCGGGATGTTTTCATGAGGTTATTATACTTGTATGGTAAAATATTTGTAGTTGAACCAACGCCTTTCATTCTGGAGCTTTATCCTCAACCTTAAGCGAGTATCGTTTGGAGCCAAGCTCGCAATCAATGTGCAAAGGTAACTTATTTAATTTAGTCATTTACTCCCTCTGTTATTTATTGATAGATGTTTTAGAATTTTCACACATATTAAGAAAACACATTAATGTTTAAGTAGAAATGTACTCCCTCCGTTCTTTAAAGATTGATTTTCTAGAGTTTTCACACATATTAAAAAAATAAATTAATGTTTGACTAGAAATGTATTGGTTTTTGTACTAAACAATTTTCCATAAGTTTGACCCAATAACAATCCAATAAAATCAGTTAATATGTCTTGAAATCTACAATTTATAATTATTATTACATAGAAAATGTAAAAAATCAATCTTTTTAAAACAAATTTTTTTTCTAGAACATCAATCTTTAAAGAACGGAGGGAGTATTATTTTTTGCATTTCACAATTTTCAATAACTCTAAGCCAATAGTAGTTCAGTAAAACCATTTAATATGTCTAGAAGTTTACAGTTTATCGTTAAAAAAATGTATTGAAAATGTAAATCAATCTTTTAGAAATAATTTTTTTTCTAAAACATCAATCAAAAGGAAACGGAGAAAGTACATGAAGTAATAGACACTCGATTCGTAAAGAAGTGATAAATACAAAGACATCGTATGCGAAGAAAGCTTCAACTGTTTTGGAAACAATTTCTATATTTACGCTTGTGTTTACATGAGAGAAAAAATATTTAAGGGAAATTATATTTTAGATATATAAAAAATTTCTTTCTATAATTTATGAAATACTTCCGTTGCATTTGTTGATTACCAAAATATAGGTGTGTAAGTGTAAGAGCATCATTATCCATGAAATGGGGTGGGTATCAAGTGTTTAAATATAAAAATAATGACCCAACTAATTATTTGAGGGATTTTGGGTTTGAGAGCATCGTTATCCATGGAACCATGTAGGTATCAGCAAGATTAATTTAGTATTAAATTGATTAGAAATTTAATCTTTTAGATTCATTAAGTTTTTTCTTAGTTTTGGGTATCCAATGGTGATACTCTTAGAGCGTCTAAAGAATACAAAAAATAATTTATTCCTTATAAAAAATAAAATGAAAGATATTCAAATTATTATATATAAATATACAAAATTCTATAAAGACACTAATTTAGTAAATTTCATAAATTGTTAATCGTAAATTATTACAATCTAAAAAAGACGTAAATCACATTCTCCTGAGTTGCTGGCTTGCGTGGTTTCACGGATAGACCCAATTGCTTCTCTTCTAGGTGGTGAATTCAAATTGTAAAGAGGCTTGCTACATGCTGGAGCTCCATCTGTGCAAAACCATAACTTTTTTAAGAAATGATATGGATATGAAATATAATGATGATATAATCTGGTGCTTAAAAAGTTCTCTTATTCATGAAAACCAACAGAGTAACATACGATTTAGAGAATGTTCCAAACTAAATACTGCAGGAGTGGGCAAACAAAAATAGAAACTAAAACTAAATTTGATCACTCACTTTGAGGATCATGGAATAAGTGATCTCCACCATTAAGCAGGCTTGTGAAGGAGAAAGCCATCTGATCGGGATTCATCAAATCGTCCAATTCAAACTCAGTATAACCAGCTCGAGAACTACCACTCTGGTTGAAAGAACCGTATACCAATCCCGCATTTGAAGTAACGTTTCCATTAATTGGTGAGGGGCCTAAAAGATTCTTATCTAGCCTAGAACATCACAAACTTGGTTAAACCATAAACAACATCATACAAAAACTGAACTAGAAGCCGCAAAACCCAAACCTGTAAAACCCAAAGGCTAAACAAATTTTAAAGTGTGGGTTTTGCGGCTTCTAGTTCTCCAACTACAATTCACAAGTCACAGCCAAAAAACCCCTTTATAGATACAAAAATGTTTAATTATCCAGGAAAAATCAGTTTCAAATACAATTATAACGAAGAAAATAACTTCTTTTAGGTTTAGTTTTTCTTCACCAAATCTAAAAAAGCAAAAGTGATTTCAATTTAAATCAGAAACGCGTTTACTTTAGGTGTATGTACACATATAAACACCTTAAAGGACCTGTCTCTTTGTGTTAATATTTTATTAACTAATCCTAATTCCATACTTAATAGACTTTTGAGTCAATTTGTTTTTCTGCAATTTATAAGACAGGGAAAATTGTCAGAGGTGAAAAAGTGTCAGCCCCCAACTGAACCACTCGAAAAGCAGATTTGGTTACTGAATTTTTGCACACCTAAGACCAATCAAGTTTGATAGCACCTAAGCTGACCTAGAACTCATTTTCACACATAAATCATATGGCAAAACTTGTAATATCATATACTCATTCCGTTCCAAAAAGATAGATGTTTAAGGTTATGCACACTTATTAAAAAAATGCATTGATTTCTACGATTTACAGTTTCCAATAAAGTTTAACCAATAGTATTTCAGTATTTATTTTAGAATTTGTAAAAGTGCATAGAAAACAGTAAAAACTCTATCTTTTTAGAATAATTTTTTTTGTAATTTTTTTATCTTTTAGCTATGTTGCATGGAATCGGAAACGAGTACGTGGAAGCGAAACGTTTGGAAACGCGGAAGCGACTTTTTTGAAAAAATTAGGAAGCGGGTACGTTTTGGAATCGTAAAATTCAACCAAATATTTATATATAATATATATAAAAATACTTTTTAACATTAAAAACTAAACCAAATTGAAAAAGTTCGTTTGGATCATAAACCCAATACATAAAAGTATTAAGTAACTTAACTATAATGAACAACCCATAATACTAAAATCAAGGATTTAAACTATCATATTCAATTATTCATGTTGGTTTTCATTTGCTCCATCAAATAAAATTGTCTCCAATTATGGTTTGTCGACGAAAAGATCTTCAAACTCATATCTTTCAAGAATAGTTTCATTACATATAGTATGAAATATGTCATGTTCTTCTACGAAATTGCCGAGAGATACATTAGAAGCTTAAAGAGTCATTCTACAGAGATTGTAAGCGAAATCATAATCGTTCTTAGTTCTTAGTGACTAGGGATGTGATGATTCATATATTTTAGGAGTTTTTATCTCTAAGTTATAAAAATATCAAAACAAATTTTAAGTTTTCTAATATTTAATTTTTATCATCCAAAATGAAAAAAAGTTTCCATCGCGATTCCAAAATGGAATCAGACGCTTCCGAGGCGCTTCCAAATTGAAATCAGACGCTTCCAAGGCGCTTCCAAAATGGTAGTTTTTGGAATCGCGATTCCACGACGATTCCAAGAGATTCCAAGAGATTCCGATTCCGATTCCGATTCCGATTCCGAAGCGTGAAACGTCATAAAATAGAGTTTCCATGCAACCTAGTCTTTTAGGAACAGAGGGAGTACATATTTAAAATGTATACAATATTCTAGTGCAATACTGACCATTGATTATGATACTGAAGAGATTAGATCTCATGTATATCAATAGGAATTTTGGTCTCAAGTACTGTTATGCTTTGTGTTGTGTCATAATCTAACAGGACGAAAACACTGATCATGGTTTGCATGTTGGGTTACTTGGGTATAAGTTTTTTCCTACCTTCGTTGATGTGAATCTTCTTAATACGCAATGGTTTGGTTACATTGCAATTTTTGCATCATATATGGCTTGCTCGTATGTCCCTGTCTTTGTTGATTTAGAGAGCTTCCAGGTACACATAATGTTGAGCGTATAGACAGGGACATATAGATTGCATGTTGATCTATACGCTCACGTTGAATATGATATTAATTTGTTGCCCAAGTTATTTGTTACCTCTAAAAACCATCACGACTTCAATGTTGGTCTCGTCAAATCTTTGTTTCTGCGCTAGCTTTTCCTTTCACGCCATCAAAACTCGCATTCTTCTTTTTTAATCGCTTATGTGTAAGAATGATCCTGTTGAAATGTTGGCTCACTACAAATGCGAGATTTGGGGTCTTCAACAATCTCTTAACTCTTACATTTACTCTTTCATACCCAACAAACTCTTGACCTTCAAAGAGATATACAAACATCTCAGAGTCGTGGCTTACATTGATGTTGGTTTGGTTCTGATCCTTGTAAAATCTATCTTCACGTACTCTAGTGTTATTGAACTTGTGATTTTAAAATCTACTTAAAAATTCAGTGTTATTAATTGGTAATGTTTTAAACAATGGATTTTAGGTGATTTGATGTGATTTTAATGTGTTTTGGTGGGATTCTTTAGTTAAAAATGTGATAAAACAAATCACATTGTCTTAGGTGGGATTATGTGGAATTTCAATTCAAATCACAATAAATTTCTTAAATCATCTCAAATCATTTAAAAACTCAATTACAATCAAATCACTTCAAATTTTATTTTGAATACACCCCCTTAAGAAAAATGGTCTCACATAAGAATTAGACGGTCCAAATTCGAATTTCCATTAATAGGAGAAGAAGAAGGAAGGAGCCAAAACTCATGTGGTATATGTTTGCAGCTCCAAAACCTAATCTTGTATGGGCAATTTTAAAAAATATCACATTTTCAAGTTTTGTTTCCAAATGTATCATCATTTTATTTATATTCCAAAACTACTACTATTTTATTCATAGTTCCAAAAATTTAACAAAATTAAAATTGATTTTCAACATTCAAAACTAAACCTAATATTGCAATAGTTAACTCAAACCCAAAACTTTGAATTATATACTTTTGAAAATAAATTTTTTGAGTTTGTGGTATTTTCGAAACTTTAACATGGTGGTACTTTTGAAATTTTTGAAAAAAATGATGTTTGTTTAGAAACAAATCTTTTCGGAACTTTTAAAAAGATTTGTTTCCAAACAAACCATCATTTTTTTCTGGTCCAAAGGAAACAAAACTTTAAAGCGTGGAATTTCTCTTTTTCTAATTGAAAAGAATTATTAGCAAAATGATAATTTGTGAATTATTTAACCAAAGAGAATTGTAATTAAATACCGAAAGCCAAGCTTTTCCGAACAATGGCGTATAGGTAGCACCACCGTGGTCGAGTATCCATTTACGAGCCCTAGCATTAAATACTCTTTTTCTCTTTTCTAACATCATCTCATATTTCACTCTTCTTCTTCTTAAATTGTTTATCTTTTTACACTAGCAGTCTAGCACAAACCACTAAACTACATATGTCTTCGCAAAAATTGACGTGTTTGATAGATAAACTTAAATCATTTAAATATTTTGTAGTTCATAATTATCTTTTATATGAAAGACAAGTACCTGATGGTTGTATATGTAACGTAGCATCTCTTTGTGATGCTCTTGAGAGAAGATTTTATCCAGATGGCCAGTGATATGCAGCATATGACCTGATATATTTTTTGCATCATTGATTTTCTTCTTGTCACATTGTCTAGTTTTACTATAACTCACAATTGTGAGTTACATTTCACTACTCTGCTGGTATGTTCTTTATCGCACCTTTTGCAAAAGGTGCGATAAAGAACATACCAGCAGAGTTTTCAGCAGGCCAATGTCCATCATCAGCTTGCAATACGCGGCCATATAGATTAACCCTCTTCTTAGTGTTGTCTTTGCGTCATTGTATGTTATTTTCTCTGCATCTTCTATTATCAATCGCTGCTTGAACTTCTTCTCCCTTAGAAAATTATTGAAAAAAACTAAAATTATGTACTTGTCCTATTAGTTAACCAAATTTATGTTACTGTAAAGTCTTTCACCTGCATACGCCAAAGGAGATCTGCACTAGCTTTGAAATGAGACCGGTTATCAGAGAAATTCCGACAAGCCTCCTCCACCTCGGCGAGTTCCTCTGGAAAGCCTGCTTTGGCATCAAACTCCCAAACCTGTCTCCCGAGGTAGTTGTTAGTGCTGAACAAGTGAGGGTCTTGTCCTGCCTCAGCATCGATCCTAAGCCTCCACATTTTGTATCAAACGATCCTCCTAGCTACAAAGAACAAGTTTATAAGCATATGTGTATATGTGTGTGTTAGGATTTATTAGTCAATATTTATAAGAATTGAATTAATTTTACTAACAAAATAACTTGTAAAGAAAAAAATTATATTTCTTTCCTAAGACTTTTTTCATTAGTAAAATATTGAAAATTATGGAAATAAATCCGGTGGAAAATCTCCACACTTTTACATACTGTATATGATGATAAAATATTGAAAATTATGGAAATATATCAGGTGGAAAATCTCTACACTTTTCATACAAAAAACAAACCACATCTTCCCTACATTTACAAAATAACCTACGAAATATATCAATACAAGCTAAGTTAGATATTCATCATTTCCAACGCTAGGAAAGGAGAGCTAGATCGTTTCGTCATTTCATTGAACTATCTGTCATACACCAAACGTTTTTCAATTCTCACTGCTATCCGACTAAATAACATATAATTTATGGCTTTCTAATACATTATCTCTAAATTTAATACTAAATGAATCTTGTTGATATCTACATGGTTTCATAGATAAGGATGCTCTAACATATTAAATTTTCAACAACAAAAAGAAAAAAATGTAACCTATTACAAAATATATTGTGATTTTATCCTATATAAATATAGCCTAAGCTATACCAAGTCAAAATTATACCCTACTTGATTGTTAATAAAATTATGATAATTAGTAGTCAAACCTAACAAACACATGATTAGAAACGAATTAAAAATTTGGATAGGTACTAAATCTCAGGGAATTAAAAAAGATTTGGATAGGTACTAAATCTCAGAGAAATTTGGGCGAGCCTCCGTGACCTCGGCGAGTTCCTATGGAGAGCCTGCTTTGGCATCAAACTCCCAAATCTGTCTCCCGAGGTAGTTGTTGGTGCTGAACAAGTGAGGGCCTTGTCTGTTGGGATATCAATCCAAGTCCCACATCGGAAGTTTAGACAATAATTGTCTAATATATAAGGAGATATCCAACCTACTTAGTATGAAGCCTTTTGGGAAGGAACCCAAAAACAAATACGTGCGGGCTTTGCCTCTGGGCCCAAAGCGGACAATATCATACTAATGGGGGAGTTGGACATGGGCTTTAAAAGCCCTAACAATAAATGGTATCAGAGCGGTTCAGAAAAGTGGACCTGTAGAAGTGGGCTGGAGATCCGTTGTGGGAGTCGAGCCCTCAAAAAGGTTACCTACGAACGGTACAAGAAGGTGCCAGGTTTTAAGGTAGAGAAGTCCACGAGTTATGTGGTACTTGGCTTGAGGGGGAGATTGTTGGGATATCAATCCAAGTCCCACATCGGAAGTTTAGACAATAATTGTCTAATATATAAGGAGATGTCCAACCTACTTAGTATGAGGCCTTTTGGGAAGGAACCCAAAAACAAATCCGTGCGGGTTTTGCCTCTGGGTCCAAAGCGGACAATATCATACTAATGGGGGAGTTGGACATGGGCTTTAAAAGCCCTAACAATATTGTCCTGCCTCAACATCGATCCTAAGCCTCCACATTTTGTATCAAACGATCCTCCTAGCTACAAAGAACAAGTTTATAAGCATACTAGATTAAGGCCCATGTGCATACACGGATAATCATATTAAATATTAATTATCCAAATATTTTAATTTTAATTAGTAACCCGTTGAATTATTAAAATATTTTGAAATATTATTCAAACATGGATCCTAAATCATTATATGTCAAATATTTATCTTAATTTCAAGTTTTACTCTTGTAAGATTCTGGTCTAACACTTGCAATCTTTGTTCTTTCTGTTAATTTTATGATAACTGATTGGTAAAAACTTTATATTTCTTGATGTTAACCGATTGCACATTAGAATTGCAAATCTCAATGTGTTTCCTTCAGAGAGTTGGTTTCCAACTTTTTTAAGCATAGAATGATGTACGAAACATTGAATTGTATTTTTCAGTTTTAAAATTTAAAACTTAGTTAAGTATGAAAGATTTAAACTTAATTAGTTAAGTACACTGCAAGAGACAAAATATTGCAAAGAATATATAAGTGGAAATCATCATATAAATAACAGAGACAGAAAATGACAACTCATACTAAATTTTAAAGTAAATCTCTCTACGTATTATAATTAAACCTTTGATCGTAAATAAAGATCAAAACCTTCGTGTTAAAGCTACGTTTGATAAGTGGGGGGAAACATGAAGAAGGTATCATAAGTATTGAATAAGTTAAAGAATTTAAAATCTAAGTGTTAGAAATGATAGATACACTAACCTTTTCATCAAGTAGAAGTAGTTCCCCTCCCATGAGATTTCTAGCCTTCCACTTTCAAAGAATAAATGCAATAGTTCAACGGCAAACACGATTTCGATCTAATTGATCAAAAGTTAAACAGCTTTGACTAATTTGTGGGCCGATGGTATTCATGATTTGCAAAGAAAATTTAGAATTTGAGGTGTACGTTAGATTGTGGAAGTTGTGTGTTATTATATATTTTTTAGATTTGCCTTTTCGGAACTAACAACATTTTTGGAAGGTTGAACGTATTGGTATGTTTACTTTTTCTTTTTAAATAATTTATGGTTTAACATTTATTTTGTTTTTATATATAAAGTTTTATTTTTATGGTCTAACATTTATTTTGTTTAACATAATGGTATCTATATTTTGCATTTCTTTTTAACGAATTATATAAGATTTGGTTTGGCTTTTAAAAATATGTTAATGTAATATAAGAAAGATGTTAATGTGTCTTTTTTTTTATTGGTTTAACATAATGGTATATTTATTTTTCCACATTGTTGATGTATTTGGTAATTTTCTTGATTTAAAATAAAGTATTTTAACAATTGAATATTTTAACACGTGTCATAATCTCGATCGATAATTGACATATGTTGCGATCTCGTGAGTTACAATTTTGACAAACTCTCCTTTATATAATAAGATGTGTATGTGTGTGTTAGGATTTATTAGTCAATTTTACAGACAAAATAACTTGTAAAGAAAAAAGTTATATTCCTTTCCTAAGACTTCTTTAATTAGTAAAATATTGAAAATTATGGAAACATATCAGGTGGAAAATCTCCACACTTTTACATCCTGTATATGATGATAAAATATTGAAAATTTTGGAAATATATCAGGTGGAAATATTCTACACTTTTCATACGAAAACACACCTCCTTCAAGTGAGCTTTTCATTGACTATTTTATTTGAGTTTAAACCACACTTTTATACACTGTATATGATTAAAATTAGAATTTAAAGATGTCGCAGTAATCTCTGATGAAGTCCCATTCTCAAACTCTTTTTTCTTCTATTTAACATTTTGGTTTTGTTGACTCATGATAGCATTATCCCTCTTGAAAAAAGCATTGACCAAGACAAGAACTCAACAAGACAATGAGATAGTATACCATACAAATTAGATCCCAAATATCTGTAAAATAAAAACAATTTAACAAAGGGCATACTTGAAACCATACCAAATTTAAACGAAAAAAAAAACAGATTCTAAATCCAAAAATCCCTTGTGCGCATAAAGATACCAAGCCTCTTGTGAAATTTTGGAAGTTCCTTTAGCCTTGCCACTGCCGCTTCAGTCTCTAACTTCTTACTTGGACAAAACGACGGTACGATCACCATATTTCTAACCACCGTACCTTGCGTTATCAAATGCGAGGCTAACACAAACTCTTCTTTCGAACAGCTAAAGTTAGACAGTTGTATAGTTAATGCATGGAAGTGAGCGTTGGCAAACGGTTTTGTCTCTTCCCAAAACTTCTTCCCTCTACTTCCAATGGAAGACTCACGTCCTTCTTTCAAAGTGGCACCGTTATTCTATATATACATGCGGGGAAAAATGTATCAGTCCTACTAGTTACAGAAAAATGTTATGAGAAATAGAGAAAAAGTGGCTAAATTTGTCCAATTATGATTAGAACGAAACCATGAAATGAAATGAACGTACCTTAAACAAGATCTCAAGTTCTCCCATTTATAGGGGCCATGCGATTAAGACATCTTTTAGCATCTCAACTTCTTTGCACTAGTCAAATCTACACTTACTGACATTGATCCAAACCTTTTCATACAGTCACTGGAATTGCTCATCATGAATTCATGCCCAATGTTTTTTTCCTCCTTAGAATCATATATATGTCAAAAGCATGTCAGATTAAAACATCATTGCTTTCTCTATCAAAATACAAATGCTTGTAAAATAAAAGTTATATATATATATATACATACCTGATGGGGGCATGATAGGCTATAGCTGGCGTGAGGAAAACATTTTCCTATTGTCCAATAGTTTCTACGGAACTGGAGGAGTATAGGGTTTGCAATGACGACATCTCTTTCGTGTGAGAATCAATAAAAAGGATATCCACACTAGGTGTAGACACTTCAATGCAAAAACTTTAAGTTGGGGTTCTCAATCTTGAGAGTACCACCTCTTTTGAGACAACTGTAACACAAGAGCTTCAAGAGAAGGGCAAGACCTAAGGACTGTGTTAAAGACTCCTATATCGGCGGAAATGCCAACGAGTTTAAGATTCATTAGATTCCAAGAGTTGTTGAAAGCATGTGGAGTTTCCAAGGTGTACAACTATAGCATTAATGAATCAAGGGTTGGATGAGAAAACAACTTTGGAGGCAAGTCGAGTGTGATATAGGATGAGGTGTTTGGTTCGGATTCGATGTTTTGTTCCGTAAGGCAGTTTAAAAGCATGAGATGCTTGATGTGTTTCACATGAACCAATGATTGAATCCAAGTCTTGAACATCTCTTCTTCATATTGGTATGTGTAATGCTTGATTGCGCAGCTATCCAAATAGCCACTGTGATCCTCTATAACCTACAAAAAAAAAAAATATATTTATTAATAACTCTTTAATCTGATGACAATACATTTAATTATTAGTTTACATATATTGGACTCTAGAGGGAAGTTATAATCAAGAGAAAATGTTTTCCTAGATTTTCTATTCAGTTTCAAATCTATTGATCATAAGATATTTTCGCGTGTTAACCATTATCTATAGAAAATACGCGATTTTGAAAAATAAAATTCCATAAATACAGAACAACAATAAAACATGTTCAACATCTCAAATAAACAGAACACTCATTTTCCATTATTAATTTCTAGGTTTGGTTTTGTACTTCTTAAACAATCAACAAACGAAGGTCATCATCTAATTAACTATCCATGGGTTTTATAGTATACTTCTCCCTATAATTACCAAATCATCAAGAAATTACACTAACCAGATCTATTCATGTAATTGCTTTCTCCCAATAACCCTAATAGCAAATATTAAGAAGATTAAAAGGGACCTTAGTCACGGATTTAACTATTGAGATAATACCATATCAGATTAAGATAATGACATATATGTTTCTAGTTTATCTAGACTTAGTCTTATCTCTAAACCTATTCCTATGAGAATAAGGAATTACATACTTGTATAAATACTATTCTACCAAAAATCAATATAATCAAGCTTTCCCATAATATTTCATGGTAACATAGCCTTCGATTCTTTTGGGACAAATAATCTTCTAAATTTCCGTTTGTTATTTATTTTTCTTGTGATCATAATGATCATGGAAGGAGACTATTTAGAAAAAGGTGGAGAGTGGAAAATATGGACGAAGAAGCTAATCATGTTTCTTTAATGGGGTTTGTTTTACATGATTTGATTTACTAAAGTTACTGGAGTTTTTTGGTTTTTTCTCTTCTATTTTCTTTTCCTTCTATTTTTCTTTCATGATTCGAAAGATTTCTATTATTTTCTAAGATTATTCTTAGGTTCATGAGTTTTTTTTTCCTAAATATTTTTTGGTTTTTCTATTTACAGGGAGTTTTGATATGATTCTACTATTACCATAAAGTTTTATACTATTTGTGGAGTTGCAGCATTTTCTCTCCTTGTTTCCGCTTCAACGATCGGGTGTCTATCTATGCTTCCACTTTTCTCTACAAGTTGTAAACATAGTTTGTTAACTCAAAACTATGCCAACTACTATTCCTCTACTACTACTACTACTAATGAGAGCATCTCTTCTACAACTATTACTACAACTTCTACTACTAACGAGAGCATCTCTTCTGTGTCTACTACTACTTCAAGGACACTTCTTTGTGAAGTCGCATGATCTGCACCTACAAGATCTTATTACTCCCTTTTTTCTATCAAGAGCGAAGACAAGCTGAAGTTTCATTCCTATTTTCAAGTCCAGTTAGTGTCATGTCCAAGGTGAGATTAGATGTCTCCTTCCAAACATGAACCCACCGTTTCGATAACACACTTGTCCTCACAACATCAACTGTGGATGCTCTCGACAAGATCTTAAGCAAAAGATGGTTTGTGAGTTTGCTTATCGAATCATCATCGGTTTCAATAAGAACAATTTTGCCCTTTGTATCAGATGATGGAAGTGATTTATCCATTGATTGAGATCGCTAAGAAAGAAATGGATTCTTTTGTGAAGAAGAGAATATTGCTTTTTGAGAAACTCTTCGCATGTAAGAGAAATGATAAAAGGAGACACGAGAGGTTATTGAGAGAAATAAAATATTTAATTACTTTCAATGACATCTTATTTACCATATAAATTGTTTTTTTTTCTCTAAAAATCTATTCCACGATGTCCACTTACCATTTGTAGTTGTTAACCAAAAGTTAGAGGACATATATACCACGTAGTTTTGTTATAGACAAAATTTAAATATTGCGAGTACGTATATTAGTTTTTTCTACTGCTTTAGACACGTAATTTTTTCTAGTCCTTTAGACACGAACTCTCTTGAAAATGAAATAACAGAAACTGAAAGAAAATATGACTCATCAAACACCTTGTGCTTTAGTTTGCAAAGGAGTTTCAATTAACTTATCAGAGTTGCAAGCTCCAAGCTCTCTATATGTTTCCTAGTAATTACTCAGATTTCTACATTTTTATAATTTTATCCAAGAAATATCGCAAAAAAATAGAATTCTATCTTAAAAATAAATGTTTTTGTAAGAGAGTAAGATCGAATTCTAGTAACATAGAATTATATGTTTCTCCAGTTGAATAAGATAGAAATCTATTTACAACAACAACTATATCATAGAAAACATAGAATTATATCACAAAAATGTAGAATTCTCAATAATAAGATAGAGTTCTAGAATCAAATACAGTTATTTATCAAAGAAAAAGAAAAAAAATAGAATTCTATTAAAAAACAAAAGTATATCACAAATACATACAATTCTATGTTTTCTGATAGGGTAAGATAGAATTCTAGTAGTAAACACATACTTATTTGAAAAAGGCATAGGCCAAGACAAGAACTCAACAAAGCAATGAGATGAATAATTTAACATGAAAATCTGATAGCATCAAATTATTACAACTTAGGTCCCAAATATCACAAACATAAAAACAAAGAAACACAATATCAAACGAAATACTTAAATCACATTTTTAGATAATAGAAAAAGTTTTCTATCACCAATGGTTTGATTCAAATCAAATTTCTTCAGCAGATAAGGATACCAAGCTTCTTGTGACCTTTTGGAAGTTCCTTAAGCCTAGCCACTGCCACTTTTAGCTCAGTCTACTTACTTGGAGGTAACGGCAACAACGTGATCATCAGAATCCGAACCATGGTACCTTACATTATCAAACGCGAGGCTAATGCAAACTCTTCTTTTGAACCGCTAAAGTTAAACATCCATATAGTATATGCATGAAAGTAAGCATTTGGAAACGGCTTTGTCCCTTCCCAAAACTTCTTCCATGTTCTTCCAATGGAAGACTCATCTTCATCCTGAGGAGTTTTGTTATTCTACATATGTAAACAAAGAAATGTATTAAAAATAGAGAAAATCAGCTCAAATATGTCCAAGAATGAATATAACAAAACATGAAATGAACGTACCTTAAGCAAGATCTCAAGTTCTTCCATTTCTACAGGCCATGCAACTAAGACATCTTTAATTATTTCAACTTCTTTTGTATTAGTCAAGTCTATAGTCACGGACATCGATCCAAACCTTTTCCTACAGTACTCGGAATTTCTCATCATGAATTCATGCCCAATGCTTTTTTCCTCCTTTGATGCACATATATATGTCAAATGAAAACATCATATTTTTTCCTCTATCAACATACAAATGCAATGTAATAGAAATATAAATATAATTACATACCTCATGGGGGCGTGAGATGTTATAGCTTTTGTGAGGAAATAACATTCCTATTGACCGTCTCTACACCACGAACCCGGGAGGAGAGCGTACAACCAGAGGGAGTTGCATGTTATACTGATGCAGCATGGACCAAAGATCAAGATAAAGCTGGATTGGGATGGTACTATGTATCCGATATATATATGGGAAGTTATGGAGGAACACTCTAATTCTTCGTCGCGTATTTTCTCGGTTTTAGCTGCCGAGACATGGGCGGTTATCAGGGCCCTCAAAAAGGATCGAGAGAAGGGTCTTGATTGTATGCATGTCTACTCGGATTCACATGTTTTGATTAACCTACTGCAGAAATAGGAATCCCACAAGGACATTCATAACCTTCTTTTCGAGATTAGTATGATAGCTTTCCAGTTTAAGAAGTTATCGTTCTCTTTTGTATCACGAGATGTCAATATAATGGCAGATTCGTTAGGTAAACGAGCATAGACTACTTGTATTTTGTCGATGGCTTCGACATAATTAATGAAATTCAATATTTTGATCAATATATATATATACATGTATATAGCTCTCAGTTTATATAGTCAATAACCAAAACTTGTAAACCAGCATACCTGGATTACTACGTTTGTTTTAATATGTGTTTAAACTATTTAAGTAAGAAATAAATTTATTTACTAATAAATTGATCATTTTGCTATATTATTATTCTTCAAATAAAATAATAAGAAAGGATATTCATCAAATAAAATACGATAATTAGAAAAGCAGAACAATAACATTTTTTAATAAAATATATATATGATTATTTGTTATTTTGTATTTTAATGTACATATATATAAAATTACAAAATTTAAAGTAAAACCTTAGCTAATGTAAATAATACATTTTGGGTAGACTGTAGAAAAAACTTGGCTCAATTAGTATCACTTAACCGGTAAATGTGCCAACCAACTTAAACCGGTCGTTTTTTGATTCATTTTGTGCTTCTCTTCGGTGAAAAGGAAATGTGCAAGATGTTCGTACCTACAATTGTATGATAGATGGTTATTGCATCTATGGTAAATGCAGTGATGCAGAGAGATTGTTCTGTGAAATGGTTGAAAGGAATATCAACCCTTAGTGTTGTAACTTTCAACGCATTGATAAATGCATTTGTTGATCAGAAGTTACAGTTATTAGGCACATACATACATACATACCTATGTACTAATTATTTATACATTAAGGTCTTTGAACAGATTAAACTAAAGAGCTTGTGAAACGTCTTTTTTACTTTCCTGCAACTGTATGTTGCATAGTAGTAGTATCCATGGAATTGTAAGTAGGTAAGCTTGAACTTGGAACCGGTACACATGAAGGATCAGGAGAATTATTTTTCTTGGATTCAGGTTCTGAGATTCTGATGTTGGAGAAGCTAGGCAATCCGAAATCGGGTAAAGGTAGATTACTATCACCACTCCCTGCAGCTGTATAGTGTTGCTCAAGGTACATGCGGATTACAGAGTCATCCTCTACCTGTGATGATCTTGTGAGAGGCTCAAATGGGAAGTATGGACACGGTTCAGGCCACTCAATAGGTTTTTCATCCACACCTACACTCGGACTTCTCTTTTTACCTTTTCGAAGTTTTTTGGTTGGTGCTTTAGTGTCTTTCTTCTTGATGTCCTTAGGTGAACATGTTTCCGTGTTCTTCTGCTTTTTAGAGCCACTGATGTTCTTTTCTTGCGGGTCTAAACCAAGTCCGAAGGTGTCGATATGATCCTCTGGAGATGATCTAGCATTAGAATTTTCAAAGACAAGAACCGAATGTGAAGGGGCTTCTCTATATGGAAAGAAGATCGATCTACTCGACTCATTAGCAGTTTCTTCCTGCGCAGCTTGAGCTTTAAGAGGCTCTTCACTTTTATCTTCAACCTTTGATGAGGCACTTATGTGCATCAAGCCACTGTCTTGGTCTCTGATCTCAATGTTTCTTGTTTCCATTCCTTCTTCGGTCCCACTTTTATTCCAATCCTTCTCTACCAAATTACCACTTGCAGGTTCACACTCCATATTGATTTCAAAACTAAATGATCCAGTCAAACCCGGTATCTCCCTTGCCTTACCGGCACATTCAACCGCAACATTATGCAAGTTTTCCTCTGACTCGACTACGTGAGATACAACCCGAGCCTCCTCCATATCATTTGCCTCATTACCACCTTCTTCTTTTGAGGCCTCAGCATCTGGAAGTTTTATGTCACTGTCACTACTCATATCCTCGTCTGCATATAGACAAAACTATGACTTCAGCAGCAATAGATTCACTAACCAACTACATATTACTCTTTGGTTTCTTTCTCCACTTACCTTCAAACACACATTGCGTTTTTGCTCGGGAATCCAATTTCTGCATTCTTTCTGGTTGTGACCGTAGCTACAATGAATAAAACCCCATCAATACATGTTAAAGAAGAAACATAAGAAAACTGTTAACAAATTCACTTACAGACGTAGAGGTTACGTAAGAGAATTTCTCCACATTCTCTCCAGAACCTTTGTCCTCGACATTTTCATTCTCCGACCAATCTTCTTCATCCATATCATAATCATACGTCTTGTAAAACATACCATTAAAAAAAGTATCTATCAGCTACAATCTCGCTTCAAGATTCTAAACAAAAACGCATTCGATAATTGTAACAAAACCGTCCATCTTACAATGTAATCATTCCCGGTTTGCTCTACTTTTTCCAATGAAGCTTCAGATTCCGATTCCATAGTTTCCTCTACTTTCTCCAACGAAGCTTCCGATTCCGATCCCATAGTGTTCTGATACTCGAGTACTTTTCTCTTGGAATTGGTTTTGAAACCACTTGAAATGTTCTCATACATCTACAAAAGAAAACATCTTTCACTCCTAATAACATACACATAAACTAACCAAAGTTTACTTTGCTATACCGTATATTGATTTCCGCCAAAACGACCAATTCTCAGCTCCGTTTTCCAACCATCCGGAAGCCATGAAGGCCTTGCTCTTGCGGCGACACTATCTTGAACGTCTTCTGACTGAAACAAGAGAAAGATACATTATAGAACCTCTTTTCAAGGTTCTAAACAAAAAAAAAACATTCGAGATTTGTCATAAAATCGTCCATCTTACAATGTAATCATTCCCGGTCTCATCTACTTTCTCCATCGAAGCTTCAGATTCTGATTCAGATTCCATTGTGTTCTGATACTCGAGTACTTTGAGCTTTGAAATGGTTTTGAAACCAGTTGAAATGTTCTCATACATCTACAAAAGAAAACATATTTCACTCCTAATTATATACCCCTAAACTAACCAAAGATTACTCCGCTATACCATATATTGATTTCCCCCAAAACGACCAATCCGCATCTCCGTTTTCCAACCATCCGGAAGCCACGAAGGCTTTGCTCTTGTGTCGACACTATCTTGAACGTCTTCTGACTGAAACAAGAGAAAGATACCACTATAGAACCTCTTTTCAAGATTCTAAACAGAAAAAACATTCGAGAATAGTAACAAAACCGTCCATCTTACAATGTAATCAATCCCGGTTTCCTCTACGTTCTCCAACGAAGCTTCAGATTCCATAGTGTCCTCATACTCGAGTACTTTGTGCTTTAAACTGGTTTTGAAACCACTTGACATGTTCACATAAATCTACAAAAGAAAACATCTTTCACCTCCTAATAACATATGCCTAAACTAACCAAAGATTACTCAGCTATACCGTATACTGATTTCCGCCATAACGACCAATCCGTGTCTCCATTTTCCAACCATCCGGAAGCCATGAAGGCCTTTCTCTTGCAGTGCTACTATCTACACTATCTTCAACGGCTTGTACCTGAAACAAGAGAAAGATACATTATAGAAACAGAGACCAAAGAACTTTAAACATCAAGAATCAAAATGGAAGTCTAGAATCATACATTTGCTTTTGTTCTTTCGATTGCGGATAGTCTTTTCTCTCGAATTTTCTCCATTTTAATGTACTCAAGAACTTGATCCTTGGTATATAACTTTTTCTTCGTTATCACATTCGTGTAAGTCTACAAAATGATAAACATTTGTTAATCTCCATCTCCATACATACAAGCTAACACATGCATAAATCTCTCAAATTACAAGTCGAATTAAAGATTGGTTTTTTCACAAATTTTTACAGAGAACTTAAAAACCCATGTCTTTATTTGGATCAAAACACCGAAAATAGCGAAATTTTTGCATCGGAAAAGCTAATTGAAACACACAGAAACAAACACAAGCGAGAAGAGTAATACCTTAGTTTGGCGACCGCGTTTGAGAGATGTAGACTGAGAAATCCAACCAGAAGGAAGCCAATCCGGCGTCGTATCCGCCGTAATTGTATTCGGAAGATGACGCGACATTTTCCGGCGAGAGATTTTTTTTACTCCGGCGAACAGTAATTTTTGTTTGTCACTGAGAGAGAGACAGGTAATAAGGTATTATCGATGACGTGGCGCTATTTAGAAGACACGTGGCGGTAATATCTGAAATGGTTTAAATGTTGAAGTCCCTAGATAAATATTATCATCGATTGTAACCACATATATTTTGTTTGAATCTCAAACTCCACAAAAGTTAAGTTTAGCGAAGAAGGTTTAGCAAAGCATTTAGAAACAGTTTATAGAGTTTTTAAATAATTTTGGATGATTAAAAAAATTATTATGATTTTAATTAAAATCCCATAGAATCTCACATAAATAATGAAAGTAAATTAAAACTAAATTATTTACTCTAAATTATTTAAAATGAGTAACCATTGATTATCTAAATTTGTTGGTGAGGGACTGAGAGTATCTTAACAAAATTTTATTTAATGGTAACGAATTTTAGTGATAAAAGTATATGTGAAATGCTTATTTCGTTCATTAACATTTCACTTAATAAAATAAAAGGTCAAAATTGCTCCTTTGACATGGAAAAGGAATTTTGACTTTTGACATAATAAAATGTTTCAGTTAAAAAAATTATATATTTAATCAATTGTCAAGTCATGTTTTGTGATAAGATATGTCATCATTATATGTCATAGTTTTTTTTTTTTTGTTAACCAAACTAAATTAAAACACCTAAGCTTAATAAAATTAGGTAGGGTTTCTAAAATAACCCAAAATTTGAAGTCAACTCCAAATCTATACCCCATTTTTTTTCTCATCAATTTTTTTTCAAAAAAATCAAAACATTCATCTTATTTACGGAAATGCCATTATATCTGAATTTTTTTTTTTTTTTTTAAATCAGACATTTCATTTCACAAACAAACACTCAATTATATCAACTTATTTACGAAAATGACATCGCCATCAAGTTTCACAACCACCATGAACAACCAAATTGAAGCTCTTCAATACTTCTCCATCTGATTTTCGTGCATAAATACATCACAAACCAACTCATAACTTCCTCAACTACCATTTCATCTCCAATTTCATCCAAAACACTATGTAAATGAGCATTTGAAAAATTCTCTCACTCACAATCTCTTGAATTTTCGTGGTTTTTGCTATATAACGTCTGGGCTTCGTAGTAAACAATTATAGTAGGGATTTTGTGTGTTTAAACGAGCTAAAAACAGGGATCTACGGCGAAACGGAGCTAAAAACCGTATTTTCCGATCTGGTTCAGAAGAGTAGACTTCGTCGGACGTCTGCTGGTCAACGAGAGGTTAGATTTGCAATTGACTTTTTTTAGATTTTTGACGTAGACTTCTCATAGGAGTCTGCTTATTCTCATGTATTTTCCTTTGACAAAAAAAAAAAATCAGTAGACTGCACGAGAAGTCTACTTAAAAAATGGGTTAGTTTCGCATTTGACCAAAATGTTGACTTTTTTTAGCAGACTCTGTACGAGATACTACTAGCTCGACTATGTTTAGGTTATTTTTTGCAATTGACTTTTTGTTGACTTTTTTTAGTAGACGCTATTTAACGTCTACTTTATACGGTGAGGTTAGTTTTGCCATTGACTTTTTGAAAATATTTAGAGTAGACTTCCCCAGAAGTCTGCTGAGATTTTTATTTTCAGCAGACTTCTAGGGAAGTCTGCTCGTTAAATAATTCGATATTAATTCGATTTTTAGTCAAACACAAAACTAACCTGTTTTTTAAGTAGACTTTTTTTAGAGTCTACTCAAAAAGTCAAACATAAGTCAATTGCAAATGTAACCTCTACTGTTCTAGTAGACTTCAACTGGCAGTCTACTAAGGTGCGTAGACTTCCGTTGGATGTCTGCTAGATATTTTGTGGTATTAGAAATCTACCGCGGAAGTCTACTCGAAAATCGAATTGCAAAAATAACCTATTTTTCAGAAGACTTCTGGGGAAGTCTACTACGAAAAGTCAACATTTTAGTCAAATGCAAAAGTAACCTCGGTAGACTTCCGCGGAAGTCTACTTAGCCAGAAGACTTCTTCGAGAAGTCTACTGGCGTTTGCCGTAATTGCAAAACTAACCTATTCGATAGACTTCCGAGGCAGTCTACGCGTTGACTTCAAACGCTGTCTGCTGCAGCAGACTGCTGGTGAAGTCTGTGTTTTTATGTTTTCTAAAAACCAATTTATAGCTTATATATAATACATTTTGAAGATTTTCTTGCTCTCACATGTGTGTTTTCTAATATTTGATCTTCTATATGGTTTTGAGATATTTAAATGCAATATTTATGGTGTAAATCAATTTTCTTGTTTGAGTAGTAATTAACTTTTCACGGTACACTTCTTCAGGAATGTACTAGTAGACGGCATGGGAAGTCTGTATTTAAAAATTTAGTAAAACATTTTTTTAAAATTATGTATAACGAAATTTTAAGATTTTATTGGTCTCAAATGTGTGTTATATTATTGCTGTTTTTATGTCCTAGTTTGACATCTTCAGCTGTAATGAAACCATTTATTTTCGATTAATTAGTTTTTTCACATTTTAGTAGACTACGTTGTGAAGTCTGCTACGAGTTTTGATTACTAATGTGTTTCCTATTTGTATTTACAGAGAATGGTTCAATTAGTTGTCGTCTTTGGAGAATGGACTATGGAAGATGGGGTGTGGCAGTTCGTTGTTGATTATCTTAGAGGAGGAAGACTCTTCTTCTTGAGTGATGGTTGTACCCATGGTGATCTTCTTAAGATGGTACAAGATGATTATGAGGTTGACAAAGAAAAAGAGTTGGTGGAGATAACTTATTCACTCCCAGAAACAATCATGCAACATATCGCACCGGATACACCTCCAGTGCATGTGACAAATGATCGACAAGTTCAGAATTTGATCGAATTAAGTAGAGCGCATGTTATTCGTCTTTGTGTCTCGAGTCAGTTCGATGTTTATATACCTTTCTGAATTGTTTCTATGTCTATATACTTTTTTCAATTGTTTGGATAATTCAAAACAATAAAAAATGTTTATATACTTTATTGATCGCTTTTCATTTCAATACTGAACCAGTGAACCTAACATTAAAAATGATGTATTAAACTTCACTGGTCTTTCTTAACCGTATACAACAGTTGAAGAAGATCTTGGATAACAAAAAAATACAAATGATATATATGTATCGTGTATTGAATATATACATTTAATTACCTATCAAATCATTAGTAGATTACGGATGTTATTTTTCTAACTCTTCATATATATGATTCAACATGAAATTAGTATAGAAAACAATTTAGTAATCACCATGATAGATCTTAAATTGTATTTTACAAGTTAAATTTGATTCGTTACTAAATCGATTTTGGTTTTACAGAAAGAGATGAGGGAGAGTCGAAGTATCTAAAAAGCATTAAATGTTGCAAAGTAAAAAATATCCATAGAAATTTCAAGATTGACTTTCTCTTTAATCTTAATCCTTACTTCAAAAACACGGTTTAGCTAAACTAAACACAAACATTTTGTCTCATAACTCAAAGATTTTTCAAAAAAAAAAAAAATATCATCTTCAATTCTTAATATGATGCATGCATGTAGTTATGTTTCTTATCCTTTGTAAGTGAAACACAATTTCAATGTTTCTAAATTGCTCCTAATTGGACCGTATAGCAACGAATGTGAAAATGTGTTCGTGTTCTTGAAAGTCCAATATGCTCTGTTTTGATCTCTTTTGTAAGCTTCTTTGGACACAAATGTATCCTTAAGATTGTAACTCTTTTTTGTTGATAAATAAATTTAACATTTCCACAAAAGAAAAACAAAATTTAAATGTTTAGTTTATATAATAACAAAAAGTAACATAAATGAATGATTATGATATCAATGTTAGATGATCAACAATGGCTTCAATATTAGATATATACTTCTTTGTGACAATATTCGAGTTATCCGTTTGGAGAATCATTGCATGTTAATACTCTATAAAATATTTATGTAACAAATTTGGATATATACACTATTTACTTTTTGTATATTTCAGGTTACCATTTTTTCTAGACTTAAAGCTTTTGTTCAGTATGTGGTTGTTTCGTAACCGTATGAATTATGTGGCTTTTATCCAACTTAAGGACTATTATGGCGACTATAGGATCAACCCACTCTTTTACAAGATTGTGGTGGTTCGAACAACAGTCATCAAATTGGTTGATGAAACACTAAAAATATTTTCCAAAAAACATTTTGTCGATTTTCAAAACATTAAGGCTGGACATCTAAACCAAGATGTCTTAATTGGTAAGGTCATCACTACTTATCAAACTACGTTTATAAATACAATGCATGTGCTATTGGTCAAATATTGAGTGTTGGACCTATCGAGAAGCTAAAATCAAAAAGAAAGAATAACACCAACACAAGGTCGACATCGAGGTACGAGATGCACTATAAGAGATACACATGAATTATTGGTGTGACACATACAATTTCCAGTGATTTTAGCTTTTGTAATCACAATAAATTAAAGTCAAGGACATACATTGAAAAATGTTGGCTTGTTTCTACCTAGACCTATATTCTCTCATGGACATATATATGTTGCCCTATTGAGATCCAAATATATGAGTGTCTTGAAAATCTTGATCACCAACAAAGAAAGAAAAGTGCAGAAGAAATAGAATTGTCGTCTACAAGAAAGTGTTTCAAAACTTTCATTAGTTTTTTTTATTTGTATTTTGTTTTGTTTGAATCTAATAATTTTTTTATGTTATTTACCTTCTATGACTACTTTATCTTTGATACTACCATCAAACATGTTACGAGATAATATTTATATCCGCATACGGTGCGGGTAAGTCATCTAGTTAACAGTAAATATACATATTGAATATAAAAATCATGTTTTTTTCTATTCGTTGCTTAAATTTTGCTTATAGTTTACTTTTTTGTGGCTTTTGTTTGTTTGATTACTAGTCAAATTGTTTATAATATAGTCATAAGACGAGTAGACATGGCAATAATGTATATATACAACACGTTTTGAAATTTCACAACCTGATGAAGTATTTACAAAAAGGGAATAGGAAAATATTATCCAAAGCTGATGTGTCGACATGGTAATAATTTATATACCACACGTTTTGAAATTTTAACTGCCTGATTAAGTATTTACAAAAAAAGAAATTAGGAGAATATGACCTAAAACTAATGTAACAAATAAAACACTTCACATCACTATTTCTCGTGTAACATATATATAGTTAAAAGATGAAAATACCCTTTGTAACATAGAAGGAATCTCAATCACTTTCCGTTTTTCCCATGTTTTGAAGTTATTTTTCTTCATTTTATTTTTTTGCTAACACTCAATTAAATTATGAAGAAATTTAGAAAAATACACTTTTTGAGTTTTCACATTTGAAAAATACACCATATTCTTTAATTTTATTTTTAAAACTACAGTTTTTAATATACTAATTTACTAAAAATACTTTCTAACACTGAATAATATTAATGATGAGTGTAGAAGCATTATATTAATCTAGGTGACATAAAGCAAGCTTATATATGAGAGTTATTCGAATTTATTGTAGCAGAAATAATATTTCTAAACTAATTTTACTAGATTAACTTGTATCCTAGAAAGCATAACATCATACCTTATATGAAATTTTAACATGGGAAGGAAAAATAAATGAATATGATTAGTTGTTATAAACCTAAAAATAATATCTTCAAACTACAAAACTATCTTGCAAGAGATCATATGTAGACATTCAGCTATTTACCTTTTATAGTGCTGAATGGCCGTTTTTTATATATATTTTTTGTGTAAATCATTCAAGTTTTGTACATTCACTAGGATAAGTTTCAAAGAGTGGGGGAAAAACTACATGAACTTGTTGAACAACTAGTTAAAGTTGATGGAGGTACAAGTCCAAATACTTCGACAAAGATTCAACCGAGGATCCAACTTGAATTTGACTCGTAAACTTTTATTTATATTCTACCTTTTTGTGAATAGATGACTTATTTATTCTTCTGCTTATTGTGTTCATATTATATACATGTTGACCGATCAGTTCCTTTGAAAAGAAATTTCAAATTGATTTAGTCAAAAAATGTTTTTTTCTCCATATATATGTAGATTCACAGCAAAAAAACTAACAAATTTTGATCAATGAAACAAAACATTCAGAAATACGCAAATGACTTGAATATGGAGAAAACATTAAATCAATTTTTAATACTTATTATATTAATGATCCATAATCCAAATATTAAAACGTACATCCCACAAGAGTTAGTAGTTAATACAGCAAGAAAAGTAACTTATCATACATAGTTTACACATCGTATGTGATAAATTTAAATACAAAAAATTACAAAGCACCATGTGCGTATCTATAAGCACAATATGCTGTATCTACAAACACAAGTAATCTTAAGAAGACACATAAGAGAATTCGTTGACCCAAAAAAATTGTTTTTTCTCAAATAAAAACCTAAAATAAATAAAATAAGATTGTAACATATCATTTGTTGTGAAGAGGGTTTGGACCGTTGGGAACTCCTCTACCTGAAACTCCATAGATCGGATCGTACTTCTCGCCGGAGTTCACTTCCGATAACATTCTTAATCGTTGGAACTGTTCGTAGAACTCCTCTGTCGCCGGAATCTTGCGGCCGGCGGAGGAGAAATGAAGCCCCGTGAGTAAGAAGATCACGAGGATTAGAAAAGATAATTTTTTGCTCCAAAGTTTCATTTTCTTGTTTTTGCTCTGGTTTCTTGATTAATCTTGTTTTGATGTGAATGAGTTAAGTCTTAAGATTTATATTAATTACGAGATCTTGGCATGGACTTGTAAGAGAAGGAAACAAACAAAAAATAGTATATAAGTCATAAAATATTGGTAGTTTCATCATGTGGAAAGACGAAACCAACCTTTCCTTGACCTATAAGAAAAGTTTATCGTATATGTATTAGTAGTTTACAATTATTGTGTAGAATATTATTGATAACATGTACTCTTTTGTTCATATCGTTGACTTTCACATAAGAGTCTTTTTTTTGTTTGGCTCCTCAAAATATTAAACTTGACATAAAATTAATAATTTAGCCGCGTTAAGTTATATACAAATATATCAACTAGAGACAATATTTCTTAATTCTTTTTCAACCAATAAGTATTGCTTAATGATAAAAAATACAAAGTCAACCGTCATTTTATACTTTTATAGAGATACTACACAAGTTTATACTATGTTATAAAAAAGAATTTATGTATAAGTTCCGATATTTTTAGCTCGTTTAGCTCATTTTTCTAACATTTTTTAATACAAAATAGTTTTATGATAAAGCATAATGGGATTGGGAAACCTGGTAAAAGAAAACTATCTCGGAATTTGCATAGTTCTATTTTCAAAAAAAAAAAATTGCATAATTCGCATTTAAATATATTTCAACCTAAATTTTCTTAGAATTTGTAAGACCTTTGGATCAGGGCAAAACAAGGATACATGACGATGATCATGCGTCAATGATATCGACTCTTGTGATCAGTATTTCTAAAATTTATGAAAACTGGAACATCTCAAATTCTCAACGAATAAGTAATATACATATGTGCACATGACATCACTCTAACTTGTAGACAAATAAAACTTCGTATCTAAAGAGTACTTAGTAACTAATCTGAAAATAAAACAACAGAAAACCAATCATATTTAAATGTTATAGTAAACCGATATTAGTACAATCATAATGGTGGTGATGCTTATTAATTAATTTGATGTTTGTGTCAGTCTTGGCCATTGGCTCAGAAACAAAGAACAATAGTTTTTACTGCTAAGCGTGGATGTGTTCATTTTTTCTAGCAAGTATCTGTATATTGCCAAAAATATTATCATTTGAGCATATGAAATCATTGACTCTCTCATCTAATTAAGATGGGATCTTGAGCATATACTTAGAATGGATGATAATTGTGTTAAAACTATTTTTAACATTAAATTGACTATGTTATCTTTGTATATACTTTATGTATTACTCCCTCCGTTTTATATTAGTTGTCATTCTACGTTTTTTTTTTTGTATCAAATTAGTTGTCGTTTTACATTTTCAATGCAAAATTATGATTGATTTTCCATTTTTACTCATACACTTTTAAATTATTAATTACATATATCAAATGAACAACACATTAATTATGGGTAAAACAGAATTTTTAAATGTTTTCTTAATTTACGTGAAATCACCTAGAACGACAATTAATATGCAATGGAGGGAGTAAATGATAAGTTTCAGAAGAATTTGCTGGTAAAGACTATCCGTAATTTTATTTAATGAATTGTGTTAATTAGCCTTTTCTTTTACATTTCTTTGGCAACTTCCAAAATTAAATTCAAATGAAAATTCAACATGATCATATGATTGTATTCAAGGGGTATTTATGTAAAACCAGACAAGGCGGAGTGGTCGCGTGCTTCACCCCGTTGCCGTAGATGGACCGACCGCATTGACTTTCATATAATACAAGTTTGAGATCCTAAATTGTTTTATAACTTAGTCATCAATTATTTAAGCCTTAGCATATTCACATAGACGAAATTCAATGATAGTAAGAAAACAGGAAATATAAAGTCAACATTTCATATGCTTTTAAATTGAGTTTGCTTTTTTTTTTTTGAAACACGATTTAACATTATTTTTAACTTAAGTGGTTTATAATCATTAATCCTTGTTTGGCTAGGTTATCAGCCCTAACATTATCCTTTATAGGGATAAACTGAAAAATAATAGAAGCAAACATCGAAGAACAAATAGTAATATCCGATGTAATTCCATGTATCTCCGAAATCTCTTGGTTCCGATTGATGGAATCCATGAGTTGTTTCGAATCTGAATGAATCCGAAGCTTGGTGATTCCCATTGATATCTCTTGAAGGATCGCCGATCGAACTGCAAGGGCTTCCGCAGCTAACGCTGATGAGACGTTTAGAAGAGCATGGAGTGTTCCGATCTTCGATTCCGACCAAGTCGAAGAGACCAACCAATTCTTGCTTCCGGATGCCGCAATTCAAGCTGCATCTGTGTGACAGATGATAAAGTCTTCCCTAATTGAGCTTGCCTTATATCAATAAAAAGGGAAGTAACTACAAGAACCACCCATTTTTAAGGTTATATTTGGTTTATTGTTTAATAATTGGTTTAGTAGTTTGTATATAATATATACCTTATTTTTGTTCATTTACGAATTACGATTATTGAAGATTACACAAATATTAAAATTGTATCAAGACATTTTTCTCAATCTTTCATTTCTTCCGTAAAAAATTTACGATACCATTTCAATATGCATTAACTCAAACAATTGAACCACCCTATTATTTTAGGACTTTTATCCCATCTATTACTTCATATGCAATCTTAGCCACAAGACTAAGAACACTCGTCGTATTATGTGATACTATATAAGTAATTAGAGTGCTAATGCATCATTATTGACAATTCTTCTAACTAGAATTCCTAATAATATTCAACACATTTGGGATGAAAATATGCGACTCGATAATGGTCATACGTCAAATACCGACTCTTAAATGTGTACGTATCATTGACGAAAGCTAATTAATAAACAATTAATAAACGAGCTTCTCAACGTACACGTAAACAAAACCTGACTGCACCATAAGGTCATTTTTATTGGTGATACTTATATGATTTTTTTAATTATAAGAAAATTATAATATATTAAATAATAATATTTTATGACAAAAGTTTTTTATAAAGTTGAAAAAGTTTCTTCTTTCTGATATTTTGAAAGAGTTTCACTTCGTCAAGTATTATTTTATTATTATTTTTGTGTAAAAGAAACTCATACAAAAATCTACCAATAATCATGCTTAAAAGCATCATTATGGGTGATACTCACAAATATTAAAGGCCTAATTTTGAATATTATACAATTTATGGGTTTCTTTTCAGCCCAAGATTAATTGATACAAGTGGTACAGTAAACAGAGACACGTGTAAACACCAAAAATATTTCTCATTTTCGCGTTTTTGTTTGGAAACAAAACAATTTTCTCGACGGCCACGACGATCGGTGTCGTCTTCCTCAACATCAACAATCATTTGATTATAAACAACCCGAGAGTACAGACATTAATTTGATCACTTCGGGTTTCGAAGTGATTTTCCGATGAACCCAGTCTATAATCTGGCTCTTATTCATGGATTGAATCCAATGCAGTACGAGGAACATATGATGAATGGTGGAACTGGCATTTATGCGGTTCCTGTCCATACATTTGCAGGACATGTCGCTGGTCTTGCGTCTAACAATCTTATCCCACTTAGTTTGTTACTTTATAAATCATTAAGGTTCTGTTTTTTTTTAGTGATTTCAGCTCTTCTCTCTCTACCTTGGGGTTATCTGTGGAGCCACTGAAACAGAAACGGAAACAGAGGGGGAAGCAGTAGAGCTTGTAGTAACTGAACTGTTCACCTCTTGACCTCGACCATTTGCAGTCTTGGTTCGTGGTTTTAACCTGCAAATGGTCGATTCAATCTTGGTTCGTGCTTGTTCATAGCATGATTTGGGATTCCATAATCATTGATTCACTTGGTGTAACAAGAGAGATGAGGACTTGATAACTAAGAAGCTAGATCGCGTGGATGGTAATGATGAGTGGTTGTATGGCTATCCCTAATCCTTGTTCGGTTTTATGTAGATCTTTAAAATAGTGATTGAAATGGTCTAGTAATAGGATTACTCATTGTGGTTATGTGAAACATATATTTTGGAATGATTTTGTTGATATTTTATTGTCAAAGCATGTTTGGTTTCATGTAGATCTTTATTCAGGTGGTTGAAATGATCTATTAATCTGATTAGTCATTGTGATTATGTGAAACATATATTTAGAATCGTTTTGTTTATACTTTATTGTCAAACCATGTGCACAGTTTCATGTCGTAACTAAATTACTGATAAAGATGACATTTTGGTTGTTGTTTGTTTAGAGTCTATTCTAGACCATATCTGATACATGAGCATGTTGTTTTGTTTGGTTCAGGGTGGGCTTGGTCCAGCCGGGTGTTACCGGAGATCTCTACATTCTGGACATGGCTAGGAATAAGTTCAAGTGGCAAAGGTTAGGTTTTTAATAGATTTCTCTTTGTTTCTATTTTAAAGTAACAAACTATTTACTTGGATCTATGTTGAAATAACTCATGGTTAATTTTGATAGATACCAAACTGGAGCTCTTCGACCATTTGTCCAATGGCTTTCAAGAGTCCTGCACAGAGCCGCAACTCCACCTCGGCCTCAAAGGAATGTTGTTGGAGCAGATTATGTTTTACTTTCTTTTTACGATGTGTAATTCATCTTTACGAAGTTATGAACCATAATAAATTTGTGTATGTGTTTTTATAAAATATTTTTTATTTATCCATACTAATTTGATTATTCTTTAATTTTAATTTTTCTAAATTTTAAAAAAATATATAAATTAGTTTTTAATTCTTATGATAAGTATCACCAATAAACACTTAAAAACTACAAGTATCAGATTCAATCTCAGTTAACACAATTAGTACTAAAATAATCCTAATGATACTCTAATTGGATCACCTATAATGATGCTCTTAAGAGCATCAGCACTGGTGATATCCACAAGTATCAGAAGCCCATATTTGATTATTATATAATTGTTGGGTATCTTCTCAGCCCAAATTGTATCAGTTTACTGATTCGAAATGTACAGTAAATAGAGCCACATGTCGTTTTGTCGTTGGCCACAAAAATTAGGTTTGGGGGTAAACACCAAAAATATTTCTCATTTTTCGCGTTTTTGTTTGGAAAGAAAACAATTTTCTCCCTTTGGCCGATGACGAATCCGATCGTTTCTCTTCTCTCTTCTTTGATTCTCTTCGATCGGATTCGATTCTCACCGAATCTCTTCTCTCTTCTTTGATTCTCTTCTCTCCGCTTCTAGCTTGGTTCTTTAACAATGGCGGAGAAATCCGAATAAGTTCATGTAATATGAGATCAAAACCAGATTGGAAGCTCTGGGCATCTCTAAATCCGCCAAGGCGCTTATGGGTCCATCTCCATCGTCGAGGGGACGTAGAGGAAAACGAAATTCCGGTAAAGAAGACGATGATTATAGATCCGGAGAGGCTGATGGTGATGAGACGATGATGATGATGATGATGATGATGCCGAGGAAGAAATTGACAGTGAGTACGATGATGAAGACGAGGATTTTCTGGGGAATTCAACTCCTGTTTCCACTAAAAACTAGGTAATTTGCTTTCTTTTTTTCAGTTTTCTAGTGTGATATAGGAAGATTCTCGGAATCATGGTAGTGTGTTAATGATGGTTATAGCAAGAAAAGTAATCAAGGCTGCATTGTTGAACTAGTGAATCTTTGTTGCCGTTTGATTGTTCCTTATCTTTACACTGGATTTCATGTGCCTTTAGTCAAAGAGTAAAACCTCTGCATCAAAGAGAAAAGTCTCATCTAAGAAGAATTTGAGTAGATCAGATTCCCTTGAAGAGGAGGACAGCGACGATGACTTCAAGAAGGTATTGACAATGTGGTCGCATAGCAAGTGACTAACTTCGACCAAATTGTTGTTCTAATTTGATGACTTCTACATGCAATAGCGCTCTCTCTTCAGGACTCACCTGTAGCAGGAGGCTCTGGCACTACACCTAGCCAGAAAAAGCAGAACGATGAAGAGTCAGCAGGAAGATCGAAGAAGAAAAAACCGGTTTGTTTTATCATCAAACATTACTAAACAGTCTAGGAGTGTGCTCTTATTTTGCCTGAGTGAGCTCAATTGGTGTTGTTCTGATATGTAGGAGTTGACGAGTCAGACGCAAATGACAGAGGATGAATTGATCCTATAGTTCTATCAGTTTGATGGTAATACATCTGCCAATCTTTTCATTATAACTTGTGCCAATAATATTGCTATCTTTCGAGTTTGAATGGTTTCATTGATGGCCGTGTTTGATCATCATCATCGGTTTTTGTAAATGCAGAAGCGGGAAAATTTCATTACTCTGAGAGATGTGGCCAAAATGGCGATGGTGCATGATTTAACATGGATAGACGAGGAATTACAAGACATGATTCGTTGCTTTGACATAGATAAGGACGGAAAGGTGGGTGCTAAGTTGAATTTGTTATTAACCTCTTTATTAGAAACACATTAATGCTATGGGATCTTCTTTGCTTTTGGGTTTCAGCTAAAGCTTGGATGAGTTCAAGAAGATTGTTACGCGATGTCGAATGTTGAAAGAATTTTGATTGGGAATTTGTAGTCTAGGATGTGATTTCATTGAGTCTCCACAAGTATGAACACATATTCTCTTTCTCTCTGTTCTGCTGAGAATTGCAAATTGTGTCTGCATGTGTAGGAGTATAATTTATAACTGTTACAAATAATACTTTACAAGTCTTGTATGATTTACACCAATTTTGTTAAAAGGTTTGGTTATCTAGCAAATAAACCATAAAATGTTCCAACTACTAATCAACAAAAAAGGTTAATAACTTAAGTGTTCAACACACAAATTGTCATGTTAATCCGTCTTGTTTTGGTTTAACTAATTCTCAGGTTTCATTATCGTATTCTTAAAAAACTTCGCTTGACATTTTGAGAGACACATTTTGTAGTTGTATAATAGTACTATACTTTCTCTCCCATGAAAGACTCAAATCTCAATTTTATAGAATCTCAATTGTTTTTATAAAATCTTTTATATGTATAGTAATTTGATTATTTTTTGATTTTAAATTTTTTTTTTGTAAATATAAATTAGTTTTTTTCTTATGAATTTTAAGTATCACCAATAAACACTAAAAAAACAAAAGTATCATATTGAGTATCAATTAACAAAATTAATACTAAATAATATTAGTGATACTCAAAACAATATCACCAATAATAATGCTCTTAACAATCGACAAAACGATTCATATAATTAAAAATCATATATCAATAAACATAAAAAGTATTATGAATCAATGTGTTTGACCTTTCCCACCTTTGAAGTCGGAGGACGGTAGTGTGCGTGGAGACGGGAGAAGAATTTTTTTTTTTCAATATCGGTTGATCTGATCAGTTATAGTAAAAATATACTGAAATTTTATAGAATATTTTTTTTTTGCGAAAGGTCATTATACTATTTAACCTCGACTTTAGGAATGCTTTCCAACTAATACTTAAAGTAGTCGGAATGTCGGTTACCAGACTAACAGATAAATTGTCTAGGCCGAAATCCAAATTTTCTACATAAATATGATTTTGTTCTGGAAAAAGCTCAAACCTCGGCAATAATGTTTTAACACATTTACAGGTTTTACCAACCACTCGACCACAACTATATGGAGAAGAGGAACTCCTTATAAATTACTTATCATTTGTATTTACCTTAATTACGTATCAGTTGTAACGATTATATACTCAATACACATGACTTGCCTTATCATAAACATATAATCAAGACATTGAATTAATAATAGAAATTAATAAATTTTGAATTCAACTCTCCAAACTAATATTACGCTACCACAAGAAGAACATAGACCTATCTTTCACGATCAATGTTGATGGATACATTTCTCTTCATGGGAATATAATGTAATCATCAAACCCCGGTTCGGTTTACTTTCGGATTGGAATACCAACAATACCTTTGAGACCCATCTTAACCGCGGTTCTGCGGAACAAAGGAGGAGGTTTCTCTAAACCAATAGAAAAGCAAAACCGGTTAGCTAACTCAGCCAACGTGGTTTTATCTCTACCGGTTTCTCGAACCGAGTTGTAATAACCGAGCCAAGCATGGTACGCTGCTTCTTTAATACTTGTATCAATCTTAGCCATGGACTGATCAACCTGGTCACAAAACAATAGTCCTTAATGTCACTTGTGGCAATAAAACTCTGGTTACTTGGTTAGAGGTACAACAGTAGATTCAAAACAAACCTCAAGTTTAACTCTTGAATCAAGATCCGGAACTGGAATTGGTTCAAGAGGCAAATCTTTAAGCTCATCAAGAAAATATCTCTCCCATGGCGCAATCAAAAGCAATCCTTCGCCTGATTTGCCTTCTCTCCCGGTTCTACCAAGCCGATGTATATACTGTTCTCTATCACTCGGTATACCAACCTACAACCAAAGGAATACTTAGTTCAAGTACGTTAAATATCGATAAGAGATCGTTCTTGATATGAAAATATTCGCATTATGTGTTGTACCTGAATAACCAAAGTAACATCTGGATAGTTCATTCCACGAGCAGATACATCAGATGTGACAAGAATCAGTCTTTTCGATTCTTTAAACTCGTCTGATACACGGGTTCTATGGAGCTGAGGCTTTCTAGCGTGCATCTCCCTAACGTTCAGTTTCATTTGTCGGAGCAGAGTATACATCAGTGAAGTTACCATACCGGTCGAACAGAAGACTATTATCTGAGAGAATGAAATTAGATAGTTGAGAGAATCGTAAAGGTAAGAAAAAAGAGAAGTGTTTCTTTACAAGTTCTGTTTACCTTATAATCGGCTGTGGTGCTGATGTGATCTTTCAAAAGATGAGGTACTAAGTGAAAATGAGATTCGTGTGGAGCAACAATACAAGATTGCTTCACCTGAGAAACCAAAGCAAGAAACTCAATACTCAGATTCAAAAAATCAAGCTTCTAAGAAAAAATGAAGAGTTTAAGTTTTACCTTATCATGAGTCTCTACACAACCAAGACCAATTGTGTCGATATAAGAATGATCTCTTTTCAAAACAAGCTGTGATACTCGACGGACCTGCATTAACCAACCTTAAACCGTGTGCTTTCACAATGGATTTTGTGATAACAGTGAGAAAAAGCTTAAGCAATTTTACCTCTTTTGGAATGGTTGCGGAAAAGAGAAGAGATTGTCTTTGACGAGGCAAAGAATCTATGATTTTCTCGACATCTCTCCTGAATCCTAAGTCTAGTAAGAGATCAGCCTCGTCGACTATAAACAATTTAAGCGCCATCAAACGTGAGGTTAAGCCAGACTTATTCTCTATATGATCCAATAGTCTTCCCGGAGTTGCAATTAGTATCTGCAAGATGCATACAGAAATGAAGATTCACCATAACACAAGCAATTCTTGTAAAATCAAGAATCCTGATCGGTCAAACCTGGCATGGCTCGGATTGTAGGCGTTGTTGATCAAGTTTGAAGCGAGTACCTCCAATCAGTGTCTGAACACCGATACCGTCATGGTATTTAAGCAAAGCCTTGCCTTCTGCAGCGATCTGGCTTGCAAGTTCTCTTGTGGGACAGAGGATAAGTACAAATACTGGAAGAACTCTACTATTACTGCTGTTCGTAGCTTTCAGAACTGTTTCAATCGCAGGAAGCTGTTTTTCAATTTAACAGCGTTATCTAAAGAAACAACAAAAGCTAAACCCCGTTATGTCGGGGCAAGGGATTGTAAAATACCAAAAACGCCATGCTTTTTCCCGTCCCGGTTTTCGCTTTTACTAACGCATCTTTACCTGCTTTACATAAAAGATAGTCATTTGTCAAATGCTAAAACCGAAGGAGAGTAATCAGAACAGAACCGAGACAAGAAGAACACATACCGTCGAGGCACTCAGAGAGAGTAGCATCTTGTACTCTAGTCATCTGAACAATACCAGACGCAGAAAGCGCCTTTAAAGTCAAAGGAGATATACAAGACTCATCAAATCTGCAACAAAAAGCTCATCAAGATCCAAAACTTAGACAACAAACTAAAACCCTTAGAGAGTACGTTAACATACCTTTTCCTACTGTAAATCGAATCACGAGACTCTACATTCTCCTCAACTACATTCTCCATCAATCTCCTCTTACTAAGATCTTCTCTAACTACATTAATATCCAAAGGAGGATAAAGCTCATCATCAGTAACATGACGGTTCACTCTTTTCGTCAGTTTAACATCATGGTTCCCTAACGACGCGCTACTTCCCGTTCTCCTCAAATCCATCCATCCATTCAACTTCCCATCGTCCTCAGAATCTTCTTCAGTAGAACTATCATTCTTCCTAAACTTCTTCCCACTAAACAAACCTTTATTCCTCATAACTCCATTAACATTCCTAGCACTTTTCACTTTCTCCTTCTTACCAGCAAAGTTAGTAGCAAAAGGACTTAAAGTATCAAACTTTCTCCCATCAAACTCATCTCCTTCATCACAAGAACTCTCATTTCTCTTAAACCTACCTCCTCTACTCATACTCGAATAACCTCTACTACTCCTATCAAAAATCCTATTTTTATCATTACCCATTGATACAAATCTCCTCACCTCAATTGTTGAATCAATCGAGCCTGACCCGTGATTCGATTTCTTAACGGGACCATCATCTTCATTCCACAAATCCTCTGCACCAGCTTTCATAAACCGATCAGCTAAAGATTTGATATGTTCTTGAGAACTAACCGGACCATGACTCTGAGTTGTTTTCTCGCTTGAATTGTGAGTATTACCCAACATTTTAGATCGGATTTCAGATCGAATTCGAGATTCGTAAAGCTGTTTCTCTTGATCTAAGAGTTTGTTCTCTTTCTCTCTAGCTTTCTTCTCGTGCATACGTTTCCATTGCCATTTGTTTAAACCTCCTGGGAATGTTCTTGGACCACCACCCATGTTTCGTGAGAAGATTCGGATCCATGAGGTTAATGTAAAGGAGCTAGATCGTTCCCGGAGAATCGATGAGTACATTTTTCCCGGTGACTAAAAATTAAGAAGAAGAGAGAGAAATGTTTTTTCAATGAGGTTTTAGGGTTTAAGCACTTCACTGATATATCTGGTTCGGTTTTTCATCGGTATGTAATTAAACCGGAATCATCCCATCGCAATTGCATTATAACCGGTAAAAACCGTACTTTCATGTTAACTCCGATTCAGTGTTTTAAAAACCGGATCGGACCAGGGGTCGGACCGGGTTCAACCGCAAACCGGCCAACTAGCCAGGTTGGGTTGACTCGGGTTAGAGATTTTTTCTTTTTTCTTTGTTGTTGTAAATTTCCATTTTTTTATGTTTTTCATATTTATTTTTTTAATGATTAAAGTTTATAGAAACAAATATTAATTTTGAATTTAGTTAATATTTGTTATGGTTTAATGTTTTTAATTATTTTTACATATAAACTTAATATTTTGTTATTAAAATAATTTTTACTCTTTTTTTTAACTATTAAATCTGGTTCGATCCGGTCGGAGCACATTGACCCATGATCCGAAAGTTTCTCCGATTCGGTCGCCGGTCCGGTTTAAAAAACATTGCTCCGATTTGTTTAGCCTTTCCGGTCTGATTTTCATTGAACCGGGAAAATGCCAAATAAATTGAACCGGTAAAACGAGTGAAAATAAATTAATTTTGTTATTTTAACCGGTGAAGACCATATTTTAATGTACATTCTGGTTTGATAATACCCGGTCGGATTTTCATTAGAAATAGATATACAATTGAACCGGTAAAATCCCAGAACAAAAATATCAAAATTTTGTTTAGGTTAGGAATTAGTGATTAACCCATCAAATTTTATTTTGATAAGATAAAAAGACAAGATTTTAGTAGTAGTCTTTCAACCTCATGATGTGTCTACTGAAGACTAAAAATGTTTTGCAAAAATCCCATCAAATTTTTTATGTGTTTAATTTCTTCTGTTTTCAGATCATTGATTACAGAGTTTTAAAAAGAATGAAGAGAACGTTGATGCTCTTGTGACACTCTCTAACCACTTTCTTGAAAGCATTCACCAACATAATAGTGACTTAGTGAGGTTCTTCTGCAATTTCAAAGAATCCGGTGAAGATTTTTGTCTCAGGTCTTCGATTTCTAAGCTTTGGATCGGTAGTTAGCCGCATTCCTTCTCGCGCAGCATCCGACAAAGTAAACCATTGACTGTTTGTAGTTTCAACAAAAGAAAACAAAACATATCAGTTTCTCACAAGAAAATGCCTCAAGAATTCTTGCAATATCTTACCAAGACAACGAAGAGAATCACGTTGAAGATGGCAACAAGTCGCCATTCGGTTTTCATGTACTGAGCTACTCCAGCTCTGTGGTTATTAATCAAACGAACAAAATCAATTAGTTTCATCTAAAAAAAATGAAATGACACAATTGTACATAATTAGCTATTTAGAGGAAGTTGATAGCTCTACTTGCAAGAATCACAATTGTAGCACTTGATGGTCCTCATATTCTTGTAAAGCTTACAATCTTTGTTAGAACTTGTTGAATGAAAGCTCATGTCGTAGTACGATGCATTCACCGCTGGATAACCACACCTTTGCAACAACAACAAAACAACATTGAGAAAGTTAAATTCAACAGAAATAGTAACATCTACAAACAACAAGAAGAGGCATATATATACTCAGATGGTGGTCGACAACATCCAGCTTCTATCGGACTTAATTCTGCCGATTTCAACTGTTTCACGGTCTGAAATAAATACAAATCAAGAACATTTATTAGAGCTGAATATCGGTAATATAAGGCGTTTAGATGGTGGCAAGGTATAAGACCTTGTATTTCTTGGAAAGCTTCTTGCATTGCTCGGATTTAACAAGACAACTCTTTAGTCTTTTCCAGTTATCGGTGTTGTTAAGCTGAAACATCGACGCGAGGAGAGTTAGAAAAGAAAAACATTCAAGTTTTTGAATTCTGTATCCGCACCACAATGTGTTATATTACCTCTTTCAGAAACCATGAGCTGTAATCATTCAGCTTATACTCCTTGTACTTTATACCGGGGTTAGTATGGCCAGACCCATTGTTTGTGACAATGAACCTGTAAAACCCCGAAAAGGAGAACAATGACTAAGATTTCTTGAAGAGACATTCAATAGCTAAATGGCCTTTAGGACAGTGAGACTTACGCTAATACGGTAAAGACAAGAATCGCGATCAATACAATCAGGAGCACAACAAGATACTTCAAAGGAGAATCACATTCATGTCAAAGAAGATCCAAATCCAACATTTTCAACAAAAGAAACAGCAAACAGTACATGGTAAGTAAAGGATACAATCCAAAGAAGTGCCACACTTCTCTTGCACGCACCAAGAAACCCAATTATGGATCTGTAAAAAAGCATCAAACCAGAAAACATATCATGAACAATAACCAAACAAAAAAAAAGACATAACTAGGAATCATTGTTGTGTTGTGTAAACTCACATCAAGAAGATGAAACCACCAAGTGCTATAACTGGAAATGTAAGTGACCTTCTACATCCATCATTGTGTGTACTCATCCACACTCCAAATATTACCACTGCCACAGCCAATAGCTTCACCACAAAATTGTAAAGTTGCAGAAAACAAACAACATTAGAAGCTTTCACATTATTACAACTCAAGAAGTGTAATTTCACTAGGAATCTTCTTCATTAAACAGAACCATAACCTAAGTTGTATGGAAACTTCTACAAACCAAATCCATTAAAGAGAAAATCAAAATGTGGCTCTAAGAAATAGAAACTAAGTGAAGAAGAAGAAGAAGAAGAAGAGATATAAGCTCACCATTGTAAGAAGATTAATCCATCTAATAACGAAAGTGCTTGTGCCCATACCCATTTTCTTGATTTTTAAAGATAAAGAACAAGAATTCAAGAAATACACAGAACTGAAAGAGAAAGATACAAACTTAGGTTCAGGGTTTTGCTAAAGATTGCAAGAAAACAAATGGGTAAGTGAGAAATTTGAACATTTCATGGTTCTTTAATCAAAAAGAGCAGAGCAAGAACGAAAATGGTTCGAGGGTATTTTCGTCAATATAAAAAAACAGCTCATGCTTAGTTTCAGTTATCGATGGTGGGGTTTAAGAACAGACACGACACGACATAGGAATAAGAACAATAAGAGAGAAAGAGATAATGAAGTCAAATGTACAAGCCTATACGTTTGACTCGTGCCTAATACTCATAAAAACTTTACAAAAAATGTTATTCCAAAAAAATAGAATTTTTACAGTTTTCTATGCATTTTTATAAACTTCAAGACAAATACTGAAACACTATTGATTTAAATTTTATTAAAATCTGTATTTCGTAGAAATCAATGTGTTATCTTAATAAGTGTGCATAACCTTAAAATCAATGAGGGAATACTAAAGAGCCACTGTGATTAGTTGTTTCCTTCTTTTCATAAAAGTTTCTTTCGAATCTTTGATTACTGGTTTTCTACTTTATTAGGATAAATTTATGAAAATCTCAAATATCACTGCAACGGTAATTTTGGTCCATCCCTTACACCAAATACAAACAAGAACTCTCTTTGATTCTACTAAGAAATGGACAAAAGTTTATTGGATTTGATTGGTTACCTTGTTTGATATAATGAGGATGTTCAGTGGCCCATTACGTTTAAAACGAACTGTTAGAACGGACGATTGAAATGGATGATTGGAAACGGAGTATAGATTAGGCCTAATATAGATATTCAAATGAGACATTTTGGAACCGCTTAAGCCTAATATAGATATTTAAATGAGACATCCGTGAACCGTTCAAAAGTAGGTGGGTTTGCAACCGTTTTGTTTATATAATGAAAATTAAGGAATTAGGGTTAAAAACTTTTAAAATTAAGTAAATACACCTTGTTTTTTATAATTAAGGAAATAGGTTACAATTGACATTTTTAACCTTTTTCTAATTTGTCGTCAAAAAACAAAAAGGGATTATTAATTTTGTTAGAAAAAATCTCTCTCGTTAATTTAAATTTTGTGGAATTGTTGTATTAATGCCAATTATATATGCTTTGTGACTAGTTGAAGTGGAAAAAGACCTAGCCACCATCTGCAATACTTCTCTCGTTTTGTCTTCGTCATCTTTAGCCTCGACACCGGTGGCTCCCTTAGCACCGGTGTCGGTCCCGTGGTGTTCTCTTTCGCATTTTCCCCTTTGTTTTTAGTTCTGTTCAGGTTGGTTGAAGGATTTTTTTTCCTATGTCTTGAGATCTGAATCGGTGGATGTTTCCGTTGTTGGTTTGGGTCTAGTCCTGACTCGTGGTGGTGGCTCGTGGTGAAGGTTTTCGGTGTATGGGGGTGTGCGAGTCTTCTACATGCGAGAACCCGATGGTTCCCCTTTGACCTCTTTCTGGACCGTGAGCGGTGAATCGGTTTTCGAATGCTTCTTAGTCACATGTTGTATCTCTTCTTGGTGGTTTGAATTTTGGTTTTTAGCTTGAGGAGTCTTGTTTCCGTGTAGTTTGTTTCGAATAGTTTTCAGTGGAATGTCCGTATGGTTGTGTGTATCTTTCTTCTCTTTGGGGATGGTATCGAACTTGGCCTTTGTGCTAATTGAAGTTAGGTGGTCTGTGGGTTCTTTGTGTTTAGATTTCTTGGTTGAATTTGTGGTTCTGATCAATGGTAGTTCTTTCAAGTTGGTTGTTTGGCTTTTTGATTTTGGAGCTGATGGTTTGTGGTGGTATCATCAAAAGCGGTTACTAATTACTGGAATAGCTTCGAAGGTACATAGCTCTTTCAATTCCGAAAATCGGTCATGCGCGTATATTTTGTTACGAAAGCTGCAAAGTTAGAGTCTTTTGTAACCAATCAAAGCTAATATATAAGATGAATTTTACTTGTTTTACATATATGAGATTAGACATGGCCTTTTCGTCATCAATGCACTTTATTTCTCCTGAAATGGAAACAAACATTGCAGCTGCTGCAGCTATCTCAGAAAGCCTGAAGTCTAAGAATTCAATTGCTGCATTCAATTTTCAAACAGAGAAACCCCATCAATCCTTCCTCTTAACAGAGCAAGTTACTCACAAACAAGGAAAGAATATTCTAGTTTGTTTCCGATCAATAAAAGACACACCTTTAGTCAGTGGCGAATTTAGGAATTATTTTTACCGGGTGCAAAACAAATCTAAATTTTAAAACTCTTAAACATTCATAACAAAAATCTATATATATTAATACAAAAAGAATATCACTAAATCACTAATTTACAATTTGCAAAGGCATACTGGTTTTCGTAAAACAACTAATAAAGGACTCTTGTTTATATAATTATAACTACTAATTAGGAAATCACGAAGTAATGATGAGATAAAATTGAAATCATGAAGTTCTACTTACTCGATCAAAGAAATAGAACTTTCGAGAGATGAAACTTCGAGAGATGCAGGTTTGACAAAGAGATAAAATTGATAGTTTAATCTATTAGGTTTATTAGTAAATAATATTTAATTGTTTAAAACTTGGAGGATAAAAAGTAATTATGCGTTTTCTTAAATGGGTTGTACGTTTTTAGAATGGTAATCAAAGTACAGACTTGGGTTTAGAATTTCTTTTAATGGGGTCAAAGTAAAGAGAATGGGTTAAAATGAAGATTTAGTTTATGGGTTCAAACCAAAATTTTGGACGGTGTCATTGCTAAAAACCTCCTAATATCACAAAACAAATTCAAATTATATGGTGTCAAGTGACCCCATATTCTTCTTAATAGACTCGCCACTGCCTTTAGTGGTGTTTCACACAAAACATTAAAGAACTCAATTTACACAAATAGATCCAACTTGAGTTATTCTATTTCAAGATGATAGTAATAATAATAATCAAACATGAATGATCTATCAAACTGATCAGTTCCATAAAAACCAAAACAAGAACAAAAAGAGATAAAAACCAGATTTGAGTTTGAGATCAATCACAAACCTTGAGAATCCAATCAAGAGCTTGGTTTCTTACACGTAACTCCACATCACCAGCTGAAATATCGAGGGGTTTCTAACACGTAACTCCAAATCACCAGCTGTCTATGAAGTGATTTTTTAAGCGATACTACCAAATGTTTATATATGGTCAATTTTGGTTTCGTTAGAATTTATACTACAGTTTGGTTTAGACGGTTCGGTTTTAACCTTCTTGTTTATATTTCAGAAAACAGAGGACAAAAAAACAGAGTAGGAGAAATAGGTTTATTAAAGAAGAGATCCCACATCACACTTGAATTTCATTAAAGAGTAATAGCAACAAAACCAAAAGCATACTTTGTGACATGTCCCACATCATTCATCCCTTGCAAAATCTCGTAGGCAAATGAAATTAATATTAGAAGAGAGTTCACTCAAATAGAAGTAGAGAATGATAAATAAACAACTTCTGGCAATAAAGTAGCATCCTTTTTACTCTTTGAATTGCATTATGAACACATGAGCTATACGGAAAATTATATAACAAAATAAGAAAATGCATATGTCTTGCTAAAAACAAATATATTACAAATCTAGATAAATGTGAACTTGAAACAAAACAAAGTCTTGCTAAAAACAAATATACCACAAACTTAAAACAGAAATTGAAACATGATAAGTTATAATCTAAAAACACTAATCTCCATCCTTTTTAGCACTTGTTGGGTCTTCATCGTAGGTTTCTTTGTTACCAACATCAACACTATTTGATTGAAGTAACAAATTTATGATTCAATAAAGCATTAGAATCATACCTTTTTCTAGGATCTTTCTCCAAACATTTATCCAAAAAATCCTTTGCATCAACACTTAACCATGGGGGTATTTCTTGATTTATCTCACTGTTGGAGATGACTTCCTTCAATTTGTGTCTGTCGTTTAACCGCAGCTCACTCCAAGGTCTTTTACCGGTAAACATTTCTAATACGGTGCAACCATATGCCCATATATCAGTACCGTAGTCCAAAATTCCATCTCATAAAAGCTCCGGAGACATGTATAACAATGTCCCTCGTTTGAATCTTTTACCTTCTTCATACCCATCTGGTTTCTTTTCAATTGCTAAACCAAAATCAGCAAGCTTTAGCTCAAAACGATTATGTCCCAGAGGTTTAAGCAATATATTACCCGGCTTGATATCACAGTGGATGATCTTCTTTGAGTGGATATAGTTGATACCTTTGAGGATGTCTTTCGCAAATAGTTGAACTTCAGCCTCTGCCATCCCTCCTCTTTGATGTTTGAGAAAGTCGGCAATACTTCCTCCTGCACAATACTCAAGAATCAAATTGTGATAGTTGTTGCCGAATCGAGTTTTCGCCATCGTGATTTTGCTTCCATAGCAACATATAACATATGGAGATGTAAGGTTGATGAGGATCTCCTCTTCATTGATTAGACTTGAAGCGGATGCTATCGGTGCACATTTGATGGCCATTTCGGAAGGCAAATGATCAAAGGGGAACCATCGGGTTCTCGCATGTAGAAGACTCGCACACCCCCATACACCGAAAACCTTCACCACGAGCCACCACCACGAGTCAGGACTAGACCCAAACCAACAATGGAAACATCCACCGATTCAGATCTCAAGACATAGGAAAAGAAATCCTTCAACCAACCTGAACAGAACTAAAAACAAAGGGGAAAATGCGAAAGAGAACACCACGGGACCGACACCGGTGCTAAGGGAGCCACCGGCACCGGTCGAGGCTAAAGACGACGAAGACAAAACGAGAGAAGTATTGCAGACGGTGGCTAGGTCTTTTTCCACTTCAACTAGTCACAAAGCATATATAATTGGCATTAATACAACAATTCCACAAAATTTAAATTAATGAGAGATATTTTTTCTAACAAAATTAATAATCCCTTTTTGTTTTTTGACGACAAATTAGAAAAAGGTTAAAAATGTCAATTGTAACCTATTTCCTTAATTATAAAAAACAAGGTGTATTTACTTAATTTTAAAAGTTTTTAACCCTAATTCCTTAATTTTCCCAAAAAGAAAATCAAAAAAAAAATCTTAAAAACATATATATATATATATATTATTTTATTATGAAATATTTAAAAATCAAACTAAAATTTTAAAACATTATTTCGTTTTTAAATTATATATTGGTATTTGTTTATGAAAAGACATTTACTATTCAACCGCTATAACCAAACTATTTTTAATTGTTTGTTTTAACTCAATCTCGTTCTCTATTCCATTGTTTTCAACCGCTTTCTCTTTAACGACCTTCTTCACAACCATTTGAAAAATCTACCATATGTTTAAACCTAGTAACCAATCAGACCCATTTATTTGGTGCCTGATTGGTCCAAATGAAACAGTTACAGGTGCGACAGTTTGCGACAGCGGATGGGTGCAATTTCAAATGTTACTAAACGATTTAGATAACCGATATAACTATTAAAAAAAAGTATGGTTATTTATGGTTGGCTGATAGTAATTAGTGTAATGGTTTAAGGTAAAGTCTACCAAAAATATTTACATTATATAATTTAGGGTGAATTAGCAAAGTATTATGTATGGGGTGGTAATTAGGAGAATAATATAATGATTTTATGATTTAAGACACTAACAGAGAGACTTAAATCTCTAATGAAAATGCCCTTGTTGAAGTACCAAATAAACAAAATATATCAGATCCCATATGAATATATCCTACTCTTCTCAATATAAAATCGGTTAAGACTTGAATGAATACATGTGAACCCAAATATTTTTTACTGTAATTTGACTTGAATAAATTCATGTGAGCCGAAATTCATTTGAAAATATAATGCTTGTATAAAAACATATGAAGCCCATATATTCTGCAAGTTGATCATGATTTCTTACATTTTTGGTTACAACTATGTATCTTGTTTTAAGTTCTTCTCGCGAATGTAAAAGAGAAACCGTAGCTTTTTTTTAATTTATGCAAATACAACACAAACAATAGTTTTTTTCCAAGAAATTTTTGGTTAGTCACCGTCACAAACACCGTCACAAAATAAGCTACATCGGTCTACAAGTGACCTCATATGTTCGGTCTACATCGGTCTAAAGGACGTCGTCAATGGGAATTTGGACATGAAGATTTTGTGAGAGATGACACTATTCTTTTGAAGAGAATGATGCTTCGAGTTACCTTTCAGAGGATGGAGAAAGCTCGACTTAAACGTGAAGCGAAGAAAGATCGAGCCCAAGTAGAGTATCTCTTGCAAAATTTACAAATTTGATCAAGAATGTTTTGTTGTTGTTGTGGTAATGAAAAATTGGTTTACTTTTGTTCAGAAACAATGTTTTTTGTAATAATCTCTTGAAAATAACTTGTATTTTGATTTATTTGCCTCTTAATAACATTCGGTTTAAATATTTGTAATCTACATTAAAAACTCTATAAAGTAGTAATGTTCGGACCATAAAAATTTATTACTTTATAAAGTTATTACTTTATGAATAGTATTTTATATAAATTCAAATTTTTTTTTGATAAATTTATAATAAAACACAATTTAACCATTGATAAAACAATTTTACATAATAAAAGTGGTTAAAAACAATAAAAAATTAATTAATTTTCTATTAAAAATTGAAAATATTATATAAGTTGAAACATTTTGTTTCTCTATAAACGTTTTGTTTCTCTAGAAACATCACTTACTATGAAATGAAAGAAATATATAATAATTATTATTTTATATATTAATGACACCATATATTAGTACTGTATAAGACTTTTGAAAATTTTATTAACTTATTATTTTATTAATTTATATTAAATTTTGCATTGGACCGACTCGGGAATGACAAAATTTATTACTTTATTGAGTTTATTACTTTATCGAATATTACTTTATAGAATTTTTACTGTATGTTGTTAACTAGGAATCCTAGTAATAGTGTTTTATTAAGATAAAATTTATGAAAATCTCAAATATCACTTCCAAGAGTAATTTTGGTCCATCCTTAACACAAAATACAAACAATAACTCTACTAAGAAATGTCTGCACGATCAAGCATATCAATCAAAGTCATTTTCCTAGGAAATCTAGGAGGAAGTCTCAAGATCATAGCATCTTCAATTTCGATAGGAAGATGAGTCGCAACGATGACAATCCCTCCTTTTTTCCTATGTTCCGCAATGATAAACTCAAGCAATCTTACTCCTTCATCATCCAAAGCAACCGATGGTTCATCTAAAAGCCATATCGGTCTATCGATAGCGAGTAGCCTCGCTAGTTGTAACCTCTTTCTCTGACCCATTGACAACATTCTTGATTTCTCTTTCACTAATCTCCCTAAACCCATTAGCTCCAACGCGGGTTGAGCTTTACCGATTTTGTTCTCGAGTAGCTCAAACCATTGGACATTGTCGAGTACCGTGAATCTTTCTTTGATAGCGTCTTTTAAAGAGATCCAATTCAGTTGTAGTTTGTATTGTTGGAAGATTCCTGATTGTGTGATGTCATGACCGTTCCAAAGGATTTCTCCTGCAGATGGTTTTGAGAATCCAGCTAACATTCTCAAGAACGTTGATTTACCTGATCCATTAGTACCTGTTAACACAAGCGCACCACCGTCGTGGAGTGATACGTTTACGTGCCTTAGAATCTGCTGCGCGTTTCTCATACATGATACGTTTTGAAGAAGTAGCCGAGGGATTTGAGGTTTCTTCAAAGACATTTTGAGACAAGATCTGAAGAAGCAAAGCAATCAGAAACTCAAGAAACAAGATTTAAGGTTTTGTGACTATTTTGTTTCTCAGAGGAATTTCAACGAACACCTAGCAGACACAAGTTGTATTTACAAATTTACTCAAAAAGAAAACATTTTACAAAGCCGATTCTAGCAAACAAAGAACGAAGAAACGAAGCTTCAGTTATAGATCAAAACCCATATTTTCTAATTGGTCAAATCAAAGTATAATTTTGGGGAAGAAGAAAAAAACCTGAAAATCGGGCGGTGTTGAAGAAGAAGAAGCAGATTCGACTACAAGGTAACACAACAAACGATTTGGGAATCGATGGACAATGTAGAATTTGCAGAGGAGACAATACACAGGAGAAAGAGAATCGAGAAGAAGAAGCTCGAAATCAGTACTCGAAGAAGAAGAAGAAGATGCGACTTGTACGGTTTAGTGTTTATTTCCTCCTTGATCGACTTAACCGGTTGGTCTGGTTTTTAGTTGATTTTAGCATTGAACCGGTTGATATTTTGATTTTCAACAAATTTCACACCGTTAACCTGATTTGTCGCACCAACTCGTAAAATTATATATTCAAAGATTTTATGAATCTATCATCATGACTACTAAATTTGTCCATTTGTACTAAATTTATAAGTTTTGATAATCATCAACTTTTGTTCTCAATGCTCAGATTTTGGAATACTTCAAAATTAGATCCATGTTTACCATATCTAGACTCTCTACGTTTTTGGGGGTTTCTTTCATTATCCACTTATTTATTCAAAAATTGGCTCTTTAAGTATCGTCACGATGTTGTTAAACAGGTTGAGGAGTTGACGAGCATGAGATTTCTTACTAGGAGTTTCAGGATATCAGTGGAGATGTGAATAATGGTGATATCGGTTTTATTGGCTTTGTCATATACCATGATTTGATCATTGAGTTTGTTGAGTTAGAGGTATGTATTCACTAGTCACATGTATTTTTACTATACTTCAATAAAAACTCTAATCTACTGTTTTTTCTATTATGATACTAATCTATGTAGATTTTTTACTTTTTTGGCAGGTTTGGTCTTATCTCCTCCTAGTCCAAGCCTATTTGGTTTTTATGTTTGCTTTTGTCGTTGTTGGCACTTAAGAAAAATATTTTGAAATTATAATGAACTTGTATCCAATTAGTATATATTATACATCTTATTTAGATCTCGGTCGTTGCTTCTTTAGATAATTGATTTGCATATGATTTTTATTCGATTCGTCTTTGTTTTGCACAACATACATAACTTAACACTTTTGCATTCGTATACTCAAGAATTGTGAACCTCATCAGTGCTTCATCGAAGGAGTATTAGTGGTCGATGGGTACATATTGTACAATATCATTCTCATCTCTTCTTGTGTGAACATTTTCCCTTTTGCGATCCGTAACACCGAATCGGAGGTCCACTAAACAAATCTTATGCAACTTTTCAATAAGAACTTAGTTGACATCAAATCTTCCTTCGAAGTTCTCTATAAACTCAGTCAGAATCTCCATAAGATTTCTCCATGCTTTAAAAAATCTCACAAAAACCATTTGACTCACCCCATAAAACCCATAGATATTTTGAGATTGGAATCTTGGACCATCTTCTGGATGGTCCAACATATACACTACATCTTCTTTCCTGACCCTTAGCTCGTGTTCGTTGCAGAAAAGCTTCAGTAAGCAGACTCTTAGAGAAGCTCAATCCAATATCTCATATATCAATTTACCACCACCTCCGAATATCGGAAAGGGACCTTCCCGATTTCTTGCCACGAGACATCTAACCATACAATCGAGATGCTGAGATACAACATTTGGTAGTTGATTGAGCAGAGGAAAAATCATGTCTACCCCTGTTATCCCTGCCATGTTTTCTCGGAAGCCGAAGAACTGAGATACAACATTTGGTAGTTGATTGAGCAGAGGAAAAATCATGTCTACCCCTGTTATCCATGCCATGTTTTCTCGGAAGCCGAAGAACGCGGAGCTTTGATGCTTACAACACTCTTTATGAAACATAAGTAAAGAAGTGCCCACTTTTTCAGGGGGTGTTATTGGGGATTGAATTTATACATATTCTAAAATTTTGAAAATCTAAAGATTTGTAGAGAGTTTTGTGTATTTGAAAAGTTTTATTATAAAGATTCCAAGAATCCAATGATGTTATAAGGTATTCTCAAAATCTTGTTTAATGAATATAATTATAGGAAATTTATATATCACACTAGATTGTAATAGATTTATAAAATTGTTAAAACCCAAACTTTTTCAATAACAAAAGATTTCAAATGGAATTTGAAAATCTTCAAACCAAGAACAATATATTTTACTTATAATTTAAGAATCCATAAACCAATAATAATGAATTTTCAAAATTTTAGAAATCTATAGAAATCTAATCTCCAAAATTCTAGAAATCTATAGAAATATTCCATAGGGGGTAAATATTATACATTTCTAAAAACAAAAACTGTCTAAGCATACAAAAAGCGAAAGAAACAAATCTCTCTCATACGATCGATCACATGTTGAAAGGTTGACGGATATACAAAAAAAGCTTATGAAATTAAAACTTATACTTAACTTATTTCTCAAGCTATCACCTAAAGATATATAATTGATGTACCTAGGCGACGATAACCGCCCCAAAAACGAAAACGACGACCGTGGACAGTGGGGTTAACCAGTGTAGAAATAAGCTTAGCAACTAATTTACGTTTTCTCAATGTAGCTCACACCAAGTTCCAGCGCCTTATGTGCTGCATTTTCTCCCACAATAAACACCGTAGCTGAATCCGAGCTGTAAAAATCAGCATTTAATAACTTGTTAAAAATGCTTGTGAGCTAATTGGGAGAGGAAGAAGCCACAAACGTACCTCTTGTGAAGCACGACTTCCCTGACCCTTTCAGGTGAAGAGAAATATTCAGTCAACGCACTCGTGATATCACTACTACTAAGCGAAGTGTCAAATCCTTTAACCGATAGGACAAGAAAACTGCATTGCTTCGAGATGAGATCCAAACATGATCTTAAACATGATAAAAATCTCGGGAAAAAAAAAGAGTTTACCGGCGTGCACAATAGTCGTGAATGGGATAAGCCTCAACCTCAGCTTTTCAACATCATCTCTAATGTCTACAAACCCAAAATATATGACCAAAACCACTAAAGATTACATAGAAAGAAGAAAAATGTGATTGTTTCGATACATACCATAATCTTCTTTCAACTTCATTATATGATATCGCGACAAATAGAAAGTCTGGTCATGTACCGAAGAGAATAATGTCTTAGGGTTGTTCATCCTATACATGAACAAACTTTTTATTTGTCGCGATACCATATAATGAAGCTGAAAGAAGAGTATGGTATGTATCGGAACAATCCCATTTTCCTTTTTTCTATGTTATCTCTAGTGGTTTTGGTCTACTACTTTGGGTTTGTATTGTGTAGACATTGAACCATGGAACTTTGTTCAGAAGCTCGGAGATGCCGTTATGATCTATGTTGTCCTCATCTCCAAGTCTCTTCCATACCGATTTCGCAAACGTAAACATCAGTGATCTCTCCACACGAAGAGAAGCGTTTTCTCAACGTCCTGAGCGTCATCGTTACGTAACAGCAATCCTCCCTGTCTCCCTGCAAGCATGAAATAATATTATCAACGTGACAAGAACAACACGTCCGAAAACATCTTCAAGACAATCAACTTACGGGCTTTTTGGAATCATTGCATGATCATCACCCTTCACTTCCAGCAATTTCATCCATGAAAAACAGAGGTTAACGAGTGGATAACAAAAATATTACTTTGTTGACGGGTTCGTCCATGGACAAGTTGAGATGAGCGGCTTGCAGCTAGGTTTTCTAGAGTCATAAATAGACGATACAACTTTAGGGATTTTGGTTAGGTCATATTTCGTATATACTTTCAGAACAAACGATTGGGCCTTGAATTTAGTTCGGGCCTGGGTTAAACGCCCATATTTACCTTCTTTCGCAAGGAAACTCCATCGAACCGACCACCTGGAAGAAGCAGGACATAAAGCTTCCACCTTTGGCAACACCAAGAGGAAATGGACAAGGGTTCTCTTGGAACTTAATCGATGAACATCGGACTCAGGGCCGGGCTTGAAAATTTGGAGGCTCAAAGCCAAATTTGTTACTCCTTCTGTTCTTAAAAGATAAAAACTTTACAAAAAAAAAATTGTTCCAAAAAGATAGAGTTTTTGCTGTTTTCTATGCACTTTTACAAATTCCAAAACAAATACTCAAATACTATTGGTTAAACTTTATTGAAAACTTTAAATCGTAAAAAATCGTAAAAATCAATGTGTTTTCTTAATAAGTGTGCATAACCTTAAACATCTATCTTTTTGGAACGGAGGGAATATTTTTTTAGGTTTTGTAAATATATTTTTAAATTTGGGTTTTTTTTTGCAAAAAACAAATTTCGGGGGCCTTTTTGTAATATTAATAAACTGGAAAAATTCGGAGGCCCAAGGCCCACGCCTCCTTGGGTTGTGCTCAGGACCGGCCCTGGTCGGACTAAGGAAAATCGATGATGCAGAGGAGACAATCTCTATGGTTTTAGATCTCTATGAAAATCGACCGGTGACCGAATGTTAAGAACAATCTAAGTGAATTATTGTAACTCTCATTTGTGAGGTAATAACAAGTATACAAATACAAGCAAAAAAAAAATGACTATAACAACACAACCACTCCTAACAAATTCACTCGGATATTTTGTGGAAGATCTTGTCTACAATGAAAAAACAAGTGATCTTTTAGGTCTTATAAGATAAATTTCACATTATATATACACAAGTGATACATCGATGCTTGAAAGTTTACATTTCACACCTTACACATAGATTACCATTATTCGTTTGGAAATGTACGTTTCCCTTATCATCACTACATTATTTGATGTAATGAAGACAAATGTTCTAGTAACATCCACAAATTTTGGTATTGGGCGGATAGGCACTTGGAGTTGCACTTAGCTTCTCACTCATTTTCTTCACTTTGATAGATTCTTGCACCTTTTGTTTCTCTATTTTTTCTCGTTTAGCTTCTGCGATTTTCTCAATTTCTGGTATTGTTTTCTTAAGTCTTTTTGAATATTCAGCTTTCTCCACTTCTAAATTCTCCTGATAAAAAAAAAAGGAATATATCTAAATAAATTTAATAAACAGATCATGTATTCGAATATTTCAGGCATTCTTACTTATGGTTAGAGGACTTTTTTTTGGGGGTTAAAAACACATCAAATGTTGTCTGATTTATTGAATTTTGTAATATATTAATTTGCCATGTTTTAGAAAACAAGTACACAATTTTCTTATGGTTTGTTTAAGAGATGTTGAAAATGGAATAGCTAAAATTTTCTATACATTATATAATTTACCTCTATTTTTTTCAAGTCCAACTCTAGAGCTGTCTTCATCTTGTTCTCCCATTCTTGAATGGTGCAAAGTTCTCTGTAAGCCCTGCATTGATAAATATTTAAAGAACCAAATGTAAGTAAAATATCATATTTATATCTAGCGTATCATGAAAAAAACATGTAAAGTTATATGTTTGAGTTTACTTTTGACGTCAATATTTGCAATTGATGTTTTAAAGAAAAAATGTGTATCAAATTAGTTGATGCTTTCATTTTTCTAGATAAAAAGAAAATTTTCCGAACTATTTTATGTGTTTAGTTGATTAATTCTTTGTAAATAATAATTAATTTTTTGTAACGTAAAAAAAGTACACGAAAATTATATTATTTATTGGGGGTTTTTTAATATGTGTGCAACATCCTTAAACATCATCTCAAGTGATACAAAGAGAATATTAATGCAAAACAATGTTAATCTTTTTAGTTATAACCTCATTAATAACTAGTAGATTTGGTAAATCTTACTTGGTTTGAGCTTTTGCCTTTTCGTTATCTTCCCATGCATTTATCAAGGCAAGTCTCTTCTTTTTCTCTATCTCGACTAGTTTTTCATCTACACACGAAGTAATTTTACAAAACCAAAAAGCTTCAAAAAATCATAATGTAGAAAATTTCAGGAACAAAAATACTCTCTGTATTTGAAAGATTGATGTTTAAATTTTTTCACACAGACACAATAATTATTTGTATTTATTTATAATTTATTTATTTATTTCTACTTACATTTTTTGTTTTCCAATAAAAAAAAGTATGCATGATGGAGCAACTTTATGGGATAAAACACATATTTGCCATTAATTTAAGTGATAAAGCAAAAAAAACATTAATTGAAATGTAAAAAATCAATCTTTCAAAAACAAGGAAAAAATCTAAAAAATTATTTTTTCAAATACAGAAGAAATATAACTTATTTTATAAACGTGTATATATATGCATTACACACATACATACTTTGATTTGAAGCCAAAATGATAGTATTCTGCTCATATGATTGAGAATCTTTCTTGATATCTTGTCCCATGTTGGGGTTTCTCTTCTCGTCTTTCTTACTTTTCACTTTTGTGAGATTTATACAGGTATTTGTAAATAAAATAGTAACTCAAATATTTAAAAGAGCACAACAAGAATTATTACTACCTTTTAAAGATTAACAATTAGAGACAAGAGGAGAAGAAGTGAAGATCTCATAGGCTTAATGATGAGTTAGGTGTGGGAGTTTTATGTCCGAATACCATCAATATATACATGTCAATATCTTTACACATATATAATATAATATGTATATAATTGATCAATACTTTTTTACACTCCAAGAAAACAATTAACTGTTTGGGTATGGTAGGTGACAGAAAATACTTTTACATTAATCAAAGGATTAGTAAAAAGGTACTTAAAGGAAGCTCCAAGTATTGAGCTGATGACTTAACTAGCTAGTAAGGTATAAAATAATCTATGTTTGTATATACGTTGAATTACGATTCTAAAAATTAATTTTCAGAGGATATGTACTTTAGTGATTGTTCTTTTAATCTGGACCATCCAGTATAGTGGAACTAATTTAGTCCCATTAATAGTCTAAAGTCTAAATTAAGTCTAACTCCAGAAGATATGTATGGTTTTTTCCATATGATAACTATATGAAAGTCTAAATTAACCAATAGTTTTATAGTTTTATTTTCTACTCTATTTACTTGAAAATAAAAAAGTATCTTGAAAGTTGTAATATGTAAAAGAATAGTAGTACTATATAGTTACCGTTTGTCTTTTTCTTTATCGAATTATTAGACCAAAAGTAAAAAGTGCCCACGTTTTCTTCTTTCGTTTTCTTTATAAAATTCATATGATGAGATTTACACATCTTTAATTTTTTTCCAAGATGCCAAGACGCTTTAATAATCTTATACATTTTTACAAACGAAAACTGTCAAAGCATACAAAAAGCGAAAGAAAAAAGAAACTCACTTTCATGTGACGAGCGAAAACACTAAGATCGATAGGTAAAACAAAACTAATTATCCATGCGTTGAGATTTGAGCGAAATTCTTTTTTGTTTGATATTTATGGTTTCTACACTCAAATTAATAAATTTTTTAATTTTTATTTTTTTTAAAACAAAACATGTTTTATCATCAATTCCAAAAAAATCAACTAATAAGAAAACAAACTGCAGAATTTAAACATTCAAAAACTCAAAATCACAATCAATTTTACATTAAAAATTTGAAAACATCAATCTAAATAAAACAAAAAAAATCACTCTAAAACATCAAACATAAAAGAACGGAAATAGTATATATTGCCAACACCAATAAATTGTCATAGATATATTAGTAATTTGAGTAATACAAAAATATATACACTAATACGTTGATTGATCACATGAGCTTATAAAGCGAAAAGGTCTCTCTCATACGACCACATGTTGAAAGGTTGATGGACATATAAAAAATGCTTACGATATTAAAACTTATACTTATCTTTTTTTTTTTTTTTTTTTTTTTAACTTATACTTATCTTATTTCTCAAGCTATCACCAAAAGATATAATTTAGGTCTTTATATTTGCTTTCGCCTTTTAATCCTTTATTTTCTTCATGCATTTCTTTCCATTATTGTCGGTAGATACTATGTTAACATTAAAATTGATCGGATTAAGAGAGTTACGAAATTCTATTACTCAATCCTCTACTGATTATTTACTAAATTGAAGAATCTAACTCTAGCCCAAAAAATCTTTACATTTATATTTTCTTCAATTCTTCGCTGTTTTTCTCTCTTTAAGTTCATTGTTAACTATTGTAAAGATAAAGAAACCAACCAAAAAACTATTTTAAATTAAAGTACAAATGCGTGATTACGTACTAATCATGCATTAGTAGAAAAAATGATATCACGTAATCATTAACTATAAAAAGAGTCTAATGAAATATGTATCTAGTTTTGGTACGTGATACATAGAGGTTGTTTAGAAAAACTATATACCAATCACTTTTACATTATCATGATTTAGGATATAAGATCTCATCAAACCAAAAAGTAAACGAGTGATAGTGATTTAAAGGTGGATAAAGGGTATCTATTAGTTGATAATCAAGATTTATTGTAAAGAAATGATGATTAGTTAGGTGTTTAGGACCATTTTCACGCTTATATATTATGCAGTTTATATGTAGGTATGTATTGGTATTATTAAACATCCACATCTTGGCCTAATAAGAAAAATATACATCCACCTCTTTTTTGGTTCTTACTTCATAGTTGATTGGTGCCTCTCTCCAAATATAGGTCATGTACAAAGGTGAATAGTATACATTCAAGATAACCCATTGCAATAATGAAATACATTTTATAAGTAATTAACTTTCAATAGCTTGTTTACACGTGAAAACATATAATTTTTAAAAGTAACTGAAATTGTTGAAACTTATAACATTTTGTCAAACTCCAATTCTTAAAATTGATTCGGAATCAAATGTAGTGTGGCCGAGTAGTTGAAGTTCACTTATTTTGGTAGAGTTTGAGTCCTCCCACTACAATTTTAACAATTCGGCTATTCGTAGACGTTTTTGGTAGAAAGAAAATTGGATTTTTATAAATCTTGGAGAGTTAGTATGGGTTTCGGCATGAAATTCGTCCAGCAACTCAAAATCGATAATCTTGTCATAAATGATATTTTGTGATTCGTTTTGAGCATTAATGCTTATGGGACCTCTGAACACAACTTTTCCATTTTCTTTAGATTTGGTTAATCAATGAAATTTAGTTTTGGGAATCTGACCCCATGGCACATGTGCATCTTCTTATTCTTAAATAGAGCCCATCAATGTCTATTACTCCGTCTGTATGTAAAAGAATGATGTTTTGAGTTTTGTTTTTGTTTTTGAAAGATTGATTTTCTATATTATAATTAATATTTTTTTAGTTTTACCAAGTCAATTAATGTTTTTTTGTAGTTAATACATCACAGAGGCATTGCTTTTTATTATTGGGAAACAAAAAAGTAAGCAAAAGAAAATTGTAAACACAAATAATTATTGTGTCTTTATATGTGTGAAAAACTTAAAACATCATTCTTTTAAATACAGAGGGAGTATATTTTTTTTTTTTGCTGAAATGTAAATATCATTTATGAAAGTTAGATTTTATCATTTTACAACAAGCATAATCTATAATTTGTACTTCCTTGGCAAAAAAGGGTAAAAAACAAGGCAAGTTTAATTTGGGAAACAAGTTCACAAAGCAGTTGTTAACATAACCATAGAGACATTAAGTCTCTAAAGTTTCTTCGGTGTCTTCTAGCAGAAATCGAATTTCGAATCTCTCGATCCATGCATGCTCCTAAAAACAGTCTCAACAGGAATCAATGTCTATTATATATTTTTACCTTCTCTTCTCAATTGCATTTGGCTTAATTTGGTTATATATTTTTGTTATATACATTGGTTTTCTGGTTAACCAGGGTACTAGTTTGGAGTTTTTTTTATTTAAACTACTTTTTTTCTGAGATTAATGAAAAAACACTCCTTTATGAACTCATAGATTTTTTTCTTTACTTATGCATGGATCCTAAATCTAGAAAAAATGGTCACACCAAAACGAAACTAAAGATCAAGGAGTCATGGAACTCTTGATAGGATTTGAGTTTGACTGCACACTTTTCAATTTGCAAATGTTACTACTCCGTTGCATATTAGTTGTCGTTCTAGGTGATTTCACGTCAATTAAGAAAACACTTAAAAAATATGTTTTACCCCTAATTAATGTGTTTTTCATTTGATATTTGTAGTTAATAAGCTAAAAGAGTAGGGATAAAATCGGAAAATCAATTATAAATTTGCATTGAACATGTAAAACGACAACTAATTTGATACAAAATAAAAAACGTAGAATGACAACGAATATGAAATGGAGAGAGTATAATATTATGATATTATTTCTGTAACAGAGCATTGAATGTTATTGAATTCATAAGGCAAGAAAATAAATAATATAAAAGAGAAAACAAATAAAAAAAGGTGTGACGTCAACGACACTTGTGAACTAGGATGTCAGATTAAAGCAAAGAGAGACCTAGAGAAACGGAGAGATAATTTGTACTTTGTATATTTGTATAGGAAAAGTTAGGTCGTACGTTGAGATAGCTTACGTGACTTTATTTAACCCTAAAATAGAAATATTACGCACAAAACAAAGGGAAAACAAATAAACAAATTCATTGTAGGAAATGTATTTTGTAAAGTACGACCGCAATTATCAGAAGCAGAAAGGATCTACACACAAACTATGTAGACAAATGTATATTCATTGTTTTTAATTTATATTCAAAAGATTAAATAACGTATTAAATTTTGTTGTGTTTTAATAATTCTTTCATAAATATTGTTTTTGGTTTATCCCCTACTATCCCGAGTTATTGTGAGTATAATTTTGTTTTTAAAGCAAAAGAAAAAGGAGATGTATAAGTAGGCACGCATGAGTGGCACGTGTGAAGTTCTGTATAAAGAATAAATAAAGCAATAGGTAAATTTTATTTCAAAGCCAAGTAAGCTCCTCATAACAAACAAAGTGTCAAACAACAATTTTGTACCCGTCAAGGACCATTTTACAGCTATATTAATTAGTTTATAGTTTTACTAAACTAATATACACCAACAATAAGTAGTTGAGTACATATATACACATATTTACATCGTAAGTTACTAACCTCGATTAAAAAACATGCAATATAATGGTTTGTACTTTCAGTATCGTCGGATGTCCCATAATGCATTATTGAAAATGCACATAGAAATATGTATTGTATAATTTTTTTTTTATCTACTTATTAAAATGATGGTATTTTTATGTTTTTTGTATAGGTATGCTAGTTAGCCAACAATCACATTTATTTAGCTAGCCAACAATGATCGGTAAATATATTCATCACTTTTAGTTTCTGTTTTTCATTTTTAATGGATTTACACAGTCGACTATAATCTGTATGTTTGGTATATAATGGGGGTTGGACATGTGGCGTACGTATATAAGTTAGGCGGATACGTATTATTGTTGTTAGATTTGTTCTATACACACTCGACCAAACCATAAATTTTTGGTTTTAACCAAACCATTTCGTTACGAGACTACCCGATTTGATTTTATATATGTGTATTTTGCGTGTAATATGCGCATATGTTACAAATACATACATCCTGAATAAATAATTATATTTATAAATATATAATATGCATTCGTATGTACATGGATACGTCACGTTTAAACATTAATTAGGTACCTTAACAAAAGATTAATTACTTGAGGAAAAGAAAAAGCAAGAACAAAAAACATGGTTAATGTATACTCCCTCCGTTCAAAAAAAAAAGATGTTTAAGGTTATTCACACTTATTAAGAAAACGCATTGATTTCTACGATTTACAGTTTTCAATAAAGTTTAACCAATAATATTTCAGTATTTGTTTTGGAATTTGTAAAAATGCATAGAAAACAGTAAAAATTCTATCTTTCTGAAACAATTTTTTTTTGTAAAGTTTTTATCTTTTAAGAACAAAGGGAATATATAGTATGCATCATACTGAGCATATGAAACATATGTATCTAGTCATTTAGCTCAACTCATTATAGTTAAAATAGTAAGAACTTTTTCTAAATTTCTTGGGATTTAAATACTTTTTCAAGTAGTATGACTTTGCCAAATAGAATAATTACAAATATAAGTCATCTAGAAATGAGAACATCTAATAACTTATTGTTACATCATTTTACGAATCTATATTATAGACTAATACATTCTTGATATTGAAATTATCGGATAACACATTGGATACCTTCTCATTTCAAGGATCTCAATGGACCTACATCTAAAAAAAATAAAATAGAAATCATGATTTGTTTTGTTTTTTGTTTCTTTTTTCACATAAGCTAAGAAAATATACAGCTTGCTTAGATATATACCCGCAATAGAAATTACATTTTTCTTAAACATATTGAAAAATTAATCTGTTTCCCAAAGTGGACAGTACAACACAAATTCATTAAGCTGTGGGACTGGGTGTTTGATGTCCCATAGCTTCGATGAAGTCGCATGTTCTATGTCCCACGACACGAGGATGAAAATTATTCAAAATAATCATTATTTCAGGACTTATTGAGTTGTAGATGGACCGGTCCGGCATGTCCCACACACGTCTAAATTGAGTGGATATATTGGATTTTGATTGAATCAAAGGTATATTGTCTATATAAAGTATAAACTTCACTCCAAATTCTCAAACTAGATTTAGGGTTTTATACGTGGTTGACTAAAAAACGTCTTCACTATTGGATATTATAAATATCTTATTGAAGATTTCTGATTTTCCTATAAAGAACATTGTAAATTTGTAATGTTACCTAAAATAAATACAGAATATTATGGATCAGCTAAGCAATTACAATGTTCTATATTGAACATAATACATCAAAAATAAATATAGAACATATGAATGATATATGGCTAAGATAAATACTCCATCCGTTTCATATTAGTTGTCATTTTACGCTTTTTATTTTGTATCAAATTAGTTGTCGTTTTACATTTTCAATGCAAATTTATGATTGATTTTCCGATTTTATCCATACTCTTTTACCTTATTAACTACACATATCAAATAAAAAACACATTAATTAGGGGTAAAACAGATTTTTTAAATGTTTTTGTAATTGACGTGAAATCACCTAAAACGACAACTAATATGCAACGGAGGGAGTAGATAGATAAATTAATCTATTATTGAAAGTGCTCAAATAAAAAAATTACTATTGAAAGACTCAGAAATTTCATATATTAATATATACTCAATATGATGTCTAAGTTTCCACATTTTGTCTTTGATGTAAAGAATAAGGCCATTTATTGATTCGTTGAGATAAAAACTTAGGCTAAGCAATATATTTTTCTGGTTAAAACATCATTTTCTCAGCTATATTTCTAAGCAAATGTTTTCAACGTATTATTAAGACACATATCATATAATATAAATAATATTATTTTACGTCAAAGTCGACCGTTGGATCTTTAGTTAATCGGGACCAGGCTTTGGTATAAGTTCTATGCAACTACAAACATTACTATAGTACCCTTAAAAAAGGTCAAGTATCACTTATAGTTGGGGAGGACAGAAATGTCATTTCTTATTGCGTATCGATTACTGTTCCCTAGTCCCAAAACAAACAGCTTTTTATTAATAAACTCATGTTTTCCATATCTGTCGGTTTAATTTTTTAATATATATATTTTCTTCATAAATTCACAGACTCTATAAGAAGAGGAGCAAAAACAAACGAAATAATAACCAAATTCTACAAACATATATATATGTATAAAGTTATGCAAAAACACTAATGAATTATGGATTCTGATTATGTCCTCAAAAATAAAAACGTATACATATTTTTAATAGAGAAATTCCTTAAAATATCACGCTTTCAAGTTTTTTTTCTAAAAATATCATTTTAAAGTTTGTTTTTTCTAAAAATACTACTTTTTTTTCAAAGTTCCAAAAATACCACTTTTAAAAAAAATTGATTTTTAAAGTTTAAAATTTAAAATTTTTGGGTTTGGATTCATTGTTCTAAAATTAGGGTATAGTTTTAGGGGGTAAGATTTGGGTTCGGGATTTAGTGTTTAGTTTTGAATGTTTAAAATAAATTTTTAAAAAATGATATTTTTGGAACTTTAGAAAAAATGTAATATTTTTGGAAAAAAATTTCAAGATGGTATTTTTGAAAAAACACTTCAAAAATGGTATTTTTGAAAATTGTCATATCTAATACTCCTTCCGTTGCATATTAGTTGTCGTTTTAGGTAATTTCACATCAATTAAGAAAATATTTAAAAAATCTGTTTTATCCCTAATTAATGTGTTTTTCATTTGATATATGTAGTTAATAAGCTAAAAAAATATGGATAAAATCGGAAAATCAATAATAAATTTGCATTGAAAATGTAAAACGACAACTAATTTGATACAAAATAAAAAGCGTAAAACGACAACTAATATGAAAAGGAGGGAGTACAATACAAACAAATACTAACAAATCAAAGAAAATGACTACTTAATTAATTACCAAAACAAAACGTATCGTACTTTTATCATTTTTTCGTTTAATTATTTAATTATTTAATCTCTCTTTAGATCTACTTTCTTTTTTTTCTTTGTCTCATTTATATAAAATCCACCGCTCAAGCTTAACGTTCGCGTCTTCTTCTCCTCTCTGAGTCCAACTCGCTCCGATCAACTGAGTCAACTCACGAGTTGGACCACCTCTAAATAAATCGCTACATTGGACTATACGAGTGTTGTAATGGCTTGTTCCTCCCAGAGACAATCGCCGGAGCAACGGTGAATATTTCGCCGGAGCTTAATACTCGGAGACGAAAATGTTTAGATCAGGTAAATGGCGAAACGAGAAGAACAGAATCAAAGTTGTTTTCAGATTGAAGTTTCATACGACTCAGGTAATAAATGGATTTAGAGATCGATTTTTCTTACATTGAGCTCTCTACGGTTTTGTTTTAGACAGAATCATTGTCTTAAATTTAGATTTCCAACCAAGAGCCGATAGCTCAACTGGTAAAGATCTCAGGCAAAGCCTAAAGATCGCTAGTTCGAGTGGCTCTTGGGACGAAACTAATATTAAATGTTGTGATTTCCTGAGGGATTATGAGTTTCGGCCCGGAACCTCCCGGTAATTCAAAAAAATTAATTTCGATTTCCTGAGGTTTTTGAAGAATTTGGGGTTTGTTTGTTTGGACAGGCTTATCAGTACAATACAGAGGGATTGATTCTGTCTCTAGTTCCGGGAGATATTGGGAAACCAACGGCGAGATCAGAGAAAGCTCCGGTTAACAACGGTCAATGCCGGTGGGAAATTCCGGTTTACGAGACTGTGAAATTTCTCAAAGATGCGAAAACCGGAAAAGTTAATCAGAGGATTTATCATCTCAATGTATCAACTACGGTGAGTGAAACATTATTATAAATCAAGAATCGATCAATGGTAAAGATTTGTGAATTTATCAAGAGCCAATAGCTCAACTGCTAAAGATCTCTAGACAAAGCTTAGAGGTCGCTGCTTTGAGTGGGTCTTGGGACGAAACTAATATTACATGTTTTTCAGTCCAAAACTTACCGGTAATTCAAAAAGAAAAGATTTGTGAATTTTTGGTTTTGTTTTTGTGTTGTTGTAGGGATCTACAAGAGGAGGTGGTTTAGTTGGAGAAACATCAATTGATTTTGCTGAGTATGTTGATGCAGTCAAAACTTGTAACGTTTGTCTACCATTACAGAACTCGAATACAAAAGCTTTGTTGCATGTTAGTTTCTTCTTCTCTCTTCTTTTTCTCATTTATGTTTTTTTTGTTGTTGTTGTCTTGAGTGACATTAAGAAGACTGTTTGTATCTTTAAAGCTCATAAAACTCTCAGCTTTTTTGTCCTTTTAGAAAACCTGTTAAGTCTTATTAATGGTTTGTGACACTAAGCTTAATGATTTTCAGGTATCAATACAAAGACAATTAGAATTTGATGATCCTCAAAGGTGCATAAAACTGGACTCACTTTTAGTTTTTCTTTGGTTCTTGCAAGTTCTTGTTTTGGATTCTTGATGGAATATTTATGAGTTCTTGCAGAGAGGTAGATGAGTGTGAGAATCTGGAGAAATTAATGTCACATGGTGAAGAAGATTTCAAGTCACATTTGAGCGTCGGCGATGATGCAGATGGTACTCTTAAAAGCGATTCGCATGAGGTATTTAGATTCTTTGAGTAGAAGGAATTTTCCTTTGTATGGTGTATGCAAGAGAGTTGGATTTTATCTGATTACTACTGTCTCTGCTTTTGATAGGAAGGGCCGTTTGGTAAAGCTGCTCGGTTTGCGGAGCTGAGACGAAGAGCATCGATTGAATCTGATAGTACAATGTCAAGCTCTGGAAGTGTTTGTGAGCCGAATACTCCTGAAGAAGTTGCTAAGTCTTTAAGACGTCCCACTAAGCATCTACATTCAGCTAAAAATTTGTTTGAAGAGCCTCGTATATCAGAGTCCGAATGGTCGGGTAGTTCTGATCATGGAATCAGTACTGATGACTCGACCAATACCGTGAGAAACTCTTCGGATGAGGATGAGAAAGAGAAGCTTAAGAACGAGGTTGCTGGTTTGACGAGGCAAGCAGATCTTTCGGAGTTAGAGTTACAAAGCCTGCGGAAACAAATCGTTAAAGAGACCAAAAGGAGTCAAGATCTTCTCAAGGAAGTGAATAGCTTGAAGCAGGAGAGAGATACATTGAAGGAAGATTGTGAGAGACATGAGAAGAAAGGAGAGGCTAAAATGAGGAACAGGTTGCAGTTTGAAGGAAGGGATCCATGGGTGCTACTTGAGGAAACAAGAGAAGAACTTGATTACGAGAAGGATCGGAATTTCAATCTTCGGTTACAGCTCCAGAAGACGCAAGAATCAAACTCGGAGTTGATTCTTGCTGTTCAAGATCTTGAAGCAATGCTGGAGGAAAGGAGTAAAGAAGGAGCTGATCTTTCTCCTAGACCAAGAACTTGTGATAACATTGAAGAATCAAAGAGAAGGTCTTGTAGAAGTGAGACAGATGAAGATGAGGATCAAAAGGCACTTGATGACCTCGTGAAGGGACACATGGATGCGAAAGATACGCACGTCTTGCAGCAGAAGATCACAGACCTTTATAACGAGATCGAGATCTATAAACGAGATAAAGATGAGCTTGAGATACAGATGGAACAGCTTGCTTTGGATTATGAGATACTGAAACAAGAAAATCATGATATCTCATACAAGCTAGAGCAGAGTCAATTGCAAGAACAATTGAAAATGCAATACGAATGTTCATCTTCGCTTGTGAACGTGACCGAGCTTGAAAACCAAGTGGAGAGCTTGGAATCTGAGCTCAAGAAGCAGTCCGAAGAGTTCTCTGAGTCTATGTGCCGGATTAAAGAGCTTGAAACACAAATGGAGGTCTTAGAAGAAGAGCTGGAGAAACAGGCTCAGGTGTTTGAGACAGACATCGATGCTGTTACGCGAGGTAAAGTGGAGCAAGAGCAAAGAGCTATCCAAGCGGAAGAAGCACTGAGGAAGACGAGGTTGAAAAATGCTAGCATAGCCGGAAAACTCCAGGATGAATTCAAGAGACTATCTGAGCAGATGGATTCAATGTTTACATCTAACGAGAAAATGGCTATGAAAGCAATGACGGAAGCTAATGAATTACGAATGCAGAAACGTCAACTAGAAGAAATGCTCAAGAACGCCAACGATGAGCTTCGAGCTAACCAAGCCGAGTACGAGGCAAAGCTTCAAGAACTTTCTGAAAAGCTGAGTTTCAAAACAAGTCAGATGGAGAGAATGTCAGAGAATCTTGATGAGAAATCAAATGATATAGAGAATCAGAAGAGGCATGAAGAAGATGTTACTGCAAATTTAAACCAAGAGATCAAAATCCTGAAGGATGAGACGGAGAACCTGAAAAAGGACAAAAATGGACTCATGTTACAAGCAGAGAACTTGAGAGTTGAGCTGGAAGAAAAGAGGAAATCAGTTATGGAAGCCGAGGCTTCGGTACAGAGAGAAAACACGAAGAAAAACGAGCTAGAGAGCACCATTGCATCAATGAGGGAAGAATTAGAGTCTCTAGCAGAGGAGTTGCAAGCGGTGAAGCTAATCAAGGATGAAAAAGAAACAACAATCACACACTTACAAACAGAATTAAAAACCGTAAGAGCCAAGTGCGATAATCTTGCGCATTCTTTATCAGAGAACGAATCAGAGATGGAGAAGCACAAGAAACAAGTAGCACAAGTAAAAGGAGAGTTAAAGAAGAAAGAAGAAGCAATGACCAATCTTGAAAAGAAGCTGAAAGAAAGCAGAACCGCGATAAACAACTTAACGAAAACCGGGCAAAGAAACAACAATAACAACAAAGGAAGTCAAGTAGTAGCTCATGGCGGATCTAAAGAAGTCGCGGTTATGAAAGATAAAATAAAGCTTCTCGAGGTACATATATACATCTAAACTTCGGTATTCGTATCAGAAGTAATATCTTCAAGTTGATGATAAGCTCATGAACTTGTTTTTGTGATCCAGGGACAAATCATACTGAAGGAAACTGCTCTTGAAGCTTCATCGAATATGTTCATCGAAAAGGAAAAGAATCTCAAGAACCGAATCGAAGAACTGGAAACTAAACTCGATCAGAATAGCCAAGAGGTTAACAATAAAGACACTCAAAATTGCAACTCAACAAAACATTAAAACGTTAACTCATTTTTTTTGTCTACAAATGAAACAGATGAGTGACAATGATCAAGAAAAAGAAGAGATACGAGTTATGGTTGCGGAAATGGCGTCTTTGCGAGAATGTAATGAATCAATGGAGATGGAGCTTAAGGAGATGCAAGAGAGATACTCAGAGGTAAGTTTGAGATTTGCAGAAGTTGAAGGTGAGAGACAACAACTTGTTATGACAATACGTAATCTTAAAAACGCCAAGAGAAGCTAAACCGGTATAATCAGAACCAACAAATTATGCACACAATTATATATATGTTTTTTTTTTTAATTTTACATGTATAATTTCGTTTTCAGCTTCTTTGTAATTTGTTATTGATAACTTGATATGTAATTACTTCGTTTTTTTCTAAGTAATTTGCATAAGTTTGTGTTCATGGTTAGCAAATGGATTTTGCATGTGAAGACACATTTTGAAAATGTGTATGTAATCTTAAGTTCTTAACAAAGCCAAGAAGAGCTAAACCGGTCTAATTAAAACCGGTTATCAGATTATAAGGAAGAACATATTGAGAATTATGCAAACATTTCCCTCCTGTTTAATATCAGAACCGGTTTATTATTGTAACCGGGCTTGATTAGTTTGTACAATACAAATTTGTACGGCCAAAAAATTTGCAATTTCTCTCAATCAGTGAATACTTTGGTTTGGGTTATTGTTATAACCGGTGATTAGTTTGTACGATAAAAACTTGTACCGCCAAAAACGTATTGCAATTTCTCATCCTTGGTTCGGTTTATGGTTATCTCGATCAGATTCGGAATAAACCGGGTTTCCATATTCATACAACCGGTATAACTCGACCAATCTAGTTTTGACAGCGTGTACTGTAAAATCTTGGGAAAAAAACTAATTTGGACCTAAACTACGAAAGAAGAACAACGAAAGTTGTCGTCTCCAGTTATAGCTCTAGTTCATCGAATTCTCCTCTTGTTTTTCTCGACAAAAAAGAAAGAGAAATATCGTGAAGGAGAAGAATTAGGGATTTCATTTTAATCTCTTTATTTTCCCCCAAATCAACACAGAGTTTTACTAAAATTCAAAAACGATGTCATTTTGGTTAACTTTATATGCAAAAAGTTAGGTCCAAAACGGCATCATCGCTATAATCTAGGTCTAAATTAGCTTTTTCCCCGTAAAATCTTATTCTCAAGGCTCAGTAATGTCAAGAAGGAGCTTAACCGGTATAATCAAAACCGGTTTTCAGAGAATACTTGGTTTGGTTTGTGGTTAACTGGATCAGATTTTGTTAAACCGGAATTAAACCGGTTTTCATATCCAAGATTTGTTGTCTTCTCTCTGACTCTCTCTCTCTCGATTCCGTTGCTTGATTAGGGTTTGCAAATCTAGAGACTGAAGAACAAATCCAAATAGAGAAATGCTGAGATCGATTTCGATCCCAATTACATCTTCTCCGAAGAGATTTATTCATCGGAATCTCAGTAATACTCAAACTACTACATCTCCTTCGATTTCTATCTGCTTCTCCTGTTTCTGTGAACGAGCTTTCTCTAGTGCCAATAGTGATTACAGAGACAAGATTAGAAATGTGTTTCTTCGTAATATGAAGTTAGATGATGCAAATGGTTTTTTTAGTGAAATGGTAAAGTCTCGTCCTTTACCTTCAATTGTTGATTTCAGTAAATTGTTGAGTGCAATCTCAAAGATGAAGAAATTTGATGTTGTAATCTCTCTTTGTCAAGAGATGGAAGTTTTGGGAATCTCACATAATCTCTATACTTACAATATTCTTATGAATTGTTTTAGTCGTTGCTCTAATCTCTCTCTTGCTTTATCTTTTCTTGGGAAGATGATTAAGCTTGGGTTTGAGCCTGATATAGTCACATTTAGCTCGTTGCTTAATGGGTTTAGTAATAAGATTTCAGATGCAATGTTGTTTGTGTGTAAGATAGAGAGAATGGGGTGTAAACCGAATGTTGTAATGTACAACATTGTCATTGATGCTCTTTGTAAAAGCAGATATGTGAGTGATGCGGTTTATGTGTTCTACGTTATGCAGAACAAAGGGGTTGTACCGAGTGTTGTTACGTATAATTCTTTGATTAGGGGTCTTTGTAAGTCTGGTAAATGGAGTGAAGCAGCTGGATTGGTTAACGATATGAGGATGAAGAGAATTGAAGCGAATGTGGTGACTTTTAGTGGGTTGATTGATGCGTGTGTGAAAGAAGGGAATGTTTTGGAGGCGAAAGAGTTGTATAAGGAGATGATACAAAGGTGTATAGATCCTGATATTCGGATTTATAATTCACTTATTAATGGGCTTTGCATGGATGGTCGTCTAGATGAGGCGAAAAGAATGCTTGACTATATGGTAAGCAAGGGTTGCGTCCCGAATGTGGTGACGTATAATACTCTCATTAAAGGATTTTGTAAGTCGAGGAGGGCACATGATGGGATGAAACTCTTCTGTGAGATGGCTCATCGAGGAATACGTGGGGATACATTCACTTACAACACTCTTATCCACGGTTATTGTCGAGTGGGGAAACTAAATGTCGCTCGAAAGGTTATGAGACGGATGTCTGAGTCTAGCGTGCCTCGTGATATTATTACCTTCAACATTTTGTTAGGTTGTCTATGTGATATTGGGAAGATGGAGAAAGCATTGCTTATATTCAGGGATATGGAAAAGAATGAAATGGAATTTGATATTTTTACATATAATATCATCATCCATGGGATGTACAAGGCTGGTAAGGTGGAAGATGCGATGGATTTGTTTTGTAGTCTCAACCTTAAAGGATTGAAGCCTGATGTTGTAACATACCGGACAATGATCTCGGGATTGTGTAGGAAAGGCCTACGACATGAAGCAGATGTGCTGTATAAACAAATGACAGAAGATGAGATTCTACTATTGTACAATCTGTAGGAATCCTTGGATTTATTTCTGTAACCTTTTTGCATATAGGAACAGAAAGAGAGATACAGAGAGAGATAGAGGAATATACTGTAAGCGAGCCCTTACTCCAGTTTTTGCTGTATACTTAAAAAGGTATATTTTTCTTCTTAATTTCTGATTGTAGTACAGTTTTCAGGTGAAGTTTCATGGTCTACTTGTGCTCAGTGCAAGGTCTAAAGCCGTCTTAGACATTCCTGTGACTGGTTAAATCAAAGAATTTATCATCGCACTATGTAAGCGGAGGAAAACTGATTGGGGTTAAGGTAACTGAATACTTTTATTGCTTTTCTTGTGACAACTTCTGTAACCGTCACATGCGGATACAAATATGATGCTAATGATGAGCTCTGAGCAAATAGGGTTGAGAAGCAAAGAGGCAAATAGGATCTTGATTAGCTCCCTGTGATTCTAGATTCTTCACTGTATTTTCATTCTGAATATTCAGATTTAGGTTGTTTTTATCCTGTTTTAACATTAGAATGGGATTTTAGGCGTATTAGGATTATAAATTGCTCTGCTGAGATTTGTACTATGGCATTAATCTGCTCTTGTTGATCGATTTGTAGATGGAACCTGGGATGCGCAACAACATCAAGAAATGGGTAGTAACTGAAAGAAAATTGTAGCTGAGCAGCGAAGAATCAGTTTCAGTAAAGCTCATGAAACTTCAAATTGCATTGAGATTACTATGATTGCTGAAAGCTTTTGGGACTCCATTGCGCTGTCGAGGTAATCATCCTTCATTTCTCATAACTAAAAAATGGGTAATTTGTGAATTTGTCTTTGTCTCTCTGTAAGGCTGTAATTTTGAAATCTTCATGGTGTTTAAATTGACAAAGCAGACCGTTGTGATTCCATGCTATACTAGTAGGAAGAGTTAGAGTGCGGTCTCAAAAGGAAGATGTGACTTTACAGATCCAGCCATTACTTCAAGTAAGAAAGACTCATGTTTTGTGTGTTTTCCTTGAAAAAATATAGTTTAGTACTATGCGGTCTGTACAATGTTGTCCGTACAATTACTACTACTCATTTTTGGCTTTCTTGATGAACTGTAATTAATAGAACAATACGAGACAGCACCATCCTCTAACAATTCCTCGAAAAACGCGGAATAACTAGTTTTAGTAGTCCCACTTTCTTTGGTATGAGAACTAATCAAGCATGTTTTAAAAAAATTCCTTATATTCGACGACGAGAGATGATCTGACCGCAATCCGTGATAACTACTGGCTCGGTCGGGTGTCCACGGAGTTTTTGTGACCTTAGGTTTTTCCAGTCTACACCCTTGAAGAAAGGATCTCTCTTGAGAGAAGCATAAAATTCTGATCCAGCTCCTGGTCTTCTACTAGGATGTGTGTATCCTGAGAGAATCATAGTCGCAACAAAACGATTAATGACAATGGCTTTCGAGCAGCAGAGACTGGGTAACAAAAGTGAAGTATATCGGTCAATGAGGTCTCTTAATGTGTCCATCTGAAGTTAGCAACAGATTCTCCGGCTACTCTTTCAAAATACAAGGAAAATATTAGCAAAAATGTCCTTGTTGAATCTTAAATGAAACAATATGTGAAAAAGAAGCTACCTTAATATCTCGATGTATCGGTCCCATATTATGTACATATACTCGAGAGCATCCACAACTTCTGCACTGTAGAAACGAGCTTCATCCTCTGATAGGCGACCTTTGTGCCAAAAAACAACCGTAAAACAGAACCGTAACGCAACTACGCACATTTTGAGAATACGAATCAATCTCATAGATTCTGAATAGTATCTTACTCTAGTGATTTGGTCGAAAAGTTCCCCCCCACCTTCGCAAGATTCAAGCCCCATGTCTACAAAAGTGAGAAGGACCAAGATCACAAACAACCACATGCCACATTGTTCAAGCAACAGAGAGTGAATAAGATTTATGGTCTATTGAAATATAAAAACTACCTACATAGTGAGAATGTGTCTTGAAATGTAAAGAAGAGTTTCACAATCCCGGGATGTTCGAGTTGATCTGGATACCGCTGTTTTATTCTCCTTGGTGATAAATTTCTTGTCCATGATCTTCAATGCGTACAAAATTACATTTCTTGTACCAGATTCAGCAGTAGCCCCCAAACAAAGACAGTAGCAATCTTCAGTAGAGACATCATAAATTAAAATGCATCAAGATACGGAAGTGATCTTCATTCATCCTCCAATTGATGATCCTTCAAAGTACCAATCAGAGGGTTAATCTGGATTCTGTATCTTAGATTTGACTTGGACATTCAGTAGCAAACTTCAACAGGATGCAACATTCTTGTCCAAACCCAAAAAGGAAAGTAACTAAACAAGACAAAAATGACATACCACACTCTTCTGCAGATCCACAAACATTGCCACAGCCTTTCGTAGTTCCTTCTTACTGATTAAACCTGGCAGAATATTGCGGAAATTTATGGAATTAGAATACACACCCTTAGAAATCATCTCCTGGAAAATGTCTAAGGCGTGATTAAAATCACCCACTTGAAAAAACCCATGAATCAAAGTTGTGTAAGTAATTATAGTAGCAACTATTTCTCTTCGATCCATCTCGCAGAAAATCTCCAATCCATGATAGACCTTTCCAGCCTTACAATAGCCATTAATGAGTGTATTAAAAGTCACTACGTTTGGAGAGCAGCTTTTGCTAGCCATCAATTCAAACATCTCTCTAGCCTCATCTAATCGTTCCTGCTTGCACAATCCATGGACCATTGAGTTATATGTGATAGTATCAGGGACTATACCTCTACGTAGCATCTCCGCATAAAATTCTTTAGCCCTAAGAAACTCTCCCACTCTGACTAACCCGCTGATCAATATATTAAAAGTTTGAACATCAGGTTGCAAACCACTGAAGAGGAGATTAGTATATAAATTCAATGCATCGTTCATTTTCTTAGTCTTGCACATTCCATGGATGATGATGTTATAAGCAGCAGTATCCAGATGCATTTTACTCTTCTGCATGACCTTAAACATTTTCAACGCCTCTCCTGGTTTCCGAATATCGCAGAGACCGCGCAGCAAAATGCTACGAGTTACGACATCAGGGCACACACCATGAGAAATCATCTCGTGGAAAAGGTCTTCAGCGACATTAAGATTGCGCATTTGACAGAAGCCGTGAATAAGACTGTTGTAAGAGACTATATCAGCAACAAATCCTCTTTTAGACATCTCACGGAGAAGTTTCATTCCATCATGTACCCTCTTAGCCTTACAACATCCGTCAATGAGAGTATTGAAAGTGACTACGTTCGGAGGACATCCATTGCTAGCCATCAAATCAAACACGCGCTTCGCATCATCTAAACGGTTCTGTTTGCAAAGCCCGTTGATCATTGAATTATATGTGACTGTATCACGATTCTTTTCCACATCCTTGAATATCGCCCATGCGTTCTCTATCTTCCCAGTATCACATAGAAAATCTAACAAAATGTTGACAGTAATGATATCATGAGACACGCGAGACTCAGACATCTGTCTCATAACCGTTTGAGCGACATTAAACTCGCCAACTTGACAATAACCATGAATGAGAGTGTTGTAAGTGAATCTGTCGCCACATATCTTTTCCTGCGCCATATCGCATAAGAGTTTCATGCCATCATCTACTCTCTTAGACTTGCAACATCTTTTTATGAGAGTATTATACGTCACCACATTCAGGTTACAACCCTTGCTTAACATAGCGTGAATCACTTTATCCACCTCATCAAGGCGACCGTGCATGGAAAGACCATTGATGAGCGAATTGTAAATGCGAATATCAGGTTCCAAAGACCTTTGTATCATCTCCTTATAAAATTCATTAGCCTTTAAAACATTCCCTTCTTTCACACATCCATGTATCAACGCATTGAAAGTGATCACATCAGGAACAATTTCATTCCTCGCCATATCTCTAAGCAATTCAGCAGCAACACTCGACCTTCCTGACTTACAAAGACCTCTTATAAGAGAGTTATACGTAACAAGACTCGGTCTAATCCCATTTTGCTCCATTAGGTAGAACACATAGAGTGCATCACTCACATATCTGGTTTTGCAAAGAGAAACAATGACATTGTTGTAGCGTTCGAGATCCGGTTCTTTCCTGTCATTGAGCAACGAGCTAAGCGTGACTATAACAGGAGCATAACCAAGCTTAATCATCTTCCCAAGAAAAGTTAAGAGACTAGAGCAACGACTAAAACAGTTCATAAGAATATTACAAGTATAGAGATTATGTGAGATTCCCAAAATCTCCATCTCTTGACAAAGAGTGATTACAATATCAAACTTGTTCGTTTTGGAGATTGTACTCAACAATCTACTGAAATCAACAAGTAAAGGACGAGACTTTACCATTTCACTTAAAAACCCATTTGCATCATTTCTAATCTTGTCTCTGTAATCACTATTGGCACTAGAGAAAGCTCGTTCACAGAAACAGGAGAAGCAGATAGAAATCGAAGGAGATGTAGTAGTTTGAGTATTACTGAGATTCCGATGAATAAATCTCTTCGGAGAAGATGCAATTGCGATCGAAATCGATCTCAGCATTTCTCTATTTGGATTTGTTCTTCAGTCTCTAGATTTGCAAACCCTAATCAAGCAACGGAATCGAGAGAGAGAGAGAGTCAGAGAGAAGACAACAAATCTTGGATATGAAAACCGGTTTAATTCCGGTTTAACAAAATCTGATCCAGTTAACCACAAACCAAACCAAGTATTCTCTGAAAACCGGTTTTGATTATACCGGTTAAGCTCCTTCTTGACATTACTGAGCCTTGAGAATAAGATTTTACGGGGAAAAGGCTAATTTAAACCTAGATTATAGGATTATGCCGTTTTGGACCTAACTTTTTGCATATAAAGTTAACCAAAATGACATTGTTTTTGAATTTTAGTAAAACTCTGTGTGTTGATTTGGGGGAAAATAAAGAGATTAAAATGAAATCCCTAATTCTTCTCCTTCACGATATTTCTCTTTCTTTTTTGTCGAGAAAAACAAGAGGAGAATTCGATGAACTAGAGTTATAACTGGAGACGACAACTTTCGTTGTTCTTCTTTCGAAGTTTAGGTCCAAATTAGTTTTTTTCCCAAGATTTTACAGTACACGCTGTCAAAACTAGATTGGTCGAGTTATACCGGTTGTATGAATATGGAAACCCGGTTTATTCCAAATCTGATCGAGATAACCATAAACCGAACCAAGGATGAGAAATTGCAATACGTTTTTGGCGGTACAAGTTTTTATCGTACAAACTAATCACCGGTTATAACAATAACCCAAACCAAAGTATTCACTGATTGAGAGAAATTGCAAATTTTTTGGCCGTACAAAATTGTATTGTACAAACTAATCAAGCCCGGTTACAATAATAAACCGGTTCTGATATTAAACAGGAGGGAAATGTTTGCATAATTCTCAATATGTTCTTCCTTATAATCTGATAACCGGTTTTAATTATACCGGTTTAGCTCCTCTTGGCATTGTTAAGAACTTAAGATTACATACACATTTTCAAAATGTGTCTTCACATGCAAAATCCATTTGCTAACCATGAACACAAACTTATGCAAATTACTTAGAAAAAAACGAAGTAATTACATATCAAGTTATCAATAACAAATTACAAAGAAGCTGAAAACGAAATTATACATGTAAAATTAAAAAAAAAAACATATATATAATTGTGTGCATAATTTGTTGGTTCTGATTATACCGGTTTAGCTTCTCTTGGCGTTTTTAAGATTACGTATTGTCATAACAAGTTGTTGTCTCTCACCTTCAACTTCTGCAAATCTCAAACTTACCTCTGAGTATCTCTCTTGCATCTCCTTAAGCTCCATCTCCATTGATTCATTACATTCTCGCAAAGACGCCATTTCCGCAACCATAACTCGTATCTCTTCTTTTTCTTGATCATTGTCACTCATCTGTTTCATTTGTAGACAAAAAAAATGAGTTAACGTTTTAATGTTTTGTTGAGTTGCAATTTTGAGTGTCTTTATTGTTAACCTCTTGGCTATTCTGATCGAGTTTAATTTCTTCATCTTTGAGATTGCACTCAACAATTTACTGAAATCAACAATTGAAGGTAAAGGACGAGACTTTACCATTTCACTAAAAAACCCATTTGCATCATCTAACTTCATATTACGAAGAAACCCATTTCTAATCTTGTCTCTGTAATCACTATTGGCACTAGAGAAAGCTCGTTCACAGAAACAGGAGAAGCAGATAGAAATCGAGGGAGATGATGGAGTTTTAGGATTACCGAGATTCCGATGAATAAATCTTTTCGGAGAAGATGCAATTGCGATCGAAATCGATCTCAGCATCCTCTAGATTCTTGGAAATTTGGATTCAGACAAGAACTCAAGATATGTATGTAGTAGTGTCCAAAAAGGTTAAACCCCAACTTTGCGTAAATTACCAAAACGCCCCTCAAATTTTGCCATTCCAAAAATGACATTTCTAGACTTCTAGTCCATCTTTGTACTTTGTTAATCCTCTTTCTTTGTTGTTTTGAAACATTGCTTAAATCATGAGATAAGGGTGGGAGCTAGGGTAACAATTTGGGTTTCGGATCGGTTATTTTGGGTTTTAGGTTTTCGGTTATAAGAATATAATATTCATTCGAGTATTTTGAAAATTTAGATCGGTATGGTTTTTGTCGGGTTTGGATCGGTTTCGGTTATTTGTGGAAACCTCAAAAAATATTTGAATTTGAGTTCAGGGTGGAGTATTTTCGAATTTTTTTTACCTAAAATACTAAAAAATTACTCGAAATACTCGTAATTATCAGAATTTTTCGGATCTGATTCGATTTTATTAATTTTTATATGAAGACACATGATAAAATATCAAAAAAAGAACTGTAAAAAATTCAAAATGGAGATGAATTAGTTATTTTCATCCGAATATAATCAATAGTACTCGAATTAGCCAAAAAAATTATTTAAAATACATGAACATATCCGACCTTAATTCTAAATGTTTTTAATTTAATTTCAATTTCGGGTAATTCGGATACGCGTTCGATGATCGGTTAGAATTTGGTTTTTTTATTCTAAGTGTTGAGAACTCGTTCACTTATTTTAGAAAACCGGTATATTTCGGTTGAGTTTGGTTTGGTAATTCGGTTTCGGATTTTTTCCCACTGGCTAAGAAGCCGAAACTTAAATGCAGTTTCTTATTTATTAATAATCAAAAATGAATCATAGCCACCTGATTACAAGAGTCGACAGTAGGATAACAATTTGGTCTAGTAGTCCACTAAACTGTTGAAAATGGTTAAGTTAAGGAATAAAAGGTCTTCTCATGCTTTAGAGAAGTTAGCTTCAAAGATGACCCTTGGAAATTTGAGATCTTTGATGGATTCGATCGCCCATATGAGGCTCCATAGTTCCATTTCAAAACCAAAGAGAAGGTAAGTGTAAGAGCTTTGTAAGTGGTTTCACTAGCAGCTCTTCCTTTCTTGCACATCTCACATAAAAGCTTTAATCCATCATCAATTCTTCTAGCCTTACAGTAGCCATTCATCAACGTGGTAAAAGACAGTGTGTCAGGAGAGCAGCTCTTGGTAACATCTCTCTGGCCTCAATTAGGCGAATCTGCTTGCATAATCCCCCTATCATTATGTTATAGGTTGTAGTATTGGGGACAACACCTCTACGAGCATGACCGGCTCAAAGTTTTGGTGGGCCCCAAGGCAAATTTTTTTTTTTAAAACTTAGTTTTAAAAAAAAATTGCTATCTAAATTTTTTTTAATACATATTTTCGTAAAAAAAACGGAAAATATATCTTAAAAAAAAATATTATAGGCCTTTTTATTTATTTTTTATTTAAAATTTTGTTGATATATATTTATTTTTTAAAAAATTCAAAAAATGTGGGCTTCTAAATATGAGGGGAGGAAGTGGGGTCAGGGGCAGTGCACCACTTGACCTCCCCTCTAAGCCAACACTGTCTACGAGGCATCCTCTCATATAATTCTTCAGCCGCGGTAAATTGCCCTGCTATGAATAATCCCTTGATCATTATGTTGTAAGTATGAACATCAGGCTCTATACCATAGACATGAGGTTCAGAATCAAAACCCATCTTACTCATAACCGCAAACATTTTCAATGCCTTTACTAGTTTCCCATTGTTGCAACGACCGTCCAACAAAGTGTTGCAAGTTACTATGTCAATGCAAACACCGCGGGAAATCATCTCTTGGAAAAGGTTTTCACCAGCTCTGAGATTGTGGACTTGACAAAACCCATGAATCAGTGTGTTGAACGTAAATGTATCTGGAAGAATTCCACTGTGATTCATCTGATGGAAAAACTCCATCGCAACCTCAACCTTTTCAGCCTTACAATAGCCATTAATGAGGGTGTTAAAGGTCACAACGTTTGGAGAGCAGCCCTTGGCAGACATCGAATCAAACATGCTCTTCGCATCATACAAGCGGTTCTGTTTGCAAAGACCATAAATTATTGAAGAGTAGGTGATGTTATTAGGACATATACCCCTACGGAGCATCTCCTTGTAAAACTCTTCAGCCTCAACAAACGCTTCATCACCACCTTCATTGACCAATGCACTGATTACTGCACTAAACGTTACAACATTTGGGTCGATGTTGTTGTTGATCATTTCATTTAACAGTTGCTTGGCATCACTCCATTTACCCTTTCTACAAAAACCTTCTATTATAGAGCTGTAGGTGATAACGTTGGGAAGAGTCCCTTTCCTTTGCATTTCGTCCAAAAGTCTTTGAGCATCAGTAAGAGACCCCTCTTTACAAAGACAATCAATGATGGTACTGTAGATCACAACATCAGGTTTGGTGCCGTTTGCCTCCATTTTCCTAAGCACGCTCAAGGCTGATTCAAGGTCACCCATCTTACACATCCCATTCACAACAGTTCCGTAAGTAACAACGTTAGGATGATGACCATTTTCCACCATACGAACAAGCAGAGCTGCTGCATCGAGAACTCGACCCTTGCGGCAAAGACCGTTCATCAGTGTAGTATCTATTGAATGAATGTCCAAAGTGAAATTTCTGATTGGTTTGATGTGTTTGCTTTGCTGGATCATCAACTGGAGGATGAATAAAAATAAGATTATTTACATTTTTTTATCTTTAGGGTCTAAGTGTTTCTTGTGATGGGGACTTGTTGATCTTGTTTCATATACAGATACTTTGATCCTTGTCATTCAAGTGTGGTATGTCCAACTCATTTGTATGCTTGTTTCATTGATATATATGTAACATGTTATTTATATTGAGAATAGAGTATACATGAAACGTGTTTAGTGATACTTGCAAGAAAAAGCAACAACCTCAAAGAGAAAGTAAAGTGCTTTGGCATGCACCATTTCTAGGATTATTAGAGAAGACAAGAACCAAAAGAAAAATAAATGCATAAGCCAAATTGCTTTGTTTATGAATAATACCAATCATTCTGTATGTTCAGATTCTCGACGATAACTTCTAACAGAAGTTTTCTCCTTCTTTCCCCTTGAGCCCCTCGCAGGTACCTTCATCGACGGCTTCTCCTCCACATCGTCTGAGATTTCAAGATGAACACCTGGATCATGAGTCTCGTAATTGGCTCCAATCATTATCGAGTTGTTCACAGCTTGAAAGTTGCTATTAACATAATAAGTACTCAAGAATTCAAGCTCGTGTTCGCCTTTCCTGTCTCCGTGATTGTTGTCTAGCTCGGTCTTCATGGTGGCTCCTATGTTGGATCCAGAAATCGTGATGACTCTGATCCCATCTTCCTCTTCCTCCTTCCCCTCTTGTTCATATTGGCTTGGTCCTGCCTTCTCAGCTCCCTTGCGGTTTAACGAACGGATCATGTTCTTAAGCTCGTGTTCGAAATGTCGATCCCGCGTGTGCTTCTTCTTCTCTGCTTCGCCTCCTGACTCGCTTAGCTTCATTCTTTTATCTCAATGTTTTTCAATACTAGAGAAGAAGAGATGTGAAAGCAAGAAATGGAAAATACAGATCTCTTTATAATAGTACTATTTATCAGAAAAAACATTGTCTTGTATTGCAATTAAAGAATTTGATAGAATGACTTACGATTGGGTTTAAGAATAAACTTTTGGAGATTGACAAAAAAAAGCAGTGTTCTAAAATACGTTATACGTTAGACGTACGGTCGACCACCGTATATTGGGTGTTTATACGGAATATGTACGGTGAATATTTTTTGAAAATAAATATATGTATAATAGTATAAATATAATAAATATACAATTTATATGGTAAAATATAACTTATTATTAGTTTATTAAACAAACTTACTTTTATAATTTATTTTTAAAAGTTATAATCATGAAAATATATTAGAAATATAATTAAAAAATATATATATATAAGAAAATTATAACTATTGATCATCTCAAGTAGTTAAAAATATCAGTTTTGTCAAAATATTTATTAAAAAAAATACATAACATTTATACGGTGTATATACGGCCGTATAGACCGTATTTTAGAACACTGAAAAAAAGTTATTCAAGTGTATCAAGATAGATTTGGAACAGAGCATAATTTTAGAAGATACATAACCTCATCAAGTGACAATCAACTAGGAAACAGAAAACACATCAATCAAAATTAAAATGACATGAAAAGATTACAGAAAACACATTCAATCAAAATCAAAGTGACATGAAAAGATTAACAATAGACAAGTTGCTTGTGAAAGTAGACATTACTCATCGCGTTGTGTTTGTACTGGTACGAAACGAGGTTGAAGGGTTTCTCTCGTAGTGTGATCATCCCAAGTTAAGTTGTTCCACCAGTGTGTTTCTCCTTTAACTTCTTTGACTCTATGAGCGTTAGTTGAGCTAATGGGTAGATTTTTTAGTCGATTGCATCTTATCACCTCCACATGTTCTAAACATCCCCATGACTCATCTTGGCTACATAATCTCTGCAACAGTGGGAGATTCTGCAGCTTTATGACACGTAGAGCAGGTAACACAGGTTCAGCAGAAGCTGAAACTTCTCTTGAAGAATAGTCGAACAACTCTCGAAGCCTTTCACAAAAGCTAACATGTAACTCTTGTAGGTTTGGTAGGAAACACATGAAGTTGGCGAGTGAGAGAAGGCATCTGAGCCGGCTACATCCGGTGACTTCTAGATGTTTCAGTGTCTGAAATCTCAACCCCAGATAACCCACGAGCTCGCTAATGGTTTCCATGTTAACTCGACGTAGATGAAGTTCTTCGAGGTTAGGTAAAAGATCGAGCTGAGCGACACATCCACCAGCAGGCCTTAAATTTCCAGTGAAACTCTGAACAGTTAGAGACCTCAACATGTTGAAGCTACTTGTGCTATCGATAACCAAGTTCTCTAGCATCTCATTGAGACCCCAGCAATGGTTCATCACTAGGGAGATTGTATTAGCTAGCAACCACCCAATGAATGCCTCTGAAACATTGAGACTACTTATTGTTACTCTCCGCTTGTCGAGTCTAGTAGGTAAGGAGTTTGCTGTAGGGCCAATAAACAACTGAAATTTCTTCAATCTTTCTATCCAAGAATTATATTCAAGGGAAAGATGTGGAACACATACGACCCTGATTGAGAGAATCGATAAACGATGGAGAGACGCAATCTCTTCAAGTGTTGCTTGCCCCTCTTGAGTTTGTCCTTGGACGCTCCAGTGGAAATGGCTAAGCGTCATGTCAAGAACCTCTAAACTTGATAACTGTCGGATGGTTCCAGCTGGAATTCTTTCGAGGTGATGTGTTCGGGAGAGGTCAAGTAGTCTCAAGCTGATCAAAGTTTCCAACCCTTCTGGTGATTCTGTAATAATAGTGGCACAAAGATCAAGAAGTTGAATTTTTGTAAGGCCTTTAAGAGAAGGAACCTTTTTCAGGTAGAAGCAGTCTCTCAAGATGAGAGATCGGAGTTCTTGAAGCATGTTGATGGAGTCAGGCAATGAACTTATGTGTGTCCCACTTAGATTTAGAATCCGAAGTGCTGGAAAAGATAGCAAGAACTCCAATGGTAATTCCTCAATGTGAAAGTTTCCTTGTAGCAGTAAAGCCGAGAGTTTATCACACTTAACCACCTCACCGGGGAGCTTTTTAAGCTTATTGTTCATCAAAGAAACTCTTCTGAGAGATGGAACGAACTTCTCTTGTGGAAACTCACGCAAGCCTACACCAGACATGACAAGAGAGTGACTGTCATATTGCGATGAAGACATAACCCATTTGGCAAAATCGCGAACCACATCATGCATCTTAACAGTGCCATCACGAGCACCCTCTTCTAGCAAGCAAGAATCTTTCAGATTCTCTACCAAAACAATTCCTTGGTTCATTAAGTAGCTATTGTTTTCTGTTTCATCTATGAATCCTTCTGCAATCCAGTACCTCACAAGCTCAGCTACTTCGATGGAGTAGTCCTCTGGAAATAAGGCACAGAAAAGGAAGCAAGATTTCAACTTACTCTCGAGTGAGTCGTAGCTCAATTTCAAAGGCTGGTAGATCTTTTGTTCAATACACTTGACATAAGGTACTGAACTCTTGAGTTCCTTAAGGGCATGTTTCCACAACTTGTCCTTCTTCTTGCCCCGCATAGCCATTCCAACTGTGATGATAGCCAAAGGCAATCCACCACATTCCTTGGCAACTTTTTTTGCAATGGGTCTAACACGATCTGATCTGGTTACTTCTCCAGCATTTTGACAAAACAATTCCCATGCTTCGTCCTCACGTAAGCAATCCACCTTGAAGTCAACATCTATTCTTATGCTCTGGCAAACCTCTAAAGATCTAGAAGTCAAGATAATCTTTGAACCATCTGTTTGTGGAATTCCCAACTTGTCTAAATCAATGGAATGCCAAACATCATCAAGTACGAGAAGAAAGCTACTTATGTTCTCAAGCTTTCCATAAATCCGTCTTGCCGTTGTTTCCTCGTTTTCGCCTAAATTCATTTGCATATCCAATCTCTCCGCGATTTGCTTCTGGACCCTTCCCAATTCAAACTCTTTGGAAACTGTAACCCATATAACCATACCAAAACGTTGTGTTGCAGCTTCTTTCCATAGCCTATTGTTCAGTTCTCTGACTAGTGTTGTTTTCCCGACTCCACCCATACCCCAAACACCAATCTTTTGAACTTTATCGCTCATCAAACAGTTTAAAACTTTGACTACCATCCCTGATGCTACTGTTTGATCAAGAATCGAGGGTCCAAGGACTTTCTCAACGAGTGGAGATTTACCTTCAACAGAGAATTCGTCGAGAAGCTCTACGCCTTGCTTCTCAAGCTTCTTGACTTTCTCAAGAATTACCACAAGTTTTTTGCTAAGCCTGCATTTCGAGAACAAAGCACATGAAACACGTCTTTCCTGCAATGAATTTGCATCGGAGACGATATCTTCCACTTCTCTTAGCCATCTCATTAATTGAATCTGCAAGGATTTCCCTTTGATTTCCAAGGTTTTAAGGTCTTGATTCACTTTGATCTGAACTTCCTCAAGACCATTGAGCGCATTCTTCAAATCATTGATGTTTGACTTGAACCGTATTGTATAAATGGCTCGAGTATAAGTTGATCTGCACATACCACGCCCTATATCAGCCAAGAAAGCACCCAAAAAATCCATTATCACATAGAGAATTACAAAACAAGAATGTGAAAAAATCAATGATCAAATATCCTCAAGATAAACCACTCCGAGGCAACATGACATTTTGTATGGCCTATTAATAATACAAAGGAACAAAACTTTGGTGTTGACATTTTATAGTCTACATAATTAAAAAAACAAGACTTTGATGTTGATGGATGAAGGTTCGGGTTGGCACTTGAAAGCTTCAAAAGAAATTGCCTTGAAGACTCCTTCTCAGTCTTCAGCTACTAGTAAGACTTCATTGAAAGTTTCAAATTTGGATTCTACTAAAGTTTTTCAGAAATTCTGTTATGGTTTTTTAATGGTTTCGGTTCAGAAATTTTTCACAAAGTCTCATTTGTTCCTTATCAGTAAAAAAACAGGCATCTCTGTAGGATCAAACAACAAAGATCGCGACAAGATCAAGCTGAAACACTATGTTTCAGCTTGATCCAATCCAACTGCTAGCAAAATGTATATTATGACTTGAAAAACCACTAACAAGGGATAAAAAACAAAATTTCATAATGAACTACAAATCTTGCAGGAAACAAGAACCAATAACCAAAAGTGCAACCTCAGACTCTGAAACCTAGAGCCAAATAAAGTATATTTCAAAGCAACAAGATCACCTAGTTTTACTGAAAATGGAAGTACACTATTATTCAAGATCACCTAGGCGGCAATGAAGCAAATCCAGAAACAAAGAACTCTAGCTTGTCAATGGCTACGGACTAGACCTGGAAATCTTAGATGATGCAGCTTCTAATTCAACCCCTGGACCTCGTTGGGACCTCTCATCAACTACATAGGTCCAATTGGGCAGCGATTTGTTGGTATTCCAAAGCATCAGTTCCTTGTCTTCATAATCAATGTCCCATCAAAGAACGCATCCGAAATGCCTCTTTTGCAACGCCACTTTGGAAAGCCCTTGTTCTTTGTTTGTCCATACTCAGGAGCTGCTTGGACTATACTTAAGCTTTGGCGTGAGAGGAATGAATCAAATTCATCAAAAACAGAATCTTTCACCATCGGAGGCGGTTATGGTTGGGTTTTTCGGTTTTAGGGAGAAGTGGTCCGTATAGGTATCATACTAGTTTCGGTTCGGTTTTGGTTCGGTTTCGGTCCGTTCGATTTGATAATAATGAAGTCCATATAATAATCGAAATATATTTGGTTCGGTTTGATTATGGGTATTACTCCAAACCGAAACCGAAACCAAAATATTACGAACACATTCAACATATTTAAAGTTTCACCAAAAACGCATATTTCAGTAAAACTAAGAAATCCTTATTTATGAAATTAAAACACAGCAAAACAAAGTAAAACTGAAACATGATAAATATATTAAACCTATGTGATGTTGTTTCTAAATACGGTTGATCTAATGTTTGTAATATTGAGATTAAATGTGGCTAAAATATATATAATGTATATAATATTTCGGTTTTGGATTTCGGTTATGAATTAAAACCGAAATCAAACCAATACTTATTAACTAATATCCAAAATGACCAATTGATAGTGTATGTAGGTTATAAACCTAACCGAAATTTAAATTATCGTTTCGATTTAGATCGGTTATTCGGCTATGGGTTTTTATACGGGCCCCGTTTTTATATCCACCCCTAATCGGAACATCAAAAACTCAACCTTTCGGACCAAACTTGACAAATGGGATTGGGTTACAACTGAACCGGGAGTGTACCGGTTTTTATAGTTCGGTTATTTCATTTCTATCGGTCTGGGTTGATTCGTGTAGGGGATTTGCAGTTTACAGTCTCTAAGACTGAGAAGAAATATTCCGAATCGAAGAAGATGATGATGAGGAGATCGATTTCTATCGCGTCGAAGAGACTTGTTCAGTGGAAAGGTAATTTCGGAATTGCTCCTTCTTCCTCTAATCTTTACGGTTTCTGTTGCTGGGATCGAGCTTTCTCTGGTCTTAGTGTTGATTATAGAGAGATAGTTAGAAATGAGCTACACGAGATTAAGTTAGATGATGCTATTGATTTGTTCAGTGAAATGGTAGAGTCTCGTCCTTTGCCTTCAATTATTGAGTTTTGTAAACTGTTGAGTGCTATTGCGAAGATGAAGAAGTATGATGTTGTAATCTCTCTCGGTGAGAAGATGCAAATGTTGGGTATTGCACATAGTCTCTATACTTATAGTATCTTGATCAACTGTTTTTGTCGCCGTTCTCAGCTCTCTCTTGCTTTAGCTCTTCTTGGAAAGATGATGAAACTCGGGTATGAACCCGATATAGTCACGCTTAATTCGCTTCTCAACGGATACTGTCATGGTAATAGGATATCTGAGGCTGTAGCTTTGGTTGATAAGATGGTGGAAATTGGATATAAACCTAATACCGTCACATTTAACATTCTAATCCATGGACTTTTTCTCAGTAATAGAGTCTCGGAAGCGGTGGCTTTAGTTGAAAGGATGGTTAGGAAAGGCTGCCAACCGAGTGTAGTTACTTACGGTGTGGTGATAAACGGAATATGTAAGAGAGGTGATACTGATTTGGCTTTAAGTTTGCTCAAGAAGATGGAAGAATGGAAAGTAGAGCCAGGTGTTATGATCTATAGCACTATCATTGATAGTCTTTGCAAATACAAACATGTGGATGATGCACTTGCTCTATTCAAAGAAATGGAGAAGAAAGGAATCAGACCAAATATTGTTACCTACAGCTCACTTATAAGTTGTCTTTGTAATTACGGAAGATGGGCTGAATCTGCTGGACTGCTAAGTGATATGATTGAGAGGAAAATCGACCCTGATGTAGTCACTTTCAGCGCACTGATAGATGCTTTTGCGAAAGAAGGGAAACTTTTGGAGGCCAAAAAGTTGTACAAGGAGATGATCCAAAGGTCTATAGAACCTAATAATGTCACTTACAGTTCATTGATCAATGGGTTTTGCATGCACGGTCGCTTAGATGAGGCCAAGGATATGTTTGTTTTGATGGTTAGTAAGGACTGTCTCCCGGATTTAGTGACTTGGAATACTCTGATAAATGGATTTTGTAAGTCTAAGAGAGTACAGGATGGAATGAAACTGTTCCGCGAGATGTCTCAAAGAGGATTGGCTGGAGACACAATCACTTACAACACTCTTATCCGAGGGTTTTTTCAAGCTGAAGATTGTGAGAATGCCCAAGAAGTTTTTAACCAGATGGTTTCTGATCGTGTGCCTCCCAGTATCAGGACATACAACATTTGTTGGATGGTCTTTGCAGTAACGGGAAGCTAGAGAAAGCCTTGGCAATATTCCAGGATATGCAAAACACTGAAGTGGAACTCGATATTTTCACGTATAGTATTATCATTGAAGGGATGTGTAAGGCTGGGAATGTTGAAGATGGGTGGGATTTATCTCGTAGCCTCAACCTCAAAAGAGTGAAGCCTAATGTTGTAACATACAATACAATGATCTCAGGCTTGTGTAGGAAAGGTTTAAAGGAGGAAGCAGATGCCTTGTTCAGGAAAATGAAAGAAGATGGGCCTCGCCCTAATAGCGCTACGTATAATACACTTGTCTTTGTTGAGACAAGAATAGTCTTCAAAGTCAGAGAAGATTTTATACTTCAGATCATGTTTGCTATGTTGTAAGTTCCAATCTTTGTAACTAGGTTGATTGATTGTTATATCTTCAAAATGCATTGTGATTTGTAATTGAAATACTATGTATGACTATAACTGAGTTAGCCAGTTAGGTAACTAATATTTTGTTCATTTTGGTTACTGCATTTTAAGGAAATTTGGACAAGGCTGTATGATTGAGTTAAGGTAAGCGAGAACATTTACTTTTATGTGATAGAAAAAAAGAAACTGGAAGCTTCTGAGTAGGATGGATTGAGATCTTTCATCTGTAAATTTCTGAGTGACTTTGTGGCTTGTGAATACTTCTTTGCTGTTAACTACCAACTTCACACTTTTATACGCGCCGTCAATATATTTAACAAAATAGTAACTTGACACTTTTATACGTGCCGTCAAAATATTTAACGGAATAGTAACTTGACACTTTTATACGCGCCGTCAAAATATTTAACAAAATAGTAAACGCTGTTAACTTATTTTTACAAAAATAACGTAACAGCGTTTACATTTGACGGCGCGTTCACAATATAACTCCGTTATTCCGTTAAATATTTTGACGGCGCGTACAAAAGTGTAAGTTGGTAGTTTATATTGTGAATATCCTCAAGTTAGAGGTTTAAAGTGATAGTGTCAAACGTTTAAGGTTTAAAATGATAGTGGTTGGGACTTCGGAGGTTTTTTATGCCATTTTTCCGTTACAAAGAGGAAGAAGAAGAAGCAAAAGAGAAGTTGGCCTGCAATTGGGTGATGCCTTGGGAACCAAGGAAGGTGGTGTTGTTGCCCTTGAGAAAAGCAGAGTACCAACGGGCAGAGAGTTTTGGAGATCTCTTGAGATTAGGGTCGCTGAAATTCACATAGTACATTCCAAAACTAGCCTCGCCTTTGACAAGTAATTCGTACAAATCCATGAATGACCACACGAAGTAGCCTCTCGTGTTTGATCCATTCCTACATATAGTAATGTCTTTTTTTCTTCAACTAACCAACAAGAGAATAGAAGATGCAGTACGAAACACTTTACTTACCTAACGGCATTGAGCACAGCACCGATGTAAGCATTCAAGAACTCAATTCTTGGTGTATCCTTCCCTTCCAACTGCATCTCTCGCATCAACGGTATGCCTATTCGTTTGTATTGGCAAGAGAAGTGAGCAGATTAAGACAAAAACCAGAAAAGAGAGAGAGAGAGAGAGAGAGACCATTCTCAAGAATGTAGACAGGAGGATTGCCATAGCTCTGCTTTATATACTCCAGGACACCTTCCATAGCCCACGGAACAACATCATACTAGTCAATAAAAAAAAAAAACAACTAAGAAAGCATGAACCAGGAACACTTAAGACCATATAGAGAATATCATGAGTTTAACATCTGAATCTGGTAGCATCGAAGCTCTTACCTTGAAACGTGAAAAATTCGCAAAAACTGTCCACAAAAGCAGTGAAATGAATAAGAGATTATCATCAAAAAGAGTTTGTTTGTTGTAAAGAAGATTTAAGAAGAGAGTGATTGATGCATACACTTCATAGATACACTCAAATCTTTGTAGAAATCAGGGTTTCCTGAATGAGAAGATTTCTTGCTTGTGACTGTAGCTGCATAGTAGTGAATGATTCCTAAAAAATCAGCTGAGCCTTTTACTAGTTCTGATTCTTCCTTTGTGAAAACTGGCAGTCTTGATCCAACGGTTTGTTTCATAGTGTCCGGATAGTCTCCAAATATTAGAGGCTTAAGCATCCTGGATTTTGAAGTGAAGGTCCTTATATATATATGAAAAATCGATTGGAACCAACCGTTTACGCATGACTCACCAGCCCAAGTAGAAATCTCTGGCTCTTTGAACGGCGATTTCATCATCGTTGGAGTTTGTAGAAGGAATAAACCCTAGTCCAAATAAGCTAAAGCCTACGGAACCACCCTGCGTATCCTGCACATTATACATATGTTGACCAACTCACACATTCAAGAGAGTGTTATGTAAAATATTCATGTGTTATATAAGCAAGCCTACCTTGTACTTTTGCTTATACAATCTTGAAGCAGAGGCGTGGGCAAGAAGCAAGTTATGAGCTACGATATATGGTTCAGTGGAAGAGTTCCCTAACACGCAGTTTTTGCTCGGCAAGGAACAACGACCAGGCGTTGTCATCCCGTCGTTGTAACCTCCAATCGTGAAAACATTAGCCTCGTTGATGGTGTTCCAGAATTTGACATTGTTCCCAAACTCTCTAAAGCAAACGTCTACGAAGCCAGTAAAGTCCTTGCTGCAATGAAAGGTAACTTCATTTTACATATAATCTTTTTCCAATAAATATGTTTAAAGAAGCAAAGTAAATGTTAGCTTACATGATTCTACGGCTCCTCCAACCTCCATACTCGTCCTCGAGAGACTGAGGAAGATCGTAATGGAAAAGTGTAATATGCGGTTCGATTCCTATAGTAAGTTTACTTAAAGACCAGTTAGTATGAACTAAAACAGAATTCTAATTAACATATATAGGTTAGTAGTAGAGCAAGTGTTACCATGGGTTACAAGTTCGTTGATGAAGTTGTTGTAAAACTGTAAACCCTTTGGGTTAACATGACCCCTTCCATCTAAATGAGACAAGAACAAAAATACTAAGAAACTTCATTCGTAGTCAGAAACTAATGAGTGTGTGTGGTTAAAGAAGAAGAAGAGTTACTAGGTATAAGCCTGGACCAAGAGATGGAGAATCTGAAAGCATCTAAGCCAGTTTCCATCATAAGCTGCACATCTTCCTACATAGAGACCAAAGCAAAATCTTCTCATATGTCACAAACAACATTTGGATTGGGTGAAGAAAGAATGTTTAAAGAACCAAACCTTGTACTTGTGATATCCATCACATGCTGTTTCTCCAGTTTTTTCTCCATCTGCCAAAGTAAAATCCAAATCAAACGATAAAGATTATTTTACGAGTGTAAGCGAAAGTATCCCAAATGCTAGGCCTTCTCCCATCTTCATTAGCAGCTCCTTCCCACTTTCAAAACATCAAACATTGACTCAGCCAAACCAAACAAATCAATACTGAAGAAGCCTAGAAGTTAATGTGTAGAATCGAATTCTTGAACCTGATAAGCAGAAATGGAGGATCCGAAAGCGAAGTCTTTAGGGAAATCATTCCTAGTGTAACCTTGGCTGCATTTCACAGAGTAAACGAGTACAAGAAAACTGGTAATAGTGAGAGACAAAACTTGATTCATTTCTTCTCACTGGCTGTCTCTTGGTTCCAATTTTCAATGTTGTTTATTATTATAAGAAATTTGTGTGACGAAAAAACAAACAAGTGTCTCTGCCATATTTCAGTAATGACATTTAAGTCACTGTGGGCTCAGACTGATTTGCAGAGCATGAAGGAGCTTTAGCATGTAGAAGCATTAGCATGTAGCAGCTGGAGCATGAGCATTTGAACAAAATACAGATTTTAAGTGATTGGTAGAGCAGTTAATGGTTATATATAAAATAAAAATAAAAATTATTTAACTATATTTATTTATATGTATTCTAAAATATATTATGTCATAAATTATAAATATCATTTAATTTTTTATTTATTATAATACTATTTAACAAATAATATGACAAATAAACTAATGATATATATATAAAGTTTTAATTTTATTATAAATATATTTCTATATTCTAAAATTTAATATGTTAATATTGTATATAAATTATTTTTGTAAGGTATAACATAATTTTTTATAATCTTTTCGAATTTAAATTACATTTAGTTGATATAGTATCTGATTATAATATTATTTTAAAGTATAGAATAAATAAAATAATGATAAACATATATTAAATAATTAAAAGTTTATATAATTTGTTTTTATATAAGTATAAAAATAAATGAGTTGTATAATTTTATTTTTTAATTTTTTTATATATGTTAGAGGTAAATGCTTTGGAAAAGCTCTATTGGAGAGCATTGAGGGTGAGAGCATTTGAGAGCATTAGCATTTACTAAATGCTCGGCTTAATGCTTCGTCAACTAAACTTGATTGGATAATAAAGAGCATGATGCTCCTCTAAATGCTTTGTCAATCAAGGCCTAATAAACAACAACACGTGCATAGCGTGGGAACACAAAAATAAATAGGGCTTGCTACGTGTATAAAGTTTTATTTTAGAACAAATAATTTCAAATGATGGTATATTTTATCCACTATTTAAAATATTTAATGGTCAAATTGCCCTTGATCCAAACGAGTGAAAAGAAAGGAGCAAAACACATCTAGTTAGTTCCGGATTTGAACTAGAATATTTTGGTGAAGATACGACCGGTAATAAGTAAACCGGTCGGTAATAAGTATTGAACCGTGACTATACCGGTTTCAATAGCTCGGTTTAATTAGTTTTCTCTCGCTTTGATGAAAAATTCGATTAGGGTTATTGCAATATACAGTCCTGAGACCAAATCGGAGAAGACGATGATGAGATTTGTTCATCGGAATCTCAACGGAAAAGATAATCTTCGAATCTGTTGCTGGGAACGAGCTTTTTCTTCTGGTTCTAGTTATGGTTACAGAGAGAAGATTAAGTTAGATGATGCTATTGATATGTTTGGTGAAATGGTAGAGTCTCGTCCTTTGCCTTCCATTGTTGAATTCAATAAATTGTTGAGTGCTATTGTGAAGATGAAGAAGTTTGATGTTGTGATTTCTCTCGGTGAGAAGATGGAGATGATTGGAATTTCACATAGTCTCTATACATACAACATTTTGATCAACTGTTTTTGCCGCCTTTCTCAGCTATCTCTTGCTTTAGGTGTTCTTGGGAAGATGATGAAACTCGGGTATGAGCCGAGCATTGTCACGTTTAACTCATTGCTCAATGGTTTCTGTCACGGGAATAGGATTTCTGATGCAGTAGCTTTGGTTGATCAAATGGTGGACTTGGGATATAAGCCTGATACGGTGACATTTACAACTCTGATCCATGGACTTTTTCTACACAACAGAGTCTCGGAAGCGGTGGCGCTAGTTGAACGGATGGCTGTGAAAGGTTGTCAACCGGATTTAGTTACTTATGGTGCGGTGGTAAATGGAGTATGTAAGAGAGGTGATACTGATTTGGCTTTAAGTTTGCTCAAGAAGATGGATGCAGGGCAAGTAAAGGCGAACGTTGTAATCTATAGTACAATCATTGATAGTCTTTGCAAGTACAAACATGTGGATGATGCACTTGAGCTATTCAAGCAAATGGAAAACAAAGGAGTTAGACCAAATGTTTATACCTACAATTCCCTCATAAGTTGCCTTTGTAATTATGGAAGATGGAGTGATGCCTCTCGACTACTAAGTGATATGATCGAGAGGAAAATTGATCCAGATGTAGTTACGTTCAGCGCATTGATAGATGCGTTTGCGAAAGAGGGGAAGCTTTTGGAGGCTGAAAAATTGTACCAGGAGATGATCAATAGGTATATAGATCCTGATATCTTCACTTACAATTCACTAATTAATGGGTTTTGTATGCACGATCGTCTAGAAGAGGCCAAGCAGATGTTTGATTTGATGGTTAGCAAAGGTTGTTCCCCAAACGTAGTGACATATAGTACTCTTATAAATGGATTTTGCAAGTCTAAGAGAGTAGAGGATGGCATGAAACTCTTTGGTGAGATGTCACAAAGAGGATTGGCTGCCAACACAATCACTTACAACACTCTTATCCAAGGGTTTTTCCAAGCTGGAGATTGTGATACAGCTCAAAAAGTTTTCAAACAGATGGTTTCTGATGGTGTGCCTCCTAGTATAAGGACATACAGCATTTTGCTGGATGGTCTTTGCAATAACGGGAATCTAGAGAAAGCACTTGTAGTATACGAGGATCTGCAAAAGAGTGAAATGGAAGCTGATATTTTCACATATAGTATTATCATTGAAGGCATGTGTAAGGCTGGGAAGGTTGAAGATGGGTGGCATTTATTTCGTAGCCTCAGCCTCAAAGGAGTGAAACCTGATGTCATAACCTACACCACAATGATCTCAGGATTATGTAGGAAAGGCTTAATGGAAGAAGCAGATGACTTGTTTAGAAAAATGAAAGAAGATGGGCCTCTTCCAAACAGCGGTACCTATAATACATTGATTAGGGCACGTCTTCGAGATTGTGACAAAGCCACATCAGCTGAACTCATCGAAGAAATGAAGAGTTGCGGTTTTGCTGCAGATGCTTCGACAATAAGCATGGTCTATGATATGTTGTATCATGGGAGATTAGACAAAAGCTTTCTGGACATGCTTTCCTAATGCATCTTTGTTTTTATGTAGGTTGATTGATTGTTATATCTTCATGTCTTCTTCATAGTGAATTGTGATTGTTTAAATTGAAACTGTTGTTCGGTTTTGGATTTGATAGTGCAGTTGTACAGAGTTCACAACTATCTTTGTTTAGTTAAACTTTGAAGATTATAATTTAGTTAAGTAACTAATATTTTGTGTTTTTGTTCATTTTGGTTAATAATATATTAAGGAAAATATAAATTTGTATGGGAAAAATCGATATAAACAAGCAAAAAAAAAAAATCAAGGCTATTTACATCTCTCCACAACACAAACAAGGTTGGAAAATTTACTATTTTGTGTATTTTTTTTTTCTTTTTCTAAAAATCAAACAAAAATTAGACTATTCCTTTAATTAATCCATATACAGTAACAAGTGTCACAACGAGTGAGTGATCGACACGTGGTTTCACCTCCATAGTTAACACATCATCTCCCAATGTAATCCCATTTGATGAATGCTTTGGTTTTCCCTATAATTTTTTTTACAATTAGCATAATCAAAACAAATATATGGTTAATTACTTGTGTAGAAATTTACCAGTGCAATGATATTTCCTTGGATGTCTATGATCTGAAAAGCAAATTTGGGGTCAAATCTTAAAATCCAAAAAACTTCATTGGTTTCATCTCTAATTTCCCAATCTCCATCTCTAATTGAAGACCTTTTGATTCTCACAAAAGGTTTTACTTCCTCAGTGCTTGATAAAGTCCCACATTCTCTATACACATACCAACTCCCAAAAAGCCATAGTTTCTGCAAAAGTTTATTTAAACAAAAAAAAATACAATTATTTGAACATACTATATGATTATCTATTCATTATTTTATCTCCAATTTTTTTTTAACATGTGATTATCATTAGAATAAAACATCTATTTCCACGGGGGTAAAGTGAATTGCAGTTTGAGTATTTTAAATTATGGTTGCTTACTCGTTCCATACTTACTTTCCTACATGTATTTTTATTATGAGCTAGAGAAAGTTGGACTAACTCTTTTATTTATAGATTAGCATGATCGTTATTGAATCGATACAAGTTGTAGAAGATTAATTTTCCAACTTGACTAACTTTTTAGTTTAAAGTTTAAACTATTGCATTTGTACCGGAACTTAAACCGTGATAAACCAGTGAAATGATGACGAAGAAGAATAAGGGATTGATTTGACTCGTTTTATATATTTTTGAACTAGAGATCAACTAACTTTTACAATAAAACCTCTATAAATTAATAACGTTGGGACCCCGATATTTTATTAATTTACCGAAATATTAATTTATCGAGAAATTAATTGGGTCGAAAACTTAATTTGGGACTTGAAAATTATATTAATTTAGCAAAATATAAATTTATCGAGTATTAATTTATAAAGGTTATACTGTAGTTTGAAATTTTGACATAACTTGAACCGGAATTTTCAAGTAAAAAGAAGAAGAATCGAATCGAATTCGATTTGGGATTTGATTTTTAATTACCTTTTTGCGGATTGTGAAAAGAATGTTGCCATAGAGATCCATGATGTGGACTTCATTGCTAGATTTATCATAGTTTTCGACCCGGTACGTAATATCTCCATTGGAATTATAAACGGTTAAACCATTGGTTTGGTAAACCAGAGATTTCATCCATACCGTGAAAGTCTCTCTCTCCGTACTCATGTACGGTGAAGAGATGGCCGCTTGAGGAAAAACCCTAGCCATGTTTGAGAGAGAGACAGAGAAAAGAGAGAAGAGAAGATAGAGATTGTATATATTGATGTATCTTCAATAATATTATGAAAATGAAAGTTGAAGTCGAAGTTGAAGAAGTCTTATACACCTCAATGATTTATATTTATACTAGTCTTCTTTTTCTTATATCTATTAAAAAACTAACGAGGATCACTTTGAATTTTTCTAGTTTTCTCTCAATGCCTGATTCATGTACGGTCATGAATAATTTAATGTTTGACATAATAATTATACACATATGACTTTTTTTATACATATATAAATTTTCATTGATGGAATTTTCTCATTTATAATGTTTCTTAAGTTAAAAAAAAGAGAGGGAATGTTGTATATTTTACTATTTTCTATATATTTATTGCTTTATATCTCACATATATGTGCAAATGTAAAAATATTGGAATTTACAATGTATGAATCTATAACAGGTCACTTATTACCTTAGAAAAGTAAATTAAAATTAAGATGGCATTTGCCACTAACTTTAGATTTTAAAAACAAAGCACTAATTAAACTTTAAATGTTTGAGATTAGGAATTAGGTATAAATACTCTTAGAGCCGACAAATGTCATAGATAAATAAATAAAAATTCCCTTTTGTTTAACTAAATAAAGTCTCTTTTAATTGTTGACAAATAAAAAATCCCATCTTTCTGTTAAATGTATTATTATTCTCACAGCCTCCCCCCGTTAGCTCTCTTTTTCAGTTTTGCTGTATTTTAGCAAATTATTTTATGTAGAATACATTTAGTTATCGTGATGTCATATGAAAAAGTATATACATTAAAGAAAGATAAAGATATATTTACAAAATACGAACACCGCATTCCACAAATATTATATGTTCATAGTGGACTTATCTGCCGGAGAGGTCCTTAATTTGTTTTTCTTTTTCTTTTTCTAACCGGTAATTCTGATGGATCCGACTAATCTTAAACGAGCAAGAAATGACTAAAACATTCTATTTTTGTTTGCAGTGGAACATAAATTTGGAGAAATGAAAATTTATGGTATGTCGTTTGAATTTCAAGTTTTGACCACTAACATATGGCATACATTTAGTTTCGACCATTAGACCGCTATTGACTAACTGTCGATTAATCGTAACATATTGTTTCATATTTTTGTTCGACGCCAAAAATATTATTATTTTTCGATCTCTTATCATAATATTCAATAGATAATAATGATTTTTCACACTAGGGACGTTCCATCATTAACCAAATTTCTTGAACACATTGTTTTGCATAGAGAGTTTGATGAAGATTGGTGTAACAGGTATAAATAGACAACACAAAGATTGGTCAAACAAATAACAACCACTAGACTAGACTGACGAAACCGCAAGAGCCCCACTGCCAAACTAGACCGTTGGCGAGTACAAGTGTACAACATGATCTTTGCCTGAAAAACGACCGCACACGTGACCAGCACGTGCCTCGCTAATTTGCTTGAGCTAAACCTTTCCACTTTACTTCGACTTAAACATTAGAGCTAAACCCTCTAGTACTCTCTTAAATTTAAAGATGAATTTGAGATTATGTCCATGCATGCATAAAAGGTTTAGGGAACACGCATGGTTTTTTTTAAGAGATTACATACTTTTGTCAATTGTAATATTTTCATTATTCGTTATATTAAACCAGTATAGACACTCAATTTCCAAATTTCCTTTAAATGCACACGACCTAGGAATGGTTACAAAGCTATATAAACAGAAAAAGGTTTAAATTGTTACTCAAGATAATGAGACGAACATGACTATGATGGCACCACACAAATTTAAAAAAAGAAAAGAGAGAAGATAATTTTTTCTTATGTTTATCATTGGAATCGAATCAGCCCATAAACATAATTTCTAATCGAGTCTTCTTTATAATGACTCACGAAGTCAGTACGTACCCATTTTAATTAACTGACTTATCCTCGAAATTTCGGAAAATTAAAATAATGTTTATCCTTTCTAATTAGTGGGTCACACGTTTCATTTGAGACCACAAACTAAACCCTTATTAAAGTCTAAATTCGATAAGACCACAAATTTTAATGCTAAGTACGTACTTGAATTACATATATATATTTATCACATACGGTTAAAGTAAAGATAACGCACTCACATCATTCTATAACATATTTATATTAGATTTCATATGAAGCAAAATTAATAGGATCATGCGCGACCGCATAATTGATTCGAGGGTATAGAAAAAATAGAAAAAGACCCCACAACTATACACACATTCAATTTGGGCCCTAATGTTTGACATCATTACAAATTGAAACATTTAAAAACCTTTATAATAGATTTGAGATCCTAAGTTTGTGTATGTTTTGTCTCTTCCGACTCCATCATTAATTATAAATAATGATGTAAATAGTTCTATCGACTTTCTTCTTAAAAGCTAAAGTGAACGAACAATTAGAAAATTATTTTTCGTTTGTCGGGAGTATGACAAGTGTATTCGATTGTTTCATCGTACAGTTTTTTCGGGTTAAACAATGAATATTATCTGTTCTTGCGGTTATTTAATTATACAATAAATTTTGTGAGTTGCATTGCACATGATTTGAATCGTTCTTTGTTGTTGTTAGATTGCTTTTATGAATGGTAAAGCCGATTCCATGAACATGTTTACTTGCTACGTATGGTAAGTACGTACATGAATTCCTTATAATAATTTGGAGCAAAAATCTACTCTTAATATATACACTTATGTGGCAACAATATATAAGTCCGTTGTATGTTTAAAAAAAAAATATATATATATATATATATATAAAGATTTAGATGATTTACAAATATAATAACTAATCACAGATGATTTTTTAAAACTTATGATTGAACATACAACTCGTCATTTTAACAAATAAGTCTAAATGGTTGATTGAATACACTTGCTCAATGCTTCATTTATCATTATTGTTAAGAAAATGTCTCATTTGATAAATTAAATATTGTAAGCTTCTTGTCATTGAACATAAAATGTTTCGTCTCCTTTACTCTAAGGTTTAGTGTCCGGTGTGTTTCGGCTTTGTATTTCAAAATTATATCTCTAAAACGTATCCCAACCATGTTTGTAGTGAAATGAAAGAAACAGATGAAAAAAAAAAAGGCTTCTTACATCTATATATACTTTTACAAACTTTCCTTTCAATATAAATACTTTAAAATGATGGTGTACTTTTTTATATTTATGATGGTTTCAAATGGTTTTTTGGACAATTTTACCCCTGCAAGCAAACGAGATAAGAGTTGAAAAATATTAGTTACAGACAAAAAAAAATAGTTATGCTGCAAAAGATATAGACCATTGATATAATTTTAGTGGTTTAGATCTATGGTTATTAAATAAAGTTATGCTTCTTTTTTCTCTTCTCCTTCCTCGTAACAAAATTTTGTTTTGTAAAAAAAACCATGAGATCTTTAAATCTGATTTTTTGTATCGTCACCTCTCACCATTTTCCTCTCTCCTTCATCATCGTCACTTTCTGCCTGTCAAAGAGAATCAAATATTTTTTGCACCAAGTAGAAGAGAGCGATTGAGATTCAAGTTTAACTCTCCACTTTTAACCCATCAAGAACATTTGCTTATGTCGTTGTCTTCTCCTCCTTAATCGTCGTCTTTTCCTCATTTTCTCTTAGATTTGTCTTTCAAATCTAACGAATTTAGTTTTCAAAGGCTTTGATTGCCATTCTTTTATCCATTTGGTAGAATCGTTAGAGCCAATTTCGTTTGGGATCCTTATTATATTAATCTTTGTAGTTATATTATCTGTATATACAATACTACTGACCTAGATGAAATTCCTAATTGAATGTTCATGTTCTGGGTTTAACTTATAAATTCGATGGTGATATCTTAGTTGGTCACAGATAGATGGTCACAAATGGTCACGTATGAATGACCACATATAGATGGTCACGTATGAATGGTCACATATAGATGGTCACAAATGGTCACGTATGAATGGTCACATATAGATGGTCATGTATTGATAGTTGAATGATAATGTATACATAGTCATGGTCACTTATGGGTGGTCATGTATCAATGGTAGTATATTCAGTTTGGTTTTTCTTTCAAACTCGTTTGGTGTGTTTTTTTGTGATGAAACTACTTTGATAATCTTTTTGATCTATGCATCCTAGCTACGTTCATAATATTCAATGCTTTGTGTAACAAATCAAAAACTAGAGATGATAAAGATGGAAGCAGTGGTGGTTGGCGGAGATGGTTGGAGAATTTCCAAAGTGGAACAACTACAAAAACTTTCGTTTGTATATCATTTTTGTTGTAAGAGATAGTTTGCCTTGTCAAAGATTTGTAATGTATTGAGATATATAGATTAAAACTATAGAAAATTGAGATTTCATAAAGGTTTATATTCCAAATTACGTGAAACAATTAAGAGAAACTCAATTCTTATTAACATGAACAAAAACTCAATTTTTCAAATTACAAACCTTTTTAGCTGTTTACATTGACATGATTACAAACTCGATTTTCAAACTAGAAACACGAACACATCATTGTCCATCTACGGCATCCACAAGTGACCATCCACAAAAAAAAATCATATATGCAAATCAATCTAGATATTTTCTAAATCCACAAGAACATATAATCATAGACAAAGATAACTCATACTCTTCTTTTATTATCATTTGAGTGCCATTACAAAACATACCAAACTTTCGATCAAAGAGCTTATATGTATTATAAACGAATTGTATACACAATCTAAGAGACCGAGTTCAAAAATCTAATCAAAGATTGATCAACATATTTTGTATCTACAATCTAAAAGTTATCTTTTTGAGTAATATCGACAACAATATGAAAAACAATTTGAGTTGGAGCAACAACTCTATCCATCAAATCCATGTTTTGTAATTATTTCCCTTAGAAGTTTACACATACGAGATGAATGGTGTTGCTATGAAATTAAGGGTAGGGTGTGTACATTATACGACAAATCGGAGATGAAGAAATCTTGTTTTGCTCATGTCGGAGCTGACGCCGTTTAGCCCATGTGCAGTCGTCGCCGGTATGCCAGGTTGGAGCCGTCGAATCTTAATCGCTCAATTCTCAATCGGTGCCACAACAATTACATCCATTATAATTACATAAATCTACAAAAGAAGAGGTGATCCGTAGTCCACATGATTTATGGAGAGAAGAAAAATTCTTTTCTTGTGCCGTAGAGAGGAGAGAAATCTAACAAGAGAAAAAATAACATTTGTTTTGTTTTTTATTTATATTAATAAAGTAACTAGAGGTTAGTGTTGTTGGAGGGTAGAGAAGATAATAACCATAGAAAAAGTATACCATCATACTAAAGTACCTCTATGTGTTAAAACTTTGTAAAAAAGTACCTCTAAGAGTAAATTTCTCTTAAAAAAACATAAAATGTTCAAGCCTCAAGATTTACAAAACCTCAAAGGTCTTCTGATTATGGGACTTATAAGAGATTCATTATGGGTTGTCTACTTAATGGGCCTGATATTTCTAGTAACCCCAAGGATCTTTTCTTTTGGTGTCTAAATTTGCACAAGTATTTGAATTGAATTGGGCACTTAAAGTAATTAGCTAACTACATGTATTAATAGAGTTTTTGCGTATATAATCATTGGCCTATCTCATTGATTTAACCCCACATAAAGTTGGACGCATACAACTTGAAACAACATTACTTTCTTAATGGTTTAACCAATGATTTGATCAGTAATTGGGTTTAAAAAAGTTGATGGGCGAAGAACATAGTAGACAAAACCAGTTCCACTTCCAAGATGCGTAGATTTACATGTCCTTAGCTATTTAATCACTCATTTCTCTTTTTTAATTAACACTAGGAGAAATCTCGGGAATCTTGTCGGAACCTTAGTGAGATACTAATAATGATACTAGGTATATATGTAGGTAAGTTTAATTTCTTTCTATAACCTAGATAGATAAAAAAAATTATGGTAAACGATAAATCATTAGTTATTATGCAAATGTTGAAAATTTTCTAGAGATACTGTGCAATATAGATTATAAAATAGTTAATATCAAAACCCTTTTAACGACAAATACCACGGTTAAAAATATAGTAGTATATGATTACCATGTATCCTAAAGTGACGTAATTTACACGATCGAGTGATATAGTTTAGTATTTGAAAATTCCAAATTCCAAATTCCAAAGATTACAAGTCCACTATCATTCATTATCAATGTGTTGTGTCTTTTTTTTTTTTTGGTCACACAATGTGTTGTGTCTTTATATCATTTTTTCTCAAACCCACGAGACATTTTCTTTTCCATTTTCCCCCCCTCCTTGTTCATTTTAAATTGAAATAAATAAATAACAAATAGAGACAGAGCTTGAAATAAAGCAAAAGACCAAAAAAGAGAGAGAACCCACATCAACAAAAATAAAGAAGACAAAAAGATTCCTTTAATATCTAACAAAGAAAAAAAAAAATCATAATAATGACCTCTCTATTCTCTAAACCTAGAGCTCTCACTTCTCAAAACTCCGACTATAAAACTTACCTTCCGGTCATCGGAAAACTCCACGTGGCAACCTTAACTCTTCTCCTCTTCCTTATCGCCGTTGGTATCGCCATCACTTCCTCTCTATGGCTTAACAAGGTAAAAACATTTAAGCTTTTTTACTGTATAGTTACATTTTCTTGAAATTAAAATTAACAAATTCTTTTTCTTTTGGTTTATCAAAGACAACAAAACAATTTGATCGACCAACATTAGTAACAACTAAACCGGTACCGTTACCGGAGCTAGAACCACCGCAGAAAACCGAAGTATTGGTAAATTGCACAAGTTTCTTGAATCAAACCCGGTCTGGTTCTTGCTCAAGAACATGGCTTAACAAGGTAATTACTTATTATTTCTCGACTAATTAATCATTTCCTAATATTTGTTATAGACTTATATCATTTGAGAAATAAAGCTAATAATTTTTTCTTCTATTCACCAAAGACAAAACCACTTGATCAACCGACAATAATACCAACAAAACCGGTCCCGGAGAAAAAATCAACACTAACCGAATCAAAACCGGTCTCGATAGATTGCACAAGTTTCTCAAATCAAAACCGGTCCGGTTCTTGCTCAAAACTACCTCATTTCGGTTATAATCAAAACCAAACCGAATCAAACCGGGTTTGTCCTGATTACTTCAAGTGGATCCACGAGGATCTCAAACCATGGAGAGAAACCGGAATAACAAAAGAAACGGTAGAAAAAGCCAAAACGACAGCACATTTCAGGTTAGTTATTGTAAACGGCAAGGTGTTTATAGAAAACTACAAGAAGTCTATACAGTCTAGAGATGCGTTCACACTATGGGGGATTCTTCAGTTACTGAGAAAGTATCCTGGGAAATTACCTGACGTGGATCTCATGTTTGACTGCGATGATCGACCAGTCATTAGATCGGACGGTTATAATCAATCCAATCATACGGTTGGAAATGAGCCACCTGTGTTGTTTAGATACTGTGGAGATAGATGGACGGTGGATATTGTCTTTCCAGATTGGTCGTTTTGGGGTTGGTATGTACTGGATTATAATCTCTTCTCTTTCTTTTTTTTGTCTGAAGTGTGTATGGTTGCTAATGTACACTTGTCCCCACTTGATCACATGCCGTAAAAAAATTTAGAATGGTCCATTTTTCTTTAATAATACAAAATAGATTGTTTGGTAGATTTTAGTTAATGAATAGATTCATTTTGAGTTTATAGTACTGTTAGTGATTAATTATAGTAATTTAAAGTATCCAAAAGTAAGTATATTATTGTCTCCACTCAATGCCACTACTATTTGAATATGTGGTTATAGTTTATTTATCACTTATTATGCTTTAATAACTAAGTAATTAACTAAAGTAATTTGAGTTTTTCAACCATTGAATCTTTCCAGAAAAATATGAAGGTTAGTTCCAAAAACCACTTTGGTAATTTCATATTAAACGTAAGACATTGTTTTCTATCATTTTTGTGATTGATGATTGATTTGCATAGTTGGTAAATTGATAAAACTGAAGAATATAATGGGTTAATATTGGTGGGTGAAGGCAAGAGATAAACATAAAGCCATGGAGCAAAGTGTTGAAAGAAATGGAAGAAGGAAAGAAGAAGAAGAAGTTTATGGAAAGAGAAGCTTATGCATATTGGAAAGGGAACCCTTTTGTTGCATCTCCTTCAAGAGAAGATCTTCTTACTTGCAATGTATCCTTGCAACATGATTGGAATGCTAGAATTTTCATTCAGGTATGCTTATGTAAACTCATATTCGTATAATCCTTTATTTTCAATGTGTTAAAAAAATGAGTTATTATAAAGTGAGTTTAGGCTAGTGGTGCTTCGTAGAACTCTCCAAAAATTGTGTTTCGTAAGATCCCTAGTTAAATTTTCGTTTAGAAGAAGTTTATAAGTTTTGATGAGAAGCAGACCCGTCTCTAGGAGTAGGCAAATGTGGTTTTTGTCATAGACTTTGTTCAATTTTAGCAAAATTACATAGAAAAAATATGCTTATTTTTCATGAAAAAAAAAATTAGTAAAGGAAATTTGGGCCCAATTTTTTTTTAAAAAACATTTTTTTAGTTATAAAAAAAGCCTAAATTTTTTTGCGTGGCCATGAGCCCCATATTAAGCTGATACGGCACTGATGAGAAGATCAATGAATTTTGGTCATAATTCCTGCATTAATCATTATTGAATTTGTTGTATCTACGTAGGATTGGATGTCAGAAGGACAAAAAGGATTTGAGAATTCAAATGTAGCAAATCAATGCACTTATAGGTTAGTACCAATCTTTATTTGTTTTTTTGGTTTCTCACCAATGTCTATATTGATTTTTTTGCTTTTAATATAAGTTAAATTTAATGATTGGCCAATAATAAGTTATGCAGGTACAAGATATATATAGAAGGATATGCATGGTCAGTGAGTGAGAAATACATATTAGCATGTGACTCAGTTGCATTGATGGTGAGACCTTATTACTATGATTTTTTCTCAAGAACTCTTCAACCTCTCCAACACTATTGGCCGATTAAGGATAAGGATAAATGTAGATCAATCAAATTTGCTGTTGATTGGCTTAATAATCACACTCAAAAGGTACCACTATCCAATCTCTTTTTAACCTCTTTCTAGATAATCTAACTTACATTGATCACATTTTGTCTCCAGCTATTAATAGATATATAAAATACAACATGAAAACTATAAATCCTGAAAAATATTTAGGTACAAATAAAAAGAAGCAAAGTTAAGCTAGTGTATATTTACCCGAGTAATGAATTTCACTATTGTGAGAAAATCTCATCTTAACTCTTGAATGTAATCTATAAAGATAGTGGTTTAGACATATAAGTTCATATTGTGAGTAGTTGAAATAAGTTTAACTTTTTATTGTTCTTTATTAAAAAATAAAAAAATAATAATACGAATTTGTTGCTTACAATGTTGAAAAACTAATTTTCATTAAAAAAAACGTCGAAAAACTCGACAATGTAATCGTGCCTACGGTTTTTCAAAGCTTTAAATGTTTTTCTTTGCAGGCTCAAGAGATTGGAAGAGGGGCAAGTGAATTCATGCAAAGAGATCTATCAATGGAAAATGTGTATGATTACATGTTCCATTTGTTGAATGAGTACTCAAAGCTTCTTAAGTACAAGCCTCAAGTTCCCAAAAACAGTGTTGAAATATGCACAGAAGCAATGGTGTGTCCTTCTGGAGATATTAATGGGCCTAATAAGAGGTTTTTGATGGGTTCTTTAGTTAATGAACCTCACACTTCAGCCCCATGTTCACTTCCTCCTCCTTTTGATCCCAATGGTCTTGAGAAGTTCCATAGGAAGAAACTGAATCTCATCAGGAAAGTGGAGAAATGGGAAGATGCTTATTGGGGAAAAGGTTCAATGAAATGATATTAACCTAATTGGTATGTAAATTTAAATGTGGTTGGGAATTTTTGTTTTTTAATCTTTTATTTATCGAATCACGTTAGATTGATTATAAATTTGAGAAATATATCTTTTGTTGATCATATTATATTCATTGATCATAACTTTAAGAGATTAATTTACAAAGGGTTGGCTTACCATACGAAAATGCAATACTTAAACATAAATTAAGTATGGTTCTTTTATCTATCTAACGTAAATTAGAAGACCACTTACTATAGAAGCATCACTCATGACATAACAACATATACTCCCGCTGTTGCATATTTGTTGTCATTCTAGCCTTTATTTTTTGTTTCATATTACTTGTCGTTTTGTATTTCCAATGCAGATTTATTACTATTTTTTCATTTTTTACCCTTAACTTTCAGCTTAATAATTATTTCTATCATACAAAATAGTGTATTAATTAGGGGTAAAACAGAAAATTTAATTGTTTTCTTAATTTGTGTGAAAACACCTAGAATGACAAGTAATTTGCAACGGAGGGAGTATATGTTCCTTAGCTTGTGTAAATCAATATGTAAATCTGAATCAAGCCCACATTGAAACTTGATGAACTAATAGATTACATTTATGGCTCTTATATGCAGTGACTTATTTGATATTAATGTGTAATGTGTCATAATTAATGGAGGTTAATATATTAGCTAAGGTGTGTGAAACTTGTAAACGTTAGAATGATAAAAAGTCACATATATTCATTTTCATAAGTTTCAAGAAATAATATGAACTTTGATTCATGGTTCTTTTTTTATATAAAAATAAATAAAATGAACTAATTTGTTTATAAGAACAGTATCTTAAAGCTAGTACCATCATAAACCATATGTACCAAATTCCAATAGTTTGTCGTGTCAAAAATATTTAGGTGTTGGGGATATTGTACAAGCGATTAGGTACCAACTTGGTTCCTCGTTTTGGTGGAACCAACGTGTAGCTCTTCTTAACACATAAGTAATTAATTATACAAACATTAAAATATCAATATTAGAATGAAGTATTTATTACGGTAACAAACAATATTTATTATTGGAGTATTAATGGAGTTTTACTGTATTAGAATAATGTATTTTGGTTGTTCATTTTCATTAAATGTGCTTTTTCTTCTCACGTGCATGGCGGTGAATATTTTTGACTCAGATTTATCTCATGCAAAACTGATAGTGTAAGATTTTTTTTTTTTTAAAAAAAAAATGATAGTGTAAGATTGATAAAAAATTTAAAGCATAATAATAATCTCGTTAGTTTACCAAAACAGAAATAAAAATCAAGTTAAATAAAAAAGTTTATACTGTTTTTTCAATTGTTGATACTTTAGATTAGGCCAAAACATACTAAACTTACCATCTACATTTTTAAATTATAATTAATCACTAAACTAATTTAAATTTAACATAACTACATTTTTTCCAGTTGAAGCTTAACCACTGGACTTAACATCTTTACCAACCATGTCATAGTACATATACATACCCGGGGTTAGACCGAAAAATATCTAAAAGTTTCTATGAGATAACTACAGAACTTTTAAATTCGGCTACATAAACTATATATTATTTTTTGGGTTACAATTTATGATGATAAGTGACTATTTAAATTTGATGTCATCACAAAGTTGTGTATTCATCATGATGGTCCTTATCAATTTTCCTTAGTATCTACTCAATGTTTGCTTGTAAGCATGGGCGTGACGACTTGGGAACCTAATTCATGTCCAAACCTACATATGAATAATTATTAGTATATGTCACCGATTTTGTTTTCCAACACTTCTATTTTTTGACACATATGTCACCGATTTTGTATGTTAATTAGAAAATATTTATAGTACAAATCCTATAAAAACGTATTTCGGTTTATAAAAACTATCACAAGCTTAATAGCTTCAGTATACTGCATGCTATATAAGTTAATTAACACAATGTAATTAAATTTAAATTCGTAAATTCCCTTTAATCCTTATTCTGATTTTTGTACATGTGGAAATATGTACAATTCTATTGTTCAATATGTGTGTACGCTCATATAATGAAATATATAACAAGAAAAATCGTTATATAAACAAACAAATGGAACACGCATGGGTAATTTGTCTCATCCTCTTGTTTGTTATTCAATTTGATGAAGCTACGATCAATTGAGTCCAATAATAGATTTTACATACTCCCTCCGTTCCTAATTAATAGATGTTTAAGGTAATGCACGGTAATTAAGAAAACGCATTGATTTCTACGATTTACAGTTTTCAATAAAGTTTAACTAATAGTATTTCAATATTTGTTTTGGAATTTGTAAAAGTGCATAGAAAACTGTAAAAACTCTATTAATTTGGAACAAAAATTTTTTGTAAAAAATTCTACATTTAGGAACAGAGGGAGTATATTTTATTACAAAAGATTTTCTTAAAAAGAAGAAACGTAGAATGTACTAGAAATAAGCGAGGGATTTGTTGGTTTCATCTAAAATCTTTATTATGCCATTTTATACCAAACATTGGAAATACAGTAGAACCTCGATAAATTAATACTCGATAAATTAATAAACACCATAAATTAATAAATTATCCCGGTCCCGAGTCGGGCCAATGTAAAAATCAAGTCAATTTGATAAAATGATAAGATAATAATTTTTTTGAAACTCCTATGTAAAATATGGTCCCAATAATAGCATAAATTAATAATCATATATAATTATGTATATATATATGATAATGTACTAAACATGGTTTTAGTGATTTTTGTTTTAACTTAAAAATGAAAATCTCATTAGCCTTATCTTTTAATTTAAGTGTTACATCAAAAAAATTTATAATTTTTTTTTCCGGTCTTTACCATAAACTTGTAAAAATTCTAGGCAAAATAATTGATTCTTTATAATAACGCTTTCTAAATGTATTCATCGACATTAGGGATAATAACTATGATTTTTTCTAAATTTTATACATAGTATACCATTTTAGTTTGATCGTCTATTATGATAATATCATCCACTCTATTGCGGTAATCAAAAATTTTAATCAAAATTTCATTAATTTGCAAATAGATTCATTAAATTCCATAATATAACATTATTCGAAAAAACAAATTAATAAAAATCTTACCTAAAACAGATTTTTCTCTATAAATTAATAATTATTAATTTATCGATAAAATAATATTCTCTCTAAATTAATAAATTATCCCGGTCCCAACATTATTAATTTATAGAGGTTTAACTGTATATGTCGTGTAACTTTGTTGACAATTCATATAAATTATTAATTTGATAGAGTTGTTGAGCGTTGTATCTATTAGACTATGTCATTTTCCCCAATACAAGTCATAAAACCTAACTTTCTGTATAATTTTCTCACTAATTATTTATATTAAGGTTGATTTATTTTCATGAAACTATATATATATATATATATATATTGTTGTGGTATGAATGTTAAATTGAAACTATATATTTGTTATAGAGAACGTTCATTGTTGAGTTTTTTAGCTTTGCCAATACTCTTACCTCTTTTTTTTGAACTCTATAAGATCTTGTTCCTGAATCCTTTTCATGAGTCAATGTAACATATTGCTTAATTATTCATCGTTCAATATTTTCAGATATGATGATCTATCGCACTTGCAAAATGATATATTCTCGCATGAGTCAGTGTTCAATACATTTTGAGTTAGGCTTATAAACTTGTTGAGCGACGGACTGAAAATTGTGTTTGTATTATGATCTCCATGTTTTTACTTTTTTTTTGCCAAAGAATCATGAATTGGGCTTATAAACTTGTTTGTAAACCTGAACACTATTCATTTCTAATGAAATATTTATTATTGAGCAAAAAAAATATTAAGTTTCAAAAAAAAAAAAAATGAAATATCGTAACAATTCTGATATTAGATTTATTTTTCGTTGTAAATGAAAAAAATGAAATAACGTAATGAAATAACGTATTAGATTTTAGCTCTTGCTTGCTAAAACAAGCAAGAGCTCTAGATGTAGCATTTTTCATTTAAATTCGACGATATCCGATTGGTTTTCTCTATAAGAGATTTAATTTATTACTTGAAACTTAATAAAATCATGCTTTTGACGTAAAAAAAAATGATCCAACTTATAATCTTCTTTAACTCGTACATTAAACCGGAAATCTGTTTAATATCCTGATCCGGTTTTTGATTGAACACTCCTTTTTCCGAATAATGTCTCGAACCGTTTTTTTTTTTTTTGAATTACCAGGAGGTTCCGAACCTAAGCTCATAATCCCCATAGACCCGAAACCACATCATGTAATATTAGTTTCGTCCCAAGCGTCACTCGAATCTCAAGCGCCACTCGAACCAGCGATATCTAGGCTTCGCGTGCTTTCGAATACTTGTTCTTTGAGAGTCTTTAATTGACTCGGTCTTCTTTTTCTCTTCAAAGTTTACCAAACAGCAACAACCCCACATAAAGTGGGTAAGGAACTGAATATTGTTCTCCTTGGTGTGCTGTGCATTGCATATGCCCCCATTGCAAATTTACATGGCTATTAATGATGTATTCCAAAAGTTATTCTGAATTTTAATTTGAAAATTAGATTATTTGATATTCTGGTCCAATAACGTCATAAATGTGTTTCTTTTAAATTACCATTTTAGCTTATTCTTATGTTTGCTTGTGTGTGTATATATTGTATAATGTAATGCAGTCACATAAATATATGTAAAACATGCAATATACTTTCATCGTGGAAGTTATATATTGTATGAAATTGTTAATGCACTACTAAAATAAACAAAAATATATATTAAAGCTAGACACTGAACATATATCCTAAAAAATGTGATATATATATAATTCTTCTATTTTACTAGATATCAAAATTTGTGATCTATTTTGTTCTGAAAGTTTTGAATATTCAACATTTTTGGATTATTGTAGATATTTTTTCGTTCCAATCCATAAAAAAAAAAATCTTATTTGTTAAAACTTTTGATGAATATAAATACTAGATCGAAACAAATTTAACGAATAATTTGTCGATAAAAATATACAAATCTCTAACAAGCATAAGCTCGCACGATTGGTGGCGTAACTTTCGACGGACACTTTTGTCCCTTAAAATAATAATTCATGTAGCATATTATAGGAACACAACTCATTACCAATATCTAAAGCTACAGAAATAAACAATATTTATAAATAATTATTAGCATACACATAAACAGCATTTTATTACAGTAAAACTAGAACTTTTATTTCTTTCTTTTTATAAAATTTGATGACAAATTCCATTATTTGTTGTATGTCACAATCATATAATTGCATATATAACATATTCACCGTCCGATTAAATTACAATTCATGGATCATAGATTCATAGATGTGGTCTACGGTAGTACGGTATGTCCCACACACAGTTTAGCAAAACTCTAGATCACCGTAGACACCGTACCATGAAAATTCTCTTTTATAATTAAACGCGCTATTACTGTATTTCAATGATTAGCAATAATATTATATACTCTATAATTAAGAATCATCCAACGAAAATTTATTCATTTCAACATTATTCTAATACATACAGGTACAGCTCCATTTTTTTATCATGTTCGAATAAAAATGTGGTGTTATTTTTTGTTGTAATAAACCTTTAAAGCAAATTAGCCACTAAACTATATTCCTTCCGTTCTTTAAAGATAGATGTTTAAGGTTATGGACATTTATTAAGATAACGCATTGATTTCTACGAAATACAGTTTTCAATAAAGTTTAACCAATAGTGTTTCAGTAATTATCTTGAAGTTTGTAAAAGTGTATAGAAAACAGTAAAAACTCTATCTTTTTGAAACAAAATTTGTTTGTAAAGAGTTTTTATCTTTTAAGAATAGAAAGAGTAGTACTTAATTCAATATAAGCATATTAACGATTAGTTTCCTTAACAATATTTGTTTACTTTATCTATGCGCAATTATGTTTAGAATAAAAATAGAGATTACGATTGACATCTCTAGCAAATATACAGTTGTACTTATTAATTCCTGATATAGAAACATTTGGATATATCCTGACTATTAAAACAAGTTGGTTTTTATCTGTTTATTAATAATTTTTAATATTTGAATTCCAGTGGATAATATTCAAAAATGACATTTTTTTCCGAAAATTTTCTATTTCTTTAATCGTCTGAGTTTTTATTTTATTACAAATTATGAGATTTGTTAAATAGACAATTATGCAACGTACAATTCTAACCAATCCCTATAAATCTACGTCTTAATATGTCTGATCCTGACGAATGACTCTTGCTTCCTCAACGTTGGAGATTTCCTGTAAGTTTGTCTCTATTAATATGCATAATCACTAATAAATGACATTTTCTGGGAGTCAAACCCCAAACCTCCGAGTATACAAATCTTAATGAACCATTGGTAAACCAATGGGCAAAGGGGGTTTCCACTCGAAATATTTTTATTTGATATCAATAAAAAATTACTATTTAAAATGTTTATTGTAATTGACTATAATTATTAAAGCAAAATTGATGTAAAATTTCGCATTGTGAGTTTTAATCAATTATGAATTTTTCTACCCAATTGAAATTGAATATAAATAAAACTTGGTTAGGTTAAGATCGAATGGACAAAATTGACTTGTAAACACCAAAAAAAAAAAACTCATGTCAAATACATGTAATCTTATAACTTTTATTAAAATAACTCAGAATTATATAAAGTTTTCCAAAGTAAAAGTAAAAAAGAGGAAGAGAACATTCTTCCTTTATGTAAAAGTTTATATAAAAATTCATTAAATTTTATTTCAGAGTTCTCTTTTCTTTTAATTTACAAAAATTATATTATTAAACAAATTTAAAGCTCATTTTCCCCTCCAACAAGGAAAAATAAAAACAAAAACAAAAAACCTGTCTTTGAATCCAAGTCTCTCTCTCTCTCTCTACTTGATCATCTCTGTTAACTTTCTTGAGCTTAAACATCTCATTTCTCTACTAAAGTTCTCATCTTTCTCACTTTCTCTCTCCTTAGTTAGTTCTTAGTTACAGAATCTGGGTTTTAATGAACCGAATTTAAGAGAATCTTTCACAAATGACAAGATCGAAGTTTTGTTCTTTAGCTCTTGTTCTTGAGCTCCTCTTCTTCATTTCTTGTGATGGGTTTGCTTCTAATGAAGGTATTGTTGATTTCTTCTTAGTTTCTTGAAATAAAGTTTACATTTTTAGAACAAATCAGACGAATCTGAAGGCTTTAATTTGTGGATCTTGTACTAGTTGGAGCACTTAGAAGATTCAAGGAAGCTATCTATGAGGACCCTTTACTAGTTATGTCTAATTGGAATGACCCCAATTCAGATCCTTGTGCTTGGACTGGCATTAATTGCTCTCCTTCTAAAGATCATGTTATCAAGATGTAAGATTCTTCCATTCACCTAATCTTGTATAGTATCTGTGTATGAGTAGTTTATGATGACTATGGATCTGTTTCTTGTGTAGAAACATATCAGCTTCATCGATAAAAGGGTTTCTTGCACCGGAATTGAGTCAGATTACCTACCTTCAAGAACTGTGCGGTTTCATCTCTATGGACTTACTTTTACATATATGTAGTTTGATGCATTGAGTTTTGTGATTTGACATGATTGAATGTTTTTGTAGAATTCTACATGGGAACATTCTACTAGGGACGATACCAAAGGAGATAGGAAAGTTAAAGAATCTCAAGATCTTGGACTTGGGAAACAATCATCTTATGGGACCGATACCAGCGGAGATCGGGAGTTTGTCCAGCATTATAATACTGTAATAACGATCTTCGACCTTTTTCCGCAATCAATATGGCGTTTTCATACCTTTGACAGTTTTGTTTGACATTTTACAGAAACCTTCAGACCAATGGTTTAACTGGAAAGCTGCCTCCAGAGCTTGGTAACTTGAAGAACCTTAGAGAACTTCATATTGATAGGAATAGGCTTCAAGGAAGTCTTCTTGTTGCTGAAGCATCCGGCTATCAATCAAAAGTGTAAGATAAGCAAATAGCTCAAGAAGAAAAAGATGAAATAGTTCTGTGACTTGTGTTAATGGGATTTTGTTTATTCAATTCTTTCAGGTTTTCTTCAAATTCAAGTGCAAACAATGCCGGTTTGTGCAAGTCTTCACAATTGAAAGTAGCTGATTTTTCTTACAACTTCTTCACGGGAAACATTCCGAAATGTTTGGACTATCTTCCAAGGTATTCTTATCATCTCTAGGCTGTCTTTACGAGTTCTAGACGTCTCTAGTTTCGCTTGAAAGTTTCTCTTTTTATGGTCACTAGGAAGAGCTTTCAAGGGAACTGCATGCAAAACAAGGAACTTAAGCATAGACCTTCTTCCCAATGCGGTGTGTAAGACATAAAATTTTCATTTCATCGACACACATGTTCGATGAGCTTTGCTAATATTAACGATAATCCGTGTCGCAGGTAATGCACAGCTGGTCAAAACTCATGAAAGCCCGAGTGCCCCCCCTAAGCACCAAACAGCTGCAATTGTGGCTAAGCATCGTAGAGCATCGAGACCTAAGTGGCTTCTTGCTCTTGAGATAGTTACAGGATCAATGGTTGGTTTGCTCGTTCTGGTTGCACTTTTCTCAGCAGTTCACCGTTGGAAAAACAGATCATCTCACATCATTCCTTGGAAGAAATCTTCAAGCGAAAAGGAAAAGTTCACAGTCTACGTAGGTTAGAATCTTTCCAAAGTTCTCTAACTTCCAATACAAATTCCATGGAGGAAAGAACTCAAAAGAAGTGGCTTTCTTTTACTACAGATTCTGAAATGCTGAAGGATGTTGCGAGATTCACAAGACAAGAGCTCGAAGTGGCGTGTGAAGACTTTAGCAACATCATTGGTTTATCTGCAGATAGTCAAATCTATAAAGGAACGATGAAAGGTGGGCCTGAGATTGCAGTGATCTCTCTTTGCGTCAAAGAAGAAGATTGGACCGGATACCTCGAGCTCTATTTCCAGAGAGAGGTAGCTTCTTCTCAGGTTACACAGAACATTATGCCAAAAAGCTGCTCTTGTTTCTGAGATTTCTAGGCCATATTCGCACGGTTTCAGGTTGCAGATTTGGCTAGATTGAACCACGACAATGCGGGGAAATTACTGGGATACTGCAAAGAGACCTCACCATTTGCAAGAATGCTTGTTTTTGAGTATACATCAAACGGAACGCTTTACGAACACCTGCATTGTAAATAATCTAACTTCCTCAGAGCTTTGTTGTATCACACTGTACTGTTTTGGCTAGATAGCATTATTAATGATCAATGTTCCGATGCAGATGGGGAAGCCGCTTTAGTATCATGGGCAAGACGGATGAAGATTGTAATAGGCATCGCACGTGGTCTCAAGTACCTTCATATGGAACTTGATCCTCCATTTACAATCTCTGAGCTGAGCTCAAACGCAATCTATCTCACAGAAGATTTTACTCCCAAGGTAAAGTAGAGTGAGACCAGCTTGTTAACTGAACAATACAATTAGCTAAGCTTATATTCACATTCTTTTTTTTCTGGCTTTCTCTGATGCAGCTGGTTGATTTTGAATGCTGGAAAACAATTCTTGCGAGATCAGAAACGAATTTGAGAAATATTAGTAGCCAGGGTGCGATATGTGTGCTTCCAAACGGAATGGAGAGTCGACTTCTTGATGTATCGGGTAACATCTATGCATTCGGTGTCCTTTTACTGGAAATTGTCAGTGGAAGACCTCCTTTTTGCAAAGACAGAGGTTTCTTGATTGAATGGGTAAGTGAAAAAAACCTATTCTCCAAATACTTTAAACCGAGTAAATTTGTTTTACATATTTTTTGTTGCATTGTGCAGGCAAAGGAGTTCCTTGAAACGCCAGAAGCAATGGCGAGTTTAGTGGATCCAGAGCTGAAACATTTTAACCAAGAAGAGCTTGAGACAATATGCGAAGTAGCGAGCCAATGCTTGAACCGAGACCCGAACAACAATAGCAACAATAACAACAAACCCTCAGTGCAAGAGCTATGCGATACATTGGAGAGTAGAATCAGTCTGTCGATTTCCGCAGAGCTTAGATCATCTTCTTTAGCGTGGGCCGAGCTTGCGCTTGACTCGTGAAGTGAATGATGAAGGAGAAATGAAGAGAAAAGAGTGTTGAATGATGGATGCTAACTGAAAAACCAAACCCCCCCAATTCTGTAAATCAATCGACTCGTTTACAACACTTGATATTGTTTTTTTGCTCTGATCTTGGTGAGTGTGTTTGAGTTCGTACGTATTGCTTATGTTCTTGATTAGTTTGGTTGTTTTTTTGGTGTTTTTTTTTGTAAAGGAAGAGAGGAACATAGAGTTTATGAACGATTTTTCTGTATAATTTGAAAAATCTATGAGAAGTTACAGAATATGCATACTATGTTTGGATCTGTACTTCGTGCACTATGGTTTCGTATGTATAAATTTCCATAAGAGAAGGCGTACGTTTAGGCCCATTAACATAATATAACTGGGCCTAAGAAAAATTATAAGCCTGTTTACAGTAGTCTAAACTATGATATAGCCGTCATTTTTTAGTTTGGTACGACTACGTACATACGAGGTTGAGTACCATCATAGTTTAGAGTCTTTAGACACGTAGATTAGATTCCATTCTACCTTAAAAATGGATTTGGATAAGTATAAGCAAAGTTTCCATGAAATTTATATAACAAATTTATTATTGCACGCATAGTACGTACGAAAACGAAAATGTCTCTTAAAAATAAGAGTTTACTTGTCATTATAAAAACAATAAAAATTTGATAAATGAAGGTAAAAGAAGAAAATGACAAGTAATTTAGCCAAAACAAAAAAGAACAAGCAAATCCTAAACGATATTGATGTTATAAAAAGTTAAAGAATGTTCCGAATCCTAAATGATAAAACTAAACTTTTGTTTGTTAAATTATACAACTACACAAAGGTAAAATTTTGTTTCTCAAAAAAAAAAAAAAACTACACAAAGGTAAAAGAATACTTGATTTAATTTACGTTATTCTTTTTTTTATAAAAGATTTAATTTACATTAAAAAAAGTTTTTTTTTGTTAAAGAGTTTTCATTAAATAAGAAATTACAACAAACATACAAAATAAGATAAAGTGTCTTAACCGAACTTAATCGGTTTCAATCTAAATAGGGATCGGACCAAGATTTTAACCTAAAAACAAGATAACCAGATCTAACGAAAAAATCAAAAGCCGATGCAGCCTCGTCAAGCAAATACGCCGTCAATGATCTTCTCCGATCTGCAGTCCTAGTCTTGTGAAGAGCACCGGAAAATTGATCTAAAACCAGAACGAAGACAACAAGTGGAGAGAAGACCTACTCACGCCTCATTATCCGCGAAACTCAGATATAGCGAAAGGATCTAGCCATTACAGGGAGGCCGAAGGGTTGTCAAGAACTCGCCCGAGATCCCAAGGCTGTCTCATACCTCGTAGACCGGAGTGGAAGAAAAGATGAATCATGCCTCTGCTGTTGAAGACGAGGAGAGCCGCCTCCATCTATTGCTTCCTAGATCCAATTCGCCACCACCTTGCCGTCTGATTTAGTTTGGAGCTTCCCATAATACAGTCACACACTTCCGCGAAAGCCAAGAAGGAATTACCATCGACCTCTTCCCATCTTTGAAGAAGATAAATCTCAGGTGGAAAGGACATCCGAGACCCGAATATTCTAGACAAGACCAAATCCAATCTTTAGGTAAGATCTCTTAGATCTAGTTATAGAACAAAATAGTAGTTTACGACTAGCATTTTGAGAGTTTTCGTTCTCTGCCTCTCAAAAGCTTTTTCGAGTCAACTCCCGTTGGTTCCACCCAATGTTTTTAAAACCGGACCGACGACCGAACCGGATTTTTTTTGGGTCCTGGGTTAATATGGTCCGACCGGGTCTAACCGGTTCAACCGGGTTCAATAATATTTAAAAAAAATTTAACATATAGAATTTGTTCTTTATATATGTGCATAACTATCCAAATATCAAACAAAATATTAAGTTTAGTACAAATATTTAGAAAAACAAAAAAAACTTCAATAGCTGTAACAAAATTAAATAAGAAAATGATGATACGTAAATACATAACTAATCTTTTTTGTCTAAAAATTTAAAGAAAATTATAATTATTTGGAAAATATTTTTTTCTTTTCACTAAATGTGATTATATTAGAGAAAATGTTAAACTTTTGTTACTATTTCATTATCTATAAACCTTATTTTTCTAATTTTAATTTTGATAAACAAATTAATTAAAGAAATGAAATAAAAATATGTTTTTTTCATTAAAAAAACAGTTGAACCCGGTTTGATCCGGGTCAACCGGTTCACCGGTTCCCGGTTTTTTGCCGGTCTTACCCGGTTCGATAGCCGGTTCAACTACATTTGAGTTTTTATATTGACCCAAACCGGACATGTGACCGGTTTGCGGTTGAACCCGGTTCAACCGCCGGTCCGGTCCGGTTTTAAAAACAGTGGTTCCACCTTAAAAAAAGAAGTTTATGTCGAATTTTAAGTTATACACTCGCAACACGCATGCCCCAAACAATAATGACACTAATAATCATTAGTAATTATGACACTTGTTTAAAGTTAATTAATCCAATATTTTAACGAATCGTAAAGTCAAAAGCTGTTTAGATTTTAAACAACAAACTCGAAACGGATAACTTAAAAGAAAAAGTCAAAATACAGTACTATTTTTTTGGTAGTACCCTTTATTTTGAATATTTACCAAACCAACCCACATATTTTGTCATTTACCAACCTACACCTGTTCCCTCTTCGTCTCTATTTAAAAAGCTAGCCCATTCAAAAAGTCTCACATTTCTCACAAACCAAAAATCAAAACAAGATTCGAATTCGTTTCTCATGGCTACGAAGCTTTTGTCTCTCACATGTATACGAAAAGAGAGATTCACCGAACGTTACTCTCTTGTTCGGAAACACCTAACCAGATCTCGCGGCAGCGGCGGCGGCGGAGGCGGATCATCGGTGGTTGAGATCGATGAACCGATTTCAAGAGCGGTTTATAGCGTTTTAGGTATGACTTGTTCAGCTTGTGCTGGATCTGTTGAGAAAGCTATCAAACGTCTCTCTGGGATTCACGAAGCTGTCATCGATGCGTTAAACAATCGCGCTCAAATCCTGTTTTACCCAAAATTTGTTGATGTAAGTTTCGATTGGAATTGAATTATTCTGATTCTCTTTGTTTATTGTTTGATTACAGTCACATGTGAATCGATTAAGCTGTTTCTGAGCAGAATTGAATTGGGATTTAGGGGTTTTCTGTGTGGAAATTAGGAATTTAGGGTTCTTATTTTTCTTTTAATCGTCTAGATTTATGAATTATTACTCCCTCCGTTCCAAAAAGATAAATGTTTAAGGTTATACACACTTATTAAGAAAACGCACGATTTACAGTTTCTAATAAAGTTTAACCAATAGTATTTCAGTATTTGTTTTGGAATTTGTAAAAGTGTATAAAAAACAGTAAAACCTTTATCTTTTAACAAATTTTTTTATCTTTTAGGAAAGGGAGTATATATTATGAAAACATTTACAAGTACAATTATACAATTGACAATTTTAGCTTTGATATATGGGACCACTGACATTGCACCACGCTGAAAATCTCTAGTAAATTTTGCCTCAACCAACTTTGTATTTGGATTTTTGTAGGTGGAGACGATTCGTGAGACTATTGAAGATGCTGGATTTGAAGCATCATTGATAGAAAACGAAGCGAATGAGAGGTCAAGGCAAGTTTGCAGGATAAGAATAAACGGTATGACTTGTACTTCATGTTCTTCAACAATTGAAAGAGTTTTGCAATCAGTTTATGGTGTGGAAAGAGCTCATGTTGCTTTAGCGATTGAAGAAGCTGAGATTCATTATGATCCTAGGCTCTTGAGTTATGAAAAGTTACTTGAAGAGATAGAAAATGCTGGATTTGAAGCGGTGCTTATAAGTACGGGTGAGGATGTGAGTAAGATTGATTTGAAGATTGATGGTGAGTTTACTGATGATGAATCAATGGAGATAATTGAGAGATCTCTTGAAGCACTTCCTGGTGTTCAAGATGTTGAGATTAACCATGGAAGTGATAAGATCTCTGTATTGTATAAACCCGATGTGACGGGGCCTAGGGATTTCATTCGAGTGATTGAGTCTACTGTATTTGGTCATAGTGGTCACATTAAGGCAACAATATTTTCCGATGGAGGAGTAGGCAGAGAGTCTCAGAAGCAAGGGGAGATTAAGCAGTATTATAAGTCGTTTCTTTGGAGTTTGGTTTTTACCGTACCGGTGTTTTTGACTGCTATGGTCTTTATGTATATCCCTGGAATAAAAGATTTGCTGATGTTTAAGGTCATCAATATGCTCACCATTGGAGAAATCATAAGGTGGGTTTTAGCTACCCCTGTCCAGTTTGTTATAGGTTGGAGATTTTATGTTGGCTCTTACAAGGCGTTACGCCGAGGATCGGGTAATATGGATGTTCTTATTGCTCTGGGAACAAATGCAGCCTATTTCTATTCATTATACACAGTATTGAGAGCTGCAACATCTCCTCATTTCATGGGAGTAGATTTCTTTGAGACTAGTGCCATGCTCATTTCGTTTATCATACTAGGTAAATATTTGGAGATTATGGCTAAAGGAAAAACATCTCAAGCGATCGCAAAGCTTATGAACTTGGCACCGGACACAGCGATATTGTTGACTTTGGACAATGAAGGGAATGTGGCTGGTGAAGAAGAGATTGATGGTCGATTGATACAGAAGAATGATGTGATCAAAATCGTTCCTGGTGCAAAAGTAGCTTCAGATGGTTATGTTATATGGGGACAAAGTCATGTGAATGAAAGTATGATAACTGGAGAGGCAAGGCCAGTGGCAAAGAGAAAAGGTGATACAGTAATAGGAGGCACTTTGAACGAGAATGGAGTTCTTCATGTTAAAGTTACAAGGGTTGGTTCAGAGAGTGCTCTTGCACAGATTGTTCGACTTGTTGAGTCCGCACAGCTGGCTAAAGCTCCAGTACAGAAGTTAGCTGATCGAATTTCTAAGTTCTTTGTTCCTCTGGTGAGTAAGCTGACATTTTGATGTCTTTTCGAGGCACAACTACTTTTTACACTCACTGGATTGTAAATTAATGTTGCAGGTAATTTTCCTCTCGTTCTCAACTTGGCTTGCCTGGTTCTTAGCTGGGAAGCTACATTGGTACCCTGAATCTTGGATACCTTCTTCAATGGATAGCTTCGAGCTAGCTCTTCAGTTTGGGATCTCTGTCATGGTCATAGCTTGTCCATGTGCTCTTGGGCTCGCTACTCCAACCGCTGTTATGGTTGGTACTGGGGTTGGTGCATCTCAAGGTGTACTGATAAAGGGTGGTCAAGCCCTAGAAAGAGCACACAAGGTTAGTGCACCATAACTTGTTAAGAGTATAAGCTCTCTTGCATTCTTACCATTTTGTTTAGATGATGAAACCTAACAGTTTTTATGACGGTGTAGGTAAATTGCATTGTCTTTGACAAGACAGGGACTCTCACAATGGGGAAGCCTGTGGTTGTGAAAACAAAACTCCTCAAAAACATGGTACTTCGAGAGTTCTATGAACTCGTTGCCGCAACTGAGGTAATAATCTCTTGTAAACATCTAACACACATACAATTTTTATGGTTAATTTTTTGAAACTCATGGCATGCATATTGAATATATCCTTTTATCAGGTAAACAGTGAGCATCCATTAGCAAAGGCCATTGTCGAGTATGCTAAGAAATTCAGAGACGACGAAGAGAACCCTGCGTGGCCTGAAGCCCGTGATTTTGTGTCTATCACTGGAAACGGAGTTAAAGCCACCGTCAGAGGAAGAGAAGTTATGGTGGGAAACAAGAATCTCATGACTGACCTTGGAGTTACTATTCCAGCAGATGCTGAAGAATTGCTAGCAGAAGCTGAAGAGATGGCACAGACCGGGATTCTCGTCTCCATAGATAGCGAACTGACTGGTGTTTTGGCTGTTTCTGATCCTTTAAAACCGAGTGCTCGAGAAGCCATTTCCATTCTAAAATCCATGAATATCATAAGCATCATGGTTACTGGTGACAACTGGGGAACTGCAAATTCCATTGCTAGAGAAGTTGGTATCGACTCTGTTATCGCAGAAGCTAAACCCGAGCAAAAAGCAGAGAAAGTCAAGGAACTACAGGTAACCTTATTGCTCCACACTAAATGTAAGAAAGTTCACATGTTGATAGAACAAATGATTTTGCAGGCGGCAGGACATGTTGTGGCAATGGTAGGTGACGGAATCAATGACTCACCCGCGCTCGTGGCAGCGGATGTAGGAATGGCCATTGGTGCAGGAACTGACATTGCAATAGAAGCAGCTGATATAGTTTTGATGAAAAGCAACTTAGAAGATGTGATCACAGCAATTGATCTTTCAAGGAAAACGTTCTCAAGAATCCGTTTAAACTACGTATGGGCTCTAGGGTATAACCTCATGGGGATACCAATCGCTGCAGGAGTGCTTTTCCCGTCAACTCGGTTCAGGTTGCCTCCATGGATTGCAGGTGCTGCAATGGCTGCTTCTTCTGTTAGTGTTGTGTGTTGCTCTCTCTTGTTGAAGAACTACAAACGTCCTAAGAAACTTGATAATCTTGAGATCCGTGAGATTCAGGTGGAACGGGTTTAGAAAACCAGATTATTTACCACATTGTCTTGTGTTGGATTTAGATAAATAAGAAATTCGTGTGAATGTGATTGCTCACCTAACGCATTGAAATCTAGATTTTCTAGAACGAGTTTGGTTTCCGTTTAGTTTTGGTTCAATTCGCTTGATGTAAAGTTTTTTGTACAACCAAGTGGTCTTCGTCTAGTGGTTCCAATTTGAAGAAAAATTGTCGTATTGGTTTAGGCGAGAGATTAATTCCCCTCAAACGCGGAATTATTTAGTTAATTCCACTTGGCCACTTCTGGATCCCGGGATTAGTCAGATTTTATGGTTCATTGACTCGGAAATCAGTTAGGGAGTAAAAAATGTCCCTACAACTTAATTCGGAGTTCATGGATATGTTGAATCGGATCACCAATCGGATTAGATTTCTGTTCAGTATTGGTAGCGGTATCTCGACCGGTTAAGATCCAGCCGGTTAAGATCCAGTTTCAAGCCCATTAAAAATTACGTGCCTTAGTCTGGCCCATGCTATCCAAATTTTTTTCCTTTTACTTCTGACTATGGACATCTATATATTAGCATAATTTTATTATAAGGAAGAACATTAGGAGACATAGATATTAAAGATTAGGGTTTATGCTTTGAGAGTCATGAGTACTATACATGACAGCAAAAGGACAAAGATCGAGAACGAGTCTCGAGTAATTTTGGACACAAGAAGATGTTTTGATAAAGATTTGGTTCCTACGGATATGGTGATCGAGATCTTAACGAGATTGCATGTGAAATCTGTAGTTAGGTTTCTCCTTATGTCCAAGTTATGGTTAAGAATCATCCGTAGTCGAGATTTTATCAGATCGTTTCCTCGTATACTCTTTGCATTCAAAGATTTAGATAAGCAAAACAACCAACTGATTTGGAATTTCAACTCGTTTTCCACAACAGAAAACTTACCAGTCTCTTATTTAGCACGTACCACGTGCTCAAATACCTTCAGTATGTATAGCAAGTACAACTATAACCAGGAGCTTCCTCATTACATTAATGGTTTGGTAAGTCTTGGATATGGACAAGAACAAATCATATGTAACCCTAGCACACGTAAGTCCATTACCTTACCCAAAGTGAAATCAAGAAAAAAGATTATCAGAAGCTTTTTCGGGTATGATCCAGTAGATGATCAGTACAAAGTATTGTGCATGTCTGAAAAAGCATATGAACGTTTCCGTTGTCCTTCAACTTGTGAACATCAAGTATTCACACTGGGAGGAGTTGATACTCTAGAAGGATCTAGAAGATCCACGATATTATTAGTAAATATATTCTATTTATTATAGAGATTTGTGATTATCTTATATTAGGAAACTAGGTTAAATGTGTATATCAATCACTCCTATATAAACATATGTAATATAAGTCTTATGATCATGAGAGTAAATATAATTCTTCCAATCCTAAACTCTCATCAACTCTAATATGGTATCGAGCAGGTTTACTCCGAAGTTTTGATCTAGCGATCAAACTTCTTATTATTTTCGATTTTTTGTTTTAAAGCCAAATGCTTCCATCATTTAAGTTCATCATGAACCTCTGAATCTAATTCAAGGCTTAGTGCCTCTGAATCTCAACCACAAAAATTCTCTTTATTCAAGTCTATCATAGACCTCTGAATCTAAGCCACGTGCTTCCTACTGTTGATCTAATGATCAAACTCGTTTGACCTCTTTTTACAGTATTGATTTTTTTTTAAGCCAAAGTGCTTCTTTTTTCCCATATGCTTTGATTTAGATTTTATTTTCCAATCACCTTCCCAACTTCTCAAAATCTTTAAAAAAAAAAAAAAGCGTGCGTTTTTCTTTCTCCAATTAATGGAGCTTCATTGTTTCTTAATCTTTCACAAGCCAACGTGCTTTGTTCTTAAAAAAAAAATAGTCTATCTTTATGGCTTCTTTATCGCTGGCCCAAGTCGTCACCTCACATGTCATCAACACGAGATCTTTGATCTCTGCTGAAACCCAAACTTAAAGCTCTGCCGCATCTCTCACTACAAAGCATTCTATAGTCAATCTCAAACCGTTTAATTCCGCCATATCTTCATCACCGGCTTGAGCTTGAGGGGGCATGTAGAAGGATCTAGAAGATCCACGATATTATTAGTAAATATATTCTATTTATTATAGAGATTTGTGATTATCTTATATTAGGAAACTAGGTTAAATGTGTATATCAATCACTCCTATATAAACATATGTAATCTAAGTCTTATGATCATGAGAGTAAATATAATTCTTCCAATCCTAAACTCTCATCAACTCTAATAGATACATCGTGGAGGATGATTGAATGTAACATTCTTCATCATCGTCCCGAAACTAAAGGTATGTGCATCGACGGAGTTGTGTATTATGGCGCTTTTACGGGTGGTTTTAGGATGACGAAATGGTGTTTAGTGAGATTCAATGTGAGATCTGAAAAGTTTGATCAAGTGGTGCAATTTTTGGGTGATGATACTCCATCTTTGAGAAACTATTACAACCCAACTTTGAGATGCCATTGCCGACCATCTTTGATAAGTTACAAAGGGAAAGTAACATTAGCCATTGAAATTGAACAACTGAGATATGAATTGTGGGTTTTGGAAGATGCTGAGAAACATGAATGGTCCAAGGTATGTTTCTCTGTTAGTCATCCTTTGATACGGAATATACCGGGGCCTTATCAGGTATATATCGGAGGCTATGTCTCTCATACTGATGAGATTGTTTTCGTATCACACCAACTAAATGGTCTAGTTGTCTCTGTTGCCTATTACGACACCAAAAAGTTAAGAGTTACTAATTTGATTAGAGTAAACACAAGCGGGATATCTAGGAGGTTTGAGGTTATGGTTCCTTTTTTTAATTACTTAGAGAGTGCTGCTATGTTGTTGTAAAGAAACATCATACATATCTATGTTGTTTCAAGTCCTTTTGGATTTTCTCATTTATTCTTCAAGAGATATATATGATACTCAAATGCAGAGCCGGATCTGAGATTTTCGGGGTCCAATCCGGAAAAATAATAATTAACATTTAATTTAAATATTTTTTTTAAAATATAATATTTATAACAACAATACATTCATAATTTATTATCTCCTTATGTAAAATAAAATTATGAAACAACCAACTTAATTTGTTTTAATCTTTTTATTATACAATCTCATAAAAATATTAGATTCCATTTAAAAAATGGTTTGTTATCTCACTCAATTTTTATTTTTCCTTTCAAACAATCATAATTTTCATAAACTAATAGATGAATTTATTTGTTTTAAAAAATTGGGGGCCCCTAAAAATTGGGGGTCCCATTCAAATGTTTGAAGAAAATGCTCTTAAATCCGGCTCTGCTCAAATATGTAAAGTATTTTCGTATTTACAGCTTTTTCGGATATATATGATCTAGTCGACTACAATTGTGTATGTCGGAAAGAGGGAATGATTACTATGGCGCTGTTACGGGCATGCTGCATTACGCGCATCATATGTACTATTCCTACATGTGAGATTATTTTCGTACCAGAGAAAAATGACATATAGTCAGTGCCGTGCTTAGGTTGGTAGGGGTTCGATGCGGACTAAAAAATGGGCCTTTTAATATATATTTTTAAGCACAATAAACGGTAAACGATAATCTAAAAAGCTTATATATGATAAAAAGACCGACTTGTGACATAGTTGATCGCATATAGAACTTGATCGCTTTAATTTTAAAAAGTTTCTTTCAACAGATACGACCGAAACTGGAATCATGTAAGCAATCCATAAATTTGGATAACAACCTTCTATTCCTTTATTATATTTTCCTGTTTATTTTATTAGTATGTAAAATAGTTAGCACTATTACGAAGTTAGAATTTTTAATAAAAGTTGAAATTAAATCAAATCTGATTAACATGCTACAAAGGTATAAAAATCTGATTTTAATAAAATCTAATTGAAATGTGATGAAAGTCATGAATATTCGATTGACAATTGAAATCTGATCAACTTCTCTATACCTTTTTTTCATGTGTTTTTCAATGTCAAAAAAGAACAAAACAATCACAAAAAGGGGGAAAATAATTTTAAAAATTAAAGACATATCAGTTACCAAGTGAAGGAGAAGAAGAATAAGTTAGACCGGTGGAGAGAGAAGAATACTGGCTGCAAACTTGCAACATTGGCGGAGGAATCGATCGAAAAAATAATAATATTATATGTTGTGGTTTCGAGGCTGGGAGATTACGGGGTTCGGCGTAGAACCTCCTGGTAATTTAAAAAAAAAAAAAACTAATAGAGATTTTGATTTTTTGTTTTGTAAATGTTATTAAGGTTATTTATAGACTAATAGTTAAAGTTGATTCTTGTATGATACGTGATTACAATTTTTTTAGGTGTGGAGGTCTGGGATATCGATCCCAATTCCATTTTTGTTTGATATTTTCTTTTCCTTTTCAAATTTTTTTCGAACTTCGATTCTCTAGAACAAAAAAATTGATCACATAACCACTAGGATACACCACACTTTTGTAAATAGGGCCTTAAAAATTTGATATATTTTGGGGGCCAGAGGCATCAATCATTGTTATTCAATCATTGTAAAATCGATTTTACAATGATTTTACAATTAGTAATGAGCTGAGAGGCCACTAGGATACACCACCAGTAATCGATTCTCTACATGGATAAGAGGCTCATTAGCGGGTAAGAAAATAACCGACCGGGTATCGGTTCGGTGACGGGTAATACCCTAGTCCGATTGGTTTAAATAATCATACCCACCGGTTTAATTAGCCCTTACCCAATTTGATTTCAAACGGTTTTATCGGATCGGTTCCGGTTCGGTTTGTCGGTACCGGTTCTTTTGCCCACCCCTAACCAGAACTTTAAATCAGAATGAAAATAGAGCCTTCAACTTTAAAACCAATTACATGCATTCTCCCTAGTCTTGTGGCAAACTATTCGGTACCCCTTTCGCTACAACAACTTCAGCAGTCAAATCGCTGCGCTTGGAGAATCAACACACACTAAATGGCCCAAGCCTACAACATCACGGTAACAGTAGTCATAACTTTGAACTGTAACATCGATACCCACTAGTCTTTAACTCAATACTGTTATCACTAACACTACCGAACTGAGAGGCTAACTGTTGAGGTCGGATTTCACCCGCTCGACATTGGAGTCCAAAGTTATGCAAGCGCAGCGCATGGACACAAAATCGCGTTAACGTAAAAGATATTGTATGGCTCTTTCAAGTCATTTCCCAACAAGAAGATAAAAGCTTACTCCTTTCCTAAGTCCTTTCCGTCCAAAGAGGGAGTCTTTTGAGTCCTCTCTACTCGCAGCAGAAGTCATAAGTGCAGTATCAACTCCATCACAGAGCCAGCAATGTCACTGTGCCGACGATGACACAATGACACCGATGTGTCTGGACACCGATGTGTCTGGACACCGATGTGTCTGGACACCTATATGTCTGGACACGGAAGTGTCTGCTAGAGTGCCACCTATGTGTCTGGACACCGAGGTGTCTGCCAAAGTGACGACGAAGACTCCAGAAGGTTCCCTGCACTAAGGCCCAATCCAGTTTCAAAGCCCACAAAGGCACGACCGACGTAAAGAAAAGGGAATTCGCGAAAATTTAAGAAAGTTAGCATTATATTTATGGAAATACTTAACAGCCTTAGAGAGCTATATATCAATGTACACACCCTTGTAAAAAACATCCGCAACTTTTATCACAAAAGCATTCACATTAATAACAAAGCCTAATTTTTCTCTGCTCATCGTTGTTCTTCGTAGCTTAACTTAGAAATCTTTGCTTCTTTTACAAAACCCTTACAAATTTAATTGTATGAGTATTGGCTTCCACATTCAACATGGCTTCTTTTGTTTTCTTAATTACATAGAGAGTGATATGTTGTTGTGATGTAACATCGTACATATAAATATATGTTGCTTCGAGTCTTTTGGCTAATGTTTTCAGTTACTTTGCAAGGTCTATGATATTTATTTTTAGAAAAAAAATACTCATCTCTAATCTTGTATGCACATGATGACCATTATAGATTTTTCTTACTATTTTCTTGTTGATAAATATTATCATAATGTTAATGGCCATGAGGAAACTAGTTTTTTGGAGAGGTCATAGAACATTGTAATTTGTTAAGGAAGTTTACGAACAAGATGTTACATAACCTGAACTTTAATGCTTGTCTAAATCCTTTGAATTTATACAAAAATTTGGGATTATAGGATTTAAAATGGATAATCTTCGCTGTAAGTTGGTTGATTTTACAAATTTGTTTTGAGTTCTGTCAAAAATGGATATGGTGACCGAGGTCCCGGTATTTAAAAACAGATGTTTAACATGATGTGCGTGTCCCACGAGCTTGCTTATCCACAAATTTTCCCGGATTACCCACAAAAATCTAAAAAAACATAAGTAAATGTCGTATTCTATCTCTCAATTTCTAGAGAATTTTAGAGTAGTAAAACAAATTTTGTGTATGGCACAATTATTATTCCGGATTGAAAGTCAACGCGATATTTTTTGGATCCACAGGAGAAGGATTTAATGAATACTAATACTGATATACACAGCTAATTAACATTGTTTACAAAAATGCGTCTGCATGTATTATTAATTTAAATGTGATATGATTAACTATGTTACACAAGACGTGCAATCCTCAATCATATATTACAATTATTAGACAAACGTGCATGCATGTCTATTAGCAAAACATATACAAAACCTTATACACACAAAAGAGAATATCCAAGAAACAACCAAACAAGAAAATGCCTGTCTCCGTCTCAAAGAGACGACCAAGAACCTCGAAAAAGACCGAAACTGAAACCTCCGATAAATCACTTAAAGATCATCCTACTTGCTTCAAAAACATTTGTTCGATCTTCTCTAGATCAGTTCTCTATCGTCTTCCACTCACGATTTTCTTTCTCTTCTTTATTTATCTTTGGTCAACTTCCACTACCGTTATCTCCGGTAACGTCGTTCATATTTGCATCTCTTCGCGGAAGCTCAACGATCTTTATTGTCTCACAGCTGGTTCTCAGCCCGGTTTACGTGTACCCGTCAACAATTTCACTAAACCGTTTAGTGAAAATTTGATTAGAAGTGAAGAAGAGAAGAGTGTTGTTGTTCTTGGTAATGATGGAGACAAGGGTTTCTCAAACAATGAAACTTTCTCCGGAGAAAGAGATTCAGAAAAATCTACGGTCGGAACAAGCCTCAACATCATAAAGAATGAAACTTTCACGGGAGAAACAGCGGGAATTAGAGTTTCCGTTCTTGATCAAGACTCTAAACCGATCCATGAGGAGAATCTTGATTCTGTTCTTGATCAAGATTCTAATCCCAAGAAGGAGACCGTTCCAGATATCCTCGTTGACTGGGATTCAGAAACCGGAGAAGAACAATACCGATATATCAAATCGAAGGACGAAAATGAGGAGACCGCTCTAAAGGCTGTGGATAAGTATCTTCAAATACAAAGATCATGGCTATCCACGGGTAACAACCGCGCGAATCCTGGATCTTGTGAAGGAAAGGGGGTTTATGTTTACGATTTACCCTCCAAATTCAATAAAGATTTGTTAGGAGAATGCTCGGATATGGTTCCATGGGCCAATTTTTGCGGCTTCTTCAAGAATGATGCATTTGGTGAATCTATTGAGAAGCTTGGTAAAGGCTGGTTCAATACGCATCAGTATTCTCTTGAACCGATATTTCATTCTCGTGTTTTGAAGCATCCATGTAGGGTTTATGACGAGAACCAAGCCAAGCTCTTCTATGTGCCTTTCTATGGTGGTATTGATGTTTTGAGATGGCATTTCAAGAACGTTTCTATGGATGTGAAAGATGTTTTGGCGATAGAGGTTGTTAAATGGCTCGGATCGAAGAAATCTTGGAGGAGAAACTCAGGGAAAGATCACGTTTTCGTTCTTGGAAAAATCTCTTGGGATTTTAGGAGGAACGATAAGTTTTCTTGGGGCTCAAGTTTACTTGAGATGCAAGAAATGAAAAACCCTACCAAACTTCTCATCGAACGTAATCCATGGGAAGTCAACGACATCGCAATTCCTCATCCAACGTTCTTCCATCCGAAAACCGATGACGAAATCTCTAGCTGGCAAAATAAGATCATTGCGAAACCTCGCCGGCATTTAATCAGCTTCGCCGGTGGAGCAAGACCCGGGAATCCTGATAGCATCCGATCAACATTGATTGACCAATGCACATCATCTCCGAACCAATGCCGGTTCTTGAACTGTACCGATGGAGGCTGCGATAAACCAGAATCGCTCATGGAGCTTTTCCAAGATTCAGAGTTCTGTCTCCAACCACCTGGAGACAGTCCTACGAGAAAATCGGTTTTCGATTCCCTTGTATCGGGCTGTATTCCGGTTATCTTTGATCCGTACACCGCGTATTATCAATACACGTGGCATTTACCGGACGATCACCGGACATACTCGGTGTACATAAACAAAGAGGATTTGAAGGCAAAGAAAGTGAATGTGATTGAGAAGTTGATGTCAAAGACTCTAAGGGAAAGAGAAGATATGAGAAGTTACATTGTTCATGAGCTTTTGCCTGGTTTGGTCTATGGAGATTCTAATGCTAAGTTTGAGAGATTTCATGATGCTTTTGATATTACTATGGATAGTTTACTCCATAAGATTTCAAAAAACTTGTAAGTTTGTTTTATATGAATTTCATTATCAATTTCAAATGTAGTTCGTTTATTTTAATATTTTTAGTAATCTCAACAAACAATAATTTTTATAACATGTACGAGGAAAATGGCTAATTTGGACCTGGACTATTGTGAATGTGCCGTTTTGGACATGAACTTTTGCTTGTGGTCAATTTGTATTTAGGTTTAATTTGACCACAAGCAAAAACTCAGATCCAAAACGGCACATTCACAATAGTCCGAGTCCAAATTGGCCGTTTTCTCATATGTTTATGTTTATAGGAAGTAGAATAAAATTACATAGTATAAAATTCTGGTCTGATTGGTAACACAACATAATACAAATTCTTTGATGATACAAATAGGAATACAAATAACATAGTACAGTTAAAAGCAATATAAATCTTATTATATAAATCTTATGACACGTGTCAACTAATTGATTAAATTTTGATGTGTCAATCATTAAAAAATGTTATTTTATTTATTGTTTTAAGATGTCTAATTTCCATATTTAAAAATGGAAACTATTAACTAAAAAAGTGAGAAAAATAGAAACTACAATTTTTTAAAATAGAAAATATCAAATGTATATAAAATTTATAATGTAAAAAAAACTAAAAGAATCTTATTATATAAAGGAGAGTTCTTCAAAATTGTAACTCACGAGATGATGACATATGTCTAATATCGATCGAGATGATGACATGTGTCAAAATACTACAATTATGTTAAAACAATAAAATAAAAACACATCAACATATTTTCTTATTGTTTCATTAACATATTTCTAAAAGGCAAATCAAACTCTAATGTAAATTAAAAAAGAATGCATAAATTTAAACAACAAAAAGGCACGTTAACATATTTTTTAGTGTTTAATTAACATATTTCTTAAAATTCAAACCAAAAACAATATATGCCACAATGTAAATTATTAAAATAGGAAAAGTGTTAAATCTAAAAAAAAGTTAATACTTCAACAAAAAGGCACATTACCTTATTTTTACCTTATTTCTAATTCGCAAAAAAAAAAATTATACAAAGCTTTTAAAAATATTCAAAGGTTTTATATAAATTATTTTTTGAAAGGTTTTTCAAAGTACAAAAAACTTTACACATACTTTTCAATATAATTATAGAATATTTCAATATTGGTCCTTTCAGTGTTTTTTAAAAGAAAATTGCATGAAATCTTATAATATAAAATTGTATTTGTATGAAAATTTGGTATGATGAAAGAGTATCTAATTAAACCTACAAATACAAATTTTGTTTTTACAAAAAATATTTCAACTCTCAAAGGCTATAACACACAAATCTCAAATAACTAGTACGGTTTGATGTTAATTAAAAGAAATAAAGAAATGTGTCCAAAATAAAAGATAAAATATTTAGATAAAGTTGGTAGGGTGAGAGAGTATCTAATTAAACCTACAAATACAAATTTAGTTTTTACGAAAAATATTTCAACTCTCAAAGGCTATAACACACAAATTTCAAATAACAAGTACGGTTTGATGTTAATTAAAAGAAATGAAGAAATGTATCAAAAATAGAAGCTAAATTATTTAGAAAACTTGATAGGTTGAAAGAGTATCTCATTAAACATACAAATACAAATTTAGTTTTTATGAAAAATATTTCAACTCTCAAAGGCTATAACACACAAATTTCAAATAACTAGTACGGTTTGATGTTAATTAAAAGAAAGGAAGAAATGTGTCCGAAATAGAAACTAAACTATTTATACAATTTGGTAGCGTGAAAGAGTATCTAATTAAACCTACAAATACAAACTTAGTATTTACGAAAAATATTTCATTTCACGAAGGCTATAACATACAAATTTCAAATAACTAGTACGGTTTGATGTTAATTAAAAGAAATGAAGAAATGTGTCCAAAATAGAAGCTAAACTTTTTGAAAATTTGGTAGGTTGAAAGAGTATATAACTAAACATACAAATACAAATTTAGTTTTTACAAAAAATATTTCAACTCTCAAAGGCTATAACATACAAATTTCGAATAACTAGTACGGTTTGATGTTAATTAAAAGAAATGAAGAAATGTGTTGGAAATAGGAGCTAAACTTTTTAGACAATTTGATAGGTTGAAAGAGTATCTCATTAAACCTACAAATACAAATTTAGTTTTTATGAAAAATATTTCAACTCTCAAATGGTATAACACACAAATTTCAAATAACTATTACGGTTTGATGTTAATTAAAAGAAATGAAGAAATGTGTCCAAAATAGAAGCTAAACTATTTAGACAATTTGGTAGCGTGAAAGAGTATCTAATTAAACCTACAAATACAAATTTAGATTTTAGTAAAAATATTTCAACTCTCAAAGGCTATAACACACAAATCTCAAATAACTAGTACGGTTTGATGTTAATTAAAAGAAATGAAGAAATGTGTCCGAAATAGAATAGGGTGAAAGCGTATCTAATTAAACCTACAAATACAAATTTTGTTTTTACGAAAAAAATTTCAACTCTCAAAGGGTATAACACACAAATTTCAAATAAGTAGTACGGTTTGATGTTAATTAAAAGAAATGAAGAAATGTGTCGGAAATAGGAGCTAAACTATTTAGACAGTTTGGTATTGTGAACGAGTATCTTATTAAAGCTACAAATACAAATTCATATTTTTTGAAAAATATTTCAAAATCAAAGGCTGTAACACACAAATTTCAAATAAATAGTACGGTTTGATGTTAATTAAAAGAAATGAAGAAATGTGTCCGAAATAGAAGCTAAACTATTTTGACATTTTGGTAGGTTAAAAGAGTATCTAATTAAACCAACAAATACAAATTTTTTTTTTACGAAAAATATTTCAACTCTCAAAGGATAACACACAAATCTCAAATAACTAGTACGGTTTGATGTTAATTAAAGGAGATGAAGAAATGTGTCCGAAATAGAAGCTAAAATATTTAGAAAATTTGGTAGGGTGAAAGAGTATCTAATTAAACCTACAAATACAAATTTAGTTTTTACGAAAAAGATTTCAACTCTCAAAGGCTATAACACACAAATTTCAAATAACTAGTACAGTTTGATGTTAATTAAAAGAAATGAAGAAATGTGTCGGAAAGAGGAGCTAAACAATTTAGACAATTTGGCATTGTGAAAGAGTATCTTATTAAAGCTACAAATACAAATTCAATTTTTTTGAAAAATATTGAAGCTCTCAAAGGCTATAACACACAAATTTCAAATAACTAGTACGATTTGATGTTAATTAAAAGAAATGAAGAAATGTGTTGGAAATAGGAGCTAAACTATTTAGACAATTTAGTAGTGTGAAAGACTATCTAATTAGACCTACAAATACAAATTTAGTTTTTACAAAAATTATTTCAACTCTCAAAGGCTATAACATACAAATTTCAAATAACTAGTACGGTTTGATGTTAATTATAAGAAATGAAGAAATGTGTCCAAAATAGAAGCTAAACTATTTAGAAAATTTGGTAGGTTGAAAGAGTTTCTAACGAAACATACAAATACAAATTTAATTTTACGAAAAATATTTTAACTCTCAAAGGCTATAACATACAAATTTCAAATAACTAGTACGGTTTGATGTTAATTAAAAGAAATGAAGAAATGTGTTGGAAATAGGAGCTAAACTTTTTAGACAATTTGGTAGGGTGAAAGAGTACCTAATTAAACCAACAAATACAAATTTTGTTTTTACGAAAAATATTTCAACTCTCAAAGGCTATAACACACAAATCTCAAATAACTAGTACGGTTTGATGTTAATACAAAGAAATGAAGAAATGTGTCCGAAATAGAAGCTAAAATATTTAGACAATTTGGTAGGGTGAAAGAGTGTCTAATTAAACCTACAAATACAAATTTAGTTTTTACGAAAAATATTTCAACTCTCAAAGGCTATAACACACAAATTTCAAATAACTAGTACGGTTTGATGTTAATTAAAAGAAATGAAAAAATGTGTCGGAAATAGGAGCTAAACTATTTAGAAAATTTGGCATTGTGAAATAGTATCTTATTAAAGCTACAAATACAAATTCAATTTTTTTGAAAAATATTTCAACTCTCAAAGGCTATAACACACAAATCTCAAATAACTAGTACGGTTTGATGATAATTAAAAGAAATGAAGAAATGTGTCCGAAATAGAAGCTAAAATATTTAGACAATTTGGTAGGGTGAAAGAGTATCTAATTAAACCTACAAATACAAATTTAGTTTTTACGAAAAATATTTCAACTCTCAAAGGCTATAACACACAAATTTCAAATAAGTAGTACGGTTTGATGTTAATTAAAAGAAATGAAGAAATGTGTCGGAAATAGGAGCTAAACTATTTAGACAGTTTGGTATTGTGAAAGAGTATCTTATTAAAACTACAAATTCATATTCAATTTTTTTGAAAAATATTTCAAAATCAAAGGCTATAACACACTAATTTCAAATAAGTAGTACGGTTTGATGTTAATTAAAAGAAATGAAGAAATGTGTCTGAAATAGAAGCTAAATAATTTTGACATTTTGGTAGGTTAAAAGAGTATTTAATTAAACCTACAAATACAAATTTTTTTTTTACGAAAAATATTTCAACTCTCAAAGGCTATAACACACAAATCTCAAATAACTAGTACGGTTTGATGTTAATACAAAGAAATGAAGAAATGTGTCCGAAATAGAAGCTAAAATATTTAGACAATTTGGTAGGGTGAAAGAGTATCTACTTAAACCTACAAATACAAATTTAGTTTTTATGAAAAATATTTCAACTCTCAAAGGCTATATAACACATAAATTTCAAATAACTAGTACGATTTGATGTTAATTAAAAGAAATGAAGAAATGTGTCGGAAATAGGAGTTAAATTATTTAGACAATTTTGTATTGTGAAAAAGTATCTTAATAAAGTTACAAATACAAATTCTATTTTTTTGAAAAAAATTTCAAAACCAAATACTATAACACACAAATTTCAAATAACTAGTATGGTTTGATGTTAGTTAAAAGAAATGAAGAAATGGGTCCGAAATAGAAGCTAAACTATTTAGAAAATTTGGTAGGTTGAAAGGGTATCTCAATAAACCTACAAATACAAATTTAGTTTTTATAAAAAAAATTTCAACTCTCAGAGGCTATAGCACACAAATTTTAAATAACTAGTACGGTTTGATGTTAATTAAAAGAAATGAACAAATGTGTCCAAAAGAAGCTATACTATTTAGAAACTTTGGTATGATGAAAGAATATCTAATTACACCTACAAATACAAATTTAATTTTTATGAAAAATATTTCAACTCTCAAAGGCTATAATACACAAATTTCAAATAACTAGTATGATATGATGTTAATTAAAAGAAATTAAGAAATGTGTCGGAAATAGGAGCTAAACTATTTAAACTATTTGGTATTGTGAAAGAGTATCTTATTAAAGCTACAAATACAAATATAATTTTTTTGAAAAATATTTCAAAATCAAATGCTATAACACACAAATTTCAAATAACTAGTACGGTTTGATGTTAATTAAAACAAATGAAGAAATGTATCTGAAATAGAAGCTACACTATTTAGACAATTTGGTAGGTTGAAAGAGTATCTCATTAAACCTACAAATACAAATTTAGTTTTTATGAAAATTTCAAATAACTAGAACGGATTGATGTTAATTAAAAGACATGAAGAAATGTGCCCAAAATAGAAGCTAAACTATTTATAAAATTTGGTATGATGAAAGAGTATCTAATTACTCCTACAAATACAAATTTAATTTTTATGAAAAATATTTCCACTCTCAAAGGCTATAACACACAAATTTTGTATAATTAGTACAATTTGATGCTAATTAAAAGAAATGAAGAAATGTGTCGGAAATTCGAGCTAAACTATTTAGAAAATTTGGTATTGTGAAAGAGTATCTTATTAAAGCTACAAATACAAATTCAATTTTTTGAAAAATATTTCAAAATCAAATGCTATAACACACAAATTTCAAATAAATAGAACGGATTGATGTTAGTTAAAAGAAATGAAGAAATGTGTCCAAAATAGAAGCTAAACTATCTAGAAAATTTGGTAGGTTGAAAGAGTATCTCATTAAACCTACAAATACAAATTTAGTTTTTATGAAAAATATTTCAACTCTCAAAGGCTATAACATAGAAATTTCAAATAACTAGTACGGTTAGATGTTAATTAAAAGAAATGAAGAAATGTGTCCGTAATAGAAGCTAAACTATTTAGACAATTTGGTAGCGTGAAAGAGTATTTAATTAAACCTACAAATATAAATTTAGTTTTTACGAAAAATATTTCCTTTCTCAAAGGCTATAATACACAAATCTCAAATAACTAGTACGGTTTGATGTTAATTAAAAGAAATAAAGAAATGAAGAAATGTGTCTGAAATAGAAGCTAAACTATTTTGACAATTTGGTAGGTTGAAAGAGTATCTAATTAAACTTATAAATACAAATTTAGTTTTTACGAAAAATATTTCAACTCTCAATGGCTATAACATACAAATTTCAAAGAACTAATACGGTTTGATGTTAATTAAAAGAAATGAAGAAATGTGTCGGAAATCGGAGCTAAACTATTTAGACAATTTTGTATTCTGAAAGAGTATCTTATTAAAGCTACAAATACAAATTCAATTTTTTTGAAAAATATTTCAAAATCAAATGATATAACACACAAATTTCAAATAACTAGTACAGTTTGATGTTAATTAAAATAAATGAAGAAATGTATCCGAAGTAGAAGCTAAACTATTTACACAATTTGGTAGGTAGAAAGAGTATCTCATTAAACCTACAAATACAAATTTAGTTTTTATGAAAAATATTTCAACTCTCAAAGTCTATAACATACAAATTTCAAAGAATTAGTACGGTTTGATGTTAATTAAAAGAAATGAAGAAACGTATCCGAAGTAGAAGCTAAACTATTTAGACAATTTGGTAGGTTGAAAGAGTATCTCATTAAACCTACAAATACAAATTTAGTTTTTACGAAAAATATTTCAACTCTCAAAGTCTATAACATACAAATTTCAAAGAACTACTACGGTTTGATGTTAATTAAAAGAAATGAAGAAATGTGTCTGAAATAGAAGGTAAACTATTTAGACAATTTGGTAGGTTGAAAGAGTATCTCATTAAACCTACAAATACAAATTTAGTTTTTATGAAAAATACTAAATATAACTCACAAGATTACGACATGTGTCATTGTTAGTTCAGATTGTGACATGTACCAATAAAAAAATTATAATCTATATTATTTACTTTTTAAATCAAATTTTAGTCTAATTTAAATTTAATAACAAATCAAAAGAAATTGTCAATAATAAAGAAAAACGAAAAACGAAAAAAATAAAGTCGAAAGAAACGGAAGTAATGAAAAAAGTAGTCATAACAAAAATAAGGCAAAAACTGCATCACAATTAGATAAAAGAAAGTCAATGCAATTGGAAATAAAAAATTAAGTGTCAACAAAAGAAGTATAGTTGTCATCATGGTCGAATAAACTAAGGAAATTAGATTTTATACCAATTAACAAAATTAGACAATACAATAAAAAAACATTCTGCTTAAAAAATGATATAATTCTCATTATGTTCAAATAACAAAATATTTTTACTCAAATAAAAAGGTATAATACCATATTTTCAATTAGCAAACGAAAATCTATAATTTTATATAATACATGAAGACCGTTCCCAATTATAATATGACATCAATTTATTTTATTCTTTTATAATCAAGCGAATTATAAGTTCCAAGTAAAATGATACAATATGAAAAAATTATTTATGCAATTGGAAAAAAGTTATCTCATAATTATACGGATTTCAATTTAGAATATAATTTTACGGGTTTTAATTTATAATATAATTATACGAGTCATAACTATATAGATTATAAATTTTAATATATAATATTCACATATTATGCGGGTCCTAATCTAGTATTAACATAAACACACGTTTCTCACTTTTTGTGATTATTTAGCAACAAAAATTAAAAATGGAAACTATTAACTAAAAAAAGTGAGAAAATAGAAACTGCAATTTAAGAAAATAGAAAATATCAAATGTATATAAAATTTATAATGTAAAAAAAACAAAAAAAATATTAACATAAACCCACGTTTCTCATTTTTTGTGATTCTTTATCAACAAAAGTTTTGTAATTGGATTTTTGAGTTAAGAATAACATGTGTGTACATAAATCATCTCTAGCATAAATAAACCAACACGTATGAAAAATTATAAATCAAAAGATTGTAATATGTGTAATTATTGATTTAGATTGTGATATGTGTAATATTAAAACTTTATTCTTTTTTCTATTTAGTATTGAAAGAAGTCAAAATGATAATAATAAGAAACAATATTGGTTTATAAAATTGGAAACCATTAAATCAAAAAGGTAAGAAAAATAGAAACTAAACAAATAAAAGGGAAAATGTAAAATATAAAATATATATAAGATTTGTAATGTAAAATATATTGATGTTTATTTACCAAATAGATTTAATTTTAAAATTTATAAGATTTTGAATATGCCTAGGAATATTTGATTCATTTATGAAGATTATTTTTGGATTTGTATATAATTTGAACCAGTTTAATTTTATATACAATATAATTAAACAGAATTTTAATTTAGAATATAGCAATACGGGTTATATTACATAAAGTATTAAATTTTAATATTTAGTATCCGCATATTATGCATGTCCTAATCTAGTAGTTAATAAAGATGATGGTACAATAGAAAGAAATGATATTATTTTATGTACAGTTATTTTACTAATTTAACTAATGGATTACAGAAGAGATGCAAACATTTATAATGCAAGTGTTTTTTTTTTTTTTTGGTTGAAAAAACTACTTTGATTGAAAGCTTAAACCGAAAGATTGGCTAAACCGGTTGTAGCCGGGCCCTAGTACAAACTGTTCTTTGCAATTAAGTCTGCAAGCTCATTTTCAGAACGAGGAATGAAGAAAAAGGAAATGATTTTGAGATCTATGGATAGATTCACAATGTCTTGTAGAATCCCATAGATTTCGATATGATAGTCTCGGTTGTTAATGAGATTGATCAGAGTTTTTGAATCCGATGCTATGCTCAGATTGTTGATTGGTCGATTCCATGAGAGATTCGATTTGATGTGGATCAGGGCATCACGAATGGTAAGAGCTTCCGCCATCAACGGGCTCCCCACAGGTGTGATAAACCGATCCCCTCGTGCGATGGTAGTGTTTGGGTCATCGTCTCGTATAATCCATCCCAGACCCGCCGCTAGTCTCGACGAATTCCAGGCTGCATCCGTGAAACAAGTCATGGACGAGATCGAGGCCTTTCGTAGGTGTGGTGTCTCCATGTTCATTGAGGGTTCAGCAGCTAATTTGTTGTTTGCTTCAAAACATTCCTTTGCATCTAGGATTGCGTTTGTAATCGATTCTTCCTCCGTAAACACTCTATTGTTGAAAATCTTGTTGTTGCTTGTGATCCAGAGAGTCCACATTATCCATGGAACTAGAGGTCCTGAGGAGATACCTGTTGATGGGAGAGTGGTCAAGAGTTTAGACATGCTCAGGATTGTGTTGACATCAGTTAAGCTTTGGGGATCTAGTGCCTCCTTGAATGGAGCCAAAGACCAAACTTTTTGCTCAAAGTGGCAGTGTAGGAACACATGATCAGTCGTCTCAGGTTCACCGCAGTGGGTGCAAAGGATTTGGTCTGCCACACCTCGAGTCATGAGGTTGTCTCCAGTAGGTAACGCTTTGCTCACCAATTTCCATAGGAATAGTTTTAGCTTTTGCGATATTTTTACATTCCATATGACCTGGTTCCACTGTATATCAGGTTGGGACCTTGCTTCTCTTGGGTGCTTCAGCTCTTTCGCCAGTTTGTAGCCTGATTTTGCCGAGTAGGTTCCAGAGGGATGTCCCAGCCATACATACTTGTCTTCTGCTCCTGTTAAACTTGGTTTGATGGCCATGATTTTCTCTTTATATTGAGGAAACAGACTATCAATCTTCCTCAGGTCTCATTCATTATGATCTGGTAGCAGTAGGTCCTTCACCTTAGTTTCCATATCATCTAAGTTTGGAGGCCCAACAGGTAGTTGTGGTTGTGTACCTGATAGCCAGGGGTCCTTCCAAATGCAGGTTGTTTTCCCATTGCCAATAGCTTTCCTAATCTGTTGTTTTAGTAGGTCCTTCCCAATGACTATTCTTCTCCAACCATGGGAGGCCGATGTTGGTGTGGAGCTTTCACAGAAAGGTTTATGTTTGCAATACTTTCCTAGGAGTATTTTTGCTAGGAGGCAAGCCGGATTGGTTAGGATTCTCCTGCTTTGTTTGGCGAGTAGGGCATCGTTAAAAGCTTGTATGTCTCTGAATCCCAATCCACCCTCTGTTTTGTTCCTGGTTAGTGTATCCCAAGCAATCCAACTCATCTTTTTCTGATCTATTTTATCATCCCACCAGAATCGTGTCAGTGCTGATTGGATTTTTTGCATAGTCCTGCTGGGAGTTTGAAGCATGACATGGTGTAGGTAGGCATGGTAGAGAGTACTGACTTCAGTAAAACCCTCTTTCCCGCAGGGGATAGAAATTTAGAAGACCAGTTGACTACCTTCTGCCTTATGCGGTCCACTATTAGACTAAAGAGATCTTTCTTTTTGCGGCCAAAGTGCTCTGGAAGCTCTAGATAATTCCCAAGTCCTCCTTCCTTCTGTATTGATAAGTCTCTTTTAACTCTTTCTCTGATGTACTGTGGAATCTTAGATGAGAAAGTGATGGCTGATTTCATGCTGTTTATTTGTTGGCCAAAAGCAGATTCATATTCCTTCAATATCCCCATTAGAGCTTGACAACTCCTTTTGTTTGATTTGCAGAAAAACATGGTGTCATCCGCAAAAAGGAGGTGATTAATGCCTGGACTATTCTTTGCAACCTTGATTCCAGGTAAATTTCCATGAAGGCCTGCTTTTTTGCATAATCCTGATAGTACCTCGCTGCATAAGATGAAAAGATAGGGTGATAGGGGGTCACCTTGTCTAATTCCTCGTGTAGGGAGAACGTTTCCTTTAGATGTTCCATTAAGTAGAAAGGAGTAGCTCACTGTAGACACACACTTCATGATCTATTTTGTCCATTTATGGTGAAAGCCCATTCTGTCTAGAACTGCTCTTATAAAATCTCATTCCAGCCTATCATAGGCTTTACTCATGTTTGTCTTGGCAGCCATGGATACTCTCTTCACAGCTTGAGATGTTTTTAAGTAATGTAAAACCTCATGTGTAATGAGTACATTATCAGATATTGTCCTTCCTTGGACAAATGCTGATTGATTTTCAGATATCACCTTCTTTAGTATAGGTTGGAGTCTTTTTGTTAATACCTTGGAGATGATTTTGTAGTAGACACTGCACAAGCCAATAAGCCTGTATTCTGATAGGGTTTATGGGCTGTTAACCTTGGGAATAAGCCTGATATGTGTATCATTTGATGATTCTGGCAGGTTTCCCGTCTGGAAGAACTCTTGAATCTCCTGGATCATATCTTGTCCCACAATGTTCCAGTTTGCTTGGAAGAAACCCGAGGAACCCATCTGGTCCTGGGCCTTGTCAGTGTGGATGGTGAACAGTGCATTGCGTATCTCCTTTGTTGTTGGTTCTCTGATCAGCTTTCTATTTGTGTCTTCTGAAATCGAGTGATCCAACGCCTTAATTACCACTACGGACCTGTCTCCAGGTTGAGAGGTGAAAAGATCTTGGAAGTAGGTTGAGACAACTTCAGAGATTTGGTCAGCCTCATACACTTCAGTTCCATCTGGTTTTTGGAGCACTGATATCTTATTTATTGTTCCCTTGGCTTTTGTGGATGCATGGAAAAACCCTGAATTCCTATCTCCCAAGTTAAGCCAGAGTTGTCTACTCCTTTGTCTCCAATACGCTTCTTCTGTTTGATACGCACTTGCTAACTCCCCATTAATCTTTTGTATCAGTTCAGTAGCTGTTGAGGAGTCAGACATCGCCTCTTCTAATTCAAGCTTCTTTCTCCTGATGATTCTTTGGGAGTTCTCATGTTTTTCCTTACTCCAGGTGATGATTGCTCTTCTGCATTTGGAGATTTTTGTCTCAACAGATTGGTTCCCATTGGTTGTCCATACTGCTGCAACTATGGATTTGATGTCTTGATTGTTTTGTAGGGATCTATCAAATCTGAATAGGCCCTTTGTCTTCTTTATCTTATTGGAGAAGTAAGAGGCGATAGGCCGGTGGTCAGAGCCTTCGAAATTCAAATACTCACTTCTGGCCATTGGAAATTGATCATACCATGAGCAGTTAGCCATGGCTCTATCAAGGCGGCACAGCACATTATGATGTCCCCTTTTGCCTCTCCAAGACAGGTAGTTACCTATGTGTTGAATATCGTATAGATCGCATTCTGAGAGAAGAGCTCTAAACTCACTAAAAGTCCCTTCAGCTCTGACTTGGCCACCACTCTTCTCTGAGTTATCCAGGATCTCGTTGAAATCTCCAGTAAGGAACCAAGAGGAATCTCTGCTTATTGCAAGCCCACAGATTTGATCCCAAACTGCCTTCCTATCTGCCTGGATTGCCATAGATAAAGGTAGCAAAGAATTTTTGTCCCTCATAGCTTATCTTTGTATCAATTAAGTTGTGGTTTGAAGATAGTACTTCTAACTCCACTTCTTGCTTCCAGAATAGGGCTAGTCTTCCTCCTCCAACTCCATGGGGACTGACTAGGTGGTGGGAGTTATGTGGTAGGAAATTCAGGTGTTTCAAGACGGATTCATCCGAGTTTTTGCTATAATGCAAGTGTACAATCTTATAAATGCTATAATTCTAACCCATATATAAACAATTTCATATTATGAAAACTTGATGAACATTTTTTATGGATAATGTTCATGTCATGTCATATCATAACATTCACTTTCTAATATGCAATAAGAATTTTTCGTCCAAAATACTTTTCTATGAGACCGAATTAAAATAAGAGGAAAATAAAGGACAATTAGGCGTATGACCGAATTGCGTAGCATAATGACGAATGTAACCGTAAGCGAGGGAAAAATTGCCCATTCTACTCCTAACGGGTGTGAAACCCACGTTGGAATATTTTGCTGATAGGCGTAGGTGATTATGCTTTTTTACATTCCCTCTCAAAATTGTCAACTGAATAACATAACCATTATATATATTAATTAATTTAAAAGTTCAATTGCCCCACATATCTAGTGGCCAATTGGGAAGATAATATCACGCCTATTCAGTATTCGTGTACTGAAAAGTCGAAATGATAGTACAAATGTAGCAACATGAAACGTGGGTGGGAATCAAATTTTGTAGGTGGGATAGGATAGATAAAATCGTGACATTGCACAATGGCATGATGGAGAGCGCGCTAGCCATCGCAAACCCGGCTTAGTTAAACTGGTACAAGAGCAAACAAAAATAGTGGAAAACTCAACGAAAGCTCCATTGGTCCAATGATTGATCAAACGTTTAATTAAGCTTATAGACCCGAAGGTTTAAAGTTCGATCTCCATATATTATAATTTATTAACAAATCTGCAGATTAATGAGGCAAATCAGCACAATTAGAATCGTTCACCATGATTCTACATATCTATCACGAGCATGGAATAAGAAGTATCGTCTATCGTGGAGCTACTAGGGTTGGAGTGAATTGTCCGTGTTAGAATAGTCTTTATAGTAGTTCTCATAATTGCAATAAAACAATGAATCAATCGAGAAGTTTAAAAATAAAATACACAAAATACAATATGTTAAAAATGAATTTAATGTGCTTAAAGAATCTCATAGATCATTTTATTTTGACTTTATGAGCTAATATATAGTGTATTATTTTGGAAAGAAGATAATTTTTCTTGCTTAATGGTGTTAATTTTAATGATATGGAATTAATTGATTGCTTTTTTCTCCTTGATTAATTTTAGAGGAGCCGTTAGTGTCTTTGGTGTGTATAAAAGGAGATTTTCAAAGGCAAAAAGTATGATGACACAAAAAAGCAAAAAGTGGAAGCAATGCACTATCTTCAACATCTGGAAGCAACACAACAACGTCTTACACAACGCTCACTCGATTCCGCCTTCCGTTATCTTCTTGTGTGTTGATAGGGAAATTCGGAACATCATCTCTGCCCGGAGGCATCGTCGCCGGTTTGTGACCTTCATGGAGTTTTGGATTAGGTAGCTTCTCCCTAGCTCTCTGTTTGTTCTGTTTGTTATCTTGTTTTTTACTTTCTTTTTTGCCAAGGTAACAATGCTTTAGGTTCTTCTCTTTGTAAAACCTAATCGTTCATTAATTGATATTAACATATTTAGCAAAAAAAAAAAAAAAAAAAAAAAAGAAAAGCAAAAAGTGAAGAATTATTATCTTGTTAAAAACAAAACTTAATACAGAGACGTTGTGCTTAGTTTGTTTGTGAGATTGCTGCGTTGAGAGAGGTTTCATTGGGAAGAGATCATCACCGGTGTGAGGAGACGAACGTGACTAATGGGGAGTATTCCTTAGATCATGATTTTGTAAAATTTAGACTTGTGTAGAAGTTAAATTCTAGCTTGGATTCGTACTTCTAAAGAAATCTAATCAGTTGTTTTTTTGCATCTGAAGATTAGTGGTCGGTTCGAGAGAACCGAACGATACCTCGTGAAATCGTATCTCCTCTCTTTATCTTATTTATCTTTAAGTTTTTAGTCGCTTCCGTTAAATTGAATTATCAAATCTAGTCTCTTAGAAAAATTTACACAATACAGCCTACTACAAATTTTTTGTCCAAATGCATTTTATTTCTCGGTCAAAAACATACATAAGTAACGATAACCCAAGAAAGGACTGAAGTATAAATAGTAGAGAAAATTGTGTTCATAATAAGAGTATTTTTGGCATGTGTGTCTGCCTTTTCGTTTTTTTTTCCTAGAAAAATACCTCATGGTAAAGTCTGGAAAAATGTCTCCAACCTCCTTGAACTCATCTATTTCCAGTTAAACCAAGGCTTCGTCGGGTGCTGGCACCATCTTGACTAGCTAATACCGTTGTTTCCTCTTGAGGCTATCCATTGCCATAGCAAATTATGCATCTCCCCATGCAGTGAGACTTCCATTGTCTCAGTCCGCGAAGACCTAATAGGTCTTTTGTACCATCTTGGAGTTGGAGAATCCAACCTAATCCACTCGTGGAGTCACTTTCTTTCCAGGAACCATCCCAAAAGTACGTGAAGGTTGATGTACGAAACGTGGCGGGAAGAGTCCCCTCAGTGCTTTGGAGGCATTCCCAACTTCCTCATTAGCTAAAAACCAATCCGCTGTCTCTTTTCTGGCTATTTCAAAAGTCCCATGTGGGGTTCCATCCAAGTTATTAAATTTTTTATCATTACGAACCTTCCATAAATATCATATAGTCCATGGAAAAACTCTCACAACCTCTTCGAGCTCAACACAGTGAGGAATTCTAGAGAAGAATTAGTTCATATTATTTCAGAGATATTCTCATGGAAAGTTTGCTAGATTATGAGAAATATGAGACAACCCCAATATTGGATGGCATGTGGATATGATTATTAGTTTCTTCCTTATAACCACATCTAGGGCAGCAGCGGTCCTGTTGTAGGTGTTTGTAGGCCATGCGTTCCCTAACTGCCAACACGCCACAAAGAATGTCCGGTTTTTGGGATTGTCTTGTTGGGGGGGAGTTTATAGAGAGTTATTGTACGGTAAAATAGAGATCCACCGTCAAATGTTGGCGAGCTGCTTTGTACCCCAAACAAAATAAATAAATAAAATAAACAGATGCGTCTACACAAAATAGTACAATATAACTAAATATATCTTATTATATAAAGTTGGATGCGCACCAAATCGTAACTCACGAGATTACGACATGTGTCATTCTTAGTTCAGATTATGACATGTGTAAAGTAAAAAAAATTCTTATCTATATTGTTTACTTTTTAAATCAATTTAAAGTATAATTTAAGGTAATAATAAATAAAAAATGTCAATAGAAAGAAAAAAAATGTAGGAGTCTGGAAAAAAATTTAGTTAAGATAAAAGCATAGTCACAACAAAAAATAAGGCAAAAAAGTTTATAACAATTAGAAAAAAAGATAGAATGCAACTGGAAATGTAAATTAAGTGTCGATAAAAAAAGTGTAATTGTCATTATGGTCAATAAAACAAAGCAAATAGGTTTTATAATAATTTCTTTTAAAAAGAGACAATCACAACTAGAAATAGAAAATTAAGTGTAAAAAAAGAAGAAGTATAACTGCTATTATAACGCTCCGACCGCCCTGCCGTGGGCCCGCAGGCCCGAGACTTCTATGGCGGTCGGTGGTTAGTCCGGGAGGCTCGAAATGCATGTTACTGACCCTGCAATCACCACGTGATCTTTTCCCGAGTTTTGGTCTCACTCGCACGATACTGGAAATGACTTCCCAGTAGATCACTCATCCTTTGATTGCTCCAGCTCAAGCACGGTTAACTTTGAAGTTATCTCAAGACAAGTGACCGAAAATAGAAAAGTAGAAAATCGTCGTATTATCGTACGTGTTCTTCAAAAATAGAAAGGTAGAAAATCTTAAAAGCAAACAAAAATATGATGGGGGTAGAAATTATGTTACTTGATAAAAAAGGTAACTATCGAACACACGGAGAGAAGGCCCAACCACCCTCGAGCATAATCAAGTTTATTGATAAACAAGTACGTAACCGCATAACGACGATCCGCAAGAAGGGAGACGCGGGTTTGGAGCAAGCTATGGAGACATGGTTTGGCTCGAGATGAGGAGTTCTTAAAAAAAAAATTTGATTGAAGTTTTCAGTTTTTCTAAAACATTGCAAACAAAACAATAGCATTATGATGTAAAAAAGTTGTTTTTAGATTGAATAAATTTGACATTCAATTCAAAAAAAAAAAAAAAAAAGTAACTATCTTATTAAATTGTCTACATATGTTACAATTGAAATATTTAATTTTTTATTTTTACTATATTTATCCGCGTATTCTAATCTAGTATATATATTTCTTATCCGTACCTAAGTGTCGTAACGTACAAAACTTACGGAGATCTTGTGAGGCCCAATATGCATAGCCTCACAAATCATGACCTACCAACCGCTCCATGTGGTCGTCATCTAGTGCATGTTTTATGATCTGATCAATCAACCTCAGAGTGAAGTAGTTGTTGATCCTCCTTTCAAATCCGGTTGTGAAACTACCTTCTGGCAATCCATCCTCTTCCGTTATCGGCAAATTCTACAAAAAAAATAAAATGAAATGAAGACAAGGCTGCAATAGTAAGTTTTTTTTTTGCTAAATGGTAAATATTTCATTAAAAATGAAAACGTTTTAGGCTTACAAATCGAATTTCTAAACCTAGATAATGATTCCACGGCAAAAAAGATAAAAACATGGAAGCATAAAAACGATACGGTTTTCAATCTGTATGCTCGACACTAACAAAACTGCTAATGGAGCAACACGGAGAGATGACGATGCGAATGTTCTATCAAAGATTGAGGAATGCGAAGAGCTTGTAGATACTAGCAGCGAGAACCAAATTGGCAAAGACCCTTGGCACTAGAAGCCGTTAAATGAAATAGTAATAGTAAGTTCAAAGTTAAATGAACTAGTAAGTTCAAAGTTACATGAAATCCGTATGCAATAGTAAGTTCAAAGTTAAATGAAATGAAGACAATACTTATCCCACCTGCAAGTGGTAGGTTTAGATGCATTAACATCTATCTTGTAAGGTTAAAAAATGTCTCCCTTTGGGGGAAAGGAAAAGAAATAAAAGGATTATTCAGAAAAAGAAAAAAAAAAAGTTAAAACGAATATTCTATGTACATGCAGTATCAAATAAAATAGTAGTGTCGTAACTGAACTGACACACTATTCACGTTTTTAACCTACAATCCATATAACGTGAACAATCTTATAATAAATTTCACAATGACATTTTTTATATAGCATAATATACCCCTATTTCTATAAGATACGAAATTTATATCATCATAACAAGGGACGCAACCAAAGGTCTGCATATAGTAGTGTATAACAGTATAGTAAAGTTTAACATATAATGGGTGTTTAGACTTATTCGTACCCGAATTTTAGGCAACTACGAAAAATCCATGTCTATTATTTTAGACAATGCATTCACATATCCAAACTCAGTAACCTTCAAATTTTTTTCTTATAAATTTTTTTTTTTTTTTGATAACCCAGTATCCAGTGGTTCTCGACTGGTTGGAAGGATCGCCCTGTTGGTCTAGGCCAGAGATCGATCCTCCCCAGACGCAGTTTCGCTCGCTCACTCCTGTGGCCACCTGGGAATTTACCTGCGGACTTGCTGAGGCGCCCCAGACCACCAGTGTATCAGGGGGCCCTTAAGTGGAGGCTTAAAAATCCCTGTGACGCGGGCTTAGGTCCAGTGGGCTAGTCAGATCACTGTGTGGTCTGGATACTGGGTTATCAAAAAAAAAAAAAATTAGGCGTGCACATGCATAATGAGTTTAAATGTTAGTTTATCTTAACATTTTCTCTGTTTTGTCACGACACTACTGCCAAATACCCACTTTAGATCACTCAGTCGATTTATGTGTTTTACCGTGGTCGACAAAATCTTCACAATTGTCTCGCATCTCACCAATTACTCGCATATATCCGTATCTCTTTTTTTTTAAAACCGAAGGAAATTCTTATCTCAATATTGAAAAAAAAAAAAGTAAAAAAAATCTCGTTTTTTTTTATCAAACCTAGTCATCATGTCATATAGGGTATTTTCAATAATATTTTAAAAAATAATTAAAAATATCATAGCCATCAATTTTAATGTCATATGCCTAATTATTAATTTTTTAATAACTAGTTCAGCCAATTTCCCTTAAACCAGTATACCACTTGACTAATTTTTGATCAAGTGGTGTATTTTAGTCAAACTGACCCAACAAATTGGATTATGCAGATTAGATTATAATTCATAGATTCTTTGTGATTGGATAGTGGATTATCCAGATTAGATTATAATTCATAGATTCTTTGTGATTGGATAGTTTCAAGATTCCGACCAAATCAATTGTTTTAAGATTCCGATTTGACTTTGTTGGGTTTACTAACTAATATGTTTTCTAAATCGAACTATTCAAAACAATTATAGACCAAGACGTGCAATCTCATTTACCATTACCAGAAAGACGTGTGTAAAACTAGATAACGACTTGACTTTGTTTCTTGAATTACAAGATATGACCGAAACCCTAATCTAGAATAGGAAATATATGATACTAACAATGGGACATAAAATTATGAACATATACTACAATAACGTGTGTGCATGTCTCTTAGCAATATATATACACTACCTTACACACTAAAAAGAATCCAAAACAACAACAACAAAAAATGCATGTCCCAGTCTCAAAGAGACGACCAACAATATCCAAAACGACCGAAACCGAAAAATATGAGAAATCACTTAAAGATACTCGTAACTTTTGTAGTAACATCTGTTCGATCTTCTCTAGATCAATTCTCTATCGTGTACCTTTCACGATTCTCTTTCTCTTCCTCCTTTACCTTTGGTCAACTTCCACGACCCTTATCTCCAATGACGTCGTTCATATTTGCATCTCACCACGGAAGCTCAACGAACTATATTGTCTCACTGCCGGTTCGCACCCGGGTTTACATGTACCAGTCAACAATTTCACTAAACCGGTCAGTGAAAATGTTCAAAGAAATGAAGAAGTGAAGAGTGTTGACGGAGACAACGGTTTCGCCAAAAATGAAACTTTCGTCGGAGGAATAGATTCAGACAAATCTACGGTCGCAACAAGGATCAAGATCATAAAGAATGAAACTTCCACCGGAGAAACCCCTGGAAGAGTTTCTGTTCTTGACCAAGATTCTAAACCCATCGATGTGGAGAATCTTGATTCTAATCCAAAGAAGGAGACCAATCCCGATATCCTCGTTGATTGGGATTCAAAAACCGTAGAAGATCCATACCGATACATCACACCGAAGGACGAACATGAGGAGAGCGCTCTTAAGATTGTGGATGAGAATCTTAATATACAAAGATCCTGGCTATCCGTGGATAACAACACCGAGATCCATGGATCTTGTGAAGGAAAAGGGGTTTATGTTTATGATTTACCCTCCAAATTCAACAAAGATTTGTTGGGAGAATGCTCGGATATGATTCTAATGCCCAATTTTTGCAACTTCTTGAAAAACGATGGGTTTGGTGAATCTATTGAGAATCTTGGTAAAGGCTGGTTTAATACGCATCAGTATTCTCTTGAGCCGATATTTCATTCTAGGGTTCTGAAGCATCCATGTAGGGTTTATGACGAGAACCAAGCCAAGCTCTTCTATGTGCCGTTCTATGGCGGTATGGATGTTTTGAGATGGCATTTCAAGAACGTTTCTATGGACGTGAAGGATGCTTTGGCGATTGAGGTTGTTAAATGGCTTGGATCGAAGAAATCTTGGAAGAAAAACTCCGGGAAAGACCACGTTTTCGTTCTTGGAAAGATCTCTTGGGATTTTAGGAGGCATAGTAATTATTCTTGGGGCTCAACTTTACTTGGAATGAAAGAAATGCAAAACCCTACAAAGATTCTCATCGAACGCCATCCATGGGAGGTCAACGACGTCGCAATTCCTCATCCAACGTTCTTCCACCCGAAAACCGACGATGATATTTCCAACTGGCAAAACAAGATCATTATAAAACCTCGCCGGAGCCTAATCAGCTTCGCTGGTGCAGCAAGACCGGGTGATCCTGATAGTATCCGATCAATATTGATTGACCAATGCACATCAACTCCAGACCAATGCCGGTACTTGAACTGTACATATGGAGGGTGTAGAAAACCGGAATCGGTTATGGAGCTTTTCCAAGATTCCGAGTTCTGTCTTCAACCACCTGGAGACAGTGCTACGAGGAAATCGGTTTTCGATTCCCTAATATCAGGTTGTATTCCGGTTATCTTTTATCCATACACGGCGTATTATCAGTACAGTTGGCATTTACCGGAGGATCACCGGAAATACTCGGTATATATAAACCAAGAGGATTTGAAGGCAAAGAAAGTGAATGTGATTGAGAAGTTGATGTCAAAGACTCTAAGGGAAAGAGAGGATATGAGAAGTTATATTGTTCATGAGCTTTTGCCACGTTTGGTCTATGGAGATTCTAGTGTAAAATTTGTGAGATTTCGAGATGCTTTTGATATTACCATGGATAGTTTATTCCAAAAGATTTCGAAAATTATGTAAGTGTTTTTATATGAATTTCTTCATCAATTTCATATGTAGTTCGTTTATTTGAATTCTCAAAAGATAATGTGAGCTCTTGATCTAAAACATATAGCAAGGATAACTATTTTTTTTTTGTCAGAAGCAAGGATAACTATAGTAACTGGTTTATTATAGTACTCAATATTTGCAACAACAAAACATGATGACAATTTCGTAAATTGTATTTGACCACGTGTTTTCAAATATTATATCATGTTAAATTATGCTTTTATCAAAAAATATATTTTACTAGGTAAAGGACCGTATATATGCGGGTTTATGATAAAATCTTTTATAATCCGTAAGAAAACAAATTTGGAAAAGTAAAAAACAAAAAAATTAAATCACCCACGAAAATATAAAATATATGTTGTCATAATTTATCTCACCAATTGAATGAAAGAGAGTAATCAATGTTATTTTCTGATAAAAAAAGTAAAACCTATTTCGAGTAGTCGTTCATGAAAATTTGGTTTGTAAACCTAAGTCTATTTCACTTTTTTTTTAATCGAAAAATAACATCGATTACTCTTTTTCATTCAACTGTTGAGATAAATTACAACAATATAGACTTAGGTTTCCTAAAAGAATGGGTTTTGGTTATGAGAAAATCTGAAAAACCTATTTTGTTTAGGAAAAGATAATAAAAGAATCGTTTTTCGTAAAAATAAAATTAACACAAAATTTAAAAGGATAAACTATGCTTATTAAATAATTATTTTAATCAATAATTATTTAAAGATTAACTAAAAATGATGATTTTTGTAATCTATTTGATAAATACAAATTTAAAAAATTAAGATTTGCTAGATATATGTGAAAAAACCTAATTAGAATTTATTTTAACCCATGTCAAAATCTCGGTTGACCGATTTGGACCACTTCTTATGTTTGACGCATCAAATTTTGTAATAAGATTTTATGTTTACATGATGTCATGTTTTTTTTTTACCACGCACAAAAATAAACACTAGATATTTACGAAAATGTCAGCACGTGTTTACAACAGAGCCGGCCGGCCCTGAAAATACAAGGGCCACAAGCGGGGAAAAAATGGGTCACTTACCACTAAAGATATTTAAACCTGCAACCTCTAACTCAAACAAAGAAGCCTATTACCACTTGTACTAAAGACAATTTTTAAAAATAAAAGGGCCAAAATTTACATAAGAGAAACTTAAAATTTTGTTGGGTCGCAAGCGCGGGCTTACCTCGTCTGCTCTCAGGGCCGTTTTCTGCAAACATGCAAGAATTACTATGATATAATCAACTGAACTGAAACTCAAGCAATTCCTATGGAGATTACTTCACATCCAAAGAAAGTGAATGTAATGGAGAAGTTGATGTCAAAGACTCTAAGGGAGAGAGAAGATATGAGAAGTTACATTGGTTTTGAGATGCTTCATAAGATTTAGAAAACCTGTAGGCCCATATGCTTCCGTAACATGATACTCAATAGGTTTGGGCCTACAGGTTTTCGGGTCGGTTACAGGTTCAAGTCCTAACGGGTACATGTTCCATCGGGTATACTAAAAACATACTCATACAAGTACCTTTAGGATTTTGGGTTGGGTACAGTTTCGGGTCCAGGTTACAACTTATTAAAGATGTAAATATCCGAATTTTACACATTTCTTCTGGATATAGCTAGGTTCGGGTTTAGGTTTTGTGATGTATTTATACCCGAAATGTAAACAAAAACCCGTAACTTGAACCTATAAAATTCATTTGAAACACAAACAAAACAATAAGACAACAATCATATCAAATGCCAATTATCAAGTATGAACTAAGTTAAAAATACAATTATCAATCGAAGTTATACAGTGAAGGACTATACCGTTTTTTTGCTATACGGTTAAAAATACGGATTAAACTATACAACCATTTATACAGCAATAATACGCCTGTTTATACGGCTATACGGCCGTATATTATGTATTTTTCTTAATAAATATTTTGACAAAACTGATACTTTGAATTTCTTTTTTTTTCTAATTTCAACTACTTGAGATGATCAATGATTATAATTTTGTTATATATATAGTTTTTAATTAGATATTTAATATATTTTCATGATAATAACTTTTAAAATAAAAAATATATTAATTATAAATGTGAGTTTTGTTTAATATATTAACAATGAGTTATATGTTACAGTATAATTTGTATATTTATTATATATCTACTATTATACATATGTTTATTTTGAAAAAATATTCACCGTATATACTCCGTATAAACGTCCGTATATACATCTATACGCTATACGGTGATCGACCGTACGTCTAGCGTATATCGTATTTTAGAACACTGCAATATATAAAACTAAATCAATGTAACCAAAGCAATTGAAAAACGAATAAGAGTCAATGACGAATCACGAATCGAATCATATCATTTAGATAGACAAACAACAGAATAAGAATCAATGACGAATCACAAATCAATCGAAGTAAGATTAGAAAGAGAATGATGATTATTGTAGATCGAACTTAAGACGTCTCTGATGAAAGAGACGATTGTGGTCGACCTCGAGGAGGATTTGTAAAATTGAGCTTGAAATTTTAGGGATTAGGTTCGTTTGAGGAATCGATGTTTTTGGTGTTGGTATTGGGAAGTCGAACAGGTAACAACAAGTAAAAGTAAAACATTTAACTCACTTGTATAGGCTCTTTTTATCAGTATTATGATAATTTTATAATTTTTTGATAACAAAAAATCAAGAAATTAAATCTGTGATCATAATTTTTGGTAGATTTGACCTACTAGGCTCAAGCATACGCGTACAGGTACACCACTATGTACATGTACACCTAGGCCTAGTACCCGATATCCGAGCTCGGGTAGGTAAAGCTCTATAGATACACCACTATGTATTCCATATTAAGGGGCTTGAAGGAAGAATAAGAAAATAGAAAGAGAAGTAAAGAAAGGTTCGAGGCAAAGACTGATCCGAACCGGGGAGGAAGAAAAAAAGAAAGGAGAAAAGTAGATTGTGGTGGTGAAAAGTCTCTAAACACCCGGAAGTTCAGAGGTTTAAGACTGTATGTTTCTTGTTATGAATATAGCTATTTACTATAGAGATAGATAAAGTTGATATACTCGGTGGTTCCACCCTTCTTTCGGACCGAGGTAACCTTTTATTTGTTTTCCAATTTTTCTTTTCCTGACTATTCATGAGTCACCATTCTCTTTCTCTCTCTTCTTCTTTTTCTTTGACCCCTATTCTTATATATATATAAATAAAGTGATGAATTAATTATTACATAATTATAAAAAGGAAATCAAACTAAAATATGATGACAAATAGTGGAAATTGATAGTTTTTTGTAATGTCACATCAAAAACAAACAATGACATTCTCTTTGTAAAATGTTATGAGCATTTCGTCCAAAATACCTTTTCTGAATTTTAGAACGATTAGTAGAAAATAAACAATTAGACATATTGGGTAGCATAATAGAAAATATAGCCATCCTAATTCAGAATTTAAGAAGGTAACCAAGTGATGGAACAATTGCCTATTCTACACCTAAAGAGGAGAAACGGCCTTTTTCAATCCGAGCTATTTTCGTTTTGCACTTTTCTACTTGAGGTTTAACATTCGGCTTCTTTTAACTTGAACTAGTTTCTTTTGTGCCAAAACAACATTAACACTAAAAGTAAAAGGGAATACTGTGACAAAACATATAAACGTTAACGATTTGCTGAATTGGACGACATGCTGGCATACGAGCTGATAAAAAATAGCTATTTCAACATGAATTATGTTAAACGTACGCTTTTTTATATATCCCAGTTAATTTTTTTATTAAAAGTTTATAAAACAAAATTTGTTCTACTCCAGAAGGATCCCTCTGTTTGGTTATAATTGATGTTTAAGGTAATGACACACTCATGAAGAAATCAATTAGTTTTTCTTGTTTTTTTTAAATAAACCATTAATTTTATATATCCAACACAATTCAACCAATGAAAAATGAATTTATGAAATTTAAATAGTCAAAAATAATAAAAAGTCATTTAGTTTTGTATTGAAAAGTGAAAACATCACTTAATCTTGAACAAAAAAAATTCTCTTAAAACATTACTCATTCACAAACATACGGAGTATAACCTGTGGCACAAATTATGCATAAAAAGATAAATGAAGTGTGTGATTTTGGTTTGTGAACTATAACTTATTATAATTCAAAACTTTAATATAGCTATGATATTATTATGGCTCACATTGTGCATAATTTTATTAGACCAAACCAAATTACACTATCTTTTATGCCAAATCTCTTTTATAGTATCCAAAGTCTTTAGTTAACAACAATTCTCACATTACAAATAGTAAATATAATTCATTAATTAGTTATTCATGATATCATAATATAGAAGTTTGATTGTGATGTGTCTACATTAAAATATGATATATAGCATTTGAGTGTATGAGCCTTGACAGTGATAACACAGAAGCTAAGAACAAACTAAACCCATATCAAACTTGTATTAATTCCGATAATACACAAACGTAGCACTGTTACATACAACAATATTGTTTTTAAAAGATTACACAATCTCTCATTAGAAAGGATACAACTCGCAATCTAGTTTACCCAAGAATTCACAAGATCTTTTACACCAAGATTCGTGTTACAAAACATATCTTAATCTACCCAGAAGGATCACTCAACTCGATTATTTTCTTTCGAGTTCTTCACACGGATCCTCTCACTCACATACCTTTTCTTGCGCAAAGAAGGACTACACCAAAAGCTATACCTCAACGTTGCTTATATTGGTTTTGTAAAAACCAATATAATAAACAGGACCATGCTATTGACCAGTAAACCAACCACTGTCATGAGGCAGAGAGCACTGTCTTGAGGCACATAACACTGTATCACTTGTCACATCTGTTGTGAGCAACGTGCCATACTCACCCTCGTTGGCTTTTCCCTGAATGTCAACACTTTATCCTTATTTCCCGAGCTGCTCCTCTGCACCAAGCACCCACTCGCACGTCGCATGACTCGAGGTGGCACTTGTCACACAGTTGGTAGAGTGAACTCTGTGTCTCTGTTAGACACATATTGATTCTTCGATCTTTAGCCATCTCTTGTGTAGCACATAACTTCTTATAATTTTTTGATCCTTAAGTGCCATCTTTGATGCATCTGCATAACAATATAGTAAAAATAAATCTAGAAACGACTAATAATTTGATTTACAATAAAATATTATCGATGCGAAACCACAAATAGATAAACTTAATAATCTTTTGATTTATTTCAATTATTTGAGTTAAAAACTGATATTTGGTATTTTCTTTTTAGTAATGAAGATTCACATTTTAAATATATTTTAAAAGTTTGTTTAATAAACTATATTTTTCTAAAACAAATCAAACATTATACGCAAATCATCTGCTAGTTTATATGCAAAGAATATCTACAAATGTTTTAAAGAATATTAAAAAAAAACACAATCAATCAACTGTTTTAAGATTCCGAATTGACTTGGTTGGGTCAGTTTGTTCCTCTTTTGCTTGGAGCACTTGGATATTGGGATATCCAACTTGGGTGTACTAACTAATAAGTCTTCTTAATCAAATGATTTCAGTTCGTTATAGACCAAGACGTGCAATCTCAATTAATCATAATTTACAATAACTCGAAAGCGACGTGAATTTCTTCTTTGAACTAAAAGAGTCTATATACATGAATATGAGGGAAACCCTAATCTAAAGACAACATGAAATATAACAATATGAACATATACTCTAATTACGTGTGTGCATGTCTTTTAGCAAAATATTTACAAAACCTTACACACAAAAGTGCATCGAGAAACAACCAAAATAGAATTAAATGCACTCCGTCTCAAAGAGACGACCAAAAATATCCTAAAAGATCAAAACCGAAAAACATGAGAAATCACCGATAGGTTTGACCGATATCATGCTCATTTCTTCTCTTTCTTAACCTCTCTTTAACCATGGATCCACCTTAGAGCTCCTCCAGGCTCGGCAATCTCCAAACCACCTGAAAGTATGTGAAAAGAAAATGCGCAAAATCGTAATCATAAACTATAAAATGCTAAATTAGCCTAATATGCTTCTAACAATGCAATAATGATGCAAAATCTCGAATAAATAAGAAGAAAACTAAGCCTAGAAATAGGTAAATTCTTGACAAAAAAAAATGAGATGGGTAAATTATGGTCTTATTAGATGGTCAAACAACAAAAAAGGTCCAAAATAATCCGAGAAATAATTTTAAATTACCGAAAATCTTAAGGCTCAAAAGAATGGACACTAAGACTGAAAAACAACCAAGAATTTTGTTCACAATTTTTAGATCTTTTTTTGTGAAATAAATAAAAGAGTATTTTTTATGCAGATATATGTTGGAATTCGAATACCAGATTTCGCGTCCTCAAAATATGTTATTTGTCATAAACCACAAACCATACCATCTGCACAACATTCTAACACATTTCACAATATACACTTTTCATATAGCATAGTATACCCATGTTTCTATATGATACGAGTTTATATCTACATAACACGGGACGAAACCAAAGTTCTTCAAATAATAGATAGAGTATAGCTGCATACTATATAGTAAAGTTTACATGCAATGCAAAATACCAAATTATCTTCATTTCCGTAGATTTGGGAAAAAAAAAAGTTTGAAAATGCCAATATTGGACATACTACTCTACTTAGTGCCGCAAAAAAAACTTTTATAAGTAAAGACGATACGAGAAAATCACTAAGGCTCGACAAAAGCTTCACAATCGCCTCATGTCTCCACCAATTACTCGCAAATACTTGTTTATATCTCCACTTAATTTTTGAAACAGTTTTTTATCTTAATATTTAAAAAAAAAAGGTTCAAAACTCAACTTTTCTTTTCATCCAACCGATCGAGCCATCATGTCATATATAATATTTTCGGGAATATTAGAAACACTATACAGAATATCCTAACTATCAATTTAGATTGTCACATGCTAATAATAAATTTGTTTTAGGTATAAAAAAATAACATACCATTGACCTTGGTCAAGTGGTGTATTTTAGTCTAATTTACCCAGTAAATTGGATTATGGAGACTATATTATAATTTATAGATTCCTTGTAATTAGATTTTATAAAAAAAACCGACCAATCAACTATTTTATGATTCCGAATTGACTTGGTTTGGGTGTACTAACGAATAAGTCTTCTAAGTCAAATGATTAAAGTTTGTTATAGTCTATAACTTATAGACCAAGACGTGCAATGCCATTTAATCATAATTTACCATTACTTGAAAGACGTGTGTAAAACTAGAAAGCGACTTGAATTTCTTCTTTGAATTAGAAGAGTATAAATGCATGAATACGAGGGAAAGCCTAATCTAGAATAGGAAATATATCTAAAGACAACATGAAATATAACAATATGAACATATACTCTAATTACGTGTGTGCATGTCTTTTAGCAAAGTATATACAAAACCTTACACACTAAAGTGGATGGAGAAACAACCACAATAGAATAAAATGCATGTTTCCATCTCAAAGAGACGACCAACAATATCCAAAAAGACCGAAACTGGAAAACATAAGAAATCACTAATAGGTTTGGCTGATATTGTAACGCTCGTGAACCAAAATGTTAATTTTTAGGGTGGGTATCGATCGACACCAGAGGCGAATCTAGGTGGTGAGTTGGTGGATAAACTGACCTAGGTTAAATTATATAAACTTAATTTGTAAAGCAACACTAGCTCAAAGGGTTAAAATATCAATAGTTGCACCACCCACCTTGGTTCAAATCTCTCCCTATACATGAGTAATTAAATTTTTGGTCTTTTTTTTAAGGATTATGACCCACCTACAATTTTTCTGGATTCGTCACTGATCAACACTAGGAGGAGTGTCCATCGACACCAAGGTTGGTCGGTTCGGCTTTGATTCGTTTTAGTCGCTCGGTTTGCGATTTGAATTTTGAGAAATCCCTAAGTCTCGTGATATATAAGTGGGCAGTCCACTTTTCGAGGGAAAAAAGAGATAATTAGAGAGTTTTATCGTTTCCAGAGAATTTTCTTGTTATGAGGTTCATTTTCAATTTAAAGGGTTGGAAAAAAGCTTTTTTGGGGCAGTTTTGGAGGAAAGGAGGAAGAAATTAGCGGTCTCTCGGTGTTCAAAGGACTAATTTTATGTCTTAGTCTCCATTCCATTGTTTTTCAATCCAAAAGCTAAGGTGAGTGCATGACCACGACTTATCTGGGTGGATGGATTGTTAGGGATTCATGGTGATAGGTTTGTTTGGTTTGATTGATCATTGGTTGATTGATTTAATGTGTGTGCACGTTGGTTTTGTGATGCTTGTTGACGATTTGATTGCAGGAATTGTATTTGTGCAGGCTCGAAATCAGGTCAGAGAGGAGAAGGCTTGATCCTAGCGTCACTATGGTTGGTGTCGATCGACACTAGCAAGCAGGTGTCGACCGACACCGAGAGGTAGTGTCGAGCAACACAAGGGATGTGGGGTGTCAACCGACACCGAGAGGTAGTGTCAAGTGACACCAGGCCTCTGGGGGTGTCGAGCGATACCAGAGCTGATTCGTGTTGTTTGTTATGTGTTTTGTGATTGTGTGTTGCCTTAGCGTTTTATCATGCATGAGTGTATAGCCAAGTAGATGGGATTACCGTCTCACTTGATATTTATGATAATATCCACTCATCTCGTTTTTTCATGTGATGTAGGTAAATGCAAAGTGTGACCGTGGGATCATGGCTATGAGGAGGAGGAGGATGTAGGATCTTTGTTTATTTATGTTGTCAGTATTGTTAGACATTATTGTTAGGTTGTTGGTTTACGTCTGGAATTTCGAATGTGAATTGATGATCATTTGATTTATGGGAATTGTTGATTGGTTTAATTTTTGGTTTGAGTTGTTATTTTCCGCTGCATTTGTGTGTAGTTTGCTTGGACGTTGGGGATTAACATTTAACCGAGTCCAAGGATTAATTGAATTAAAAAAAAATAGGACGGATAGTTTCAGTTTTGTATCAAAGTCCTTGCGGTTTTATAACGGGCTGGAATTGATTTGAGAATGGTTATAATTGAGTATGTGTGTGTTAGTCAATTCTGTGAGTTAGAGTCTTAGATCATCATCTTCGAGCCTTCAATGAGATTTTATGGTAAGTGTGTGTGTTTTTGTGTTTTGTCATCTAGTTGCTTAGTTTGTACTTTGGTAGTGCAGTGAAATGGCTAGAGGCACTAGAGGACGTGGTCGTGGTGGTCATGGAGGCCGTAGTCGTGGTCGGGGACCAGTAAATGAGTCAGTTGGGAGTACGGCTCAGAGTGCCACGCATGAGGCTGTGATCATGAGATGTTTCAAGAGGGTCAGAACACTAGTGGGAGTGCCCGTGAGAGCGCCAGTGTGAGGGCTGGTGGGGCCAGAGCTAGTGCTAGACCTCGTGTGGTTCGTGGTACGGGTGCGCCCGCAGGACGAGATGATCATCTGGCAGATCTGTTACAACAGTTGTTGGAGCGGTTACCGGGAGCGGTGCCAGTTCAGGCTCTAGTGGTGCCACCTGTGGCAGAGGTGGTACAACCGAGGACTGCGGTTGTTGAGGAGCTCCCAACTTATCTTAGGACGATGAAGCAGATGCAGAGGATTGGTATGGGATTCTATGCGGGAGGTGCCAAGCCTGAGGAGACTGATGAGTGGTGAATGAGGCTGGATCAGAATTTCCGCTTTATCAGGTGTCCAGAAGGATACCAGGTTTATTTTGTGATCCATTATTTGGATAGTGATGCACATCTATGGTGGAGGACTGTTGCAGCTAGGAGGGTTCATGCGGAGGTGACCTGGGTAGACTTTTTGGCAGAATTTGCCAAGTTCTTTCCTCAGGAGGTTGCGGATCGTTTGGAGATGAGGTTTTTGGAGCTGGCTCAGGGAGATATGTCAGTTCGTGAGTATGATGTGGAGTTTAACCGACTCCTTATTTATGTTGTTCAGGCTTTACAGGGTGAGCAGGCCCAGGTCAAGTGGTTCTTGAGAGGACTTCGACCCAACTTGAGGATCTGACTCAATGCAGGGTCGAGAGCGGATTTGGTGGATACAGTTGCGGCGATTGAGGAAGAACTGAGAGAGCAGGCTGTGGTTGTCAGGCCAGTGATTCCCACCAGGAGACCTCAACAATAGATGATTCTTAACAAGGGTGACAAGCCTACGCAGGGATAGAAAAGAAAGCGGAAGAACACTTTGAAGTCGAGTCAAAGTAGTCGGGGATGCTTTGGGTGTGGAGGCATGGATCACAGAATGGCGAGCTGCCCTAGGAACGGCGAGACTCGGGATACTTGGGATACTCGCGTATGTTTCCATTGTAGAGAGCCGAGACACATCAAGCCAAGATATCCTAAGTTGCGGCAGTTGGCAGTGGCAGTAGTGCAGCCAGTGGCTTAGAGAGCAGCAGCACAGCGGGTGCAACCTACGATGGATGTAGCTGAGCCAAGTTCGAGGCCGATCACAGGTAAATTTATAAACTCATACTTGGTAAATTATGTTGTGTTTGAATTTTGTCTATTTTGGATTATTGTTATTCTGTGATGGAAATTAGGTTTTTAGCACATGGGATTAGTGTAGGGACCTTGTTTGTGGGCGGTTTTGAGTCTTATGTGTTGTTCGATTCTGGAGCATCGCATTGCTTCATTACTCCAAAGCATGCTGAGATCAGCAGTATCCAGAGCGGCATCGGTGAGCAGTCAGGAGTGGTTAGAGTTGTTAGAGGGAAGTTCCTAGCTACTTATGGTCAAGCGAGGAGTGTGGATATCAAGTGGCTGGAGAGTTGATGCTAGCAGACTTGGTTATTAGCCTAGTAGAGTTCATCCTGGGTATGGATTAGTTGGATCGGTACAAAGTTCACTTGGACTGTCACCAAGGTCGAGTTTCTTTTGAGCGTGAGGAAGGGAAGTTGGTGTATCAAGGAGTGAGACCGACTTCAAGGAGTCTTGTGATCTCAGTTACGCAAGCTGAGAAGATGATAGAAATGGGTTGCGAGGCATATTTGGCGACGATTGTGATGTCAGAGACTGTTGGAGAGGTTGAAGCTAGAGATATTCGGGTTGTTCAGGATTTCAAGGATGTTTTTCGGTCGTTGCAGGGATTACTGTCATCTCGGTCTGATACTTTCACGATTGAGTTAGAGCTTGGGACGACTCTGATATCTAAGACGCCTTACATGATATTTACAGCAGAGCTGGTAGAGCTGAAGAAGCAGCTGGCGGTTTTGTAGATATCTTTTGCTCATTTCTTCTCTTTGTTCACCTCTATGTAACCATGGATCCACCTTAGAGCTCGTTCACCTTAGAGCTCCTTCAAGCTCCACAAGCTCCCAACCATCTGAAATTATGTGAAAATAATGGAAAATGCATAAAATCTTAATCATAAACTATAAAATGCTAAATTAGTCTAATATGTTCTAAATATGCAATAATGATGCAAAATGTAGCATAGTTGAGAAGAAAACTAAGCCTAGAAATGCCTAAATCTGTGGTGTTATCTAATGATAAAAAAAAAAAAAAGTTCTGAAAATCATCCGTGAAATGATCCTAAATAACCGAAAGTCTTAAAGCTCAAAAGAATGAGACTAAAAAATAACTAAAAATTTTGTACACAATTTTTAGATTTTTTTTATGAACAAAATAAAAGAGTATTTGCATGTAGTTATATGCTGGCATTCAAATACCAGATTTAGCGTCTTCAACATATATATGTTATGTGTTATAACCAATGTTTTTAAAACCGGACCGGCGACCGAACCGGATTTTTTTTGGGTCGTGGGTTAATATGGTCCGACTGGGTCTAACCGGGGTTCAACCGGGTTCAATAATATTTTAAAAATATTAGTATATAGAATTTGTTTTTTATATGTATGTGCATAACTATCCAAATATCAAACAAAATATTAAGTTTAGTACAAATATTTAGAAAAACAAAAAAATTTCAATAGCTATAGCAAAACTAAATAATAAAATGATGATATTTAAATACATCACTAATCTTTTTTGTCTTAAAATTTTAAAAAGATTATAATTATTTGAAAAATGTTTTTTTTCACTGAATATGATTATATTAGAGAAAATGTTAAACCTTTATTACTATCTCATTATCTATAAACCTTATTTTTTTAATTTTAATTTTGATAAACATATTAATTAAAGAAAAATGAAATAAATTTTTTTTTTTTTAATTAGAAAACAGTTGAACCCGGTTTGATCCGGGTCAACCGGTTCGCCGGTTCCCGGTTTTTTGCCGGTCCGACCCGGTTCGATGCTGGTTCAACTACATTTGGGTTTTAATATTGAACCGAACCGGACATGTAACCGGTTCGCGGTTGAACCGGGTTCAACCGCCCTTCCGGTCCGGTTTTAAAAACATTGGTTATAACCCACAAACCATACCATGTGCACAACCTTGTAATACATTTCACAATATACACTTTTCAAATAGCATAGTATACTGTATACCCATGTTTCTATATGATACGAGTTTATATCTATATAACAAGGGACGCACCCAAAATTTTGCACATAATAGAGTGTAATTGCATAGTCAAGTTTACATGCAATGCAAAATGCCAAGTTATCTTTCTCTCCGTAGATCTGGGAAATAAAAACGTTTGCAAGTGCCAATTGACATACTACTTAGGCCTGACTGGTTCAGCCGCAGCGGTTGCGGTTGTGGTTGCGAGAGTTTGCGGAAGCGGGCGGTTGCGGTTTGAAGCGTTACTCAGCGATTTATACGATTGGCGCATCGATTAAAAATGGGTGAATTTGCGGGATGCTTATGACTGGTTGATTAACAGAAACGGTAGTGGTTGAACAATAAATTAACAATAAAAACCCATTATATATAGTTATAAAAAATATGAAAACCCATATTATTATTGCAAATATAAAAGGGTTAATTAGCTGAATAATAGGTTTTTGGTACAAAATTAGGTATCTAACACCCCTTGAAATAAAATTAGGTGGGTAGCTGAGAGAATAAAATAGTGGACAAATTTGCCCATATTAAATGAGATAATTATTATACTTAAAAACAATTAAAATCTCTAAAAATATTATATTCTTGATCTCTTGAAAATTGGCCTTAAATAGTAGATCTATAAATTAGCCTGCAAACAAAATAAAATTGGATCAAAAAAACAGTCGAAAGAACATATTTATAACAGCTAACTATTTTAATATATAGTTCACTATAACAGCTAACTATTTTAATATATAGTTCACTATAACAGTTAACTACGTTAATATAGTTAACTAATTTAAAATATGTTATAAACATTTAACTAGTCTATTAATACGAGAAGATAGTTAACTATCTCCCTGTATTTTGTAGCTATCTAAAATTTTCTACTGATTCGAAAAGATAATTAACTATTTTTTAGAAAATAATTATAATTTTAAAAACATAGTTGACTATTTTATAGCACAGTTGTATATTTACGGATTTCATAACATAGTTGACTACATAAATATATAATAGTGACTATTTATTTAAACAAAACTAGTTAACTATATGTTCAACATGTAGTTGTCTATTATAATTTGCATGATGAAAAAGAATAACATACATAGCTAACTATTATACATAGCTAACTATTATCAAGATCGTAGTTACCTATTTATGGTTTGTATAACAAAAATAACATACATAGTTAGTTATTTTCAGAAACATAGTTACCTGATTTTCGACAATAACGCGGCTCAGTTGTACCAAGAGAGAAAACGATAATGGAGAGGTTAACGAATGATAAAAATCATCATCTTAATCCTTGATTTGAGATTTGAGATTCATGGTGATGATATAAGATTGATTTTGTGGATCACAAAAAAAAACGAGATCGATTATGGTGTTTGTGTAGAAAAGAAGAAAACAATAATAGAAGAATAAAAAAGTAAATTAAAGAAGAAGAAGAAATAACTATGGAAGAAGAAAGAGAAGAGGAAGAAGAAGAAAGAGAGAAGAAAAAGTCTCGTGTAAAGAGAAGGAAGAAGAGGAGGAAGGAAAAAAGGAGGCGTAAAAAAAAAAGAATAATGAATTAGGGTTTTGTTTATTTTAATAATTTTAATTAATGTTTTTTTAATTTTTTTCCAAATAAAAAATAAGGGTAATATAGTCATTTTGTTTCATCTGAATGTTATAAAGCTAATTATTTTTTTGTGGCTGTTAGATTCCTAATTATTGCCCAAAAACATAATATTCATGCCAATTTCCCAATATAAAAATCATGTATTTAATATAATTAGTAATGGAAACCATTTATATAATATTTATGTTTATGATTTTTTCAAAAAATTGATTGAATGAAAGTTATGATTTTAAAGAAAAAGTTATTTATTTTTGGAGAGATTAGTGTTAAATTTTAAATTGATAGATTTATATATTTTAGTTATCAACATTTATAGAGAGAATTTTGGTTTGAAGATTTTATAAATATAATGTAATGATAGGTTATTGAATATTAATTAGAAATATTAAATTATTTATATATTTTATAATTATAATATCTATATTTTGCATTTTCAAATTTATTATATATTTTTAAATGAATTTTATTTTATTTTTCAATTTTTTATTTTTTTAATTGTCCACCCGCAACCGCAAACGCTCGAGAGAAGTAGCATTTGAATTTGAGCGATATGGAGCGGTACAAAGCGTTTTTTATAATTAGTGTCAAACTCTACCAACCGCTACCGCCCGCAAACGCAGCGTTTGCGGGCGGTAGCGGGTGAACTAATCAAACCCTTAGTACCGAAAAAAACTTTTATCAGTAAAAACGATACGAGAAAAATCACTAAAGCTCAACAAAAGCTTCACAATCGCGTCGTGTCTCCACTAATTACTCGCAAATATATTTTTTCTATCTCCTCTCTTTTCTGAAAACTGATAACTGATAACTGAAAATAGCTCTTATCTTGGCCCTGATTGGCAGAGCATGAAGGAGCATTAGCATGTAGAAGCATTAGCATGTAGCAGCTGGAGCATGAGCATTTGAACAAAATGCAGATTTTAAGTGATTGGTAGAGCAGTTAATGGTTATATATAAAATAAAAATAAAAATTATTTAACTATATTTATTTATATGTATTCTAAAATATATTATGTCATAAATTATAAATATCATTTAATTTTTTATTTATTATAATACTATTTAACAAATAATATGACAAATAAACTAATGATACATATATAAAGTTTTAATTTTATTATAAATATATTTCTATATTCTAAAATTTAATATGTTAATATTGTATATAAATTATTTTTGTAAGGTATAACATAATTTTTTATAATCTTTTCGAATTTAAATTACATTTAGTTGATATAGTATCTGATTATAATATTATTTTAAAGTATAGAATAAATAAAATAATGATAAACATATATTAAATAATTAAAAGTTTATATAATTTGTTTTTATATAAGTATAAAAATAAATGAGTTGTATAATTTTATTTTTTAATTTTTTTATATATGTTAGAGGTAAATGCTTTGGAAAAGCTCTATTGGAGAGCATTGAAGGTGAGAGCATTTGAGAGCATTAGCATTTACTAAATGCTCGGCTTAATGCTTCGTCAACTAAACTTGATTGGATAATAAAGAGCATGATGCTCCTCTAAATGTTTTGCCAATCAAGGCCTAATAAAAATACAAAATTCAAAACTCAATTTTCCTTTTCATCCGACCGACCGAGTCATCGTGTCATATAGAGTATTTTCGGTAATACCCTAACTAACAATTTATATTGCCACACGCTAATTAATTATTATTAAATTTGTGATAGGTATAAAACAATAACATACCCTTGACCTTGGTCAAGTGGTATATTTTAGACAAATTTACTGAATAAATTGGAGTATCGAGATTATATTATAAATTATAATTTATAATCATATATTCCTAGTAGTTCGATTGGTTTAAGATCCCCACTAATCATTTTTTTAAAGATTCTGAATTGACATGGTTGGATATAGTAACTAATAGCCTGTTGGCTCCCACAAACGGTTGCGGTTGCGGTTGCTAACGTTTAATAACAATTACACAAAATCGCTTTACACTGTAACAAATCGTTTGAAAACGCTTGGAATCACTAGATTCCAGTGTTTTCTGCAGCAGACATTTGCGAGTGGTTCTAAACTTTTTAAAAACTTTTTTTTATCTTTATTAACAATAATTTATCAAACGATAGAAAAATAATAACCAAAGATTTTATTTTGTCTAAACGATTATATATTATAACTAATAAAAAAAAATTGTATATAAAAAATGTTTCAAATCTCTTAAAATGCTTACAATTTTATATATTTTTTGTAAATTTTATGTTAAATAACTACTATAATCGTTGTGAACTAGTCACAAATAACCTACAAACGTATCCATTTTCAACCGTAATATTAGTCATTGAAATCGCTTACTAAAGCTTGAAATTGCACCCGTCCACTTCCCCAAACTCTCACACCCACAACCGTAACCCTTGCGTTTAAACTAGTCAGGCCCAAGTCTTCTAAACAAATGAATTATGTTTGTTATAGACCAAGAGGTGCAATCTCATTTAATCATAATTTACAAGTACTAGAAAGACGTGTGTGCATGTCTCTTAGCGAAATATATACAAAGCCTTACGTACACACTAAAGAGAATCCAAAAAGCAACCCAAACAAAACAAAAAATGCATGTCTCCGTCTCACAAAGACGTTTAAAGATATCCAGAAAGACCGAAACGGAAAAACCCGAAAAATCACTTAAAGATCCTCGTACTTGTTGTAATAACATTTCTTGGATCTTCTCGAGATCATTTCTCTATCTTGTACCGGTCACGATTCTCTTAATCTTCTCAGTTTATCTTTGGTCAATTTCCACGACCGTTATCTCCAATGAAGTCGTTCATATTTGCATCTCTTCGCGGAAGCTCAACAGTCTTTATTGTCTCACTGCCGGTTCTCATCCTGGTTTACCAGTACCAGCCGTAAAAAATTTCACTAAACCGGTTAGTGAAGAAGAGAAGAGTCGTGTTCAAGAAGAGAAGATTAATCTTGATTCAATTCTTGCAATTCTTGATCAAGATTCTAAACCTAAGAACCAGACCAATCTCAGTCTCTTCGTTGATTGGGATTCAGAAACCGGCGAAGAACAATACCGATACTTCCAACCGAAAGAAGGTGAGGAAAACGCTCTAAAGGCCGCGGCAAATAATATTCAAATACAAAGATCTTGGCTATCGATGGGAAACAACAGCGAAAACCCGAGATCCTGCAAAGGAAACGGGGTTTATGTTTACGAATTACCGTCTAAATTCAACAAAGATATGTTGGGGGAATGCTCCTACTTCTGCAGCTATTTCAAGAACGATGCGTTAGGCGAATCGATTAATAATCTCGGCAAACTCTGGTTTAAAACGCATCAATTTTTTCTTGAGCCGATCTTTCACTCTAGGGTTTTGAAGCATCCTTGTAGGGTTTATAATGAGAGCCAAGCGAAGCTCTTCTATGTCCCTTTCTATGGTGGTATTGATTTTATGAGATTGCAATTCACGAACGTTTCCACGGAAGAGCAGGATGTTTTGGCGATCGAGGTTGTTAAATGGCTCGAAACAAAGGAATCTTGGAGAAGAAACGTCGGGAAAGATCATGTTTTCGTTTTCGGAAAGATCTCTTGGGATTTAAGGAGGAAAAAGGAGTCTTCTTGGGGTTCAAGTTTACTTGAGATGCAAGAAATGAAAAACCCTATAAAGGTTCTCATTGAACGTGATCCATGGGAGCTCAACGACATCGCTATACCTTATCCAACATACTTCCACCCGAAAACCGATGATGATATTTCCAACTGGCAAAACAAGATCATCAAAAGAACTCGCGGGAGCCTAATTAGCTTTGCCGGTGGAGCAAGACCGGGTATTCCTAATAGCATTCGGTCAACATTGATTGACCAATGCACATCATCTCCAGCTCACTGCCGGTTCTTGAATTGTACTGATGGCAGCTGCGATAAACCGGAATCGGTTATGGAGCTTTTCCAAGATTCGGAGTTTTGTCTCCAGCCATCTGGAGACAGTCCTACTAGGAGATCGGTTTTCGATTCCTTCGTATCTGGATGTATTCCAGTTCTTTTTGATCCGTATACGGCGTATTATCAGTATAGTTGGCATTTACCGAAGGATCACCGGAAATACTCGGTGTATGTAAACGAAGAGGATTTGAGGACAAAGAAAGTGAATCTAATTGAGAAGTTGATGTCAAAGACTCCAAGGGAGAGAGAGGATATGAGAAATTACATTGTTCATCAGCTTTTGCCTGGTTTGATCTATGGAGATTCTAATGCTAAGTTTGAGAGATTTCGAGATGCTTTTGATATTACTATGGATAGTTTACTCCATAAGATTTCAAAAAACTTGTAAGCTTGTTTTTATATGAATTTCATTATCAATTTCAAATGTATTTCGGTTGTTTAAGTAATTTTAATACACAATGTTGGAAAGTTTGATTTGGAAAAAATGTTGTTCATCTTTGATAATTACTCAAACAATTTTCTTTACCCATTCTACCATTATTTTTTAAGACAAATGTATTTATGAAACTGCTCGTAAGTTCCCGCTTAAATATGAATAGTCTACCGTTCTCGTAAAATGGTAGACTTATTTAATGATAGGTAGATTTACAAAGGGCTTTGTAGAATTAATTCAAATTTGTAGACTTAGTCTATAAACGGTAGATTTATTATTTGAATGGAATACCTATTGTATACTTATTTTTATTTGATGGTAGAGATACTCGTGAGTTATAGATTTATATTATGAGTGGTAGACTCAACGCTAAATATGGTATACTTGTTTTTGAGTAATAGAATTTAGTAGTCAAATGGTAGATTTATTTGGTAGACTTATAATTGAGTGGTATAATTGTTTTGTTTGACAGTAAACTAAATATTCGTGTTTTGATCACCACCGTCTTCAATGGAACAAGATGATCGAATCCATCAAGAATAAATCAATGAGGAGATTCTCAGTCACTAGCTACATGCGCCAGAAACAGCCGAAGCTATCTATCCCAAAATCAGTGAGGATTCGTCTATGGTGTGAGGTGAGAGAAAAAATCCCCAAAAAAATCTGGTTGGTGAAGATGGAAACCTTGTAGATGAGAAAGAGGCAACACAAGAATGTGATCGTGGGGTTAAGAAAAGAGAGAAATCCATGCAACAATGGAGAAAAAGTAGGTGAGATGAGCAGGTAGATTTATTTGCATGGGGTGGTACTCTTGATTTTCACGTGTTTCTGTTAATGAACTTACGGTCTTTATCATCTTTGGTACTCCCTCCGTTCCTAATTAATAGATGTTTAAGGTAATGCACGGTAATTAAGAAAACGCATTGATTTCTACGATTTACAGTTTTCAATAAAGTTTAACCAATAGTATTTCAATATTTGTTTTGGAATTTGTAAAAGTGCATAGAAAACTGTAAAAACTCTATTAATTTGGAACAAAAAAATTTTGTAAAAAATTCTACATTTAGGAACAGAGGGAGTATATTGTAAACATTATAAGGTCGAAAATACTAAGTTATAGATTGTCCAAGAGATAGATAACCATAAAATACAAGTAACATGTGGGTCATCATTGCATGTCATGAATTTGATAGCGGAAATTTATACTTACCGAAGGTTCAATTTGGATAAAATACCTTGTGTCTATGCCATTGCAACAACAAAATACAGCAAATAAGTTACGGATCTCCCTTGCCTATCTATATTTTTATAAGAACTAGTTGTACAACACTTATGTCAAGAGATGTTGCGTTTCCCAAGATGTAGCGTCAAAAGTTTGTAATCCTCATGTGGTTAGTGACCGATCATGTAGGCTAAAACAGATAAAAGGTGCATAATGATATGACTTGCGAAGCTTAGATATATATGTGTTTATAATGTGTATCTTTGTCATATGAACTCGTTTTCTTGTTTTAAGGTCATCATACTTTAACAAATCTACCACTAATTCAATTAACAAATCTACCAACACTTTTACAAAACCTCCAAATACATAAGCAATTTTTCTCACCAGCAACGTCAAATATCTTCGTCGGAATGGAGGAAAACACAATTTTGAATACAAATCTGCAAAATAAATTGGAGATTAGGGTTTAGCGATTTTAGAAACACTACAAGCCGAAACAAAAATCAAAATCCACTCATACATGTTGTCCAACATAAAACCCTAACATTTACAGGAACTTTTGCTCGCCGTTTTCTTCTATAAAACCTGTAAAAGAAATTTAACCGTCACTATTCTCATATCCCCAAATTGATGTATCTGAGTACAACTACTCATATGAAACGAAGTGAGGAATCCTAGACCCTGAAATTTTACGTGTAGTATATGACTGTTTGTTTTAGAATCGTCATGGTATTTCCAAATGCTGTGAAATCAAATTCATTCGTCGAATGGATAATAAAATTATCATTTCTCAATAGGCCCACTATAAAAAAAGCCCAATAGGCCCAAACACTAACTCTTCTACATTAGTTGTGTTTGGTCTCTGTGTATTAAAGTGTGAGTCTTTAGCTGAATAATTGTGAATGTTCTCTTGTTATGATTGTAACAGGATGCAAAAGGAAACAGCTTGGAACTTAGTCAATACAAAGACAAAGTTCTTTTAATTGTCAATGTTGCTTCTAAATGGTTATCTTCTACGCTTTATCATCTACTTTGGTTTGTAATTTTGTTGGTTTACTGATGTTTTATACTCTGATGGTCTTAGTGGTATGACAAACTCAAACTATACTGAATTGAATGAGCTTTACAATGAGTACAAAGACAAAGGTAGATTGATTTCAACGCGAGTCTTGCACAGTAGTTAGCTTCTCGACTTGATGACAAGACATCAGTTATCAAGTTATAAGAATAAGATAAACATGCTCTTAATGACCATAAAGAGAGCTTAATGGGATAAATAGTTAAAAATCTTCTTAAAATAACCTGAAGAGAAGAAGGGTTGTGTTACATTAACAATGTTAGAAGAGGAACTCAGAAATCTGTCTCAATTCTTGAAATTTCTGGTTTGAACATTTCCCAGATTAATCTACAACAACAAAGATATGTACAGCACTCACATTCCTGTATGCTGCTGCTGATTCAAAGACTAAAAAGATAGTGGTGGTAGTAAATAGGGAAGAAAGACTAATGTGTTTCGTTTTTTGAATCATCCGCGAGTCAAGTCAATATCAGTGAGTAGGTTTCTGCTAGAGTCAAGTGATCTGCCTGAGCCTGAGACTGACCCTGAACCTGAACCTGGCCATCCGCTCATTGCTGCCTGAGATGAGAAGTTTTGTGGCGTCTGCTGAGCTGCCGGTGTTGCTGATTCTGGTTCATTAGTCGGCGTGGTCTCCATTTCGCTATTGTCCTGCTCTTCCTTTGGTGCATTTTCTTGTTTGATGGTCTTGTTATTGTTATTATTAGACTTTGGAACTCCTCCGTATACAAAACTACAAGCCACCACCTTAAAATAGCAAACAATTTTTCAATTCAGAGACACATATTGCATATAAACACCATATAACCAAACCACAACTATATGTATGCAAACCAAAACTTTATGCGCCACATGAAACATGAAATCAGAAGAATTAAATCTTGAAGAGGAAATATATGAAAGAGCACAACAATAGCCTATTTACATTTCAAGAAAATAGTTCTACTTATGCTAAACAAATATAACATTGATCAAGATTAACTATTTACTCTCTGATTTGGTTAGTTTTAATCCAAAACGAAAAGAAAGAACAAAACGTGCCAAAAACGAGATTGATAGCATTCAGTTGCAAAAACTACAGCACAAACATCAGAACTGTGATGTTTAGGTTCACTTTTCAACCATTAAGAAGAGAAATTTTACAAAACCTGAACGAGGCTGGCTGCGATAAGCATTCCAATTCCACCACCAATGACATGACCTTCCGGACCAGAAAGAGAGACACTCATACCGCCTGTTCGACTTTTAGGTCCACCTTCTTCATTTACCAAATAAGATCCGCCTAGACTTAGGATCTCAAAACGTCCCTAAAACACAAAAAGAAAGGTTACATATAGTTTTACAGGCTTTGAGTTTTGTTCAGTTAACTGAATTAACGATTTTGAAACCTCGAATGTTAAAGAAGGTGCTGTTGACGCGGGTTGACGTAGAGTGACTGAAGAAACTGTTCCAGAGCCAGACATTATACAAAGAGCCCGAGGTCGTTGCTGTGAAAACGACAGAACTTTTGAAACAATATCCTGCCAGAAAAAGAAAAGGAAAACGATACAAATGAGAAGCTAGCAATTCAAATCAAAACACAGATTGAAAAGAGTTTTCGATCGAGAGTTTACTTCTCCTGCTCCAACACTGATGACATGAGGTGCAAAAGCAACTCCAGCTGAAGTATTCATCCACTCACCTAAAGTAAATCAACAAGGTTAAAAGATTGCTCTTAATAAAAAAAATCCCATTGACTAATTACATTCTAATGACCCATTTACTCATCTCAACACACATGAATCAGTCAAATTACTCTTTCACAGCTTAAAACCTAACAATCAACGTTAAGTAGCAACAACTAATTATACAATAGAACCAAACAAATAAGATCAAAGCTCATGTTCTTCACAATGTACATAAATAAGCTTGAGATCTCACCAAAGATTAGCTTAATCAAGAATTCATATTAACTAACCACATTCTAAATGACCAATCACTAATCTAAACAGACCACACATGGATCAGTCAATTTAGCAGTAACAACATAGCTAAACCAACAAAACATAACTTAACTTGGCCATAGAATGATCTATAGTTTCTAGCATTCAAACTTTGACCATAACTTAAGATCCAAACTGATGTTCTTGACAATGCAACATAACAAAACTCAAGATCTCACCAAGATTAGCCAACCGTTGCTTTCTTCCAGTACCAGGAGGTCGACCTCTAGCTCGTTTAGGCGCATTTGGATCAGACAACGCAGAAGAGTCTTTAGCCTTATGACTAGCAGAAGTAGGCATAGGAGAAAGCCCTAAAGAGACTTGACCATCAGGTGCATACTTCCTCGGCCTTCCACGTTTCTTCTTAACCATCGGTTGCTCCATCTGAGGCGGCGGTTGCGGTTGCAGAGGCGGCTGCTGAACCGCCGGAGCAGCAGAAGCAGAGGAAGCCATTCCCATGTGAATACTATGTCCGAAATCAGAGTGTCTATGTTCAGACATGGAGAATGGAGGAGGTCCTGGATTGTTAGCTTGAGGATGATGAATGTTAGGGTTTAACATTGGCCTCATTCCCGGAGGTGGCGGCGGCGCGTGAAGTCCACTCGCGACCTGAGAAGGTGAGAGATTTGTGAAAGCTCCTCTTTGTAGATAGTATTGATGAGAATGAGAGCCTGGAAATGACATTGCTTCTCTTCCATCCATGCATTTAAAACCCTAATTCACAAATCTTGAAAAAAATCGAAACTTTATGAAGAACAATAGTAAACCCTAATTCCCCAAATAAGTAAAGAGAGCAACAATGGAAGTTTTAGAGAAAGGGTTAATCAAAGTTTGGATTTTTAGTTCTCTAAGCTCAAGATCTAAATTGTGTTTTTTGTAAACCCTAGAAAAGGTACAATCTTGAGCTCTAAAGTGAAATTAAGACAAGGGTTTAAAGAAATTAAGACAAGAAGAGACGAAAGTAGCTCTGTCCTAGAGTTAAAGTCTAGAGAAGAAAGTAAATCTTAAAAAAAAGCTAGATTTGATTTTGAAATTGAAATCTAGGGTTTCTGAGTAAAAATGCAAATGCACATCAGAGGAGAGACAAGAGAAGATGACAGAAGAGACAAATCAGAGAGAAACAACAGATTTATAATTTGTATTTTTTCTTTATTAAAAAAAAAAGGAATTGTGAAATTGTGAAGTGAAACTTTTGAATTAAAGGTTTCTCTGAAAGTTAGAAAGAGTGAAGGAGAGAGTGATGACCATTGTTTTCTTCTCTTTATATAATTTATGTTATACAGAAAAAAAAATATTAAATTGGTGTGTTTTTAGAATATTAAATTGGGGTTGTTTAAGAATATTTTTTATTAAAAAGCATATAGACTTTCTTCGATGATTTATAACAAAATCTATTGTCTCCATTAGATATGACTGAAAATGAAATTTAGCTTTAACCAACAAAAAAAACAAAGAATTTTAGTCATTGAGGCTATATTCATTACCCTGATATTTAATGCTTTCAATATATCCATTTAGAATCTAAATATTTATAGAGTTGATGTCCTCTTTTCTTCTCAACAAAAACATTAGTTTAAGAATAATTAGCTTAAATATTAGTCTAGGTGCAAATAATTACGCATTTAACACTCTAAAAATCATAATTTAATATTCTCTCCGTCCCATTTTAGATGATTTTTAAGGTTTTTACACATAAATTAAGAAACCATTTAATTGTTCATATTTTCAATATAGAACATCAATTACAAGATGATTTAACCAATGAAAAAGTAATCTGCATAATTAAAACAACCAAAATACAATAAATGTTGAATAGAACATTGAAAAAATCAACTAATTTGGGACAAAAAAATTCTCCTAGAAAATCATCTAAAATGGGACAGATGGAGTAACTAATACAAAATTCCAAAAATATTCTTATGCTATTATCTTAATCTCTTATATTTTTACTTTAGTCTCAAACATAAAAGAATTTAGACTTTTTTACATTAAGTTGTAACTGGTATTTGTAAACTTGTAGAATTGTGAGGAATATAAAAGAATATTGTAGCTGTGTTACCATTTAACTTTGAAGAATAAACAAGTCACTAAAAGATAAAATATGCAAGTTCTTTAAAAAACATAAAGAAAATTAAGAAGAATACCATTATTGGAGTAAATGGTATACCAAAATACCACAACCAAATATTTCTTTTCAATTCTACAACAATTTTGTCATCTTGCTCTCTTTCTCCTATACACCAAAGACACTTTTTACCCATCTTCACATTTTTTTTCTTCTCCGAGGCATCTCTTTCTCCATCTTTCTTATTTTCTTCCATGGTGTCAAGTGACTGTGGCCGGAAAAAAAGTGATGGTGGCCGGAAAAAAAATCACGATGGAGATGGTGGCCGGATGACAAGATGAGAACGATGGTGAACAAAATGAATGCAATATTGATGGACAAATATGAGGACTTGTAAACAGATGGCGATGGACAAGATTGCAGAAGACAAAATGGCGACGGAGACGGTGGTCGGAGGACAAGATCGCGACGAAGACGGTGGTCGGAGGACAAGATCGCGACGAAGACGGTGGCTGTAAACATATGGTGGTGGACAAGATTGCAGAGGACAAAATGGCGACGGAGACGGTGGTCGGAGGACAAGATGGTGACGGAGACGGTGACTGTAAACAGACGGCAGTGTACAAGATGACGATGAAGACGGTGGTGGACAAGACAAAAACGACGGTGAAAATGTAATTGTGATGGACAAGATGATGACAAAACTCTCTTGCACTTAAGAGTGTTTTTGTCTTTTCCTATGTCTTGCACAGTAAATTATGGTATAAACAAAAATACATTTCTCATTGTGGTATAACCCAAAAAGAATTTCTCCAATTGTGGTATTTTTTTACCATAACCTCAAAAACATAAACATCATATTTATATAATGCTTTACGTACATAATATTTTACTTTTACTGTGATATTTATTCTTTATACTATTTATATGATGCATATTTTCAATAAATTATTAATATTATAATGGCATAAATGGTAAGTTCAATATAAATAGAAAAAGAAAAATTACAACATTTGTGAGATAACTCAAAAATAGTTTACTGTAATATAAAAAAAATTATAATTACAAAATTAAATAGACTAATAGTTTGTATTTTGTTTCATATTAACATGTCTTAGGTAGGTATTCATATCAACAATTAAAAGTGCATTGCAAAAATTTATGACGTAAATTGTATTGGATGAACTAATCAAATTTTATGATACAAATGTTCAATAAATTATTCATTTCGATACACTATTTTTAAAAGAATAAAAAATGCTAAGGGTAAAATTTGCTAAAAACACAAAATATTAATGAAATTTTTTAAGTTTTGAAAATAATTCAATAAAATAGTATTATTTTTTTGTAAAATTTCAACATTACAATTTTAATTAATATTTTCAAAAATTCCGCTACATTCCGCCAAATTCAACTGTTACCATTTGAGTTCAAAGGTATTCCGCTAGATTCTGCAAAAAAATACTAAAAATTTCGCCAGATTCCGCAATTCCGCTAGATTCCGCAGTTACCATTTACACCCGAAATAAAACAAATTAAAACCATCAATTGTTCTTCTCCCTTCTTCTTCTTCCTCTTGTTCTTCTTTTTTCCCTTCTTCTTCTTCTTCCTCTTGTTCTTCTTTTTTCCATTGATGATGGCCATTACCTTTCTTTTTCTCTCCTTCTTCCATGGTTTCTTCTTCTTCTTATTCTTCATTTGTATCCTTAAACTAAACTTTTTTTCTACGTGTATTCATCTTCCTCCATGAACATATCACCAAGAACTTACTCAATGCTGCTTTTGAGAAAGTGACGGTTGGTCTCCACCGCCACGACTCTCCTTTCACATCTTTGTCACTAATCGTTAATTCCTCCCTCGCCCGCATTTTACATCGCTCTCTCCGCCGTATTCTTCAAGTAAATCTTTGCCTTCACAACCAGGATACACAACCATAATCGTCTAACTTTAAAGTAACGATGTATTGTAGTGGACTATTGTAAGCGGTCAATATAAACAACTATTACTGTGTTTTGTTGAGCAAATTTCATCACCTCCGTTTCCAGAAAAATCATCACTTTCTTGAACCGTCACACCTTCTCAACAACTATTACATATGCGGATTAGAGAATACACAACCACAATAGTCAACTTTTTAATGAAACGATGTATTATAGTTGAGTATTATAACAGTGAAAAAAGTGAATACTCAAGTAAACAACAGTGAAAAAGTAAGTTTGTGACAATTTTAACCCTCTACGTGAGCATATGTAGTAGAGGTTCGTGTAGTACTTATATATTCTGCCAAGTAAAATCTTAGCCGTCTAATATTGGCATTGAAGACTAACATGTACTTGTCTAACAAAACATAATACAAACAAATAGAGTGTTATCTTCCATCAGATTCGTAGTTGTTTTACTAAATTTGTCGTTGCTTCCATAGACCCCTACGCGCCACCGAATCCGTCGTTGCTTCTCATAAATTTGTTGTTGCTTCCCGGATATGTTTGAATCACAGGATCCGTCGTTGTTTCCACTAGCCCCATCAACAAATCGATCTGCTTTTGTTGTTTCCATTCACCGCCACTCATCACCAAGAACCGCCATTGTTTCCACTAGCCGCCAAAGACCACCGATATGATTTCTCTGCTTCAATTAACCTCCTTGCATCGTCGGAAACCGCCGTTATTTCCACTAGCCACCACATACCACTGATCTAATTTTTCTGCTTCCATTAACCTTCACGCATCGTCGGAAACCGCTGTTATGTCCACTAGCTTCCACCGATCTGCTTTTTAAAGAGAGGAAGGGGAGAGATAGATATACATATGGGAGAGAGAGAAAATACGGATAGAGATGAGAAAGAGTGGTGTTGTAAAAGAGATATATATGTAGGGTTAAAACGGTATTATTAGAAAATGCACAATATTCATTGTTACTTCGCCAATTACCCTTATAATGTGTTGTCATACGCTCCAATTACTATTTATTTTACCTATTTTAACAAATGATATGATTCTTTTTGTGTGATTACAATTTTTTCTTAAATATAAAAATATATGATTTTTTCTTACAGATATTTAATTTATTTTGTATGTCTTCATCTGTCAAACTTATAATTTAGGTTACATGAAAACTCTAATCGATGTGTGTTTTCTATTTTAGAAATATTTCGGAAACCGAAACTTTTAAGAACTCTATGAAAATGCATTGCATAAAAAAATTTTGTTAACACATTTTCTAAAAAAAAAAAAAATTGGAAACGCGAGCGAAAATTCATTTTCGAGAAATTTCAATTTGAAAATATGACGAAAGTGTTCGATTTTATTTTGGACAAGTGATGAAAAATGGTTTTTACGTAATTATTAAATAGTTTGGCAATGTAGAAATATATATTTAGTATTTTAAAAGTTAAAAACAACAAAACTTTTAAAACTTTAAATTTTTGTGAAGCTATTTCATAATTTATGTATATATATTTTTATTTAAATTCTTTTTAATAATGTTTCTGTTGTTATTTTATAAATATGTATATGAATGTGTGTTTTCAAAATGTACTAAATTTTCAAAATTTTAATAAAAAAATCATTTTGTCGTTTCTTTGTATATGTTTAAATCAATGTTTTGAAAATTGGACCGGATCTGGCTCTAACCGGGTTCAACTGCGAACTGAGTATTGATTTGGGTTCAACCTCGATTCAGTTTCGGTCAACTTTAAAATTCAAATAGAGTTAACCCAATTATTAAAAGGGGATCTAATTGAACCATATTAAATCAAGTTTAATTATAAAATTTAAATTTTCTATTTTTATTAGATTTTTTTATTAATTATGTTTCTTTAAAATAAATATATAATAAGTATATAATTTATAAAAATAATAATGTTTATACTTTATTTTAAGAGTATTTGCGCCTAGTATCAACACGTTATGAGGGAATTACGTAGATGACAATGGACTGTTTGCCTTTTCATTAAACCGAGATTATCCGTATATCTAGTAGTGTAGTGTACAGTTAAGTAGCGTGTGACCATATATTTTGTCAGAGAAAGATGTGAGAGAGGATCAGATTATAGCTATAGCATACAGTTGTGGCAAAAAGGCTATAATATTATAAATATATTTAATTGATAGAGTTCCGTTACTGTTACCTTTTAAGCGGAGAAAATGAAGTTGTAGCTTTTGTAGAGAGAAATTGGAGGCGATTATCTCCAACTTCTTCGATTCAGTAAACGGTAAATTGGTTCCTACTCTCAGATTATTGAAATCATATAGGGTGTTATTTAATTCTTTGGATTGTTTACTTCCTCCAAATCGAAATTTAAGATGGAAGATATTGATAGGTCCGGAAAGAATGTTTGCTGTTGGCCATGAGCCGGTCGGAGTTAGGGTTACGGTGTTTTATAGAGAATAAGTGATATGTTTAGAGTTATACGTATACGTTACATATATCTGTACATATAGTTGCGTATGTGGCCATATCTCGTTAACCTATGCGCTGAATGCTCAGAGATTGTGTGGTTAAAATCACGCCGCCATCAACTTACTTTTCGCTACAGGAACCTATAAAATCTATAGTCTGCAGGCTACAGATTTGGTATCTGTTTCCGAGATATATCGTCGTTACAAGCGCAATGTTAGATTCGTCTTTTTCTGTTAGCCGCCACTATTCAACGCAAAGATTCGACATTCTTATTGTCAGTTTACTAAATACTACATTGTTGTTGATTATATAGCTAGTTAACTCTTATTTTAATGGAAAAATACATTTAAATTAATATTTGTTTTTAAAATATTTTGTTTTTAAAGATATAGTTATTCTAAATGTTATAATTATTAAAACATTTTGTAATAAAACATTTGTTTGATATTTGGAAACTATATATTCACATGACATAATTAATATATAAAATATATATAATTAATTTATTTATATAATTTTTTAAAAAATTATCAAGTCCGGTTGAACTTTATCGGACTACATGATCCAAAAGTTTATCCGATTTTGTCGTTAGTTGAGTTTTAAAAACATTGGAACCTAGGGTATATATAGTTAAAGAAAAAAAAACAATTACCTTTAAGTTCTTGTTTACAACATTTCGCGTACATTAAAATCAATTATGTTTTTAAACAATGGCGACTATTTAATTATGTACTTGATTATAAAAAGAAGAGGTGGTATGAGAGAGAGAGAGATGTGTTGTTGACTAAAGAGAAGAGAAAGAAAAAGGACCTACGAGAAAAGAGTCGAAGAAGAGAGGATCTCTCTCTCTCACATGTCTTAATCACTTTGCTATTTCTTTCTTTGCTTCGGACAGTGAGCCCTCTCTCCAAACTTTATTTTTTTTCCATTTTTATTATTCCCCTTTTCTCTTTACTTTTTTATCCTATTTAATTTCTTTTCCATTCTTTTTAAAATTTTCATTCAAAAGTTTTCAAAGTGAATATATATGCACATACATGTTTATATTTTCCACCGAATTTGAAAGTTTGTATGATGCATTTAATATCCCTGTGGCTAAAGAACCCGACCAAAACATCCAAATAGTCAAAATTTTGTGCTACATATAATTACATGTTTTTTCGTTAATTACATTTATCCATTAAGATTAATAATTGTTCCTTAATCTAGTGTTTTCTCAACTATCTTACACTGACAGCTTCATTACCTACATAAATTTGACTTTTGGCAATAAAATAAATTTGACTTTTCTTTTTTTCACCTTTGTTTATTGCCAACTTTTTCACCTAAATTAATGTGACTTGTCTTATTTTTTGTTTACTTAAACAATTTTCATGAAAGATGGCATAAATATTTGAGGCCGACCAGTACTGAACTTGACATTGTATATTGTTTTTTCTCACATAAATGGCTATAAACATACACAAATTAGTCCATAGATAACATTTATAACTTTCAAAAAACTATATAAATAAGATATGGAGAGTGTGAATGACAATAAATGTAGATTTTTCTAAAATGGAAGATTGAGTGTTGAAGGAAGCTTTCAGCTTGAGGATGGTGTCTGAAAAGGTACAATAAAGATCTGTTTCTATGAAAGTCCCTTAGTTAATACTTCACACCACACAAATACATATATACATGTATATATATATGGTGTATTATGATTGTGGGTCTGTGAAACATGATGTCATCAAAAGTGGGTCTCTATGTGATTCTTGTAAGGAAAGTGATCTCAACTGTTGCTTTTTTATTTTCCTTCTGATGTATTTTGTGGGGATATAGAGATATGATTCTCTTCACATTGTGGTCCGGAGATTTTTGGTCCAATGGTTTCAAAATTCCAATACCTATTGGTACTTTGATTTTACTAGAGTACGTTAGTTTGAAAATTCTTACATAGCTTTTGGTAGTTTGATTTTGGTAGAGATTGTTGGTTTCAAAAATTGAAAGATTTAAAACAAGTTGGAAGTACATTAAATAAACATTTTCAAAAGTTTGCATTTTTAAACTAAAATAGTAAGAATCGGTAAATATATGTTACATTTGAAGAGAACATTAGAAACATGGGAAATAGCCTCAACTATATAATATACAAAAAAAGACGAGACCTATAAAAGATCAACCCATCAAAAATTGAATAAATTAAATTGCTATATATTAGATTCTTCAGAGTTCAATATTTGGTTCTCAAGTGAAAAACCAAGGAAGAATATGAATTTGAGGACTAGGTTTAGCTAACCGTTTGATGCGTTTTCGATTTTTCCATTGTAAATCAACTGCTGCATCAGCCGCTATCGTTCTTTTCCGGCTATGGTTCAGTGACGGTGTCTCTGGCTCCGTTGACCTGTTAATAAAGATCAATCAAACAAATAGATTCAAGAGAAATGAGAAGAAAGTGATAGAGATTGTGTAATGTGTTTGGATGGTAAAGGGACAAACCCGAGGGGATCAATCTGTGGAGTGGATTCCACCACTGGAGAGCAAGCGGAGCAGACATAAGCCTTAGGTCGCCAATGAAGTTTAACACAATAGGTGTGATACCATTCACCACATTGACTACAAGAAACCATGGATCTTGAGTTGTATGGCTTTCGACAAATGCAGTGTAACATACTTCGAGCTCGTAAGGACTGCATCAATCAACAACGATACAAACAGTTTTAGGTAACAGTAAGGTTGTATGCTAAGCTTATTAACATTCATATCTTATTAACCTGAAGTTCTTTCTCTGCGTGAACAGGCAAATTTTCACCCTCAGAAATAAGCTCGAGAACATCTTCCAAGGCAAGAGCACCCGAGTCTGTCACCACCTGCAGATAAAACCAATAACTCTCATTTCGTTAAGCATTCCACAGAGGGTAGTAAGCTAAGCAATTGACTGAGAAACCGTGTGTTGGTCATGTACTTTTCTAGCTCGTTTTGCCCACTCTAGTCCAATGTCGTTTAGCTCCACAAGTCTCTTGCCTAAGTAATACTCTTCAGGTAATATTTGCAGTGCTTGACCCTGCCAAGAAGCAAATAACCAAAGCTCATCAATCAGATCAATGTGATGTAAAGGTATAACTGCGTTCAGAGAAGCAACTAGTCGATGTTTCGACAGGTATTTTCAATTTTCAGTGTATATTTTCCACGTAAGTAGTACAGACTAAAAACCATAAGAGAAAGATAATGTTTCAAGTCCCAAATGCGTCTCAGTATACGCAGGAAATCACATTATCAGCACATACCTCTTCTAAGCACTGCTGAATTTGCGGTAATGAGGGCTTTTCTACATCTTCTCGCAACTGCCATTTAAAGAAGAACTTCAACAATCTAAAGGGGTAGCCACACATACATTTTGAACAAAAGTGTCAAAACCAATTTAAAATTCAGCAATCTATTTGTACCTCAGAGGAAAGTGAGCTAGAGCTTAACGTGATGGTCTTGCAACACCATTCTAGTTTTAAACTTGCAGTTTGAAGTTTGGGAAGTTCAACAAAATTGAGACCAAGGGACAGGCCAGATTTTCTAGCGGAGTCCACTCTGCTTATTAAATCTATAATCTTTGGAAGGAGCGTACTCTGTCTCCCATCATCTATTTTCACCTCGTCCAACAAATCTTCAGTTTCTTGCACGAGCTGATGATTGTCACACTGCCACTTTTCGCAGTTAGTCAATAATGTTTCAAGAATCCTTGGCTCTTGAAGCTGAACACTGAGCGATTTAGACTGAGAAACTAGGTCCTGCAAAAATTCAAACATTCAATACTCCAAAATCACATCAGTTACAATAAAAAGAAACTTGAATTAGCGCAGGAGGGAAACCAACCTTTAATACAGGAAGTTCAAGCAATGAACACGGAGAAGATATCATACAGGAGACGGCAGATAAAAAGGGCTCAGATTTCTGAAGCCAAGATTCGGCCGACGAGATCATATTCTCTATGCTCTTTAGAGATGGCAAAACCGCATGAATGTTCACTGACATCCTACGAACAACATCATTTGATTAACAAAAGACTTGACAAAAACTAAGTGTGGGCTGAGTTTTAAGAAATTCACGAAGCATAACATAAAAATACCTTATGAGATCTTTAAGGTCACACATCTGAGTTTCACTAGGAAGGATACTGGTTGCTTTTTCTTCCCAACAACGCGCTGTTGTCAAGATTCTGGAAATCTCCACAAATAACTTCTCCTCCTCAATGTGTAGTCTGGAAAAAGAAAGTCTCGGCATGAAAATTAAAACGACATAGAAATTCATATTACAGAGTCTATGTAAGCAAACATACGCAGCGGCTTCCGACAGCAGTTGCTCCATAAATTCCAGAGACCTTCTTGCAGTATTAACCTACAACAAATGCCATACAAATAAAGCTACATCAAATATACGAACCACAGCAAGAGCACCCAGAACATGAAACCTTTCATCAGTTAATAATGCAACAAAATTTTCATGCATTTCACATTCAATATCAAATGACAACAATGCGAACATTCAATATCAAATGACAACAATGCGAAGACTTATTGCAAACTCTATTCAGAATATCATGATAACTGCTTGAGACGACTGAGAGATAGATATAAAATAAATAAAGAGAAACCATTTACCGTTTGAGCTTTTTCCCGGCAAGATGCCTTCTTCAATTCGATCTCAACAAGAGGCAGTCCTTCAACTATTTCAAATAGTGTGATTAGAAAATAAGCTATCACTATGCATTAAAACACATATATCGGTTGAACCAGATAAGGCACCCTAAACGAATGTCTTAAGTATAAAAGTAAAACCTTGAATGGCTAAGGATGCTCCATCATGTAGAAGAGAAGTGAGGTCACTAACTAATTTTCGTTGGTCCTTGCCTTCACGGACTTCAACCATTATATCACTATAGCGTGAAATCCAAGACAAAGTGTCCACATGGTACTGCCTCAGAATATTCAACTCAGTAATGTTAATGCTGAAACTATCAAATTCGCTAAGCAAGTCTTCTACATCCTGTTCAGAAAAAAAATACAAACGACTTCAGTAAGGCTCAACAAAAGTGCTTGAATGACAATGAAAGATACTGAAAAAGTACAGCCCACCTGGACAGATATAGAACCACTCAAAACTTTGTTACATTTATCACGGGCTGATTCCGATTTCTTTAGCAAATCCAGAATCCCTTCTGTTTCTGGAAGTTGAACCTGAAGCTCCAAAATCTATTGAAGAAAAAATGACGATTAGAACACATGAACAAGTAACAGAGTTATTATTTTAAGAATAAGGATAATATAGCCACCTCTGACTTTAGCTTGTAAAGAGCATCCAATTCAATTCCTGAAGGCTGTGTATTTGCGAGATACAATCTCGCCCTTTCAGCTAACATCTGAGAACCCATGAAATATATTATTATCAGACTCGAGACAATGCAAGAAATGAAATAGGACACAGATATCCAAAACCACTAAACTAGGATTATGCTCGTACGCTTTGGTAATATTCATCACAAAAAGAAGCATATTGCTCTGATAAAACAAGCAGGAAAGACATCTAGGTTTCTTTTACACCTATATAATTCAACTATTGCATCAGTCTCCCTAAGACCTTCGTGGCTATGAGACGTTTTGAAAGATACTGCATTACCCATCAAATTAACGAAGATCCAAGACAAACTATAAGTTCCTCAAAATACAAGTTCATTAATAACCAAGATGGACGTACACTAACTAATCGACATATTCTTCTTAATTCCCACAACCAAAAATAGATTTCCCTATCCTCAAAAACATAAAAATAGTAACTATGCATATGTCTGTCTGAACCATAGTTTACCTTTGCGGAAGAGATTTTCTTTGACAAGATCTCGTGTTTACTTAGAGAAATTGGTAAGCTGCAGACTTCGGAATACAATAGCTCCAGTTGGGTGATCTAAAAAGAAACCAATCAACACTAATCAGAATGCATATAATCTAAATGATTTACTGGATTTAGCCAGATTCGACGGTCATGTAACCAAATGGCATTTGATCAAAACTATGTGGGAAGGTAGTGGCATACAGTTGGACTGGTTGACAGAGAAGAATCAAGTTTCTCAGACAATTTTCTAGCTTCTTCAGCATAATCCTACAAATAAACGAAAAACGTGTAATAAAGTTATAAACATAATAATAAAGTAACAATCTCAAGGAAAACTAGGACATTTCAGGTAGCTAACCTTTAGTTTAAGATGACCAGACTGAAAGCAAGGAACGGGATTAACTTTCACCAACTCCTCAATAAAGTCCAAATGAACTTTCTGTGAATCATTGTTGGCTTCACCTTCGACTTTTGAAAGACAACCGCCTACCGCTTCACCCCATATCTTTGCTTTGACCAAACTTTTTGCAACATCTCGTACCTGTGTGACATAGACAAAAAAATGGTTTTTCCAGAATCTATCCAAAGACACATATACAAAAGCCTTTCAACAGATACTCCAAACTCACACCGTCCATTTCTGATCCACCCCAAAGAAACTGTTCTGCTTCCTTCAAAAGAGCGGCATATGCAACACTAGAAAAGACATCTTTGAGAACCTTTGATGCTCGAAGAAGCCAATCTTCAGCTGGTCGTGCCTGACTAATTTGCATTCCCTCCTGCTGGTACAGAAGAGACAGCAACATATAGATTATAATAAGATTCAAAGCCTAAGTAATCATACGATATATACAAAACTCTAGGTTGATACCCTGTATAATTATCATTACAAACGGCAAGAATATTGAGTTATTTAATACTAGATTTGATCAAATCATTTTATAGAAAAGTTAAGGATAATGCTGCAGCTCATATACACTCCAATAATGAGAACAGAAACCAAGATTCATCATTTGAAAACAAAAAGTATATACTTACCTTTTTGTTAAAAGCAATTGACCGCTTGGTGCCTGAACTTGACCGTTGTGAGTTTTTGGTTTCTTGTGTTTTGCAACCATCAGACTTTTCAACTTTTTGTACCAGCCCATGCAACTCAGCAAGGGTATAACGGTATACAAGACGCAACTTCGTAGGTTTACATTCACAAAGGTGCTTCCAGTGCTGTATTCAACATTACGAACACTTAGGTAAATAGCAAAATCAAGAAACAAGATTCTTAAAAAAAAAATGTCTACTGTACTGCACCTCTAGAACCCTAAACAGTTTCTATTCTGTAAAAAAGGCTAGTCTGCCTGAAGTTGATTGGCCTACAATCATGCATGATGCATGATTTAAATATTTAAATATTTACCTCCAAGCATGCGAAAACAGATGGCCTACAATCGCAGACGATACCAGAAAGATGGAGAAACTGCTGGCAAATGATGCATGTTGGATCCTACAAATACCATTATAAAGATTCCAAACATCAAAGTATTATCTTGTGCAAGCTAGAATGATAGAGAGGGAAGACTTCATATCAAAACCAACAATATCTGATTGCAGAAAGAAAAACCTCTTCACTGCCCACAGATTCAGGGCATTCAGGCAGAAACATAGGAGAAGATCTCAAAATACCACTTTTCCAAAGCTGCTCTCTCCATGATTTTTCCTTACTGTATATTCTCAGCAATTCTTTCTTCAAATGTATTGACCCTTCACTATCGTGGCAGTTTCCCTACACGAGAAGACAATTAAAGCAATGACGAAACATAGGGTATACAACTCCTCTTGCAAGCTATTTATTTAAAGTTTTGCCTATACTGGCTCTCTACCTTAGCTACCACACAGAGAAGCTCATCATGAGATATGACTGCAGGTTTCCGGTACAGCCGATACAGCTCCGCCCCAATACCACCATAAGGTAGCCAATCAGCAGTGGCAAAGTTGACAGCCTCTGCACAATTTAGACCTGGAAGGAAAACATGTACTAATAACATTGGTAACCAAAACTCCATAGGACAATTAATTGAACACTTGAACATGTGACTACTATAACTTAAATTAGAGTTGACATACCGAAATTGAATCCAGCATGAAAGGATTTCGGAAATGTGATGACGAAGTTTCCAGGCTCCTAGCAGTGACCAAAAGTAAAGGGATTATGTCGGAGAACTAAACAAGCCCCGTCACAAATAGCTTCTAACGCTTGCAATAACAATCAAATGAACTCATTAATGAACTATGTACTTGAATATCAAACCTGTAATACTGTGTACACCGGGACTTTATTTTCTTGTAAAACAGTTGGACTCAACATGGTAACCAGTTGAAAGAGCAAATCGGGCTGAGCATCAAAGAGATCGGGAAGGGTTTTCCGCATGACCTACAGATATTAAAGCAGCGTTAGCACCTTGAAGAAAAAACAACCTTTGGAAGCATGGAGCACAAATAAACATTGAAAACAAACCTTTTCAAAAGCACTAGCAGCACTGCCTGGAACACCATACCAACATTTTGCCTCTCCCCTGAAGTGTGTGAATAACAAAGTTAATAGCAGAATCTTTCAAGTTAAGAGTCGCAATTTAAAGACTCAATATAAATGAAATGTCTCGCTCTAAATTAGATAGTTCCAGTTATTTTTTTAAACTTCTTCTCACTTAGACTATGACAAAATAAGGAATATAGGGAGTGAAATTTGCGACTTCCAAGACTCAAATAAAGCAGTACTCACTCTATATGCTTCAAAAGCACGATCAAATGATAATAGAAATAGGATAACAATTACAGTAATGATACATACCAGTGTAGATAATTGACAGAGTAAAAACAATGGTCTTCAAAATGCCAACAAAAAGAAGAGAAGAGCATTCCAAGATATAGCCAAGGCACTGTAACACCATTAATGTTATGCCGAATGGCCTGAAGCATAGATCCTTTCAACTTAGGCAGGTTATTGAGATTCCAGGGACTACCACAATATTCATCCCATAAATTTGCCTCAACTGATTCTGGTCTCCGGTCGCCTATTCGAGGAAAACCACTCCCGTAAACAGAAGTATCCAAGTCATTACCATACATAACTTCAACCTCACCACCTGACCCTTCTACTATTTCCCAAAACTTTTTCTCTATCTGCGTCCTAGTCACTGCTCCGGAACCAAACCACTTTCTTTTCGCCCGATCAGCGATACGCTTAAAATCTTCAAGTAATAAGCATTTACCAGGAACAAAGCCAAACGTGTCTTCATCAATGTTTAAGCACTCAAGACAATACCAATTCCCAGGTGGAATATGCTTCAATGGTGGCGATAGACAATAAATATGCCAACCTTTATTACAACTATCACACAAAAGCATCACTTCACCGTGTTTATCACTTTTACATTGCTCACATGCTTGATCAACAACACCGTCTGCAACTTCCACCTTGGGATTTTTTTCATTCACATTTCTTTTTCGTCTCTTTGAGCTCGGAGTTTCAGAACACCGTCGATTCCTTTTGCAACCCTTTACAGGATCTGCGTTCATCCGATTATGATAATTCTCGAAATCATACAAATGCTCTTTATACAACTGACACAAAACATGCTTAGCACATTTAGAAATCTTTTCACCAAAACTCATAAACTGATAAACTTCACCCCATTTCTTCCCTTTAACAACCTTCTCATACCCACCAAACCGCTTCACCGCGTTAAACACCTTACACAAATCCAACTCCTTACCTTCAAAAACAACTCTCTTCTTCAACTTCTTACCTAACTCCACCTCCAAAAACCTATTATACTCCAACTGAAACGTCTTCGAATTACACGAAGCAGGACGAAACTGTAACCGATGAATCTCTTGTGTCTTTGTAGGAAACTTAACAGATTCTAAATCTAAACCAAAAGGTGGTTTCCAAGAACTAGGTGGAACAATCTTGCATATACCATAAACTTCAGCTTCTGGTTTAATCTTGTATATATACTCTAATGGATCTTTAAATTCCTCTTCTGTAGGATAATAAACTGGTCCAGATGCAACATTAATCGATCCTTTAGGTTTCTGTTCTAAAACCCTTTTCTCTACAGCTTTAACTCTACCTTTCCCCATTACACAAACACATCAACAATCATAACCTACGAACCAGAGATTATACTTCCAAGATTAACAAAACAAAACAAAACAAAACCCTAATTCAAGAACAGTGTAGGGTAATTAAATTCTAGGGTTTTTAAGGAACTTACCTTGAGATCGTGATGCAGAGAGAAACAGAGAGCTTTGAGAATTGATTTTATTATTCTTTGAGAAGATTTGGAATTTTGGAAGAGAGATTTTTGATAAAAGAGGACTCTTTATAAAGCTCACTTATTATTATTACTGAATTTCCAAAATTGGGTTTGTATTGTAACTGAAATTACGAAACGGAGAGAAAGTAACGGAGTGTTTGCAGTTTGTGTTTATAGGAAGTGGACTTCGTGTCGGTTTTTGAGTAATAAGAACTGCTTGACGTTTTTGTTGATTGAAGAGATACTGCGTGTAGTTTCGTTTTACAGACTATAATAAATTGGATTGTTGGGCTTAAGTGTAGATGGCTATTATTATAAGGCCCAAAATAAACTTGCCCAAGGATTGGCTAAATTAGTTTCAGCCTTTCCGGACAACCATAAGCTAATTAGTTTCGAAATGATTTTGTGTTTGATTGGTAATACGCCACATAGTCATTTTACAATTTCTACCGTTTTTTTTTTTTCATCTGAAATTCAATTCATAAACGGGTATGATACACGGGTAAGATACAATTTTGATACACAAAAACCTTAAAGAAAAGGAAGCAACCTCTAATACTAACCAAAACAAAGGACTAAAACAACGCAAAGATCAAACTAAGTTCGTAAGAGAACCCGAAATCAAAAACAACCGGAGCTATATCCACAAGAAGATCCAACCATAACTTGAAATGAATAAGAAGAGATGCACCAATTTCAACAAATTGGGCGAGGTAGCACTGCCTCGAATTCTATCTCTTCAACAACAAACCATCAAACCGAGATCAAGATCAAGTTCAAAATGTAAAGCAAAGCTGTAAAGATAATAAGCATGGAATCCAGAATTGCAAACAAACCAAGACAGTAGACCATTGCAGCAAGCTCGACAAAATGCAACCGGAGGAGAAAGCAACCACACCAACTTTAAAGGCGCGACAAAGGAAGAGGGAAATCAAACCAAACCGATAAAATTAAAAACCGAGGACTCTCCAACGAGGCCACAACAAGCAACCCATGAACTCACCACCAAATCGAAAGAGGACAAACCTCGAACTAGAACTGACGAAAAGCACGCAACCGTAGCGAAAGCAGCTATGCCGCACCCTCAAGAGGCCCCCGAAGTCCAATGTAATTGGGTGCTACCGATTCCACGTGCTCCAGTTCTCCATTTCCAAAATAAAGACCCCACCGAAAAGCCACCACATCTGGTTTGAAAGGACCATAAACCCAAAGGCTGAAGCAAATCCTGCGTCCAAGGATTGCCACAAACGAGCGCAAAGGCAGAACAAAGCTTCAATACCAAAAGACTATACCTCACCGGAGGTGATCGAAACAAACTACAAAGAAATCAAAACACATAGAGCTAACCACCGAAACTCAGACCACAAAAGAGAGAGGAGACTTGCAACTTCCGAGATCAGATGCATCGGTCAGCAGAGCACGGAGAAAGACGAAGTCAAGCGGAAGACGAGAGGGATTCTCGTGTGTAGAAGACCCGCAAACCAACGCTTTATAGGACCAACAAAATCTTCACCACTAGCCATCACCACAAGCCTTAATTTAACCCGAATCAACACCGAAACTTCACACCCGAGCCAGATCTCGAATTACAAAAAGAAAAATCTCACTCAAAGACTGATAAACTAGAACTAGAAAGAAGAAAACGAGGAGAAACAGTAAAGGGGACCGGCACCGGTGCTAACAGAGCTACCGACACCGGTCAAGCCAGAAAAAGATGTCGAGTCTGGAGAGCAAAATTGCACAAACCGACTAGGTTTTCTGTTGCTTCGTTATCAATTTCTACCGTTTTATATTGTACCATTATAAACATTATAAAAGCGATAACAAAACGTTTTATCAAAAAACATTACACTCCATTCTATTTGTATTTTCTTTTTCTTATAGCTATTCTTTCCAACTTTGCACCATGGTGTAATTGTTTAGCGCTCCAGTTTATCGTTGTAAAATTTGTACCGATTTAAATTATCAATTAGACGTTTTAAGTGTTTTTCTATAATTTTTTTTAAAAAGTTACACAGTATTTATTTAAAATTTAAAATATATAAAAAGGGATTAACCTTTTTACTTTTATTACAAGAAGGATATGAAAACAAAACAAACAAAATCTAAGGAAAATTGTGTTTTCAAGATTAAAAAATGAAAAACTTCTTGAAATCGCATGTACGATGTGATGGTCGGTGAAAAGGCGTTTCTACTGTTGGAAGAAAACAAAATTGGTGGAGCGTTATGTCGGTGGCAATTAATTTTGATATACCTTAGAATTTAATTTCCTTGTTCACATGTATGTATTTTGACATTTTTCATTCACATTATCATTCTTCATATTTCATTTCACTATAAAAGAGGATAAGTTGTCACCTATATGGCTATTTGCGACAAAAAGACATGTATATGTATAGTAATGGACTAATTATATGAAATATTTATATACTAGTTATAGACAGCTATAAATCTATTAGATGGAAGTTGGAATACGGCAATAGTGTACGCAACGCGTCAAATAACAATTATTTTCTCGTAATGTTTGCAATATAAGTTAAAAAAAAACCCAAAAGTTTGCATTAACATGATTTTAGTAAGAAACAAAAATAAGTTGAGTTGACTTGTTTTGCCATAATGGATTGTTTGTAGACGTTACATTTGTATTTGAGTTCAACTATGAAAAAAAACGTTTCCAATGGTTTTAAAATGCTTAAAACACTTCAAAACAAATAATTCTGGTTTGATTGATAACTCCGATTGATAAAACTGAACTATAAATTATTAGTATAGTACAAATCTATAAGAAATAGCTGTAAATTTAACTTGTACAAATAAAGTTAGCTTAAAGTTTTTGATATGTTTTTGTGATTGATATTATCTAAAACGTTATAAATTATAAAATGTATGTAACCTTAATAAACTGGTTACCAATCAAAACATTTATCTTTTAGCGTTTGTATATTTACAATAATAGATACTTCGACTCATAAACGCAGTCCATTCCAAATTTTAATTTCGTGATCCTAATCCGATAACTCATATATCTAGATATTGAAATTCATGCCAAATTAATTTTTTAAAAACATCAATATCTTTAAAAATACTAGAATTTTACATATCCAAATAACTACACTAGTTTTAAACTCACGCAACGCCTGAGCAATCCCTAGTTTGCAATAATAGATACTTCGATCCATAGCTGCAGTCTAGTATGGATCTTAATTTCGTGATCCAAATCCGATAACTCATATCTAGATATTTCAGAATCTATTTCCAATATCGAAATTTATGCCAAATAATTTTTTTCTTCTGAAACATCAATATCTTTAAAAATACTAGAATTTTACACTAATTTTATGGGCTAATTTGAGTAAAAAAAAAAGTATAATGAAAGGAAATATAAAACATTTCAACACTAAGACACACTATATTTATCAAATAATACATATACTGTTTTTTTTTTTTGATAACTCAAACAAAAATTGATGGTTGTAATGAGATTGATAGCAAAAATGAGTTGTTTCCTTTTAGAATTTGGTTATAATGGTTATAGTGAGTTGACTATGTGAGGCCTGCTTGCTTTGCTGTTTCTCCTCTTTCTTTCACAAACCAAAAAAAAACAAATTTTAAAGTTTTCATTTTTTAACTTTCTGGCCAAAGTTCTCTGCTTTTGTCTCCAAACAAAGGATAGAAAAAGGCAACACAACAACAAAGCAAATAAAAGTTTCAATCTTTGGTTCTTGAGCTGCTTAATCACACACACGAGCGCTTGATTCTTCCTTTCCACCTTTTTTTCTCTTTCTTCGATTTTGGGTTTTTTAAAGGATTGATTTTTACGCTTTTGAATCGTTTTATCTCGTAAGTGGAAGAAGATCAGAACTGGGTTTTTGCTGATTTTGTATTTTGAAGAGATCTGTTTTCAAGGTCTTGATTTTAGGGTTTATGGTTTGACTGGAGAAGAGAAAATAGTGAAATGGGTTGTGAGGTTTCAAAGTTATGTGCATTTTGTTGTGTTTCAGAGCCTGAAGGATCTAATCATGGAGTTATAGGTAAAAAATGATACCTTTATGGGAAAATTTGCTAGGGTTTGTTTTGTGTGTGTTGATTGTGTGTTTTGTGTTGTGTTTTGTTGTTTTGTAGACGATGATAGGAGAGGTGAAGGAAATGATTTGCCACAGTTTCGTGAATTTTCTATTGAGGTATTAAGGAATGCTACTTCAGGATTTGCTGCAGAGAATATAGTTTCAGAACATGGAGAGAAAGCTCCTAATGTTGTGTATAAAGGGAAATTGGATAATCAAAGACGTATTGCTGTTAAAAGGTTTAATAGGAAAGCTTGGCCTGATTCTCGTCAGTTTCTGGTATAATCTTCTTGTTGTTGTTGTTGAGTTTTGCTTATAACACTTTCCTTTTTTTAGCAATTCTGGATTTTGAATCTCTTGTTTTTGAATGTGTGAGAATAGGAAGAAGCTAAAGCTGTTGGTCAGTTAAGGAACTATAGAATGGCAAATCTGCTTGGATGTTGTTATGAAGGTGAAGAGAGACTTCTTGTTGCTGAGTTTATGCCGAATGAAACTTTGGCTAAGCATCTTTTCCATTGTAAGAACTACTAGCTGTCCTCTCTGGTTTATGGTTCTATGTTTGGGTATTGATATCTGAACAAAATCTGTGTTGATGTGTTGTAGGGGAGTCACAACCGATGAAGTGGGCGATGAGACTAAGAGTAGCTTTACATATTGCTCAAGCTTTAGAATACTGTACAGGCAAAGGACGTGCACTCTACCATGACTTAAATGCTTATAGAGTTCTCTTTGATGATGTAAGTTAAGCTTGCTTGTTTGTTTCTTCACTTTTGTTCATAATAGTTTGTGTATATATAAATCATCATTTGTTTTGTCGTTGTTTAGGACTCGAATCCAAGACTTTCATGCTTTGGTTTGATGAAGAATAGTAGAGATGGAAAGAGTTATAGTACCAACCTGGCTTTCACTCCACCCGAGTATCTCAGAACAGGTAAAGACTTAGAAACTTACATATCAGTGTGCTCTATTTGGATTGTGGCCATTTTTCTTTTTACAAAATAGTTTGTTGTTTCTACAGGTCGCGTCACACCAGAGAGTGTGATGTACAGTTATGGAACTCTGTTGCTTGATCTTCTTAGTGGAAAACACATTCCTCCAAGCCATGTAAGCTTATGATTAAGAATCAGCCAATCTCCACCAAATCATTTTTGAATATCCTCGGAGAAGAGTGTATTTTTCTAATTATAACTTTAATGGAATTGTTTATTCTTAGGCGCTGGACCTCATACGGGACAGGAACATCCAAATGTTGATTGATTCATGCTTGGAGGGTCAGTTTACAAGTGATGATGGGACTGAGCTAATACGGTTAGCTTCTAGATGCTTGCAGTATGAGCCTCGAGAACGGCCTAACCCAAAATCTCTAGTCACTGCAATGATTCCTCTTCAGAAGGATCTTGAGGTACTTTCCTACAACCATTAACTCTAAAAACAACTCTATTCACACTAGATCGCATATAAGTTATAATATCTTTTGCATTTTAATAAGATTATTTCTGAGACTAATAAGAACATGGTTTAATCATGTAAGACTCCTTCTCATCAACTGATGGGCTTACCAAGCAGTGCCTCAACAACGCCTCTTTCACCACTCGGAGACGCATGCGTAAGAACAGATCTAACTGCCATACATGAGATTATTGAAAAACTTAGCTATAAAGATGATGAGGGGGCAGCCACAGAGGTACTTTTCTTTTCCAACTTTTAATCAGTCTCGTAAATGTCTCATTACAAGACTGAAATCTATGGTATTTTCGGTTTATTGGCCTACCTTGTTTCTTATTGTAATCTAATCACCTCTTTGGCTTGCTTGTTGCTCCACTTTCTGCCAAATTTTCAGCTTTCGTTCCAGATGTGGACCAACCAGATGCAGGACTCGCTGAACTTCAAGAAAAAGGGTGATGTTGCCTTCCGGCATAAAGACTTTGCAAATGCCGCCGAATGCTATTCTCAGGTTAGATCTTTTCTTCATAGTCTTTGAGGATTCCAATAGAAAAGCTAGTGCGTATATCTAGCCAACGTGATCACAAATTCTGATCCAGAGAATTTTGTTTTGACAGTTTATCGAAGGTGGGACAATGGTTTCCCCAACTGTTTATGCAAGGAGAAGTCTATGTTACCTAATGAATGAGATGCCCCAAGAGGCATTGAATGATGCAATGCAGGCCCAAGTGATATCTCCTGCTTGGCATATCGCATCTTACCTTCAAGCTGTAGCTCTCGGCGCTCTAGGACAAGAGAACGAAGCTCATGCTGCTCTAAAAGACGGATCAATGCTCGAAAGCAAAAGGAACGCACTATAATGATGATAACAGAAGCAAGAAGAGGAAAACGAAATGGAAAACGAGAGAGCATCATCGAAGCATTCATTTAACCGGAACACAGTTCTCATATTGTGTGCATCATCATCATCATCACTGGTTGGTTTCGGGTTTCCCTTTCCTTTTCTTCTCTTTCCAAATACTCCGAAACATTCATTTGGCAAATTAGACGCTATTTTTGTTTTTTCCGGTTAGTGACATGAACAATTCCTTGTTATACAGAAGAAAAAGTTCCATACATTGGATCATAAAATTGGGAATGGTGTGTGATTATGGATTTGTTCTTGATGTGTTTCCATGATTTGTAATCAATGTTTTATAAAGTATGTATGTAAAGAAGAGAGAGCACTTTTGTATTTTGGCTTTTTGATCATCTTCTGAGCTTTTGCATATCAATTATCTTCTTATAAATGGCCACAAAACATATGCATACATTATAACCACAGGAATCTGACAAGTCTTTCTATAATTAGTTTCCTTTTAAAATTAAAAAGGAATCAAGGATCAAATAATTGAGCAAAAAATAAGGGCCCAACCGGGATCGAACCGGTGACCTATCGATCTGCAGTCGATTGCTCTACCACTGAGCTATGGACCCTTGGTTGTTAGTATGTTAGCTTTAACGATATATAAATCATAATGTTGATCAAATTGGGCTTTGTAAAAATACTGTAAAAGCCCATTAAGGATAGCAAAAAAGCTTTTCTTCTCTCTCCCGGTCGCCGACTAGAATCACTATTATTGATTGATTAAAGTAAAACTCAGTTTCATTTTGCGGTATTAAAAAACAATTTTTTTTTGAATTTTTGAAAACGTCTTTTTATAAAACAAAGTTTAAAGAAAACACTTAGGGGTGTTATTGGGGAATGAATTTGTGTAGATTTGTAATATTCAGAAATTTTGAAAATTCTAGTAGATTTCACAAATTTCACAAATATATTCTATGGATTTTTATAGTTTGTTATGAAATCTTATGGATCTGATTATTATTGATTTTGATTTTGTTTTTTATTCTAGAATTATCTTGATAGGGTAACATTATATATGATATTATAGAGAATTTCCAAAATAAATAAATTAATGTGGACATATAGATCAATCACCGTAAAAGCTAATAACTTTTATTGATATATGTGAAATATGAAAAGATGGAAATATGTTATTTTTTATTTTAAGAATTATATGTATGCATGTTTTATTTACGTTATATATTTTCTCTTGGTGAAGAAGATGTTTTAAGAATTATGAAAAAGATGTTTGAAGATGATGTTATAGAAAGCTTTGTGAAAAAGATGTTTGAAGAAGATGAAAAGCTAGTTGGATAATCTATGCTTTGTTATAATCTGCTTTTTGAAAATCTTTGTATTTTTTTTATCTCATGGTTCTTTTTATGTATAATCCACGGTTTGTTTGTATTTGTGTGTGTTTGTTTTTTCTTTCTTTTAGATATATGGATTTGAAAAATCTCATGTATATACATGGTATTTTGAAAGTTGAGTTCTATGAGTAAAAATAAGTTGAATCCATGTCCCAATAACATAAGATTTTAGTAGAATTAAAGAATCATAAAAAACCATAGTTTTCCAATAACAAGAGATTTCATATGGAATTTGGAAATCTTCTAACCAATAATAATGGATTTCATATAGAATTTAAGAATCCAATTCCCAATAATGGTGGATTTTCAATTTTTTTAAAATCTATACAAATCCATTCCCTAATAATACCCCCCTTATATACAAATGCAAATGATCAGTCATGAAATAAAAACAAAATCATAACTTTCCCCCGAGTCTTTCATGCATTTTTATCTTAGGTCTTTCTAAATTAGATGAAACATTTGGGCTTTTGCTTAACATGTTAAAAAATATTTGATAATGTTAAGAGTATTGGCAATCATGCAAAAAAACAAAAAATAATAATGAAAAACTTTAAAAAATATCTAAACGGGTTTAAGAATAAATACTCTAATCTAATTGTACTAAATTACCACATGTTTTTTTGGACAATGATGGAATATATGTAGATGGAGGAGGACCGAGACTTTGCGGTTTACCATTTGTCATTCAACGAGACAAGGAAACCGTTAGGCAAACACAATTAGATTTGTCAGATTAGGCTACATTATTGAAACATACACTGATATGAATCTGCTTGAGAATTACCATGCAATAAATAAACTAAAAAATGAAAGCTAGAAAAAAAAATCGATAGTTTACTCCTTTTGGTAAGAAAATATCTTAAAAAAAAGTTTTTCTCTTTTCACTCTCTCGAACCTTAAACAAGTTAAAATAAGCAAAACATAAGTAAAAGAAAAGATATTTTAAAATATACGCGGATTCTAATCTGTTAAACTAAGAAACTACGGTGGTTAGACATTAGCAACAACAACTTGAGAAGTATAGACCTGAGCTCCATCTACAAGTTGTCCAACATTGAGCTACTCGACCTTCATCTATGGGGTTCCTCACAACCAGCTTTCGGGAGGAATTCCTCAAGAGCTCGGAAATCTGTCACTCATTGTCTTCATGAACTTTTCGCACAACCACCTTGTACACCTAGTACCCAGAGGTGCTCAGTTTCAGACGCAGTGTTGCTCATCCTTTTAGGATAACTTGGAACTGTTTAGACCTACTATTGACGACGTCTGTAAAGTCACTCACACGCCACCATCAGAGCAAAGGCAAGAAACTGTACCTTAGCTTGTTTAATTTTTTTTTGTAAATATCTTCCGAGCTGGGATCAGATTAAGCTTTTCGGCTAGTGCGGATAATAAATTCCGATCAGGTATCTAACCCTTCGGATTTCAATTTTCCGTTTATCGGATTTATTTCCGGTTTGTGTTTTCCGGCAAGTCCAGAGTTATCATGTCCTTAGCTTTTCTTGTTTAATCACAACTAATTTTAATAGATCTCTTCTCTGGTATGCTTTGTCTTCTTCAATTGGGTGTCAATTTTACTCTTCCCAGAACGGAGCCTTTATCAGCTATGAAGTCAAGTTTCTCAAGAAAAGTTTGTACGAAGATGTTGATCTAATTCAGTTGCCTTTGGGATGAATTTTTTAGAATAAGATCTAGAATCCATTTTTCGATTCAGCCAAATTTGTTTTGATTTCTGGTGATGCTATGAATCCATTTACGAACTCGGAATCAAAGGTCCTGAAGTGCTTGGTAACAAAGATGAGAGGTTTGTATGGATTGGATTTGGGGATTTTTGGAATTTTGGAAATCCAAAGATTTGTTAAATTTGTAAAGAGTTTTGTGTATTTAGAAAGTTTAGTTACAAGGATTCTAAGAATCCAATGGTTTTATAAGGTATTCTCAAAATCTTGTTTAATGAGTATAATTATAGGAAATCCATCTACCAATAACAATAGATTCTAATAGATTTACAAAATTATTAAAAACCAAACTTTTCCAATAACAAGGGATTTCAAATGGAATTTGAAAATCTTCAAACCAATAACAATAGATTTTCGTTAGAATTTAAGAATCCATAAACCAATAATGATGGATTTTCCAAAATTCTAAAAATCTATATAAATCCAATCCCCAATAACACCCCCTTAAGAATTACCTAAACGATTTGTTTAGTCATAAAAGTAGAGAAATTAATATGGAATTACTTGGAAAAGAAGACAACGCTCGGATTAATGCAACAATCAGTTCTTATCTACGATTATTATCTGGATATCTTGAGTTTCATGCTTCCTTGGAGACACTTGAGTATTTGATACGAAGATACAAGTATGTGTTTGGCTATGTATCTTTACCTTTTGTATGTTCGTACAAAAACTGCTGGATTTAACAGGGTTCATGTATACAATGTAGAAGATGTCGTATTATGTGCTTTGCCCTACCACGACACACATGCATTTGTTCGTATTGTTCAGTTGCTTTCGACTAGGTAAGCATGGTACTTCTTGAAGTTAAATGGCTCAGTTTATCAGTTATTGTTCAGCAATGTATACGTGATATGCAAGTTTTGGAGATCCCATATGTGACTATGTAAGTAACTGCTTTTTTTTTGTCTTTCACTAACGTGGTTCTTGAGTCTTTCTGTTTAACTCAACATTGGTTACTTTGTAAGCATCTCGTAGTAAAAAGTATCAGCCTTCAAAGCCTGTGGTTAGCTTCTCCACAGCAGTTGTTGTTGAGCTTTTAGGTTCGGTTACAACAGTTGATAGAGATATTGTAAAACATATTTTTCCTTTTGTGGATGCTTGTCTTCAATCTGGAGAGATTCCTAGCACTGCTACTGGATTCTTTTCTTCTTTACAGGTGTGTATATCTTACACTTTTTAGTCATTTTCCAAACGGGTGTGTCTATATTGTTAGCATTCATGTTTTGAATTGTTGTCATCTGTTTACAGTTCGTCTGATGATCAATGCCGCGAAGCTCTAGCTAACTTCGATAATTGATACAATTCCAGTAAACAATTTGGTTGATCATTTGATCTCCAAGATTTTCTCTTTGTGTATGACACAATACCATAAGAATAGTGATTTTTCATCTGGTTAGTGAAATGCAAACTATATTCTTTGTGAAAATGTTCTTTCGCAGTGCCCTTTTCGTAATGGCATTGGTTGCAATTTAATTGGTTATTTCTGAGTCATCAAATTCTTGCTACAGGATACTAATGTTCAGTCGAAGAAAGAGGATTTGAAACTAGAGTTATTGTCTTGCATGCTTGGTGGGAATTCAGACATATCCTTGAAGCTTATTAAGGTTCTTGTCAAAAATGTTAGCCTTGATTTTGTTCGAAATATGACCTGAAACTGCAAACTATGTCTGTTTGAATTTGTAAAATTACATGGTTGCTGAATGTTAGTAGAGACCATTCTTCAGCTTGGCTTGAGACCATTCTTCAGCTTGGCTTTCAATTGTATGATTAGAATTGAGAAGGCTTCTTCTAAAAGTCTAGTTTAATACAAGTGCCACTTTAATTTGAAGTCAAAGGAAACTGTGTTCATAGAGATTCAAGAATCTCAAATAACATACTTTCTTTTACCTTGAAAGTATTGAGGATGGTTACATAAATTACCTTTTCTCTTGTGATTTGGAGTTTTGCATATGTGTGTAAAGCTTTTTAATTTACTATAGTTTCACAGGCTCTCTCTTCTGCTTTGGATAATTTTGCTTTTAGTTGGAGTAATGATTGCATCTGCTTTCTTCAGGATCACTACTCTTGAAACACCATCAATTAGTATTTGATTGTTTCTTTTTCCACACCCTTTCTATGATTGGCTTAGAATGCAAGTGAAATACACCTTTGTCTTTTAAAATGATTCTTGTACAACTTTTTGTCTGTTGCTTTCATTACATTCACAAACGAATTGATTCCTATGTTACATGGGGGGGTCCTTTAGATCTCTAAGAGCGTTTGCATTTCTCAATCAAGATTTGCAATTTTAACTTCTCTCTCTGTAAAAGTTTCATGAATATCCTCTTTTGCTCTTCATCATTTTCACAAGTTACTGGTAAGTGATTCTTTATGTTAACACATCCTTTCTTTTCATTGGCTTTATCGGATATCGGTTTGCTAGCTTCTCTTCTCTTATGCATCATGATGATCAATGGCTTTTTGTTCTTCTGCAGAAGTTTGGCTTTCTCTGATGGTAATTAAGATTTGTTAAATCTAAAAAGATGGCACAGAGTTCTGAAAACGTTATTCCTACTCTACGTGATTACTTTAATTCTCAAAAGGCAGGGGAAGAGGACGAGTTAATGTTCTATCGTGTTCCAATGAGACCGACAAAAATGGGAAACAAGGCAAAGGAGAGACATGGTTTCTTCAATCAGGGATCTAAGGAAAGAAGGAGAAGGAACATATCAGAAGCTGAAAAGTTCTCAGTGGAACAATATTCTTCTGGTGGTTTTTTCGGTGTACGGTTGAACACAAATGGTAGACAACAACAACAACAACAAAGATCAGGTAAGCCTTTAGGTACTGAGAGAAACATGGAACCAAGATTACAAAAGTCATTTTCTGCTAGAATGCAATTTCCTTTTATGTCAAAAGGAAGTAATCAGTCTAGTTCTACGGATAACTCAAGCTGGTTTAGCCGTATCAAGAAATTCTCTAATCCATTTTCAAATCGAAATCCGTTGATACCAAAATCAGGAGAAATCAAAGGTAGTGGCGTAGGAATGGTCTCAAGGAACAAGTCCATTAGAAAGTCTTCACCTGTTCATCTACATGCACATCTAAGTGTGGAATATGAACTTGGGATGCCTGTTTTCATGTTCTCACTAGACCATCCAGATGATGTGTATATGGCTAGTACATGGATGGATGATAATGAATCTCGGTTTGTCTATTCGTTTCGCTACATTGGTGGTAGAAGTAATAAAAACATCGGTGAACAACGGTTTAATGTTTCAGGTATAGAATCTTCATTAATAGGACAGATGCAAGTTTCCACTCAAATCTGCTTAGAGGTAGAACCATATGAAGATCCTGTGGAATCAACTTTGTCGGAATTCGTTCTTTTCGACATTGCACGCGCACAAAGAAGTGGAGTCAAGCATGAAAATCTTTCGAGACAGAACAGTTTTAGACGAGGATTGGACCCGAGTCAGTCGATATATTCAGAGACAGAGAAGCTGCCAAGGCAGAACAGTTTCAGCCGAGGTTTGTCACGTAGTCTATCAAAACATTCAGAGAATAGTACATCTGATCCTTGGCCAGCCTCGGATTTACATCCAGGCTTAGAGATTGCAGCCATTGTTATAAGAGACTCTTCCTCAAGCAATGATAGTTTTGTGTACATGAAGAACAGTAAAGACTCTAGACAAGAAATGAAAGTTATAGTTCCAACAGGAAACCACGGTTTGCCTGATACCGAAAACTCATGTCCTACACCAATACTACAGAGATGGAGATCAGGTGGAGGCTGTGATTGTAGTGGATGGGACATGGGTTGTCACCTTTTTGTCCTCGAATCTCCCCATACCCGTTTCGCAGAAGAACAAGAACTCATCAACAATCACCACGGTTTGGAACTTTACATAGAGGTAAAGATTGTTTTCCCTTGTGGTACCAAAGTATGATTCAACTCATCTCTCTTGATCTTTGAGATAGTCAAATGCATTGCGTTTCAGGGCGGGAAAGAGAGCACACCGGCAATGACAATGGCGTTTATCAGAGAAGGACATTACGAGGTAAACTTCCACGCAAAGCTCTCAGCATTACAAGCATTCTCAGTCTGTGTTGCTGAGCTGCATAGAGGTGAAGCCTCAAGAGGAGAAAGAAGCAACTCCTTGTCTAGATGTAGTTCACTCAGAGAGCTTATCGATATGGCGACCCCGGTAAACAGAGATATCAGAGAAGAAGTCCTTTCTTCTTTCATGCCTAATGTCACTTTCTCTCCAATTTCAAGGGTTTGAAACATATCACAAAGTAATCTCTTCCTCTTCCTTATGTGCATATATACATTATACATATCATAAAACTATTAGCCAGAATCTGGGATGCATTTGCAGATGAAATTAGTAAAGATTAGAAGTTTAGCAGCAGAAATGTTTGTAAGTTGTCCTGATGACTCCAAGAAGTTGTTTGTTTCAAAATTATTCTCCATTCGTTTCATATTAATTATCGTTTCATATTAATTATCGTTTCATAAAGAATATTGTTTTGTATTCTATATTTTAAATTATATTTAAATTTATGTCCCTATTGTAGTTCAACTTATTACATAGAGAGATAAAATTATAGATATTTGCTTGGAGAACAATTTTGTACTTGTAAACGGTGTAATTGTTTGAAAAAAAAAACGGTGTAATTGAAATGTTAATACGTGTGAAAAATTCTAAGTAAAAGGTTTTTGTTATGTAGTAATTCAGCGTCTTGTGATTAAGATTGCAAAACAATATCGACAATATCGACGAACAAGGAAACATAGTTTTTTATTTCTTAATTTTTGTAAACAGAAATTTCAGTACGAATGATATTTGAAACAGAAGCAAAGCAAAATTTAATCGACAATGTTTCTAGCAACAATTAGGATTTCCCGGTACGCACAGACAAGTATGAAACTTGCAGTTGAGAATGGGACCTTTGCAATACTGAGCACAATCTTCATTGGTATTGCATATAGGCTTCAATACAATTTTTGTGCTTTCTTGCATCCTCGCACTCATCACAACACCTACATATAGACACCATAAAATGCATTAATCACTCGTTTATTTCACAATGTATACAAATGTATGTACAATATTTTGAGTTAGAGATGACTAACAAGAGGTAAGGAGAAGAGCAAAAAAGAAGATGGTGAATGTGAGAGAGCTTTTCATGTTATAAACTTGTTTTTGAAAATAAATAACGACTTGTAAATTTTGGTTTGTGCTATTTCATTGATCTCAACATAAATATATACTAAGGGCCCTTATTCATTGATAGATTATGTAGAATTTATGGATTTTAAAAGTTGTGAGATTTTATCAATTCTTATGGATTCTCAAAAATTATTCTCATGGATTACAATTGATTCTCATGGATTCTTGTAAATTATTCTCATGGATTTGTAATTATTTGTTTTCCACATAAGGTAAAATATATATATATATTCATAGTTTTTGGAGCTTGTTTTTGAACTTTGTTTTGAGATTGCTTTATTATTATAAATTTGGATTTTGAATTATAATTTTCATAATGTGTTCTTTTTTTTTTTGAACAAACCAAATGCATTAATAATAAAAGATCCTTACATCCAAGCAGAGTTAAGAGATAGACGTGCATATTTTGCCAAAATACAAACGGCCACTTTAGCGATACAAGGACCATACATAGAACGGATAGAAAAAGAAAAGGACCCCAACATACAACAAATGTCGAAGAGGAAGCTTTTCAGCTCATTGATCACTTTGCCCGAGTTACAGAGCGTGACAAGAGTTCGCGAATCCGAGGACACATTAAGTTTCCTGATTCTGGAAATTGAAGCTGCATTGATCGCGACTTTAGAAGCAAGTGCTACTGCTACTAACGTCGAATGAGAACGCTGAGTAGCTGTGCCTTGAACCAGAGTTATTCTTCTCTGATTAGAGCAAATCCAACCTGTACCACATTCAAGAGGAACCGCATTGATCCAAGCTGCGTCCACAGTGCTAATTGTGGCATTTTGAATGGGATTTTGTGGGCTACTCTTTGATACAAAACTCCCTATAACCATTCCACTAAATGCAAGTGAAGAATGTGGGAGGATACTACACTCCATAAAGGGGAATTCAGTGCCCGTGACAGGGCAATCGGAACGAAACCTGCATATTGCAGTAAAGCATCGCACAAAGGCGAAAATATAGCCACCAATTGGCCCAATAGAAGCATCGCATAGAGGCGTTAAGCTTTCCAACATATTACACACATGAACTAGCCTGCATACTGCAGTAAAAGAGCAAAACCTGCATATTGCAGTAAAGGCGACCAGGATACAAGCACAAGGCGACATAGGGGAACCAAAATCAGCCGAAAAAATCGGGATTAATACATAACAGCTTAGGTCCAACAATACCAGTTCTATCCACTTACCAAAAGCCCTAACACAATCTGAAGCGGAGGGTAAGAAGCAGGAGACTACCTGGTACATGGGAACAACAACAATGGTTGTTCCATCCGAGAACATCGACTTGAGAAAAGGAATCGATCTGTTCACTGAAATCGCCAAACATAGATCTAGATCTGAGAAACCTTGAGGAACGCGAACAGTGACCCAAAGATTGGACAAAGATGGTAAACGAGCAGGGGGAGGATCAGGAGGAACCGGAGGGTCTGGAGGGTTTGACGGCAGAGTACTGCTGAGACTCGGATCTGGTGGATCTGATGGTGGGAGAGGAGAACGACCTAGACAAGCTACAATTGACGCCATGGGAGGAGAGGAAGAGAAAGCTTCTCGTTGATGTGCGTGAGGCAACACCTACGGCGGCGAAAGGGTGGTGAACCCTAATCGCCTTTTCATAATGTGTTCTATTTCTTGACTTTGTGATGTCTTTATTTCTAGTTAACTTCAACGTCTTTTTCATGTCTGTGACTTGACTTTATTTTATAGTTATGTATAACAAGTTGTGAAATTTGCTCCTTCTTTATAAGAATAATGAGTTTTTCCTTTCTTGGTGTTCTTATACTACGTTGGGTTTTGTTGATGTTGTGTGTGTTTTCTTTTAACATGGATTTCAATAATATCATGTATATCTCTAGTATTTTGAAAATCATGTTGTATGAGTAAAACTATAGATATTCCATCTCCCAATAACAATGGATTTTAATTAATTTAGAAAATCAACAAAATATAGATTTTTTGAATAACAATGGATTCCAAAATGAATGTAAAAATCCTCAAATGAATAACAATGGATTTGATTTAGAATTTAAGAATCCATTAACCAATAACAATAGAATCTTAAATTTTTAAAAATCTACATAAATCCAACAATGAATAACGCCCCCTAAATTCTAGGAAGATTGTTTTTACTTTATAGTCAAAAGCAAATAGGTTTTACCTATTTTGATATTTGACTAACTAAATTAAACTTTGACTATAATATAAATGCTAATTAAAGGACACATTTCATTCGAAAGTCAATTCTATGTATAGTAATCATTTTAGTATTTCAAAATGTGAAACATATATGAATATGTATGTCAGTTTGTTTTCAAAACATATTAATTTCCTAATTTTTCTAAAAATCGTTTTCATGTTTCTATGTATGAGTTTCTGTTTCCATACAATCAAAATATACATGCATGGGAATATTTGTTTGTTTGTCTCTTCTTTTACGCTCTAAAAGTTCATCTGGCTTTCACGAATTTATAATAAGAATTAATACCATTAGGATAGGCGAAGCCACATTAAGGAAAGGAAGGTCACATGACCTAGGTACATGCGTGGTCGTGTAGTTGTCTTTAACTAATTTGGTTCAAGACATCTATGATTGATCTCCCAATTGTGTTCGAAACCTCTATGTGATCTTTACTTGCCTATTTTTTTCTTTACAAATATTAGCATTTTCCTAGCAACAAGCTAAATTTTCTTCTTACATTTTCATTACGATTTATTTTTCTTGGTTTTACTTTTTTTGGTTTTGAATCATGGTCATTAATTTTAAGAATAAAATCAAATTTTCATACAAATAACAATTAGAACGAATCTATTATGGTTAGAATGATACTAACATGTGAACAATAGTGTTAAAATAATTTATGCATTATTAATAAATAATAATAATATTTTGACCTAGGTAAAAATATTTTCTGGATTCGTTAGCCTCATGTGGCCATATTCCGGTACTGTCTTATATAACACAAATGATATTAGTCAGTTTTTTTTAGTAATGTTAGTTTAACTCTTATATGAGATAAAGTCTATCCATTTTGAATTTTATTTGTGCCCTGGAGTGCCATGATACGGTTTAGCTTTGTAGCAATTATAAGTATTGGGAATCCGATTGCAAAAAACATCAGTTTAAAACATAGTCGACAAACACAGAAAGATAGTTTTTTAATTTCTCTGTTTAAATATAAATTCTAATACGATTTTTTTTATAATTTAGATCGGAAGCAAACGAAATTTAATAACCAAGGTTTAAGATTATGTGTGGTCCGGGGTGTTTCTAGCAACAATTAGGATTTCCGGGTATGCATTCACAAGTATGATGAAGGCCGCAGATGTTAAATTGAGTTTTGCAATGCTTAGCACAATCTTTATCAGTAATGCATGGTATAGGCTTCACTACAACTTTTGTGCTTTCTTGCATCCTCGCACTCATCACCACACCTACATATATACACATTAAACTCATGAATCACTCGTTAATTTCACAACTTATGCAAATGTATATTAATTTAAGTTAGAGATGATGTCACTCGTTTATGCAGTGCGCCATGAAGTGTAGAAAACCAACAACGAGGAGCTTGCTTCAGACCATATAACGACTTGCGAAGACGACATACTTTGGACGTAGACTTAGTGAAGCCCTGTGGAAGACGCATATACACTTCTTCAGTTAAACTACCATGTAAAAACGCATTGTGAACATCCATCTGATGTAGTTCCCATTTCCGGACTGCAGCAACTTTTAAGTAGCATTGAACTGTTGTCATCTTAGAAACTGGAGCAGAATTTTCATCGTAATCAATACATTCGGTTTGTCGATTTCCGAGAGCCACTAGACGAGCTTTGTAACGCTCAATAGATCCATCAGCATTATACTTGATTGTAAACACCCATTTATTCCCGATAGCTTTCTTAGTAGAAGGTAAATCAACAAGATCCCAAGTTCCATTATCCTCAAGTGCTCGAATTTCAGCAGCCATTGCTTGACGCCATTCTTCATATTGCATAGCTTCTTGGAATGATTGTGGTTCACGTGTCACTGTGATCTTTGCGAGAAAACCCTTAAAGCTATTAGAGAAGCGTTTGCAAGAAACATAGTTAGCTAAAGGATAAGGAGTACCTGAAGGACCTTGAGGAGATTGGAGCGAAGAGTGTGAGTGTGAGTGTGATGGACCAGGTGTGCACGATGCCGAATAGGTAACATAAGGTGCAAGAAGAACTGACTGCTTTTTATCACGGTGACCACGACCCAAAACTGTATCCTGAACTGGTACAGAACCTGTCTCAGAACTTGAAGCAGTCGTAAATCCTGAAGAACTTGCAGAAACTGGCTCAGTCGCAGAAACTGGCCCAGCAACTGGTACAGATTCCATCGGTGAATCACTCCCCCATTCCACATGGTCTGGTACCTCACAATTCAAACTCTCTCTTGCACGAATATCATTATTTGAACCAGCCGGAACCACAACATGAACCTCATCATTATCATCAAAGAAAGGTTTATTCTTTGATGTTGAATTCTCTGACATAAGAGACTCATCCGCCAAAGGAAATACATCCTCGTTAAACACAACATCACGAGAGACAAAATACTCTTTATTCTTCCAATCATACACTGTCCAACCCTTTTGATTGTGCGGATATCCAATAAGAACACACCGGATAGCTCGCTCATCAAATTTACCACGAGGTCGTGTACCTTTGTGAGCGTAACACAACGATCCAAAGATACGAATATGCTTGTATAAAGCTGGTTTCCCAAACAAAACCTCATATGGAGTCTTACCAGCTAGAATAGATGATGGAGTTCGATTAATCAAATAGCCCGCCGTGAGAACACAATCACCCCAAAATTCAATCGGTAACGACGCTTGAAACCGTAAAGACCGAGCCACATTCAAGATATATCTGTGTTTCCGTTCCACACGACCATTTTGTTGTGGTGTATTGACACACGAAGTTTGATGTTGAATACCTTGAGAGGCAAAATAAGACTTTAGACACATGAACTCCGGTCCATTATCACTTCGAACGATACGTACTTTAGTGTCAAATTGTCTCTCTACCATAGCACAAAAATCCTTTAAACGTGTTGCAACTTCACTCTTAAAACGCATGAGAAATACCCAAACTGCACGAGAACAATCATCCACTATCGTAAGAAAATACTGAGATCCACAAGTTGCTGGTGTGTTATATGGACCCCAAACATCACTATGAATCAGATCAAAAACTGTTTCAGCTTTATTATCACTATCAATAAAAGAACAACGTGGGTGTTTTGCCCGAATACAAATGTCACAAGGACCACTCGTTTCTTGACTAACATCTCCTAACTCAATAATGCTAGATAAACTAGAAAGAACAGATTTGGAAGGATGACCAAGACGCATATGCCATAACTCCCGACCACGAACAGAACTTGCAAGATTTGCTTGAACACGAAAAACTTCTCGGAAGTAGTAGATCCCATCACACTCCTCACCCGCTTTAATCAGTACCCTCGTTGTATTGTCCTGTAGATAACAAAACTTATCAGTAAAAACTGCAATACACAGTTTTTCTTGAAGCAGTTTAGACACAGATAGTAAAGTATTTGTCAAGTGAGGGACAAAGTAAACAAAGGAAATCGTGACAGATCCACCAAGATTAAGTTTGCCACACTGTGTGGCCATGATCACATCACCATTAGAAAGCTCAATTGGACACGGTGGTATATGAAAAACATCAAACAATAACTCTAATCTACCTGTAAGGTGATGTGAAGCACTTGTATCAATAACCATACCAGGAAAACGATATGAACCAGTTTGTTTTGGCCGAGAAAGTAGTTCAACCAGACTTGACAACTGATCCTTTCTCAACGTAATCCCTTGCCCATCTTCATTTGGAATGATTTGAGCACCATTAGCAGAATTAACATGAAAGGAAGCAGTATTAGCACTTCCTCTACCATGTCCATTTGAATTACTCCAGCCACCACCACCTCTACCATTGTTGCCATTACCACGACCAGATGTGCCTCTTCCAAGGCCACCCCCTTCATTCCTTGTCTCCGGAAAACCATGTAATTGATAGCAATCACTGACTGGATGACCCGTACGACCACAATAAGTGCAAGTCACCACCATCGAGAACGCATTGTTTAGAGACGGTGGAGGTTGCATACACAAAATATTGGAACGTGTGATTCAAAAACGTGTATTATCAAGACCAAACAAAAATTGGTAGCGTTGCTCTCTTTCACGTTTTGCAACAAGCTCCCTATTGACTTTACAATCTAAATCACCACAGCAACACTTCGTGAGAGGTTCATACTCCACCAGATCATCCCAAATCAACTTCAAACGAGCAAAATAATCTTGAACAGATAGATTGCCATGCTTCAGCGAAGCTACATCAACCTTTAATTCATAGATCCGAGGTTCGTTTAAAACAGAGAACCTAGCACGGAGACCTTCCCACAATTCGAATGCAGTCTCTGCACACGACACACTACTATGCAATTTTTGTTCAATTGCGTTTAAGATCCACGCCACCAACAAGGAATTCACCATACCCCATAGCTTGACTACATCGTCACCACTTCTTGGCTCCTTCACAACACCATCAATAAACCCGAGTTTGTTTTTAGCTTTGAGTGCGTTTCTCATAAGCTTAGCCCACCTTTCATAATTGCTTTCAGTCAAAAGCACCGTACAAATCATCTGCCCTGGATCGGCAGAGGGATGGAGATAATAATCAGAGAGAATACTACTCTCTTTCAAACCACCAAAATCAACGGTCGAGGATTTCCCTGTCGAACCGTGAACACCACTTACCTCATCACTCATGATGCAACACCAAAAATAAACAAACGACTAGAAAAATGAAATCTAGCCGAACACAAAGACAAAGAGAAGAAAATTGAGCCGCCGCGTAAAGAGATCAAAATTAGGTTGAAGAAAACCTAGCTTCTGATGCCATGTCAAAGAGTTTAGCGGAAGATAATTTTATTCACAAGCCAAAGAGGCATATATATAGGATTACAAAGATTTAACCTAGATAACACAATATTGACTTATACAATTTATGGAAATATATTATATGAAGATATTCTCCAATAGATGACTAACAAGTGGTAAGGAGAGGAGCAAAGAAAAAGATGGTGAATGTGAAAGAGCTTTTCATGTTTCTTCACTTAAACCTTAAGTTTATAACCTTGTGTTTGAGAATAAATAAAGACTTGTAAATTTTTGGGTTCCATTCATGATCTCAACATAGTGTATATATACTATACTAAATTCTAGGAAGAGGGTTTATAGTCAAAACAAAGATAAGTTTTAATTATTTTGATATTTGATTAACTAACCTGAATAAAACCAACTTGACTAACATAAAAAAAAAACTAAATGTCATATTTCTATAAGGAAAATTTCATTTTTCCTGTAATATGGTCTTATAGTCTAACTAATGATTTGTTATTCTTTAATAATTTTGGTAACCAATTATGATGAAATTAAGAAGTACATACCTATCAAGTTAGTTAATTGACAAGTGTAAGGACAAGTGTAAGACATAAGAGTCATACCTTGCCACTTGTTAAACATGTATACATGGCTGACTCTGAGAGCAAGCAGCCCAAACCCAATTTTTTTGATGTTTTGCTTATATATAATTTCAACTCAAAAATATGTAAACTATCTTATTAGTTTAGTTTGTTTATGAGCTACATATTATAAATGAGAGGAGAAGGATTCAAATCCCCTTCAATCATCTTATTTTTTTTTTTTTCCTTTTAAATTAGAGGCCCAATTTTTTTTTTTTGCTTGCGGCCTTTATAATCTTAGGACCAGCTCTGCATGTATAACCCTTGTTATTATGTCAAACACTTGTTATATATGCATGATTATGGTTTGCATGCAATAACACTGGTCTTATGATCACATTCATGATGGATGGTCGAGATTAAAACCCTAATGAGGAATTATGTCCTCTCTCCACTTATAAATACATGCCTCAAGACCATCATATTGACACCACAAGTTCATAACACCTAAAGAAAGTTTATAGGTAAGGAGAGAGAAACTTAAATCTCCTATCTCAAGTTTACGATGTAACCTTTATCAAAGTCATTAAGGGCCATCAATTTACATCATGAACGGAGGGAGGTATTCCGCTAACCCTCCTTATAATTATATTATGTAATTAATCATAATGCTTTAAGATCTTAGGGTTCATGTAATTTTTATGTCATGCATGTTAATTAATTTTATATGCATGTAGTTATGATTTACATAATGGTATCAGAGCTTATGGTTTTAAGCATTTGATTAATTCGTTAAGTATAATAGAATTATAATTATGAACGGAGATTTAAGAATGAATGTTTTTCTAGATCTAAATTTATATTTTATTTCGAGCATGCATATTCAAAATTATTTTTTTGAATTAGAGAAAATTACAATTATGAATTATGTTTAAATTTTTGCATGCAATTTTGAACATACATATTTTGTATGTTAATGAGAATTTTTTCGCTTATTAAAATTCTAGCGAAAATTGATTTATACTCGTTTTATGCATAATTTGCGAGTAACCGTATACTTTCATATACGGTGCAAATAAAGAGTTCATAAATCACCACAATGAGCTTACTCTATAATGGTTTGCAGCTTTGTTATGTTTATGTATTAATTAGTTACTCATAGATAGACTATAAACATGAAATATAATCAAATCATTTATGGAGTTTTGTATATGTTTAGCCAAAGGATATCCACATATAACTTTGTCTAAATAATTCAATACATCACTCAATAATTGATCATGAATTATTTGAATTATAGTAGGATTATGTTGACTACCCACATGAGCACCATGATTTCTTGTCATATATATTCAATAATAGTTAATAATGTTTGTGTTATGAATTCTAGAAGCCTAATTAAGAACTTGTCGCATCTCTAAAAATTGCAGCATTTTTTCCTGCTACTATGTCATTCATGGTCTCTTCTGCTCTGATCCTCACTAAAAACCAACTTCTCAGAATGGAAAGAGAAAGTTGAGTTCACATTAGGGGTAATGGAATTGGATTTGACTCTTCGTGAAGAAGAACCATATCCAGTAACTGATAACAATACTGAGGAATAATATGCTTTCTCTGAAACTTGGGAGAGAGCGAACAAATTGAGCATTATGTTCTTTAGGATGACAATAGCTAGCAACACTAAGTATTTCCTACCAAATTTAGATAATTCTAAGGATTATCTAAAAGCAATAGAAGAACGGTTTAAGACTGCAGATAAATTCCTCGCTAGGAAAATTATGGAAGATTTACAACCATGAAGTATGATGGCATGCATAAACATTGCATTGTAATGACCAACCTTGCGGCTAAGCTAAAGAGTTTAGGAATGAGTGTGGACGATTCAGTTCTTGTCCAATTTATCCTAAATTCTTTGCCCCCTCAGTATGGACCATTCCAAATTAATTATAATGCCATTGAGGAAAAGTGGACATCTAATGAATTGGCTAATAATTAAATTGGTCCAAGAGGAGGCTAGGCTTGGTCGAGAAGGTATTAAAGTTGCTCATTATGTTTAAGAAGTTGGACCTAAAGTTGGAAACAAGCATCAAGGTAACCGCAAAAGAGCATCATGTCAGATAAATAGCTCAAACCAAGCTCATGAGAAGAAAAAGGCAAAGAAAGATGACAGATGTAACTTTTGTAAAAAGTTTGGTCACTTTCAGAAAGATTGTGCTAAAAGAAAAGAATGGTTCGAAAAGAAAGGTAACCTTATGGGTTCCGTAGGCTTTTTCGAATCAAATCTGACTAATGTTTCTTATAATACTTGGTGGATAGATAGTGGTGCTAATGTGCATGTATCCAATTCCTTGCAGGGATTCCTTATGACCCAAACCATAAAGGCAAGTGAAAACTATATAATGATGGGAAATCGAGACAAAGCCCTAGTTGAAGCTGTTGGCACTTACTGTCTCATTTTAGATAGTGGATTTTGTTTGGATTTATTTCAAACTATGTATGTTCCAACTATTTCCCGTAATTTAGTTTCATTAAGCAAACTTGATAATGCTGGTTTTAATTCAACTCAAGGAGATGGATGTTTTAATTTATTTCTGAACTCTTCGAATCGGTTCGGGAATAGTAATTGATGGCCTTTACATGTTAAAATTGGCTGATTAAAATTATGACAAACATCTCACCCTGCATGCTAAAAGTGGTCTTAAAAGCAAAACAAATGATTCTTATTTCTTGTGGCATAAAAGATTGGGACACACATTTCCAGTGAAAGGATTAAGAGATTGGTAAAAGATGGAGTCATTTTGAATCTTGATTTTACCAATTCTAAAGAGTGTATAGATTGGGCTAAGGGAAAGCAAACTAAACACACTAAGAAAGGAGCCACAAGAAGTACACAACTTCTTGAAATCATACATACATATATTTGTGGACATTTTAACGTTCCAAGTTTTGGAGGAGAAAGTATTTCATAACCTCGATGATTTTTCACGTTATTGTTATCTCTATCTATTTCATGAAAAGTCTCAAGCTGTAAATGATACAAACATTCCTAACTGAAGTGGAGAGACAATTAGTTAAGAAAGTGAAGATCATTAGGTCCGATAGAGGTGGTGATTTTTATGGCAAGTATGATGAAACATGACAACATCCTGGAACTTTTGCCAAACTTCTCCAGAAATTAGGAATTGTTGCACAGTACACAACGCCTGGTTCTCCATGGCAGAATGGTGTAGCTGAAAGATGTAACCGTACATATATGGGAATGGTTAGATCCATGATGAGCCATGCGAACTTACCTATATCTTTGTGGATGGATACATTACGTACTGCAGTCTATATCTTGAACATGTTCCAACCAAAGTAGTTCCAAAGACTCTTTTTAAACTGTGGAAAGGCTGGAAAGCTAGTATGGCACATCTCCATACTTGGGGATGTCTATCTGAAGTAAGAATATACAATCCACATGAAAAGAAATTAGATTTCAGAATGGTCTGGTTTCTTTATAGGTTACCCTGAGAAATCTAAAGCATATAGATTTTATTGTCTAACCCATAGTACGAGAATAGTAGAAACCAATAATGCCAAATTTTATGAGAATGATAATATTAGTGGGAGTGATAAAGTTCAAGATGTAATCATTGAGGAAATTAGGGTTGATATCCCATTTCCTAATGTTATTGGGAATCATCCTATTGTTGAACCGTTAAACAACGAGGAAAACCCAATGAATGATTATTCACTCCATGAAGAAAATATCACCAATAATGATAATACACTTGAAATGCAAGAAGAAACATCATTAAGAAGATCAACTCGTTCGAGGAGATCTGCTATTTCTGATGATTAAGTAACTTATCAAGTGGAATCTGGAGAAGGAAATATTTATGATTCGGTTTCTTATTCACAAGCCATGAAAGATGTTAATTCTGATAAGTGGGTTGATGCCACAAAGGATGAAATGGAATCGATGGCTAAGAATGAAGTTTGGGAAATTGTTCAATTACCTAAAGGACACAAAGAAGTCGGGTGCAAGTGGGTCTTTAAGACCAAACTCGATTGTAATGGTAATATTGAACGATATAAAGCCAGACTTGTAGCTAAAGGTTTCAATCATAAAGAAGGCATCGACTATACTGAAACTTTCTCACATGTGTCTAGGAAAGATTCTTTCAGAATTATCATGGCATTAGTAGCTCATTATGATCTTGAGTTACATCAAATGGATGTGAAAAATTGCCTTTCTTAATGGAGACTTGCAAAAAGAAGTCTATATGTGGCAACCTGAAGGCTTCATAATCGAAGGTCAGGAAAACATGGTCTGCAAATTAAATAAATCAATATATGGACTGAAACAAGCTTCGAGCAATGGTATTGAAAGTTTGATGGAACCATTACAAGATTCGGTTTCAAAGAAAACTTATTAGATCCATGTATATACCTCAAGATCAGTGGGAGTAAGTTCATATTTTTGATACTGTATGTTAATGTTCAAAAATATTAATGTTCTGTCGTGTTCCAATGAGACCGACAAAAATGGGAAACAAGACAAAGGAGAGACATGGTTTCTTCAATCAGGTATCTTAGGAAAGAAGGAGAAGGAACATATCAGATGCTGAAAAGTTCTCAGTGGAACAATATTCTTCTAGTGGTTTTTTTGGTGTACGGTTGAACACAAATGGTAGACAACAACAACAACAACAAAGATCAGGTAAGCCTTTAGGTACAGAGAGAAACATGGAACCAAAGTTGCAAAAGTCATTCTCTGCTAGAATGCAATTTCCTTTTATGTCTTCTTTAAAGGGAAGTAATCAGTCTACTTCGATGGATAATTCAAGCTCGACGAGCTGGTTTAGCCGTATCAAGAAATTGTCTAATCCATTTTCAAATCGAAATCCGTTGATACCAAAATCAGGAGAAATCAAAGGTAGTGGCGTAGGAATGGTCTCAAGGAACAAGTCCATTAGAAAGTCATCACCTGGATGGGACATGGGTTGTCACCTTTTTGTCCTCGAATCTCCCGATACCCGTTTCGCAGAAATACAAGAACTCATCAACAATCACCACGGTTTGGAACTTTACATAGAGGTAAGATTGTTTTCCCTTGTGGTACCAAAGTATGATTCAACTCATCTCTCTTGATCTTTGAGATAGTAAAATGCATTGCGTTTCAGGGCGGGAAAGAGAGCACACCGGGAATGACAATGGCGTTTATCAGAGAAGGACATTACGAGGTAAACTTCCACGTAAAGCTCTCAGCATTACAAGCATTCTCAGTCTGTGTAGAAGTGAAGCCTCAAGAGGAGAAAGAAGCAACTCCTTGTCTAGATGTAGTTCACTAAGAGAGCTTATCGATATGGCGACCCCGGTAAATAGAGATATCAGAGAAGGAGTCCTTTCTTCTTTAATGCCTAATGTCACTTTCTCTCCAATTTCAAGGGTTTGAAACATCAAACATATCACAAAGTAATCTCTTCCTCTTTCCTTATGTGCATATATACATTATACATATCATAAAACTATTAGCCAGAATCTGGGATGCATTTGCAGATGAAATTAGTAAAGATTAGAAGTTTAGCAGCAGAAATGTTTGTAAGTTGTCCTGATGACTCCAAGAAGTTGTTTGTTTCAAAATTATACTCCATTCGTTTCATAATAATTATCGTTTATTATTCTTGTTTCATAAAGAATATTGTTTTGTATTCTATATTTTAAATTATATTTAAATTTATGTCCCTATTGTAGTTCAACTTATTACACAGAGAGATAAAATTAATTATAGATATTTGCTTGGAGAACAATTTTGTACTTGTAAACGGTGTAATTGCAAATTCGGATTATGTGGTTTCTTCTTCGATGTCTTCCGGAATCTCTATGCTCACGTCTTTGAGAGCTTTTACTGCTGTGTGCAACCAGTATCGGATCTGCTTTCAGATCTATCGATCAGAGTCTCATCTCTAGTCTTCAAAAATCACTATATTTTCCAGATCGAAGTCTCTTTCTTTGGCGTCTCCTTGAGACTCTCTACTGCAGTATGCAGGTTCTTCTCACCCGTTTTACCTTCGCCACCTCTTTCCGTATCACATCCTCGACGGTTCTCTTCGGTTGCTCTATCCACGAGAGCCTCTCATGCTTCATCCACTCGGCCGAGCTTTTCCGGCAAAGCTTTGTTCCCAGATTCAGATAGCAAGCCATTGTTTTCTGCTGGCTTATACAAAGTTTGTCTTTATCCTCGTAGAACATCCATTGTGAGTGATTCTCTGACCCATGTATGCTCCACAAATTTGCCTTCTGCCTCTTGGACTTCTGAAAATTGCAGGATGGTCATTAAATGGTTAGCGCTTGGTTTGGTTGATCCTCAGTTAGTCCCGATCATTGCCGTGCCCTTAAATGTTCGCATTGTGCCATCTGGTGGCCTCCTTGTCGCATATGTGCGATGTATTACTGCAGGATGCAGGTTTCATTCCGTTTTCGCTTTGACGGTGGTTGCTTTGATGTTGGTTACTCTCCTTTTGTGGCAAATTAGGAAGAAATCTCTTGTTGATTGCATCTCTCCAATGAATCTGGTTTGGTTGGGTTCTCCCTGCCCTGAATTCTCCTCGATGGATATGATTGTCCTCCTAAATCTTTCACTTTTTAGTGATTTTTTTAGTGAATTTGTTATAACGAGTACGAGTATTCCTTCAGTGTTTTTTGCAGAAATCCTTGCTCTAAAAGCCGCTTTAATTGCAGCTCCCTCTTCCGAGATCGAGGAACTTGATGTGTTCTCTGATGCTCTTTCTCTTGTCATGCTTAGCAACTTCGGTGGCGTGATCAACGAGCTGGAAAGCTTTCTCTTTGACATTCTTAGTCTTATGAGATCCTTTTCTTTATCTATCCAATCTAATGAATCTGTTGATTCTGTGGCAAAATCAGCCTTACGTTTGTTTACTAGTTCCTGTGTGTAAGGAGTTAAATTCATCTTAATGAAATTGGTTTGTTCAAAAAAAAAAAAAAACGGTGTAATTGTTTGACAAAAAAAAACGGTGTAATTGAAATGTTAATACGTGTGAAAAATTCTAAGTAAAAGGTTATTGTTATGTAGTAATTTAGCGTCTTGTGATTAATTAAGATTGCAAAAAAAATATCGGTTAAACAATCAAGGGAATTTTCAAGAAACCTAATTTGTGTTTCTTTTGTGTAAATAGAAAATTCCAATGCGAAACATTTTGAATGCAAAGCAAATAATTTTGACTGAATTTAAACAAATAAATTAAATAATTTTAGTAATGTTAGTTTAACTCTTACATGAGACCAGGTCTAACCATTATGAATTTATTTGCCATGCATGGTGTGTGACAGTATGGTTTAGTTCTGTGACAAGTTTGAGTCTTGCAAATGCAATTTCAATTAAAAGCTGTAAAACCATAAGTTTAAAACATAGTCGACAAACAAGGAAACATAGTTTTTTATTTCTTAATTTTTGTAAACAGAAATTTCAGTACGAATGATATTTGAAACAGAAGCAAAGCAAAATTTAATCGACAATGTTTGAGATCACCCGTGGTCCTGGGTGTTTCTAGCAACAATTAGGATTTCCGGGTACGCATAGACAAGTATGAAACTTGCAGTTGAGAATGGGACCTTTGCAATACTTAGCACAATCTTCATTGGTATTGCATGTTATAGGCTTCAATACAATTTTTGTGCTTTCTTGCATTCTCGCGCTCATCACCACACCTACATATAGACACAATAAAATGCATTAATCACTCGTTTATTTCACAGATGTATACAAATGTATGTACAATATTTTGAGTTAGAGATGACTAACAAGAGGTAAGGAGAAGAGCAAAAAAGAAGATGGTGAATGTGAAAGAGCTTTTCATGTTATAAACTTGTTCTTGAAAATAAATAAAGACTTGTAAATTTTGGTTTGTGCTATTCCATTGATCTCAGCATACATATATATACTAAATTCTAGGAAGGTTGGTTTTACTTTATAGTCAAAAGCAAATAGGTTTTACCTATTTTGATATTTGACTAACTAAATTAAACTTTGTCTATAATATAAATACTAATTAAAGGACACATTTCATTCAAAAGTCAATTCTATGTATAGTAATCATTTTAGTATTTCAAAATGTGAAACATATATTTTGTATTTTTCGTCTTTATAGGAAACATATATTAATGGAGTCATCGACGGTTACAAACTAAAAGATGGGCAAGTGGTGACAGGGCACTGAGGCAATTTTTATTAAACATGCGCGCGTATTAGGTCTCACATTTTTACAGAATTTTTAAGGCCCATTTTTTTTCAAAAACATGTATATATAGTATATGAGTTATGTGTCTCGTTTTTATAGAGGAAAGAGAGTGAAAAAGTTGTGGGTCATATTTTTTTTTAGTTTTTAATGTAATTCATAAAGAATACAAAGTTGGAAAAATAAAAAAACCTCTATAGCTTATCAATCAAATTTAACATACTTTTTAACCATTGCAAACGTAGAGTCATAAATCGAAATTGAAAGCTTTGAGAATTGTTTTTATTCTAACTATTGTTCAAATTTTATTTTTGTATTAGACCTCAAATTTTATATATTAGGGGCCCAATTTTTATTTTCGTATTAGGCCCCAAATATCTCAAGACCGGCCCTGAGTGGTGAGCGGTGAGTGGTGAAGTGCTCTCATAAACAAAGAGGAGACTAGCTCACGTTATTAAGCAATTACAATTTGATTTGGCTTTAGAACATGATAGTTTTTTCTCCATTTAGAGAATTCAAATGCTTTTCTATAATAACGTTGAAATAGGCCTCCAATTTAGTAATAAGGTCTAGAGATGTGTTCTGATTCGCTTAATATATTAGAATCTACTGCCAAGGAGTCATGCTCGAGTGATCTCATACGGCTAAGATATATAATATAAATACTAACGACAAAAAAAATAATATATAAATACTAAATTTCTTGTTTCTATTGGTATCCGATTGGAACTTATATAAATATGTGTTATTTCATTGTTCTCGTAGATTGCATGGAAACTCTGTTCGAAGTGTATTTTTCGTTATAAATCTCTGTTTGGAAATGCGATGGAAACGTTCCATTCTATTTTGGAAAGAAGACGGTGGAAACTTGTTTGTTTTAAACGTAATAAGTAAACAGTATTGAAAAATAACAAAACTAAGAAAGATTGAAATAAGATTGTTCGAACAAAGAATGTAAGATGTGATACTTGTGCACACTAATTAGTTTACAAATAAGATTATAATCTACGTCTTCCGTTTATTAAAAACAAGTATTGTTTACAAATATCTTACCATCATATATGGGATGTTGGAGATGATTATTTGATTCATCAGATGCTTTTTTTTTTGAGATTTTAATTTTAAGATCTTTCTCTAAACGATCTAAAATTAGAGAATTTGATTGTTTAATATAATTGGTAAACATGAACACTAAAATAAAATGGTGGTCTAAATATTTGATTGTACGCGTTATGATTTTTAACTATTTAATATTTATGTATAGAATTTGTGCTGTTCAAAATTCTTTTTATATATATATCGTTTTGATGTTGCTGTTTTATCAACATATATGTATATATGGATATGTATGTCAGTTTGTTTTCAAAACATATTCATTTCCTAATTTTTCTAAAAATTGTTTTCATGTTTCTATGTATGAGTTTCTGGTTCCATACAATCAAAATATACATGCATGGGAATATTTGTTTGTTTGTCTCTTCTTTTACGCTCTAAAAGTTCATCTGGCTTTCACGAATTTATAATAAGAATTAATACCATTAGGATAGGCGAAGCCACGTTAAGGAAAGGAAGGTCACATGAACTAGGTAAAATAATATAACTTGAACCTACAGTACATGCATGGTCGTATAGTTGTCTTTAGCTTATTTGGTTCAAGACATCTATGATTGACCTCCCAATTGTGTTCGCAACCTCTATGTGACCTTTACTTACCTATTTTTTTCTTTACAAATATTAGCATTTTCCTAGCAACAAGCTAAATTTTCTTCTTACGTTTTCATTACAATTTATTTTTCTTGGTTTTACTTTTTTGGTTTTGAATTATGGTCATTGATTTTAAGAATAAAATCAAATTTTCATACGAATAACAATTAGAACGAATCTATTATGGTTAGAATGATACTATCATGTCAACAATAGTGTTAAAATAATTTATGCATTATTAATAAATAATAATAATATTTTGACCTAGCTAAAAATATTTTTTGGATTCGTTAGCCTCATGTGGCCGTATTCCGGTTCTGTCTTATATAACACAAATGATATTAGTCAGTTTTTTTAGTAATGTTAGTTTAACTCTTATATGAGATAAAGTCTATCCATTTTGAATTTTATTTGTGCCATGGAGTGCCATGATACGGTTTAGCTTTGTAGCAATTTTAAGTATTGGGAATGCGATTGCAAAAAACATCAGTTTAAAACATAGTCGACAAACACAGAAAGATAGTTTTTTTAATTTCTCTGTTTAAATATAAATTCTAATACGATTTTTTTTATAATTTAGATCAGAAGCAAACGAAATTTAATAACCAAGGTTTAAGATTATGTGTGGTCCGGGGTGTTTCTAGCAACAATTAGGATTTCCGGGTATGCATTCACAAGTATGATGAAGGCCGCAGATGTTAAATTGAGTTTTGCAATGCTTAGCACAATCTTTATCAGTAATGCATGGTATAGGCTTCACTACAACTTTTGTGCTTTCTTGCATCCTCGCACTCATCACCACACCTACATATATACACAGGGGCGGATCTAGGAATTTTTTTTACTGGGTGCATATATTTATATAAAAAATGATTATATACCAAAAATAATTTGTTAATATTTTAATACAAAACAATGGTTTAAATGGAAATGTTCCCTAATAAAATAATCTAAGCATTTATTTAGCTAGCCTAATTATCTCTTTGATACTACATTTAACGTCTAATTATTTATTTGATACTACATTTGACGTTAGATTTTCAAAATTTGGAAACAAATTTAAGTTTTTTTGGTAAGATTGTGATTTCAAAAAGAGGAATTCCCTCATATACCACTCTTTGAAGTTTTTTTCCTAAAAATACCACCTTAAACTTTTTTTTCCAAAAATACCACATTTTTTCCAAAGTTCCAAAAATACCACTTTTTAAAAAGTTGATTTTTAAGGTTTAGAATTTAAATTTTTTGGGTTTGGGTTACCTATTCAAAAATTAGGGTATAGTTTTAGGGGGTAGGGTTTGGGTTTAGGGTTTAGGGTTTAGTTTTGAATGTTAAAAATGAATTTTTTAAAAAGTGGTATTTTTGGAACTTTGGAAAAAATGTGGTATTTTTGGAAAAAAAACTTCGAAGTGGTATTTTGAAAAAAACCCCTAAAAAAGTGATATTTTGGAAATTGCCCTTTTAAAAAAAATGGGGGCACAAATATATTTTTTAATGGGGCACAAATTTAATGTTTAAAGAAATTACACTAAATGCAAAAATATTATTGGGTGCACTTGCACCCACCTTGCCTTATATAGATCCGCCCCTGTAATACACATCAAACTCATGAATCACTCGTTAATTTCACAAATTATGCAAATGTATATTAATTTAAGTTAGAGATGACTAACAAGTGGTAAGGAGAAGAGCAAAGAAGAAGATGGTGAATGTGAAAGAGCTTTTCATGTTTCTTCACTTAAACCTTAAGTTTATAACCTTGTGTTTGAGAACTTGTAAATTTTTGTGTGTTCCATTCATGATCTCAACATAGTGTATATATACTATACTAAATTCTAGGACGAGAGTTTATAGTCAAAACAAAAATAAGTTTTAATTATTTTGATATTTGACTAACTAACTTGACTAAATCAAACTTGACTAACATTAAAAAAAAAAAACTAAATGTCATATTTCTGTAAGGAAAATTTCATTTTTCCCGTAATATGGTCTTATAGTCTAACTAATGATTTGTTGTTCTTTAATAATTTTGGTAACCAATTATGATGTAATTAAGAAGTACATACCTATCAAGTTAATTAATTGACAAGTGTAAGACATAAAAGTCATACCTTGTCACTTGTTAAACATGTATAACACTTGTTATTATGTCAAACACTTGTTATATATGCATGATTATGGTTTGCATGCAATAACACTGGTCTTATGATCGCATCCATGATGGATGGTCGAGATTAAAACCCTAATGAGGAATTATGTATATGCCTCTAGACCATCATATTGACATCACAAGTTCATAACACCTAAAGAAAGTTTATAGGTAAGGAGAGAGAAACCTTAATCTCCTGAGGGAAACCTTAATCTCCTATCTCAAGTTCAAGGTGTAACTTTTATCAAAGTCATTAAGGACTATCAATTTACATCATGAACGGAGGTATTCCGCTAACCCTCCTTATAATTATATTATGTAATTAATCATAATGCTTAAAGATCTTAGGGTTCACGTAATGTTTATGTCATACATGTTAATTAATTTTACATGCATGTATTTAATCAAATTAATATTAAAGATAAAATAGTATTGAGTAAAATATTATCACTATTTTCTTTTACATACTTAATCTTCTTCCAATTCAATAACTCTAACTCCCAAAATATCAGAATAATAATGAATTTTAAAAATATATTCAACAAATATAACCAAAAATTATATATGCAATACACTTATCATTTGTAATAAGTATTAGCATGACTTGTATATATTGTTCTTTTAGTATATCTATGTTTTTATAAATACATTATCTCAAAATTACGTAAAACTAAATTTGCAGTTTAATTTCCAACAAACAAATTTTCTATAATACTTTTTTTTGTTGAAATCTTCTACAATATTTGTTTTGGTTAGAACTTAGTGATAAACGTATTTTCTATAGAATCATTAATTCATATTCTTTTGTTCGACCAACATCAATGGATTTTCTCAACTCTCGGTTTGCAAAAATTACTATTTAGCCTTACCCACAACCAGGCCCGGCCCAATGAGTTGGGCTACCTAAAGAAAAAAGGAAAAAAAATGGGCTAAAAATATTTTTAATTCCCATAAATGCAGTTACTAAGCTCGAAACCAAGGTTACTGAGGCTAAAAACGAGTCCTCGACCACTGCATTACGAAACGTTTTACGAAAGTTGGATGCCCTCTAATATAAAAATTAATTATGTTGCATAAAGCTCTTATTTCACGGACTTTAGCCCAGGGCTGGGCCTGTCCACAACCATCTACACCCCCTTCATTCACAGCATTAGAAACTAGAAATGACCATTGCAAAATTGGTTTGTTTTGTAAAAGTCAAGACACATTTTTTCACTATGAAGAGAATAAATATTTTTTTGTTTTGTTTTTGGATATGTATTCTTCTAAAAAAAATTACGTGACTTTTTAGCAAAAATCACATCAAAAATATAATAATCTAATAATCAAAAACTCCATCAAAGACATAGATGCTTCAAAGTGTCTAGTGTCTACCCCCTAAAAATCACAAAATACTAAACCGTAAACTCAAATCCTACCTCTTAAAAACTATACTGTAATTCTACAATAGTTAACACAAATCCAGAAAGTTAAATTATAAATCCTTGAAAATTAATTTTGTTTTTGTGGTATTAGTGAAAAATTTGTAAAATGGTGGTATTTGTAGAAAAAAATGGATAATATTATTTGGAAACAAATACTTTAAAGTGTAGTGTTGTAGAGAATTTCTCTATCATAAAAGTAAAATAATGTAGAGAAATTCCCTCATATACCACCATATCAAGTTTTTTTTCCCTATATACCACCTCATTTAAAATGTTCCATCCATACCACTAATATGTAAGTACAATGACAATTGTACCCTTAATTTTCATTAACAGAATAATAATTTTATTAGAATATTCAAAATAAAACACCAAAGCAAAAAAGAGGTCGAGATCTAGATTTCGATGACGATGGCGATACTTGTAATCGGCGACGACAAGAACTTTTAATCGGCAACGACGAAAGCTTTTGACCGGTGATGGCGAGAGCTTGTGACCGGAGACGACGACGAAGAGAGCTTGTGACCGGAGACGAAGAGAGCTTGTGACCGGAGACGAATAAAGCTTGTGATCGGAGACGACGAGAGATCGGCGGTAGAGGAGATCCTCTTGAATTCCGGAGCAGCGTCAAAGAGGAAGAAACTATTTGGTATGTCCTTCTTCTCTGTTTTTGGAACGATTGTGGAAAAAATACCAAATTGATTGTTTCTCTTTTGCGTTGATTCATCACAAAATGCTAAAGTCCTCTGTAATTTGCAAAAAAAAAGTCCATGTACATGTGTAAACCAATTCGATGTAGTTATGTAGCTTACCTTGTAGTTGTAGTATCGTGAGCGTCATTGTAAATACAGTTAAGGGAATAATACAATTTCCTATGATAGATTATGTTATTCAAGAGAAGTAATTATATAAGTTCAATATCATGTTTTTGAGTTTCTGCGGTCTTTGTCTAATGACGTATCAAATTCCGATTAATTGCTATGATGATTATGAATTGTGGAAATAACTATTGAAATTGTTTACCTCTAATATGATTGCGCTTGTTATGGTGATCGAATATGATATGACATTGTTTAGCTCCATGGTTACTTGTATTTTTGGAAAATATTATGTAAGGGTTTTAGTCCTCAAATGAACATATGTCTGTGACATTATGCATGATTCTTTTTTGTGTAATGGTAACTCGCAAGTATAACCAATTGACTGGAGTATATAACTTGCATTGTTTCATTGTTAATAAAGTATTTAGGAAACCCTTCCGAATCACTTAGAGACCCTTCCAAAATTAAAATTTAGGAAGTATTTATGAAGCACCCCTAAACATTTAGGAATGTATTCCAAAAACGTATTTCACTTTTGGTCTACCCTGCCTGCACTTACTACTCTTTCAGTCCTAATTTTTTTTTCTTTTGATTTAAAGCATATGCAGAGAGAATACACCCATGTAAAGACTTAAAGAGTTCGGATTTTCCTAAAGCTATAACGGAATTATTGTATGGACCTCCAAACACTAAGAAAAGCAGTGGAAGAGCTTCTAAAAAGAGAAAAAGATCATTTGGAGAGTTTGGAGTAACATGAACTTGCAAATTTATTATTGCCTGCAAATTTGTTCATGTAATGAACTTTGTATATATAGTTATTAATTTAAACATAAAAATGGGTCATATGTTTTATACATTGTCAGGTGCATTTGTATGTCTAAGACCTACAATAATGATGGCAAATTCTTTGCTTATTACCTATTTAGGAGACCTTTCCAAATTATATAGAAATCCTTCCAAAATATTAATTTAGGAAGCATTTTTTGTTATTCCGGAAGCATTCCTAAACATTTAGGAAGATCTTCCTAAACCGTATCTCACATTTGTTTTACCTTCCACTTACTACTCTTTCAATACTAATTTCTTTTCATTTGTTTTAGGTGAGTAAAAAATGCAACGACGTTGCTCTTGACATTATTGGTAGCAACATTCAGCGAATTGTAACATATGTAATCAATTTGCGAGTTTGGAGACCACTGAAAACATAATGAAATCAATTAGCTTGGAGTACATGGTTCAAAATTTCAGAAGCAACACCATAAGTGGCAGAGAATAACACAATAAAAGTTTGAAAAATCAAACTCTTTGTTTAATGTCTTATAGGAAGACTTTCCTGAATACGATTGATTGATTTCTGGGGTTTTATCTAAGTGGAAAACGAATATGGTGTTAAATTTGTATTGTTGACTTGTTCCACAAAACATCAAGTATGTTTTAGGATAGATGTCTACGTGTTTAGGATAACCTTCCGAATTAGGAAGGGCTTCCTAAATATTTAGTAATCTTTCCTAAATATAAATCAAAGATTCCAGAATTTCACAACACCCAAAACATGTCCTTTTCATTCTTCATGATACAAGCATTTGCCACTTTTTACAAAAAAAAAAAAAAGACAGTCTTGAGATCAGATTTGTTCAACTTAAGAACTTGTATATATTTAAAGAGAATTGAGCCCAAAAGAACAAGAGGACCAATCTTTTGTATTACCACTAAAGTATCGCTTTTTAAAGCAAATTTTATGAACATCCCACTTTCAGATTACCTTTGGTTATAAGTGTAAAACGATTATGGCGTGAACTTATACATTTGCCTAGTTCCACAAAGCTAGTTCAACAAACTGGAAGTATATTCAGGAATGATGTATGCCAATTTAGGATAGCCTTCTGAATTAGGTAGAGCTTCCTAAATATGTAGTAATTCATCCTAAATATAATTCAAACGTTCCCGAATTTAATAACATGCCCTTTTTGATTCTTGATGATACAAGCATTTTACCATTTTTTCTTCTATCAATCCTTTGAAGTTTTTTCCAAAAATACTGTTTAAAAATTTCCAAAAATACCCATTTTTCAAAGTTTCAAAAATACCGCAAAATTTAAAGTTTCCAAAAATACCCATTTTTGGGTTAACTATTCCAAAATTAGGGTATAGTTTAGGGGGTAGGGTGTGGGTTTGGGGTTTAGGGTTTAGTTTTGACTCTTAAAAGTAAATTTAATTTAATTTTGTAGTATTTTGGCTTCATCGAAGGTATTTTGTGGTATTTGATTTTTAAGGTTTAGAATTTAAATTTTTTTGTGTTTGGGTTAACTATTCCAAAATTAGGGTATAGTTTTAGGGGGTAGGGTGTGGGTTTGGGTTTAGGGTTTAGTTTTGAATCTTAAAAGTGAACTTTAATTTAATTTTGTAGTATTTTGGCTTCATCGAAGGTATTTTGTGGTATTTGATTTTTAAGGTTTAAAATTTAAATTTTTTGTGTTTGGGTTAACTATTCCAAAATTAAGGTATAGTTTTAGGGGGTAGGGTGTGGGTTTGGGGTTTAGGGTTTAGTTTTGAATCTTAAAAGTGAATTTTAATATAATTTTGTAGTATTTTGGCTTCATCGAAGGTATTTTGTGGTATTTGATTTTTAAGGTTTAGAATTTAAATTTTTTTGTGTTTGGGTTAACTATTCCAAAATTAGGGTATATTTTTAGGGGGTAGGGTGTGGGTTTGGGGTTTAGGGTTTAGTTTTGAATCTTAAAAGTGAACTTTAATTTAATTTTGTAGTATTTTGGCTTCATCGAAGGTATTTTGTGGTATTTGATTTTTAAGGTTTAAAATTTAAATTTTTTGTGTTTGGGTTAACTATTCCAAAATTAGGGTATAGTTTTAGGGGGTAGGGTGTGGGTTTGGGGTTTAGGGTTTAGTTTTGAATCTTAAAAGTGAATTTTAATATAATTTTGTAGTATTTTGGCTTCATCGAAGGTATTTTGTGGTATTTGATTTATAAGGTTTAGAATTTAAATTTTTTGTGTTTGGGTTAACTATTCCAAAATTAGGGTATAGGTTTAGGGGGTAGGGTGTGGGTTTGGGGTTTAGGGTTTAGTTTTGAATCTTAAAAGTGAATTTTAATATAATTTTGTAGTATTTTGGCTTCATCGAAAGTATTTTGTGGTATTTGATTTTTAAGGTTTAGAATTTAAATTTTTTGTGTTTGGGTTAACTATTCCAAAATTAGGGTATAGTTTTAGGGGGTAGGGTGTGGGTTTGGGGTTTATGGTTTATTTTTGAATTTTAAAAGTGAATTTTAATAGCGACTAAGATATCTACGTTTAGGAAAGATATCTACGTTTTTCGGATAGCCTTCCGAATTAGGAAAGGCTTCCTAAATATTTAGGAAGGCTTTCCTAAATATGTACAAACCCTTCCTAAATTAAAAAAGAGAACAAAAAAACCAGAAAGAAACCAACTTTTTTTAGACATAAGTTGACTTCAACGTTAAAAAAAACTTCAAATCCTACAAATTAAACGTAGCTTAAAGATAACAAACCAACGAAGTGCATCAAATAGAAAGTGAAAATAGTAATAGTTCAAGGGAAGTTTTTAAAAATCTAAATACTAAGGAGTATAAAACTCTTCGAAGATTTCGCTCGACATTCTTGTTATGTAGTCTTGAGCATCTTCATCAACAAACTTGGACATATCATTGATACCCATCGAGTGGCATTCTATCATCTTCATTGTAAAAAGAGCACAATTGTACGTGCAGGGTGTTTTAGGAATACTTTCTGCTTCTAACTTCTCGATTGTGACTGGAGTATGATCAACTTTAATATCCTTTTCTTCACGAATAGAAGAGAGTATGAAAGGGATCATTTCTGCACAAAGACAAACCATAACAACTTTACAAGCTACTTTTTAATTCTCTTAAAATAAACATGATCATAAACCAAAAGTTATACCTGTAAAGGGTTCCACATGAGAAGAAATGAAAGCCATTTTCTCATTTGGATTCTCGCATTCTAGGACTGTGATCTTACATGGTAGATGGGCTGAATCAAATTTAGTGATTTGATAAAAAAAATTGTCAAGTAAACCATCTCATCGAGCTCTGAATCTACCACGTTTTCAAATGATACTGAATCTTCCTTATCTTTATCAACTGCTTGTTACATACAGTTGTTAAATGAAACATAATCAAATTCATATGGATTTGTAAAAGAAAAAGGCAAACTCTAGGTATCTTAACCATTTAGGAATCCCTTCCTAACTACGTAGGAATCATTCCTAAACAATCATCAAAGTTTGCCAAATATTTATTTAGGAAGGATTCCTACATATTTAGGAAGACTTTCCTAAGTTAACAAAAACATAAACCTTCTGCATATGCAATCTACATGACACTATTATTTATGAGGACATGAACCTATAACAATCTCAATATATCAAGAGATGGAAGCTAACTACAACTTCATTTGTTTCATTATCAGTTATGTATCTTGATGAGAGACCCTTCTCACTATTCCACTTGACATCTCTGAGAATTTTGTAAATATTTTTTCCTGTCGAATAGAAGCAATATGAGAACATGAACTTAGATAGAATACATAAGAAAATAAAACAAGCCTCGTTCTCACATCTCAACACCAATAACAACAAAAACATAAACAAAATCTATTGCTAAAACAAGTTTTATGCAAAAGGTAAACCATTAGAAAGACATAAATTGCAACCCACCAAGTTAAATTCCCCAGAAATAAGCTCAAAGTCAAAACTTTCTTTAGTTTTCCCTAGAAGTTGACACTTTTGATGATTCTAGTGTTTCTTTAGTCCTACATGTGGAGAGCCTCAGCTTTAAGGACTATGTTGTACGTATAAACATATACGACCAGATTCATGCTATTGAATAATTTCTAGATTAAGGCTGAGAAGAACAAGAGATTCAAAATCAGAAATCAAAAACTATGCTTGGCCTTGAAAATTTTCAGATGTTAAACAATTGGATATCAATATCAGTCCATTACGTTTTTATTATATACAAGTAGCCAAGTAGGCTGTTATAATGTTTAGACTATGACAAAAAGTATAAGAAATGTCTACATTAATTTTGCATTGAGTATGAACAAGCAAAGCTATGATTCAACCACCAAAACAAGTGTGGTTATAAATTCCTTTAAAACAAAGCTTCAAAATCCAATTGCATAGTGCAAACAAAACTCATGAGCTAAAGCTTCTTAGAGATTCGGCAAAAACAAGATCTAAGACACAAGAATCAAATCTGAAATTGAAAGTCAAATTCAAAGTGAAAGCATCAATTCAATAGACTTACAGATCCGAAATTGCAGCGGTTGAGATTTAAGAAGCTGTGAGGTGCAATTCCTACACCACCGCTCTAGACGACGTCGTCACAAATGAAGGAGGAGCTTATCAGATTAACGGACAAAGCACGTGAAGTTCTTAGCAAAGTCGATGACGGCGATCCTTCTCCGGCGATGGTGAAGCTTTTCCGGCGACGACGAAGCTTCTCCGGTGACGACGAAGATTCTCCGACGATTCGACGAGAGAGAAGAGTACGAGTCTCGATTTTTTTTCCGTTTGTTGATTTTTTATTTTTTCTATTTTCTATTATCTCATTAAAAGGTAAGGATAGTTTAGTCATTTCCTCAATAAAAAAAGTGGTATAGATGGAACATTTTAGAATGGGTGGTATATGGGGAAGAAAAACTTCTTTGGGTGGTATATTTGGGAATTGCCCAATAATGTACCAGCAATAAATTAGTAAAATATAATAGTAATCTTAAATGTCTTATTTATTATTAAAAAAATGGAATATCTTATTTAAAAACCGGATATCTCGTAATAAATTCGGATATCATATCATTAATACATTTGTATAACATTAACATTCCTAATTATGGTAATTGTGATTATGAAGCATTAAAAGGAAACAAAATAATACTCCCTCCGTTCTTTAAAGATTGATGTTTTAGAAAAAAAATTTGTTTTAAAAAGATTGATTTTTTACATTTTCTATGAAATAATAATTATAAATTGTAGATTTCAAGACATATTAATTGATTTTATTGGATTGTTATTGGGTCAAACTTATGGAAAATTGTTTAGTACAAAAACCAATATATTTCTAGTCAAACATTAATTTGTTTTCTTAATATGTGTGAAAACTCTAGAAAATCAATCTTTAAAGAACGGAGGGAGTATTACGAACAAACTTTCTTAAACATAGTCGACGAACAAGGAAGCATAGTTTTTTATTTCTCTGTGTAAATAGAAAATTCCAATACAAACGATATTTGAATCGGAAGCAAACGAAATTCAATAACTAATTAACGTTTACCATTATATGTGGTCCGTGGTGTGTCTAGCAACAAAGACGATATCCGGGTATGCAGGCACAAGTATTATCAGGCTTGCAGTGAACATAACTAGTCATGCATTTGATAGAACAGTCTACATTGTTTTTGCATCTAAAGGGTGTAACTGGGATTTCTTGGATCCTCGCACTCATCACCACACCTTACATATAGACAAAATCAAATTCATTAATCACTCGTTAGTTTCACAACGATACAAATTATATATAGTGTTTTGAGTTAGAGAGGACTAACAAGAGGTAAGGAGAAGAGCAAAGAAGAAGATGGTGAATGTGAAAGAGCTTTTCATGTTTCTTCACTTAAACCTTAAGAGTTTATGACCTTGTGTTAGTTTGAAAAAGATAGAGACTTGTAAATTTTGTGTGTGCTATTCGCCTATTCCATTGATCTCAACATACGTATATATACTAAATTCTAGGAAGAGGGTTTATAGTCAAGACAAGAATAAGTTTGAACTATTTTGATATTTGACTAAAATACTAAAGGACATATATCATTCAAAAGTCAATTTCTATATAAACATTTTGATTTCTCAACATATGGTCACGTTGATGGTTTGGTCAGTTCAGAAACATTTACTATAAATATACAAAATCTGTGTATATATGCTTACATACATAATTTCAAATTTTCCTTATTGATTAAAATGAAATGATTCTCAAAGATTTTATTTTGAAAACACTAACTCAAATCTTATGACTTTAAATTTGTTAAGAAATTCATAATTCTAATCAATTTTTTTCAGAAAAATGGAGATGCGTAATCAGAAGAAGATTCAAACAACACATCCCAATCTTGAATTATCTTTATTCTTCCAAAAACTTTATAACATAACAAAAATTTAAATCTTATTTGTCTACTTTTAGTTTACTAGAATCCCAATTTGTTCACTAAAATTATTAAAATTTTAAAGGAACAACTTACTAGTCGTTATAATCAATTAAATAATAAGAAAATAACAATGTATTGACAATTTAGAATAGATAAATATTCAATTAAATTTTATGGATTATGTTAAAATTTTCATTACATTTAAATTTATACACTAAAAACTTTTAATCAAAGAATTGAACATGTTATTTCTTATTTATTATTATTTTAATCATTTTATTGCACTTAAATAACCTTTTCAAATTTCATTTTGATTAATTTACTGTTATAGTATTATTATTACCAATCCTAAGCATTTCTAAATAACTCTTTTGTATTATTACCAATCAGAAGCATATTAGGTAATGTTTTCTATATAACAAAAGAATTAAAAAATGAAAATAAAAAGTATTTATATTTTCCTATACTTCTGAGAATTTGTGTCTTGGATCATCATGGATGAATCAACAACAACACTCGACTCTGTAGTTAGTATGAATCAATATTACACACCAAAGAGATACTCACAAGGAAGAAAGAATTTTGCAGTCGATATAGCTCAAAGAAGAAGACCCTATACTCCTTATGACAACAGAATGAAGAATGGTCCTAATAAGTGGTCTAGGAATCTGGTTTGGAACAGGGATAACACAACAATAAAGCCACCAGCTTTAAGCACCAGATGTAAAGGAAGTCCCAATAGTAATGTGTGTAAGTTTTGGAAGTTTGGAAACTGTAAGAAGGGAGAGCAATGTCGGTTCTTACACTCTTGGTGTTGCTTCCCTGGAATGACAATGGTAGCTGATCTTGTAGGACATAAAAAGGAGATAAAGGGGATTGCACTTCCTCAAGGTTCAGATAAACTTTTTTCAGTAACACACCGACACTGTTACCTCGCTTTTATGTTGGGATCAGTTTCTGTTATCGTCTTCTTTGGATGGGACTATAAGAGTTTGGAGTTGTTCTGATGAAAATGGCAGCTTGGAAGTTACTAATACTTGGAGACAAGAAGAGCGTGTACATGCTCTTAGTGGGATGCACGACGCAGAAGGTAAACCGATTATGTTCTGCTCTTACCAAAATGGAACAGTTAGTATCTTTGATTTACCATCATTTGAAGAAAGAGGAAAGATGTTTTCAACGAACACGATTGGCGCAATTACAATTGGTCCTGATGGATTGTTATTTAGTGGAGACAAGAGTGAGAAGTTGCGTGTTTGGAGCTTAGCTGCCACCAAAGTTTAGTTTAGCATTCATACCAAAAAAAAAGAAGTTTAGTTTAGCCATTTGTTTTTACAATTTTGTTTCTTGGTCACAAATGAATTTTGATTTAAGATGTATGTCTAATTGTATATTCACATTCGTGATTCAAATGAGTTAAGAGGTCCGTTTTTGCAGTGAGACTCAAAGTAGATGGGAAATTAGTATAATGTTTTCATATTTTCAACGTTTTTGCAAAGAACAATCTTAATAGTACATAATGTTTGCTCTTAAAACATTGGCACAACAAGATTCATCGTTTTTTTTGTCATATAAAATATTGATATTAAACCACTCACCAAGCTTACAAAGTAGACTTCTACAATTCCAACAAATGAATGAAGAAGTTTAAACAAAGAGACTAGCTTAAGTAATACAAGAAGACTACATTGATCTACAAGAGATGCATAACCGAAAATAAGCAGAGATAGATATAGAAATTTTATCGGTCAAGTCGAGGCCCAATCTCTATAGGAACACAATCGATCATAGTCTAAGCGAATCACCATCCGGGCAACGATTTATCTTAAATTATCTTTATTCTTCTAAAAATTTTAAAACTAGAATTATAATTTTTTATCTCATATTACAAAATTTTAAAAATCCCATTGGTCTACTTAAATTTAAATCCCATTGGTCTACAAAATTTAGAGGGGGTTATTGGTTTGTGTATTTTAATGGATTTTAAAATCCATTTGGATTTTAGAAATCTGAGATGAATTCATGGATTTTAAAATCCATAATAATAGATAACGTGGATTTCAAAATCAAATAAAATGGATTTACAAATCAATTAAATGGATTTCATTGACTAATCAATAAAGTAATAATATCAACATCTAACTCATTATTTTCATGTGATATATGTCTTTCTCGTTCTTCAAGGATTTCTTGTTCTCCCGTATTTGTTGAATCCATGTTTGAGTATACTTTTAACAAATAAAACTTAACCCATCAAAAACGAACACTAACACATACACCTTTGTATCTTTATATATATTATTTACGATGATTAATATATGATTTCGCAATAATATTCACTAAAATCCTTATTGTGAAGAATCACAGAGAAATTGATCACGTGAATAGCAAGAAAAAATGAACAAGTCTATAAAAAGAAAAAAGCAATACAAACATACATAAGATGATGAAGAAGAGACGAAAAGTACATAAGTGACACAATTTTCTATTATTTTGTTTGATGGTGTTTTATTTATTGGTTTGATTATTTTAGTTGATTTGTGGATTTATAAGTCTGTGTTATTTGATTTGTGGATTTATAAGTATCTGTTATTTGATTATAAGAGGGGGTTATTGGTTTATGGATTTTAATGGATTTGGAAATCCAAACAAAATCTAGTGTTATTGGTTCTATGATTTTAAAATCCATATTAAAATCCGGTGTTATTGGTTCAATGATTTATAAATCCTAATTAAAATCACGTGTTATTCAATCCTACGGATTTACTTATGGATTTGATTTCACTTAGGATTTTAATGGATTTGAAAGGATTTCATATCAAAAATACAAAGGATCAAATCCGAGGGGAAACCTTCGGATTTACAAAGATTTCTAAATTTTATAAGATTTACAAATCAAATAACACAGATTTATAAATCCACAAATCAACTAAAATAATCAAACCAATATATAACACCATCAAACAAAATAATAGAAAAATTGTGTCACGTATGTACTTCTCGTCTCTTCTTCATCATCTTATGTATATTTTTCTTGCTTCTTTCTTTTTATAGGTTTGTTCATTTTCTTGCTATTCACGTGATCAATTTCTCTGTGATTCTTCACAATAAGGATTTTAGTGAATATTATTGCGAAATCATATACTAATCATCGTAAATAATATATATACATATACAAAGGTGTATGTGTTAGTGTTCGTTTTTGATGGGTTAAGTTTTATTTGTTAAAAGTATACTCAAACATGGATTCAACAAATACGGGAGAACAAGAAATTCTTGAAGAACGAGAAAGACATATATCACATGAAAATAATGAGTTAGATGTTGATATTACTTTATTGGTTAGTCAATGAAATCCATTTAGTTGATTTGTAAATCCATTTTATTTGATTTTGAAATCCACGTTATCTATTATTATGGATTTTAAAATCCATGGATTCATCTCAGATTTCTAAAATCCAAATGGATTTTGAAATCCATTAAAATACACAAACCAATAACCCCCTCTAAATCTTATAAGATTTAGAAATATTTGTAAATCCGAAGGTTTTCCCTCGGATTTGATCCTTTGTATTTTTTACATGAAATCCTTTCAAATCCATTAAAATCCTAAGTGAAATCAAATCCATAAGTAAATCCGTAGGATTGAATAACACGTGATTTTAATTAGGATTTATAAATCATAGAACCAATAACACCGGATTTTAATATGGATTTTAAAATCATAGAACCAATAACACTAGATTTTGTTTGGATTTCCAAATCCATTAAAATCCATAAACCAATAACCCCCTCTTATATTTTCCCTCTTCTCCGTTCTCATATTTTCCATTTTTTTTACTATATATTTATAAGTCTCTTATTTGGATAAGGGAAAAACCCCGAAAAATACCCCAACTAATTTATTTATGCTAGAAAAATACCTAAACTTTTTTGCGTTGCCAGAAAAATACCTGAACTAAATAATTTTGTTCGTTTAATACCCAAACTTTCGAATTGTGAAAATTTTACACATCCGACTTAACGGATGTTAACCTCCGTTTACTGACTGTTAACGGCATTAAAACTCCGTTAAGTCGGATGTGTAAAATTTTCACAATTCAAAAGTTTGGGTATTAAACGAACAAAATTATTTAGTTCAGGTATTTTTCTGCCAACGCAAAAAGTTTAGGTATTTTTCTAACAGAAATAAATTAGTTGGGGTATTTTTCGGGGTTTTTCCCTTCTAAAAATGCGTGAATTTTTGTTTGTGTGTAGCTAACAAACTATTGTGACTATAAAGATAGGTGTGTAACAAGGAAAAACTACAAGAAAAATTACAAAGTCCTAGAAAAGATCCAATTTTTCTAGTGTGCGTTACTACCTTACCATATGGTCATCTGTGTTGTTGTTTAAACAACATGACAAACCAAAGATATAGGTTCTTCAATGACATATATATCACGATACCTATCAGAATATTGATGATTAGTAATAATTAATGTTTGATTTAGCGAGTCGGAATTCAATCCATTATTCTGTGATTAATTTATCAACGTGTAAATACATACATATTATACCGTGTACATAAATGTAAAAAATGGTAGTAAAGGAAATTTGTAATACTCAAAAAAGGGAAAATTTAGTAATGGCGTAATGGGTCTTGTTCAGACTTCAGGTTCCCACATCGAAAGCTAATAAGTTTTGGTAATGGAGACTTCACTATATAAATAAGGGCAATTTCCAAAAATACCACTTTTTAAGTTTTTTTTCCATAAATACCACCTTGAAGTTTTTTTTCAAAAAATACCACTTTTTTTCCAAAGTTCCAAAAATACCACTTTTTAAAAAATTCATTTTTAACATTCAAAATTAAACCCTAAACCCCAAACCCAAACCCCTACACCCTAAAACTATACCCTAATTTTGGAATAGTTAACCCAAAGCCAAAAAATTTAAATTATAAACCATAAAAATCAACTTTTAAAAAAGTGGTATTTTTGGAACTTTGGGAAAAAAATGGTATTTTTTAAAAAAAAACTTTAAGGTCGTATTTTTGGAAAAAAAACTTCAAAGAGTGGTATATGAGGGAATTCCTCTATAAATAAACTTCGAGAAAAACCCCGAAAAATACTCCAACTAATTTATTTCTGTTAGAAAAATACCTAAACTTTTTGCGTTGCCAGAAAAATACCTGAACTAAATAATTTTGTTCGTTTAATACCCAAACTTTTGAATTGTGAAAATTTTACACATCCGACTTAACGGAGTTTTAATGCCGTTAACGGTCAGTAAACGGAGGTTAACATCCGTTAAGTCGGATGTGTAAAACTTTCACAATTCAAAAGTTTGGGTATTAAACGAACAAAATTATTTAGTTCAGGTATTTTTCTGGCAACGCAAAAAGTTTAGGTATTTTTCTAGCAGAAATAAATTAGTTGGGGTATTTTTCGGGGTTTTTCCCTTTAGATAAATAAAAATTATAATACTTTTTTAGTTTTTTAAAAAAGGAAAAAATTAAGAAAAATAAATATTGTAATCTCTCTATAAGAGAGTCACCTTCCCTGCGTGAAAACAAAGCCACCAAACACAAAATAGTCTTTAAGAAGCGTTTAAGCGACGCGGGCTAAGTAACCAATTCCTTTCTTATAAATAGTAACCACAAAATTTCTCACTTTTCTTCTTCACCTCTTACCAAAAAAAACCCTAAAGTTCGATTTCAATCTCAGATCTCAGATCTCAGAATCCGAAACCTCAACATTGTTATCTCCGTAAGTTCCTCCTCTCTCGATCTTTCTTTGATTACTAATCTTGATCTTCTTTTGTCTTTAATTTCTTAAGTTAGGTTTCGTTTAGATCATTGGTAATTAGGGTTTCTGTGTTACTTCCGTTACACGCGAATGTTAGATTCTATGATTCTGCAATTCTTGAACGAATCTTGATTTTGGGTTTATGTAGTTTTACCAGATCGATTAGGTTACAGAAATTAAATCCTTGAATCCTAACCAAAAATTGTTTCTTTTTTGATTATCAGTTTTAAAAAGGTTCAAAAGAAAGAATGAAGGTTGATTTTTCTGACCTAGAGTGTAGCAACTGTTGCCGTATACGCAATACTCAAGAAACTGAACCGAGCAATGAGTTTAGGTTTAGACCAGTTCAAGTTCCTGGAGATGATTCTGCTTCTGCTTCTATTGGTTCCACTTCAACATCATCTCTAACAACAACTCCATCTGCTCCTGTTGTTACTGCACCTGTTAGTTCTGGACTAACCAATACTGATTCTGGTGGATTGGTTGGTTCCACACCGTCTGGATCCGCGTCAACGCAAGGTCCTTCTGTTGGTTTTGGTGTTCTTACAGTACCCGCGTCAACGCAACCTCCTGCTACTTGTTCTGATATATTTCGTGCTCCCACGGAATCTGTATTGAGGCTCTCGCAACCTTCTGCTATTGGTTATGGTTTATTTAGTGCTCCTACACCATCTAGATCGTTTAGTAATGAACCAATGCGATCTCTTATACCAAACAGTTCCGGTTTTGGTTTATATGCTGCTTCCACACCAACTTTATCCGGATCAATGCAAGCTCCTGTCCAAGCTAGTAGTGCATCTGCCAGTTACATAATCTCAGCATCATCTCCAATTCACAGTTCTCCACCATTCGGATTCCCTCCTGCTGTTACGTCGTTGGAACCAAAAAATTTCGGTTCTGGTGCATTTACCCATCCCAGATCACCTTTGTACGGGTCTATGCAAGCTCCTGTCCAAGCTAGTGTATCTACCACTAACATATCATCTCCATTTCATAGTTCTTCACCATTCACAGTTAGTACTGAACCACCGCAATCTCTTAGCCGAAGCATTTTCTGTTCTGGTCCATCTGGTGCCCCTGCAAGTTTATTTGAGCCAATGCAAGCTCCGGTCCAAGCTACAACTCCAGTGAGTGTTCCTTTCAGTACTGCTTCTCCATCACCGTTTGGGAATGGTGTTGCTTTTGGGAGACCCGATGTCGCTTTCTTACCGCCAGCATCAAACCAATCTACAAGTACGATAGTTTTTGGTACAACTCCAGTGAGTGTTTCTTCATTGTTTGGGCCAACTACTTCAGGCACCCCAGTAAATCCATTCAGCAGCCGTTTCGCTGGATTTGGTGGTGGTGGTGGTTCTGTTTCACCTTTTGGTTACAACACAGCTACTACTACTCTGTCGCCGAGCATTCCCAGTTTTGGAAACAATCTTTCTGCATCTCGTGAATTGAGTCGCGCCACTGGAGAAGGTAGTAGGCATCCTCGTTATGCACCTACACCCGATTTAACACCTACTATTGGAAGTCATGGTGGTAATGGTCATTTGATGCTTTCCTCCATATCTGCTTCTGACTCGTATCGACATAAAAGCCATGAAGAGTTAAGGTGGGAAGATTACCAACATGGAGACAAAGGTAAACTAACTAAACTCATTTCTCAAATCTTTAATACAATTTTCTGTTTTAGACTTCTTTGTAATTGACTAATCTCATGTTCAGGTGGTTCGTTTCCTGCTGCTCATATCTCTCCGTTAGGCCCGTGGCCAAACGCCTTTTTTACCCCATCAACCGTTTCACCTTCGATGTTCCCTACAAACATGAACGGTCCTGCATTTGGTCCTTTCCGTATTGATGCCACTACATCATCGTCTAGCGGATTTCCCTTGTTTACGAGCTCTTCTTTAACATCATCTACAACAATTCCTGCTCCTCCTGTCATTTCGAGACCCCATGAAACCACTAATGTTTCTCCCACTAACTGTTTTGGACCTATCCCATCAACCTATACACCATTTTGTGGGGGAGGTGGTTCAGTTTCACCTTTTGGTTACAATGCAGCTACTACTACTCTACCGCCGAGCATTCCCAATTTTGGTAGTAGGTATCTTCCTTATTTTGGAGAATCTAATGATGGAAGAAGTGGCCACATGATTTCCATTTCTGCTTCGGACTCTTATAAACATAAAAGCCATGAAGAGTTAAGGTGGGAAGATTACAATCATGCAAACCAAGGTAAACTAACTAACTCATTTGTCAAATCTTTAATACATTTTTCTGTTTTATAGTTGACTAATCTCATGTTCATTATCTCTTTGAATAGGTTCACGAAACATATTCGATTATCCTCCGAGGACAACGCAAGGAAACATGACTAGTTCTGCTTTTGGTCCTATCCCTGCTGATTCAACAATCTCTTTTTCAACATCATCCACAACAATTCCTGCTGCTCCTACTGTTTCTTCCCCATCATCCGGATGCACTGCGTGTGGAGCTAAGAGTAGCCCCTCTCCTACTGGTTACTCAATCTTTAATCTTCCCGCCACAACTCCTCCATCAGCTGCAACATCTCTTCCCGGAATGTTCTTTTCTACCTCCGGTTCTTTTCCTATGATGTTTGGTACAACAACTCCTCCATCAGCTGCTCAAGGTACGACTCCAGCACTTCAAGCCTATCCAGTGATGTTTGGTACAAATCTATCTGCTCAAGGTACAACTCCAGCAACTCAAGCCTATCCTGTTCAGGGTTTCATTCTCCTCCCGTTTGCGGCCATGAATCTGCAGTGATTTCTTCTCGCTCTGCACCAACCTCTTTCAAAGTTTTAGGACTAAGTCTCTGCTTGTTTCATAGACTTGAGCAAACAAATTTGTCAACATTATGAATCTGTCTTAGTATGAAATCATTGATGATTCATATGGTATTTTACATTTTCCTTTGAAGTTGTAAAGAATATTATTTGGAAATTGTTTTGAATGAATCAACAAAAAAAAGTCTTCTCTTCTACTAAAACTTGTCTCCCGGCTCTGTTTTGATTCAGATGTTATCTAAACAACTTTGATTTTGTCTTAGTAAAGATATTATTATTGACTTTTACACATTCTTCCTCTGAATTGGTATAACATTATTATCTGTATATCATTATGAATAAATCAACAAAAGAAGCTCTTTTCTTTCTACTATAAATCTTCTCTTTGTATAGTTCTGTCTCATACAACAAAGAACACACAAACAAAAATGGCAAGAACCATAATTACACTCACTGCTCCTCTATTTTTCTTCTTATTATTCTCTTTGTTTTCTCACCAAACCATGTCTCAACCTAACCACATGACAACTTTTTGTAATCCTATCGAAAACTTCACTCAATCCAGTCTATACGAAATAAACCGCGGTCTCCTACTCTCCACCCTCGGTATAACTTCATCTCTCGTACCCTACCTCAACGCAACAATTGGTATTATCCCCGAGACTGTCTATGGCATGTTCCTATGTAGAGGAGACATCAACACAACATCTTGCTCACAGTGCGTCGAAGCTGCAGCAAACCAAATCGCTACAACATGTAGTTTCAACAAAAGAGGAGTCATATACTACCAAGAATGTATGGTTCGATACTCTAGTGTTTCTTTCTTCTCTGAATTGGAAACCGTACCGCGCACCGTTCTTTTCTCTGCTCGTTCTGCTCCAAATCCGATTCAGTTCAATCAAACATTATCTGATAAATTCAACCAACTGATTCTTAAAGTGTCTTCGACCTCTTTGGTTCCGTATTTCGTCAAGGAGCAAGAACGTGTGACAGAAGGTTCGTATGAGTTAGAGTCAACGGTTCAGTGTAGTCCTGATCTTAATCTATTAAGCTGTACCTCTTGCCTCAGAGATGCGCTCTTAAGAGTTTTAACTTGTTGTGGTTCACCAAGCGCGGCTCAGATCTTTACTCCGAAATGTCTTTTGAGGTATAGAACCTCTCTTATGCCATCCTCACCGTCGCCTCCTTCTTAACCGCAAACGCAACCGCTTAAAATGTAAGAATTGTTGTTAATTATAGTGAGATTGTACTTGTGGATATGTGAACTGTGATCATATTATATGATTTATGGATTATAAATATTGATGTAATAATAACTTGTATTCCTTCAATATGTGTGATGATGAGTTGTGTTGATATGATTCCAAAAAGTATGTTGATTCTGATGTTTGTATGGATTGATCAATAAAATTGGAGTTTAGTTAAACATAGACTATTATGAACTTGAAAGTCGAAATTATTAAGAGCTTCAACAAAATGATTATAAATGGCTATAAACAAAACCTTTTGAACAATTTCCAACTACGAATGGATTGACATACTCAAGTAAAAAGAGAGAGATTATACATGCATCAAAGATAGCATCAGATGATCAAGAAGGTGTAAAGAGCTCTGTGCTCAAGGCCGGTTCTCATGTTGTGCAATAGGTGCATTTGCACCATGTCAACATATTTTTTTGTATTTTTCGGTCGGGTTTTTAAGCATTTTAAAAAAAAATTATAGGAGGTTTTTGCATTATATGTAAGTTTTTAAAAGATTTTTTTGCAAATTTACACTGGGTCAATTTCAAAATTGGACCGGGCCTGTGCTACACAAGAGTTGGCCATAGGACAAAGAAGCTATATGTGTTCAACAAAGATCATGAGTTCGTTCTATCAATTGTGTAACATGTGACACCTTGAGCCCTGCGACGTGCGAGTGGGTGTTTGGTGTAGATGACCAGCTCGGGGAATGAGGATGAAAGGTTGACATTTTGCAAGCTTCTAACAGGATGTGACATTTGATACAATGTTCTCTACGACACAATAGTGTTTGGTCTGATGGTCCATAGGGCGGTTATGTGTATTATATTGGTTTTGTCAAAGCCAATATAAGTGGAATGGTGGTGCACTTTTGGAGTAGTTCTTCTTGATGCAAAAAGAAAAGTGTTTGAGAGATATATTTGTCGTGAAGAACTCGAAAGAAAATGAGCGAGTTGTGTGATCCTTCTGGGTAGATTATGATATGTTTTGTAACACGAATTTTGGTATATAAGATGTCGTGTGTTCTTGAGTAGACTAAGCTGAAAGTTTTAATTCTCTTTTTGTATTAGAGATTGTGTAATCTCTTGAAGCAACATTGTTGTGTGTAGCAGTGTTACGTCTGTGTATTATTGGAATCAATACACGTTTGTTTTGGTATGTGCTGTTCTTATCACAGTGAAGATCAACCAACTACCAAAGATGATCTTGAGGGTTTTTACTTCTTCATTCTTCGTCTCTTTGTTTTGCTCACCAAACTATGTCTCAATTTCAAAAGTTGGTTTTTTTTTGTTGTCTGAACTTTTCAGCATTGATGCTTTGTTGTCACTTGTCAAAATCGGAACTTGTGTCGCATACATGACCTAAACTGAATTTGAAGTTGAGAATCTGTTTTTTAATTACTGTTTTACATTGTAGCCAACAAAACATTAACGTGATTTGATAAACTATGAGAAAACCCCTAATTAGCTTCTTAAAAAGTTTAAGACAAACAAAGATTTAACTAAAAGAAAACATATATAAAACCTAATTAGACAAAGATTTAGCTTCATAGACTTGAGCAAACAAATGTGTCAACATTATGATTTTGTCTTTGTATGAAATCGTCTAATGATTCATATGAGTTTAGCAATTTTTTTCTCTCTGCATTTCTACTAAAAACATTACTATTTGTATATTATTTTGAAAAAGTAAAAGTCTCTTTTCTTTTTTCTAATCATGTAGTCTCTGTTTTGCTTCAGAAACTAACTAAACAACTTTGTAAACGTTATGACTTTGTCTTAGTAAAGATAGTTATTCATTAACGATTCTTATTGTTTTCGCATATTCTTCATCTATATTAGTATAATAACATTAATCAACAAAAAAAATTCTTTTAGTTTCTACTATAAAAATCTTCTCTTTGTTTTGTTCTCTAATACAACACAACAACAAAGAACACAAACAAAAATGGCAAGACTCATAATTTCAGTCACTGCTCCTCTGGTTTACTTCTTCTTCTTTTCTTTGTTTTCTCACCAAACCATGTCTCAAGATTCTCAACCTCAACACATGCAGACTTTTTGCAATCCTGTAGAAAACTTCACTCAATCCAGCCCGTACGAAATAAACCGCGGTCTCCTACTCTCAGCTCTTAGTATAACTTCATCTCTCGTACCCTACATCAACGCCACGATCGGTCTTAGTCCCGTCACAGTTTATGGCATGTTCCTCTGTAGAGGAGACATCAGCACAACATCTTGCTCAAAATGTGTCCAAACCGCGACAATTGAGATTGTAAGAAACTGTACTCTCAATAAAAGAGCGATCATATACTACCAAGAGTGTATGGTTCGATACTCTAGTGTTTCTTTCTTCTCTGAATTAGAAACCGTACCAGCCTCCTTTGTTTTTTCTTCTCGTACTGCTCCAAACCCGCATCGCTTCAATCAAACACTATCCGATAAATTTGAGAAACTGATTCTCAACGTCTCTTCGTCCTCTTTGGTTCCGTATTTCGTTATGGATCAAGAAACTATGACTCAGCCAGAAGGTTTGTATGACTTAGAGTTAACGGTTCAGTGTAGTCCTGATCTTGATCAATCAAGCTGTATCGTTTGCCTCAGAATTGTGTTCTTTAGAATTACAACTTGTTGCGGTTTACCAGGCGGGGCTCATTACTTTACTCCGAAATGTCTTGTGAGGTATAGAACCTCTTCTTTGCTATCCTCACCACCGCCTCCTTCTTAACCGCAGCAGACGCAACCGATTTCAAAAGTGATATAATTGTTGGTAATTACAGTGAGATTGCACTTGTAAATATGTGATCATATGATGATTTATGGATTATATATATTGGTGTAATAACTTGTATTCCTTCAATATGTGTGATGATGAGTTATGTTGATATGTATTCCAAAAAATATGTTGATTCTGATGTTTGTATAGATTGATCAATAAAATTTGAGTTTGGTATATACAACAGTCTATTATGAATATGAAAGTTAAAATTATTAACAGCTCCAAAATATGATTATAAATGACTATAAACAAAACCTTATGAATAATTTCCAAAAAGATATTCGTCTCAATCGTTTCTCTCTTGTTTAACACAATGTATTAATCTAAAGTTGACTCTCAAATTCACAACACCGTTCTTATTTGATTCTTGAACCATACCTGATCATTCTCAAAGGGAATTTTTTTATTACAACGCAAGAAAAACATACTCCCTCCGTTCTTTAAAGATTGATTTTCTAGAGTTTTCACACATATTAAGAAAACAAATTAATGTTTGACTAGAAATGTATTGGTTTTTGTACTAAACAATTTTCCATAAGTTTGACCCAATAACAATCCAATAAAATCAATTAATATGTCTTGAAATCTACAATTTATAATTATTATTGCTGGGAAAATGTAAAAAATCAATCTTTTTAAAACAAATTTTTTTTCTAAAACATCAATATTTAAAGAACGGAAGGAGTATATACTAATTGCATCTAGCGTGTTTGGTCAAAGTAATGCGGCTTCCGATTGTTTCGGTACCATGTTTGTCTCTCATTAGGTTGAGTGTTCTTTTGCCAGAGATTTATCAGAAACCCCGTGAAACCGCTTCCCCAGCATCCGGATGAACGCGTATGGAACCACTAATTATCTATCATTTGTCCTAATGCTCGTGCACTTCAAGCTATTCTTTTCTCTTTACATCATCAAACTATGTCTTCCAAACTGTAGGACTAAGTCTCTATTTTGCTTCAGAGACTAATTAAACAAATGCATCAACTTCACGATTTAGTGTAAAGATTATCAATCATTGACGAAGACAATAATAGTTTTACATATTCTTACTCTGAATTAGTACAACATCATTATTTGGATATTATTTTCAATAAATCAACAAAAAAGCTCGTTTCTTATAAAATCCCTGTCTCCTCTGTTTTGTATTGTCTCATATAGAACACAACAAGAAAGAAAAAACACAACAAAAATGGCAAGAATCATAATTACATTAACTGCTCCTCTGTTTTACTTTTTCGTCTTCTCTCTTTTATCTCACCTAACTATGTCTCAACGTCAACACAAAACAGCTCCTACGAAACAAACCGCGACATCTTACTCGCCTCTCTCCGCGAGAATTCCTCTCTTGGAACCTATTCCAACGCCACAATCGGTATTAGTCCAGACACAGTCTATGGCATGTTCCTCTGTAGAGGAGACACACGTGGAACAACAGTATCTTGCGCAGACTGTGTCCAAACCGCAACAATCGAGATTGCTAGAAACTGTAGTCTCAACAAAGCAGCGATTATATACTACCAAAAGTGTATGGTGAGATACTCAAATGTTTCCTTCTTCAACCTCATGGAAATCAGTCCACGCATCGGTCTTACTCATAGTAAACCTGCTCCAAACTTGAATCGCTTCAATCAAACACTGTTCGATAAATTCGACCAACTGATTCTCAACGTTTCTTCTTCCTCTTCGATTCCATATTTCGTAGAGGATCAAGAACTCGTGACTCAACCAGAAGGTTCTTATGAGTTAGAGTCAATGGTTCAGTGTAGTCCTGATCTTGATCTATCAAACTGTACCGTTTGCCTCAGATTTGCGCTCTTTAGAATTTCAGTTTGTTGCGGTTCACCAAGTATAGCTCACGAAGTTGGGATTCTCTCTCCTTAAAGGGCGATAAAGCAAACCTTTCTCTTCGAAGCCGCCGTTGCCGATCTCGGTAGCGGTAACCCAATCCAGTCCGATGGGTAAGCACCATGGGCCCAAACCTACTCCTCATCCCCATCCTCCTCCTAAACCACCTATACCGAAACCACAAACTAAAAGCTCCGTAGAAACTTCCGTTCCCACAACTACTCCGAAAGAGATTTCTCCTTCCACTGAGCGTCCGTCAACTCCGACGAGACCTTCAACAAGCGACTCGCAGGACCTTGAATTGGGTGAGATTCCACCCTTGAGTCCTTCAGCTCCCGTTGCTCCAACTTTAGTTGAACCTGGATCCCAAATCCAGCTTCCCGAAATGCTCTCTTCGGCTATGGCTGATGAAGACTCTACCACCACTCCTCCAATTCCTGCTTGGTCTGACCTATTCAAGGGTCCATCAGGAAAAATGAAGAAAAAAGGTACCCCTTTCCTCCTGGATTCAGGAGAAATCTGCGTCAAAATCCCGAATGAGGTAATCCAAAGAAACCACAAGAGATGGGACTCCTTCGTGCTAGGACAGTTCCATGGGAACCTCCCTTCTCCAGGTGCTCTTCATGCCATTTTCAATGGGATATGGAGTCGAAAGCTCAGAGACATCACCATCTCCAAATTGGGGTCAAACACGGTTCTTATCCGAATTCCTTGTCCTTCCACTCGCAGTAGGGTTCTGAGTCAAGGAATTTAGCACATAGAAGGTCAATCTATGTTCGTGGCTGCTTGGAAACCGGGACTAAAACCATCTATGCCGGAGTTAACATCAGTCCCAGTTTGGCTAGAATTCCGTGGCGTTCCTCCACATTTCTTCTCCGAAGAAGGTCTCGAACATGTTGCTGGTGCTCTTGGTCATCCCCTTCACTTGCACCCCTCAACAGCTAACATGACGAACTTAGAGGTGGCTAAAGTGTTCACCATCATTAATCCGTCAAAGCCACTCCCAGAGGCAATGAATGTTCAATTCGAATCAGTTGAAATACGCAGAATTGAGGTCGCTTGTCCTTGGCTTCCTCCTATTTGTGATTATTGTAAAGCTGTTGGACACAGTCAAAGGAGATGTCCAACAGCTCCAATAACATGCTCTGCATGTAAATCAACTGCTCACGCAGATGAAAATTGCCCTAGAGCTAAGAAGAAAGATGACAAAGTGGAGGCTCCTCTTGCCTCTGTTGAGATTAAAACTCAGTCTCAGAAGAAGAACCCAAAGAGGAGGAAAAAGGAGAAACAACGACAATTGCTTCTCGAGTCCAAAGCTTTAAGTATTCAAGAGCCAGAAGAGTCCCTGCCTAAAGCTTCTAAGACACTTAAGGCTGGAAAAAGAGATTCTAAGAAGCGTTTAACAGCTGATGAAAAGGGTAAAGGACATGCTTCTCTTGATTCTCCGGCTGATAAATACTTAATTAAGGAAAAGACAAGGTCTCCTACAAATCTTGTGGTTTCATCATCAGAGGAATCATCTTCAGAGGAAGACTCTATTGATGCAGAACAAGTGGAAGACTCCTCTTCGGATTCTGACACAAATTCTCATTCAGGAGAAGAAGATAACCCAGTGGATGATGCTAGGTTCATGAAAGTAGTTTCAAGGAAACTCCAAAAGAAAAAACCAGGTTCATCGGGGAAACACCCCAAATCTACTCCTAATCATCCATGAGTGTCAATACGTTCTGCTGGAATGTTAGGGGTTTTAACAACAAGCTAAAGAGGCGTAATTTCAGGAATTGGCTACGGCAGAACAAGCCGTCTTTTGGTAGTATAATTGAAACTCGCGTGAAGGTTAACAAGTCTCAACGTTTTATCCAAACCACGTTTCCAGGGTGGAATTTTGAAACAAATTACGAGTTTGCTGAACTCGGAAGGATTTGGGTTCTTTGGGATCCCTCTATCTCTCTGTTCGTTCATTCTAAATCAAGCCAGATGATTACTTGCTTGATTAAGCTTCCTTGTACCACCATTGAGGTTTCTATTTCTTATATATACGGAGCTAATACTAAACTTGGTAGACTTCAGCTATGGCAAGAGCTGAGAGACTTGGCTACTCAATCACTTGTGTCAGACAAACCTTGGGCTCTTTTAGGGGATTTCAATCAAATTTTATCCCCTAATGAGAAGTCAAATGGAGGCACAAGAATCTCTAGAGGTATGCAAGACTTTATAGATTGTGTTACTTATGTGGGTCTCTTTGATCTTTCAGTGAGAGGGAACATGTTCACATGGTGGAACAATCAAGAGGACAATCCTATTGCAAAGAAGCTTGATTGTATCCTTATCAATGACAAGTGGCAACTTCAGTTTCCGTTTTCTTATGGTCACTTTGGCGAACCTGACTTCTCAGACCATAGTCCAGCTACTGTTGTTCTCGGCAACAAAGTTGTGGTGAAAAGGCAATTCATGATCTCACATTTTCTTCTTGACCATCCGGATTTCTTAAGAAGAGTTGAACACTTTTGGCAAGGTTCATTGGTGCAAGGAACATCTATGTTCTGCTTGGCAAAGAAACTCAAGATGTTGAAACCTGTGATAAAGGATATTAACAAGCAGCATTATTCAGGTCTGGAGAATAGGGTTAAGGAAGCTCACTCTGTGCTTCTTGAATCTCAGAATAGGCTTCTAGCTAATCCGACAAGTTTTAATGCTAACAGTGAGAAGCATGCCCATAGAAAGTGGATGGAGTTAGTTTTGGCTGAGGAAAAGTTTCTTTTACAGAGATCTAGGGTTAAATGGGCAGAATTTGGTGATTGTAATTCTTCTTACTTTCATAGAGTGGCTGCTGCAAGACGTGCGACTAATCAGTTACATTACCTCTTGGATAATGATGACATGAGATTAGATGACTCAGAGGTTGTGAAAGCTCATTGTGTTGACTACTTCTCCGAGTTGTTTGGGTCTGATTCTAGGAGTTTGAATGCTTCTGATAGAGAAAAGATTTCTCTCTGCACCAAGTTTCGGTGTAGTGAGTCTACAAAGTTGATCCTGCAAGCACCTGTTACTGCTGAGGACGTCAAATTCGAAGTGTTCGCTTTGCCTAGGAATAAAACCCCTGGACCGGATGGTTTCACAGGCGAATTTTTCAGAAAATCTTGGGGTATCATTGGGGAGGACCTTACTAGGGCAGTCCTTGAGTTCTTTGAATCTGGCCAGCTCTTGAAGCAGTGGAATAGTACAGCTATTTCCTTGATTCCTAAGAAAATTGGCGCTGCAAAATTAGTGGATTTCAGACCTATCTCGCTGTGTAATGTTGTCTACAAGCTTGTCTCCAAGATCCTTGCTAAGAGACTTCAGCTTATCACTCCGGACATAATCTCAAACTCACAGTCTGCTTTTGTCAAAGGCCGGTTATTAGTCGAGAATGTCATCTTAGCTACTGAGTTGGTTCAAGGGTTTGGTAGAGCTGATATCTCTAAGAGAGGTTTGTTGAAAGTTGATCTAAGGAAGGCATTTGATTCTGTCAGTTGGGAGTTTATTCTTCAAATTTTCAGAGCGGCTGATTTTCCTCCAACGTTTATAACATGGGTTACTCAGTGTATAACTACCACTTCCTTTTCCATCAATGTTAATGGAGAACTTTGTGGTTACTTCAAAGGAGCTAGAGGGCTGAGACAAGGGGATCCGCTTTCTCCTTCCCTTTTTGTTATGGCTATGGAGGTGTACTCAAACATGCTAAACGCTTGCTTTGATGAAGGAAAAATTGGCTATCACCCTCTGGGAAGAAACCCCAAGATTACTCACTTGGCTTTTGCGGACGACATTGTCATTCTCTTTGATGGAAGTGCTCATTCCCTTCAAGGTATAGCTAATTCCCTTGACTCTTTCCAATTGTTTTCGGGATTGTGCATGAATAGAGATAAAACCCACCTGTTCACAGCGGGATTGAACCCAGAGGAAGCTGAATCTTTGAACAGTTTTGGCTTCCAAAAGGGTTCTCTCCCTGTTAGGTATCTCGGTTTGCCCCTGCTTCATCGTAAGCTCAGGAAATCAGACTACTCACCTTTGACATACAAAATCTCAGCTAATTTCAATGCTTGGACGGTTAAAAGTCTGTCCTTTGCAGGGAGACTCCAACTTATCTCCTCTGTTATTTATAGTTTGGTGAATTTTTGGTTCAGTGCTTTTTCACTCCCTAAATGTTGTCTTAAAGCTATCGAACATCTCTGCTCAAGGTTCCTATGGTCTGGAGATATGGAAAAGAAAGGGATGGTCAAGGTCTCTTGGAAGACTAGTTGTTTACCTAAGAAAGAAGGTGGTTTAGGCCTTCGAAGTTTCAGGATTTGGAACAAGGTGTTAAATCTCAGACTGGTATGGCTTCTCTTCTCAAGTAGTGACTCTCTTTGGGTGGCTTGGGTCAGAGAACACAAACTAAAAAGGTCTTCTTACTGGCTGCTGGAACCAAAGGCGACTGATTCATGGATATGGAAGTTTTTACTAGCACTAAAACCACTTGCTAAGCCTTTCATTACGTGCCAGGTGAAGGATGGCATCAAAGCAAGCTTCTGGTTTGATAATTGGTCTGAGCTTGGTTGCCTTATTGATTTGGTGGGTGAATCTGGTCCTAGGCTAATGGGGATCCCAATCCAATCAACATTGAGACAAGCTTTCTATGCAAAGGACTGGACGGTTTCATCAAGGTCCAGAAGCAATAACATCCGAATTGTTCATGGCATTATGAGCAAAACTGATCAGCCAGCTTTTGACCGAGGTAATGATCTTTACTCTTGGGGTTACCCTGGACATACATCTCATGAGTTCTCTTCCAAGAAAACATGGGACTCCTTAAGACCAACTCAGCCACACAAACATTGGTCTAAAGCTATTTGGGTGAAATATGGTGTGCCAAGGCATTCCTTTATGTTTTGGGTTACAAACCTTGACCGACTCCCTGTAAAATGGAGACTTGCAAGTTGGGGAATCCCTATTGATCCTAAGTGTACGCTATGCTCTTTGCATGATGAAACTAGAGACCATTTGTTTATCTCTTGTGATTTTGCGGTTCAAATTTGGGGTAAGGTCCTTGCTCGGCTTGGAGCTCCTCTAAATTCCTTCAACTCTTGGGATACTCTTGTCTCCTGGATGCTGACTCGGTCTACAAATGGACACTCAACAACCCTCAAACGAATCACTGCTCAAGCTTCAGTATATGCTCTTTGGAATGAACGCAACAGTAGGATCCACAAGAATGCCTCCCAAACGATAGACTATTTGTTCTTGCGAATTGATAGGTCTATAAGGGATACTCTCCTTCCTAAGAGGTACAAGAAAGGTTGCATTGGTCTTCTGTCCGAATGGTTTAGTTGTGGCTAATTATGCTCTTCTTGATTACTTGCTAATCTTAACCTTTCTTCTAGGCTTTTTTATCTTTTTTGTGGCCTTTGAAGTATTTTGCTTTCTAGCTTTTGTATAAAACTTTCCTTTTAGGTAATAATATTCACATTTTATCAAAAAAAAGTATAGCTCAAGGCTTTACTCCAAAATGTATTTTGTGGTATAGAACCACGGTTATGCCATCATCCCCATCATCGCCTTCTCCTCTATCTTTGCCGCCTCAACCGTCACCAGCTCAATCACCGCCGCCTCCTTCTTTATCGCAGTCGCCGTCACCGCAATTTTTCACGCCGTCACCGAACATTCCTAGTCCTAGCGGTAGCGGCTCATTTTCTGTTAACGTTATAAAAGGTGAGCATGTTTTTAGTTTATGTTATGCAGTCTGATTAGAACATACTCCCCCATTCCAAAAAGATAGATGTTTAAGGTTATTCACACTTATTAAAAAACGCATTGATTTCTACGATTTACAGTTTCCAATAAAGTTTAACCAATAGTATTTCAGAATTTGTTTTAGAATTTGTAAAAGTGCATAGAAAACAGTAAAAACTTTATCTTTTTGAAACAATTTTTTTTTGTAAAATTTTTATCTTTTAAGAACAGAAAGAGTATGATCATTGATGGAACATATGATTATTGATGGTATAACATTTATGGCAGGAAACGAAATATTTGGGAGAATTGTTGTTACAGTGACAGCTTTGTTGGTGTTAGCACTTATGGATATGTAATCAACTGTGATGATTTATTGGATTGTAAAATACTGATTTGCATATACGACAAAAAGAAAATGATTTATAGTATTTGTATTCCTACAACCTGTATAATATGTTATGTTCATTTGAAATAATTCACAAAAGTTTATTTGATTCATTAACAAATACAATATGTTTCCTGACCAGATAAAATTAAATTTAAGTATATATATTATTGACATATATCTTTTAGTTCTAATATCCCTTTTGAAGTTCGTAGTACGTACGCAATTTCAAACTCCCAACTTGGGCGATAAATTGATAAATGTCAGTTTCAAGAGAGCTTTAGTGAGTATCTTCAGCCTGTTCTTTCGTAGAGATGTGAAGAATGGTAATCAATCCATGTTATGCAGCATTGCACACTTGATGAAAATCGAATTCAATATCTGACTCGCGATCGTGTGGATTGCAACTTGCTATCACAATGTAGAGGAATAGGTTTACCAAATAGGGGAAGTCGCGAAGAAGTGCTTTTATCCATTTCAATTACCAAAGTGACCATAACACGATACTCTGCTTCAGCAGACGAGCTAAAAGACAATTTGTTGTTTCTTTGTCTTCCAAAAATAGGGGAAGTCCCAAGATACACAACATTGGCTGATCGAGAACAACGGGTTATCAGGCAAGCAACCCAATCAGATTCACAATAAGCAGTGATAGTGAGTTCATTATTGGATTATAGAAGAATACCTTGAGCTGGAGCGTGTTTGAGATAACGACAGCCCGAGAGATGCTTTCTAGTGTGGTACAAGAGGATCATCCATGATATGCATGGCCGGCTCAGAGCAAGCAAGTGAAATCACGGCTTAGGGTCCAAAATTTGAAGGGGCCTTTTTAAAATTATTTTTAAGCTTTATATACATATTTATACTTAAAAATAAGTTATAAACTTTTTTTTCTTCTTACAAAAGTAATATTTATAAGAAATTTTTCAATTTTAATGGGTTTTTCTTTAACAAAATGTATATAGCTATCTACTATATGAAAGTGCTTGGCACTCTCCAATTGAGTGACACATTAGCGATTTAAACTCTTTTGAACATGCCACGTCGACAACGTTTTCAAGTTTCGGGTTTTCAAGTTTGGGTACTACGAGAAACAAAAAAATTGGGCTTCTACTATCTAGGCCCACTCTTACAGAATCCCAACACGATCGTCTTCTTCCACATCCTACTCTCGGGGACTCTTCATTTTTTTTTTTTTTTAAATGGGGACTCTTCACCTAATCTTCTAAGTTCCATGAGAGAACAGCAACCGTTACTCCTGATTCAAGACACCTCATATCCTTCATTACATCCGCTCTTAATTGTCCGAAAGGAGAGCTACATTCCTAATACACTCTCCTCTACGTCTCGCCTCCCTAACATGGCTTCACGATTCACCACGACCGTTTAAAAAATTCATTACTTAAATACCTCAATTCACAAGCAAAATAACCCAAGCTCCTGCTCTGAACGCCTCTGAAAAACGCTTCGTCGCACCTCCTCCGAGGGTCCGACATTGGGAAATGCATTTCACTGGTTCAACTCTAAATTCAAGGAAGGGAAGCTATTCAGTGCATATATATCAAACTAAACAAACCGGTAATGTTGTTATTTAGAAACCTTACTCAATTTTGAGCATCCAAAACTCGAATGAATGACTACTTCTTTGATGTTTGGATATGTTATTTTTAGATAATCGACTATCATCATCTGCCGATAGTGTTGGTTCATGAGAGTTTCAATGGGACTTTACTGTGATGTTTTTAGATATCTATAGGTTTCATAAAGGGATCCTTAAAATGAACTGCTACTTTTTGTATTTACCACATAAGTTCTTTCAAGTCTCACGACTTATAATTTGTGTTTGGGGTTTTGTAAATTGAATACTTGCTTGCTTACATTGTGCCAACTAGGCGCCGGGATATATCAGATGCGGTTAATTCAAAGGGTTGCTCTAAAGAGTTACTGGCAAGCTGTTGGAGAATTTTTGTCACTTGAAATTTTTTACAAGAACTTTTGCATTGATCAGGTACTTGAATCTCTTTAGCATTTTTATGTTTCTTCCCGGTTATAAGTTTGAAGAAACAAAATTGGCATAAGGATTACCAACCAAAACTTATATTTCTCGATAATACCGATATATACATTTATGTGTCCATCTCCAACTCCGGTATTATATATATCTTTACAACGTTTGTTTCTGCTTTACTTTTTTTATCAGGTGTGGTTCCGCATGACTAACATTAGCATCATGGTCTTCTTATGCATTCTCCCTAGGTGTGTGCTTGTAACTGCCTGTTTGGTGCTTTGTCTTCAAATCATAGATTTATTATGAACGACTTTTGACCATTCAGTTTTCTATTTGAGATTATTTGGTTTTTCTCAGGACAACTATGCAGCGTTTTGAATTCGGAAAATTCAATCGAGGTTTAATTAGTAGTTTAGAGTAGAAACGAATTATGTAATACTTTCTTGGTTTTCTGTGATATGATTATTGCATTCTTCTTTTCTTCTCTTAAACTGATTGTTCTCTTCATTAACCCTTTGTTTCGTGTAAGACATAGCACAAGTATTTTGTTTATCTTATTTATCTTCACATTATAAATGGCATTAAAATATTCTTCAAATTTTACCCAATGATTCAGATGGTGGAAAGAACGTTGTATTACAAATGATTTTTGCTTGTTCACTAACAGAGAAAGGCTCAGGGATTGAAGGTTATTGTCTACAGTAACAATCACTCTCCATACATAATTTTATTTTAGGAATGTAAATGCATGTGACTGATGAAACCTTTTGGCTGGTGTGCATTTTTATTCTTAGGTTTCTTCTTCAAGTTTTGGATTCATTTCTCTCCAATCTGTTTACTTTTGGTTATGCTCTTGCCTGGATACGATGATTGTACCTGGACTCTTCATCTAAAACTGGGGAAGGTCAAAACATTGGCTTCACAAGTTGTATGTGTTAAAGGAATTGACATAAGGTTATAAACTCATTACCATCTTATGTAACTTTGGTTTTTGCTTTTAACACTAAGAATTTTCCAATATCAAATGTTGTTGCCAAGGCAGATGATATTAAACTTTGAAGTTTAAAATTTGTCATCGCTTCCTTGGCTCACTTGGATCATCACTGCAAATGTACATGTAGATATATTGTTCTGCTTCTCAAGCCATGTATCATTCATGACCTTGGAGTAACGTATAAATAGTATGTTGTCGCATCGAGGTGCGGGTACACGAGGTGACTTAGGAAGAACTGGTGATGTACTAGAAGAAAAATGCGTGGAAAAACGTTGAGGCATTGTCATATCTTTTTCTTTACTAGCTTGGGGATCTTAGAAGCTGTATTGCCTCTCCAGTTTATGAGATTTGAACAGATGCGCATGAGTGGTTGTAAACTCATTTTCTTGTATTCTTTTTTGTGACACGAGAAATCCAAATTTATAATTTGTTTGGATTTCTTTGGGAAGTAGAAATATGTGCACACTCATATGATGTACGTAACTACAAGTGCAGGAAAGAGCCATACGATTTTTGGGTTTGAGGTGGGAGTCTGTAGGGCTCCTTAAGAGGCATTTTTGGGTTTGAGGTGGGAGTCTGTAGGGCTCCTTAAGAGGCATTTTTGGAGATTTAGATCAAGTGGGTGCATAGATAAGTGTAGCGAAGGTAACTATGCATAAATCTTATTTTAAATTTTTTGTTGTTTGCTGAGACATCTACCATATGAAGCTAGAACGCTTATGGCTTCACTTTGTGGAGTCTTGTATGATTGCTTTTGCCATAGTCACATGTTGATCAATATTCCAAATACTTGTACTTTGTTACTTTACAGGTCGGATTTGAAGTAATGGGCAAAAAACCAAAACAACACAACACTCATCTGAGGGACAAACGCTGGAAAAACATCATAATTTTATGAACAGCTACGATGGTGAGTTTACTTCAACACCCCAGTTTGAGAAAAAGCAACCAGAGATAAGGAAATACTAATGCAAAAAGGCAGCGGAAGAAGAAGGAATCACGTCAACCTTCTGAGTTCTGATATGTTTGGTAATCAATTTTCGACTCTTTTTCTTGGTTTTCAAGAGTCTATATATGATTCTCTTATGCATTTAGTTTTATGTTGGGATTTCAGATTAGAGGAAATGGTCATGAGAAAGAGATGTTACATGCTCAAAATATGCTGAAGAACACGAATGTGTTGGTTAGGGACATGACACAGGGTAAGACCTATAGGCTATAAATTCTTGTAGCTCAAGAGGCTAGCTGCAACTTGGAAGCATAGTGCCACAACTAAAGAAGAAGGCCAAGAGACCAAACAACACACAGAAACGAGCGTGGACATGAAACAAGATAGGAAAGAAGAGGTAACATAGGTATAAACGACCATTTCATTCGATGACCTAAGAATTTGATATGCATATTGATATGTTCATGTATTTGGTTATTTGTGTGTGATATTGGTTATGTGGTTGGAACTAAGACAGGTTATACATGCTTTGATAATACATAAACCATACTATTATGATAGTAGTTAGAATCAAAATATATTTGTTAGTAAGTATAAATCCCCAAGCTATTATCACTTAGAATTAAAATATAAAAGAAAAAACCCTCGCATAGCGAGGGTATTCACCTAGTATATATAATATTGGAAAACAAATTATGAAAAGGCACTATTTTAAAATTTGCATAAGGCATCCGATAACATTGAACATGCACTGATGAAATGAGACAAAATAATGAATAATGTAGCTCAAATCTGGACATGTAAGCGTGAGATGAATCAACCAACAAGACGGCGATATTCTTTAGGATTTGAGAGTGGTTGACCCGTGACGGAGGGATTTTATGGTTGACTTCAACTAGAAAAACATAAGACTGAGAGCCCAAAAGACCATCTTCATCAATAGTATATGATAATCTGAGAATACTTTCGTTGAGAAAGAAAAAACCCATCAGAAACCCATGAGACTTCAATTTCCAAAAAGTACTTGAGCTTGCTAAGATCCTTCATATGTGAAGGTATGTTTTGAAGCTATCCAATGATGTTTGATACACTTCTTGTTTCTCAATGAAATAATAATGGAAAAAAGATTGATTGTATTGATATTTATAGAATAGTATTTATGCAAGTGTGTAAGTGATGAGGACCTCAAATCCATAATAATTCAGTCACGCCCCAAGGCATTTTGGCAAGTCTTTACCAGCCTCTCAAGAGCTCATACAACTCCAAGTCATGTCAAGAGTGGTTCTAATCAGCTCACAAACCAGCAACTAACCCAAGAGACATTAAACTGATCAAAAGATGAACTTTCCATATTTGGTACTTTAAAGATTCGTTTATGGCATCCATGAGAGATTATGTTTATTATACGGATTCTTGAGAAGTCATGAAAGTGCACCAACAAGCATGACTAAAGACGTTATACGCTATTAAGAGACACCCAAAACGTCACTACTTCATGCCCAAGTTGTCTAGATACAAGGAGCCTTCAGAGTTTCCTCATTTAGCCAAAAATCAAGCTTTAAAAGCTATATCAATCATGCAATTGATTGATTTATCATTTATCTTGATTAATTTGTATTATGTTGATTTATTTTCTTATGTATTGTCTTAAATTAGCTATGCACGAGCTTATAAAATCTTAGCTCTTTCTGTTGTAAAAGATAGACCTTTTGATTAATAAAGATAAACATTTTCTTTGAAACATTGTTTCTTCTTCTCTTTGTCTTGTAAGCTAAGTTCGAGTATTGAGAAACCCTTGAAATAGCAGTAGGCTTTCACACCTATTGTGGTTCGCATCAATTCGCCCTCGCTTCCACCTTATCCTAAATTTAGACAAAAAGAGTGACCCTAATCCAATTGTCTAAATCGAACCGGTTTTGTCTCAAAACTTCAAAACCTTTTGAAGAATGAGAGAATGATGCAGTATAAAAAAAGGAATAAATCAAGATTTTCATAGGTTTATTATGAGAATCTCATTATCATAACTTCACGAAAAAATCAAGGATTCCCATTCAATCTAAATGGATAAATTAGTGAAAGAAGATTATTTAAGTTGTAATTAAATTCTTTTAATGTAATTTATTGTGAAGATTACCCTGTAAGAGCTATAAAATGCTCAATTGTTTCATTGTAAAGATATATATAAATTTTGTGGAAAGAAGAAAAGAGAGAGTTTTTTCACTTTTGAAGCTTAAGCTTTTTAATTTGTTTGTCTTTTCTAGTATGTGTGATTCCTTTCTAAAGCAAGTAGGATCCTTGTCTTTGTCTGCGATCCACATAGACATTGATTAGTGAACTCATCACAAGGGCTTTCACACCCTTGAGTGGCGTACTTCGATCAACAATCAAATCCATCAATCGATCCAACGAGAGAGAGCGACTGCCAGATTGTTTGATCCCATATCTATCTTTGCATCCATCCATTGAACAACAAGAGAGAGCGACCGCTAGCTTGTTGTTTCCCATCATCCATCTACGCTTTGAGTCTTATATCAGTAAGTATTAGGGACTAAAGTCGTCCATCATTGAAAGTTGGAAGGGATTCAAAGCAATATATAAGGGATATGGTCTCTCCACCACTACAAGAAAACTGTATTTTTGTGACACCCAAATGCGTCACAAAACAGTCACAAATGACCTATTTGCGACATATTTGTGACGAAAAAAAAGTCGTCGCAAATTGATCGTCGCTAATTAACGTTGTCGCAAATTCGTCGCAAATTAGCGACATCTTTGTCACTGTCAAAAAGACGTTGCAAAATAGCGACTACTTTGTGACGCCAAAAAGTAGTCGTAAATTACCGACTACGTTGTGACAACATTGTTGTGGTCGTAAATTAGCGACACTGTTGTGACGAGATATTTGGTGTCGTTAATTTCCGACTACTTTGAGACTTATACATGTAGTGGGAAATAAACGACTACTTAACGACGGCGTCTAATTACCGACTTTTACGTGACATCGTCTATTAGTCATCAAATAATGACGAATTTGTGATGCTTTTTGTAGTCATAAATAAGCGACTGATTAGTGACTCTCTTCGTAGTGGTTAAAAGTCACAAATCAGTCACTAATGTGTCACATATAAGCTACGATTTTGCAACATGTTTATAGTTACTCTTTGGTCTCTTTGTAGTAACTCATTTGCAACTAAAGTATTCAAAACCAACAAATATAAAATCCAAATGCCAAAAGCTATAATATTACAAGGAACAATAAGTTTTGAAGCATAAAGCTTGACAAGTTGTAGAGTACAAAACATATAGCAAAAAGGATTATAACATATTAAAGTTTTGTGTTTAAAACCGAAAGTTAGAGAGTTGGAGATGCAAACATTGAACCAGTCAAGTGTTGCCTTCTAATGGGGTCGTTGATGGTTGTGCATGAGGCTCCAAGGTAGAGGACTCGAGATTTTTGTTCTTCTCCATAAAAGCCATGACCATCTTCTCAAGCTCTGAGATCCTAGACTGACTGTCCTTAAGGTCGGCAGAAAGTCGATCATTTTCCGCATCACGACGCTCATTTTCCGCATCACGACGCTTATTCTCTTCGACTTGTTCATCAATCTTTTGACGAGCTAATTGCAGGTCCTCCTGCATCTCTAACAGAGAAGACGTAGAAGATTCATCATATCTAACATTTCTTTTCCCTCTGCCAATCTCAAGCTGATGTGACAGCTGACCGATTCCGTAAGGGTTGCCCTTCGGATCGAACTGAGTACACTGCAGTGAAACATATACTTTATATTTAGAACATCAAATCCAAACAATACCAAGTTAATAACCACACCTCTACCAATAGTTGAATCAGTCCTACGAAACAAGTAAATATTTGAGGAAAAAATAACCAAATGAGAATGAATCATCAACAATGTGATTCTATACTATACTAATCCAGTTCAATCAGTCCTAAGAAACAAGCAACAATGATCGCAGTGGTACACTGAGCTATGATTTTCAGGCATAAAACACATATCAAACAAAAACAGAGAGCAAGAGAGAGGATAAGAATTCAATTAGGCAGTGTAGGAGAGAAGATTTACCTTGAGGAATATTTCATTCTTCTGAGCCACAGTCAGATTTCGCTGAGTCGAATTTTCAGAATTGTCGGAGTTGTTTGGAGCATCGGCATCCTGATCCATAACCTCTTGCAGGGCTGTCTCGTAAGTCTCTGTAACTTCCTTAGCCTTTTGATCAATGAAGGTGCCATCTTCATTGGTATGAGTCCTCCTAAACACCTCACCCCATGAGACCGGTCGTCCTAGTTCCGCCTCCTGTGAGATTAGATAAGATTGATTAGGTAAATAAGTTAGTAACAGATACAAAAGATGAAAGGATTACCATGTCTTGTTGAATCGTCAAGTAAGAAGATTGGCCTGATCTATGCCTGTGAGCTCCAAGTCCATTGCGGTGCGAGTTGCGAGAGTTAGAAGCCGTTATGCTCTTTGTCTGAGCCTGAGGAGTATTCCAGTAGACCCACATTTCAGTCCAGAGTGTGACGCCAATCCAGATTGGCCTCACACCCTTCTGCTTCACCTGACTCACAATTCCTCTCATCCTTTTTGTAGCAATCCTATGGAAATGAGCCCTAACCAGCGGAGTGATTCCTAAATCCCAATTGTACATCCCCTATACATAAATAGACACAGTTAAGTAAGGTACATTCTAATGTAGTGTAATAACAGAAAATAGGAACTAATGTGAAGCATTAAACATTACCACGAAAGTTCGGAAATATCTCTCTCGCTTGTCGATAGGTGTCACACTCCAGCTGTAGAATGGACCATCGAACTTGTGACGAAATATTCCAGCTATGACACGGGTTAGTTTTCCTTTGTCCCGAGTAAACCTAGTAAACAAGTTGAAACATCATTAAACATAGGTTTAGGATCCAAATGATGATGCAAACTGAAGCTAAATGATGATGCATACATCCGGAGAAGGCAAGGATGAAACACAGACATACTACTCACGCAAGCAGCTCACAAAAATGAGTAAATTAGAAGTTTAACTTACCACAAACTCTTTTGGCCACCTGGGATGGGTTCTGGACTCAGGAGTGGAAGACTTAGACGACCTGGGAGAGATAAAACATTATCCAACAGCTCCTGGAAGTCTTGCCCTGCTGCTTCGTCTTGAACAAGAACTTGAGGACCTTGAACGTGTTCAACCTCCTCATCATGACCTTCCATGTCTTCAGCTTCTTCTTCGTCTTCCTCTTCTTCCTCCTGATATTCCATATCAACATCCTGAGTAGGTGGTACCACATTTAGATTCAGGATGCCAGCAGTACGAGCAGATGTAGTAGGAAACTCGTCATTGTGAGATGAATATCGGTTGGAGAGTGAAGGGTACTGCAGTGGAATCGTGTTGGTTCGAGAGAGTGAGACATTAGGTCGAGAGGAGGGTGTACCCTGAGAAGGAGGAGTACGCTGAGCAGATGGGTTTGAGTTGATTGACGAAGTTTGACCGCTGTTAACCGTAACTCTTCCTGTTGGTGAACCGGAAGCGTTGTGGTTGTGTTCTCCAGAACCGGCAGAAGCAAGAAGCTTTCGTTGTACCTTTGAGAGTGGTTCAGTACGCGTACCTGGTCCATTTGCACCACTAGCAAAAGCAGGACGCTTTCCCTGAGCCTTTGAGAGAGGGTTAGTAGGAGCGACTGAGGCAGGAAGCTTCTCTTTTTCCTTGGACACAGTGTGAGTAGCAGCGAGTGAAGCAGAAGGGTTCTCCTTTGCCTTGGAGACAGGGTGAGTAGCGGTGAGTGAAGTAGAAGGGTTCTCCTTTGCCTTGGAGACGGGTTGAGAAGCAGCGACTGAAGCAGGACGCTTCACATAAACTTTGGAGATGGCCTGACCACGACCGCCTGAAGCACCACCACGACCGCCTGAAGCACCACCACGACCTATAGTTGAGCGGCCTCGCCCTCGTGAAGATCCTCCTTTCGGTCCAACCATAAGGTATGTCGCAGGTGTGGAAATGGATTTGTGGGTTAGGGTTTAGGGGAGAATCGAGAGAATCAAAGAGTGAGATGAAATTTGTTGTTCTGTTTGAGAAATCAGAGAATTGAAAATTTAGGGTTTCAGAGATGAAGAATCCATAGGATTTCTTCACTCTAGGTTTGAATCGAGTAGATGATTTGTGATGATTTGTGATGAATTTCGTGAAAAGGGAAGAAAACACGATGATCGTGTTGAATCGCGGTGGACGAGAGAGAGGAAAAAAAAAGTTAGGGTTCGTGAATTCTGATTTTGGGAATCAGAATTGGTTTTCTTATTTTCGTGTATTGGTCACTATTGTGTCGCAAATGCGTCGCAAATTATTTGGTTTAGGAGGGAAATTAACCCGCCTAAAAGCCCAATCTTAGGAGGGTAATTTATGACTATTTTGTGACACTATTTTAGTAGTCACAAAATCTAATCCCTAAACCCTAAACATTTTGACCAACAAATATGACCTCTAATATTTCCAAACAAATCCAAATGTATTTCTTTAGTGACTGCTTGCTTATATCAATCACAATAATAGGATTTGTGAATTTTGATTTAAAACATCACATATACCTAATGTTACATTAAACTTCCATGTGATTATGTAAATGACATAAGGATGTGGAGGCAAGGATATGTGAAATATCAAGTGAAAATTTTTTCACTACAAAAATCTATATTTTTATCTACATTTGAGTTAAATACCTTATAAATAGGAAACAAATAATACACACTTACATTATTGTTGTTTATTTGTGAAACATGAAAAAGGTAGTCGCAAAATAGTGGGTAAGTCGTCACAATTATTCTTGTGGTCGTTTATTCGTCACTAATAAGTGGGTAATATATGACGATTTAGTGACATATTTTATGCAGTAGCAAACAAATCCCCGAAACCCTAAAACATTTACGAACACCCCAAATTGTCACAAATTCGTCGCAAATGAGTCACAAAAGTTTCAAAGATTTTTGCAAAAAATGTTGCAGTTACTACTACTCGATCCCAGGTCTCTTAGTGTTTGGTAGGGAATGTGTGGAATCTTGAACCGTTATGCTATTGTATTTAATCGTTTACTACTAACATTTACATTTATATATACTTGTTTTGGAAAACGAGAAAATAAAATGTGGTGGTCAAGAGTTTCGAACTCAAGACCTCTAAGTCTATGGTTTCGTTATAAGTCTGAATTGAACCATTGAGCTATTGTGTTTTATCGTTTACTACTAACATTTACATTTATATATACTTGTTTTGAAAACACAAAACACAAATATAATACACATTACCATCAAATCTTTCAAAAGTCCAAACACACTTGCAAAATAAAAACATCAAAATACAATCTCACAAAGTGTTATACATAAGTTGGAATCACGGTTCAAATATCATCTTCCTCGTCTGAAGATGATAAATTACATTGGAACTCATCTTCTGGATCATCGTCTCCAATCTCATAATCAATGTCTTCCATTGGTTGTGCTCGATCAACTACATAATCGACATTGATTTCACCTACCGTAGACGTCAATCCCTCATCAGAACTTTGTTGCAAAATGACGAGCTCTTTCAATTTATACTTTCCTTGAACACGATTTCTTGGATTTACTTTCAAAACAGATAGCCATACTTTCCGAGGTCGTTTAGTATTTGGGTATGTAAGATAACAAACCTGATCAGCTTGGGACCCTGACATTAAATAAATTTTTGATTAGTAAATATATAGATAAATTAATTGGGATCATGAAAATTATACCTAGTATAAATGGCTCGTAGTTTGGATATCTCCCAGTTTTAAGGACGTCGACAACGCCTACCGAGCTCTTTCTTGTCCCTATGTCAGGAGTAGGGTCATACCAATCGCAATTGAAAAGGACGATTTTCAAATTCAAAGACCCGGGATATGTGAGCTCGATAATATTTTGAATTTTTCCATAAAAATCATCTTCCTGAGACGCGTCCGAATAATTTTGCCCTTTCACACATACCCCATAATTCATTGTTTTCCTGTGTTTTCCGTGTTCCTCGGTATGAAACATATACCCCCTTGTAAAATACATAGGCCACGATGTTGCCATGTTTAGAGGACCTTCGATTATATCGTAAACCCACAATGGAAAACTATGTTGACTTCTCGTTGCATTCACCTGCATATAATGATTATACGTTATTGATCCAATGGTTGATGCAAAAGAAGGATTTAATTGTTAATTCGTAGAAAATACATACATATTGGTATATCCAAGTGTGAAATTCATCATCTTTTTTTGCTGTGACCTCCTCATCAGTTAGGTCAGGATTTTCCAATCTAATTTGTGCGTCCACCATGCTGCGTTGCCAAAACATGATTATAACATAAGAATGGAAAATAAAATAAATATGTTATACGTAATTGTCGAATGAATTATAATTACCTCTCAAACGGCCGAAAATACTCACAATTACGCAAAACATATGAGTGAGCGCTCGCATATTCCTTATCTTCGAACCAGTGATTACTACTTTGGCCACTTAGACGACCCACTTCTTTGAATATATCTGGTACATCTACATTGTATTCGGGCACCTCACCTTCGTCATACCGAGAGTTCCTGAACAAACATTACCATGTCATTGATATGATTGCAAGAGAGCAATATAATTAACAAACATGTTAAGGTAAATTATTAGTTACCTTCTTCTTCTAGCTGTGGAAATGTGTGGCGGAAAGTAGTGTTCTGAGAAGTAAGATATTTCCTCCTTCATGTATGCATGCACAATGGACGCCGCGGGGTATCTTTTGTTCTTCGCTAAGCCTTTCAAGTGTCCAAAAAATCTTTCGAACGGATACATCCATCTGTATTGCACTGGACCGCCAAGCTGTGCTTCGTATGGGAGGTGGATAGGAAGATGCTCCATCACATCAAAGAAAGAAGGTGGAAAGATTTTTTCCAAGTTACAGATAATCATCACTATGTTCTCCTTCAAAACTACGAGGCGGCTTTCATCCAATGATCTACTGCTAAGATCACGAAAAAATGCTCCAAGTTCTGCAATTATAATTCTTTCGGTAAGCCCAACATTGAAATCTTTATCTAATCCCAACATAAGGATGATTGTAATGTAAATATACCTGATATTGCTTGGTGAACATTACGCGGGAGAAGTTCTGCAAATATGAAGGGAAGCAAGCGCTCCATAAAAACATGGGCGTCATGACTTTTCATTCCTGAAAACTTGCCACCTTTGATGTCTACACAATTTGCTAAATCTGATACATAGCCATCTGGAAATTTGACTTCATTTTTTACCCACTCCAATAAGGTAGCTTTTGCTTTTGCTGTTAATCTCCAAATAGGAAATGGGGCTTTGCCATGAGCGTCAAGATGTAGTTCCTTACGAGCACAAAACGTAGCGACATCTACTCTTGACTTTAAATTATCTTTTGATCTGTCTTTGACATTCATAGAAGTATACACGATGTTATCATGGATATTCTTCTCGACATGCATCATATCCAGACAATTTCGTAGATTCAGATCAACCCAGTATGGAAGCTCCCAAAAGATGCTTTCTTTATGCCAATTATGCCAATTCCCATAACCACTAGGTTTAGTCTCATGTCCGTTTCCACCGCATTGTGATGTTTTTTGCGCCCCGGTATTTAATATACGTTGGTATATTTGTTTACCCGTCCACGTTTCTGGTGGAGTATCGTCCACGGCGTTCTTTCCCTTAAGAAAATTTACTTTATTCTTTCGTAACAGATGATTCTCCGGTAGAAATCTTCTATGGTTGTCGAACCAACACGTCTTCCTACCAACCGGCAAGTAGAAAGAATTTGTATCACTCATACAAATCGGACATGCTAAATTTCCATGTGTCGTCCATCCCGATAACATCCCATACGCTGGAAAATCACTTATAGTCCAGAGGAGAACAGCTTTAAGGTTGAAGTTCTGATCTAACGATACATCATATGCCTCAACTCCATGATTCCATAAGTCTTTTAACTCCTCGATCAATGGTTGGAGAAAAACATCAAGACTGCCTCGAGGATGATTTGGTCCTGAATTCAAAATCGTTAGAAACAAATACTCCCTTCTCATCGCCATGTCTGGAGGCAAGTTGTAGGGTGTCATGATCACTGGCCACAATGAATGGTTTTTGGACATACCAAAAGGATTGAAACCGTCGGTACATAATCCCAAATACACGTTTCTCGTTTCCTCCGCAAATCGTGGATATATTTGATTGAAATTTTTCCACTCTGCCGCATCAGATGGATGAACCATTATTCCATCTTCTGTCTGGTGCTCAGCATGCCACCTCATCGCAGCTGCAGTCCTTTCGGATTGGTACATCCTCTTTAATCTGTCAGTGATTGGTAGATACCACATCTTGCTAAACGGTATTTTAGTACGCCCCCCACTTGCCTTATATCTTGGTTTTTCACAAAACCTACAATGCTCCAACTTTGCGTCTTCTTTCCAAAAAAGCATACAATTATCTACACATACATCATATGTATGGTACGGCAATCCTAGCTTTCGCATCAATGTTTCTGTCTCATAGTAAGAACCAGTTGCATTATTAGGCTCAGGCAAAAACTCCGTCATCATTTCCGCTACTGAATCCATGCAAACTTCAGCGACATTGTGATCCGCCTTGATGTTCATCTGCCGAGCTGCTAGCGATAACCGCGAGAGACCATCACGACAACCATCATACAACGGCGTATTTGCTGCAGCTAACATGTCATAGAACTGTTTGACGTCATGGGTAGGTTCTTCATAAACATGATCATTTTGACTTTGATCATGTTCATGTTGATTATCAGTAATTGGCACAGAACCGCGAAATGCATCATGAACCATTTCAGCATAAACATTTGCGCCATCGTAATTAAACTCTTGCGTACCGCCACTAAAATCAACATTTTCATAGTAGCTACTGCTTCCTCCGCCATCGTAATTTGTTTCTCGGTTACCGCTACCAAAATCAACATTCCCATAATAACTACTACTTCCTACCCCAGCCCCAACTACATTGTAATCTTCACCGTGTGCCGTCCAAACATAATAGTTTTCCATAAAACCTCTACTATGTAAATGGTACCGAACAGTTCTAGCTGGTTTAAAACCTTTATCATTTTTACACTTTGCACAAGGGCAGTATAACATACCTCCACTACTAAGTGCCGAACCCTGTATAGCTGCGAACTCCAAGAAATGTTGTACACCCACCAAAAATTCATCTGACAGATTATTTGTGCGAGGATCAATCCGGTTGTACATCCACTCTCGATTAGAATTAAACATAATTTTTGGGTTTTTTCGATTATGTTTTCTCTTTGATTTTCTTTTCTTGGATTTTTTTTTTAAAAGTCACGAGACTTTTTGTATGATGGAGAAAGAGAGATGTTGTGGTGAATGGAGAAAGAGAGGACCGGTGGCCCTTATATAGAAAAAATTAGTCACTACTTTGTGACTCCAAAATACTAGTCACAAATTTGTGACACTCATATGACGATTTCGCGACGATTCTGCGACGCATTAGTGACTACTTCTCAGCGTCACAAAAATTAGGTAACTTACCAACCAAACCCATTTATCACGTGTCAAACCACTTGCCTTAATGCCGACATGCTTACCGACATAAATATTTGCGACTGATTTGTGACACTTTCAAATAGTCCACACAGAGTCACAGAAGAGTCGCAAATTTGTGACGAAGTTATGACTACCTTTACTCACTACCACGTTCGTCACAAAGTCGTCGCGTATTTGCGACTACACAATTTTAGTCCCTAAATAGTCGCTATATTGCGACGCCTGAACGACGAAATGTTTGCGTCTCTAATTTGTGACTAATTTGCGTCTGAATTTGTTTAGTCGTTAAATCGTCGCAAATGCGTCATTAATCGGTTGCAAAATAAGTGACTGAAAAATCAGTCACAAAAGTTAGTCACAAAAAAACAGTTTTCTTGTAGTGCACTAATTGTCAATTGTTTTTGAGTTTGAAGCCCATATTCTAACATAATATCAGAACCCATGATCCTCACATTTCAACCCTTCATAATAGATCCGAACCAAAAATTTGTTCATCGATCCATGTCCAAACATTTCGAGATTAATGGCCATAGAGTCATCATCTCAAGGGGCCCAAGATTAGAGACAAAGTAAAGTCTAGATAAACTAGGAATCTAGATATCATAATCTTAATATGATATTGTATTATGTCAATACTCAAGGTACAAATCTGCCTTTTCAAGTTACAACTCTAGCAATTATAAAGCCTATCATGTGCATGGTTTCATTCTTATACCATTTGCCGCCATGAGTCTGCAGTGATTTCTTCTCGCTTTGCACAAACTTTGTCTTTCAAATTGTAGGACCAAGTCTCTGTTTTGCTTCATAGACTTGAGCAAACATTATGATTTTGTCTTAGTATGAAATCATCTGATGATTCATATGGTCTTTATGATTTTTTCTTGGTAAAAGCTATAGCTACCATTGATGAAAGCAATATTAGTTTTACATGGATGTCTTATTTTGAAACGAACCAAATTCATTATAACTAGAAGTCTTGTGTTACATGGATGTCTATTCTTCCTCTGAATTGGTACAAATTTGGATATTTTTTGGAATATACTCTTCCTCGGAATTTGTACAAATCATTATTTGGAACAAATCAACAAAAAAAAACTCATTTCTTTCTTCTATAAATTCACCATCTCCGCTTTGTTTTATTACACAACAAAGAACATACGCAAAAAGAAAATGGCAAGAATCATGATTACACTAACTGCGCCTCTCTTTTACTTCTTCTTCTTCTCTTTGTTATCTCACCAAACCATGTCTCAGCCTCAACACATATTTACTTTCTGTGATCCTTCCAGCAACTTCACTCAACCAAGTCCGTACGCAGTACACCGCCAAAGCCTACTCACCTCTCTCCAAAAATCTTCCACTCTCGGAACCTATTCCAACGCCACAATCGGTCCTAGCCCCGACACAGTCTATGGAATGTTCCTCTGTAGAGGAGACATCAACGCAACATCTTGCTTTAGCTGTGTCCTAACCGCAACAACGGAGATCGCTAGAAACTGTAGTCTCAACAAAGCAGCGGTTATATACTACCAAAAATGTATGGTTCGATACTCGAATGTTTCCTTCTTCACACTCATGGAAACCAGACCGGGCGTCAATCTTCACCCTCTTAATCAGCCTGCTCCAAACTTGAATCGTTTCAATAAAACTCTGACTGATAAATTCGACCAACTGATTCTCAACGTATCTTCGTCCTCTTCGGTTCCATATTTCGTAGAGGATCAAGAACTTGTGACCCAACCAGAAGGTTCGTATGAGTTAGAGTCAATGATTCAGTGTAGTCCTGATCTTGATCTATCCAACTGTACCCTTTGCCTCAAAACTTCGTTCTTGAGGTTTTTTTCAACTTGTTGCGGTGTACCAAGTGTGGCTCAGATCTTTACTCCTAAATGTCTTTTGAGGTATAAAACCTCTGTTTTACCATCGCCACCTCCACCTCTAACGTAGCAGTCGTTTTCTATTAAGGTGATCATATTTTTATATATTTGTTATGCAATCTATTAGAAGTTAGAACATATTACTGATACGTTGGCTCTAATTATATTACAAAAAACTATGGCAGGAAACGAAATATTTGGAAGAAATGTTGTTAAAATGATCAAGCTTTGTTGGTGTTAGCACTTGGGGATCTTTGTTAAGTTTGATGATTTATTGGCTTATAAATATTTTTTTGTGTTAATTTGTATTCCTAAAATCTGTGTGGTGTGTTTTGTTCTTAAGAATGCTAATATGTATCCAAAAATAATAATTATATTGATTCTGATGTTTGTAAGGAATGATCAATAAAAGAGATTGAAGTTTGATATATATATTCTTCTTTGAATTAACAGTACATAGAACACCTACTATACTATATTTACGAACTCTTAAATTCAAAGTTACACATTTTAAGACACATGGTACATGTACATAAAATCTAGTGATCCCATCTTTCTTACTATTCTTAAAGAATCAGTGTTGTAAAAAAAGCCTGTAGGCGTCTGCCTTTAGCGTTGCTTAGGCGCTATGCTTCATATAACGTGGGCATTACTGTTTATGCAGCTAGGATATATTAGTATTAAAATAATAAAGGATAATTTTCAAAAATACCACTTTTTAAAAAAATTTCCAAAAATACCATCTTAAAGTTTTTTTTTCCAAAAATACTACATTTTTTCCAAAGTTTCAAAAATACCACTTTTTTTAAAAGGCAATTTCCAAAAATACTACTGTTTTAGGTTTTTTTCCAAAAATACTACCTTAAACTTTTTTTTCCCAAAAATACTTCATTTTTTCCAAAGTTCCAAAAATATCACTTTTTTAAAAATTCATTTTTCACATTCAAAACTAAACCCTAAACCTCAAACCCAAACCCTACCCCCTAAAACTATACCCTAATTTTGGAATAGTTAACCCAAACCCAAAAAATTTAAATTCTAAACCTTAAAAATCAACTTTTAAAAAAGTGGTATTTTTGGAACTTTGGAAAAAATTGTGATATTTTTGGAAAAAAAACTTCAAGGTGGTATTTTTTGAAAAAAAACTTCAAAAAGTGGTATGCGAGGGAATTCCTCTTTTTAAAATTCATTTTTAACATTCAAAACTAAACCCTAAACCCCAAACTCAAACCCTACTCCCTATAACTATACCCTAATTTTAGAATAGTTAACCCAAACCCAAAAAATTTAAATTCCAAATCTTAAAAATCAACTTTTAAAAAAGTGGTATTTTTGGAACTTTAAAAAAAAAAAGTGGTATTTTTGGAAAAAAAACTTTAAGGTGGTATTTTGAAAAAAAAACTTTAAAGTGTGGTATTTTAGGGAATTTCTCAATAATAAATTGTATTAGTTATAGATAACGAATTTCTATATATATAATATGTTATAAAATTATGATAATAAATATAATATAAATTTTGTTATTTATAAATCATGGCATTTCATATATTTTACTATATTTAATATAATATAACTTTTTGTAAAACTCTTAAATCATCTAAAAATTCGCTTAATTTAATTAAACGTTTTAGGCACTAAGCGATGGGTCATCACTCGCTTAGCGATTTCTTGAACATTATAAAAACAAAACAAAAAAACGGAATTGATCATAATATACGATGGTCTATTATAAAATTGAAGTCAAATTAAGAATTAATTTGTTCTTTATCAGTTTAGAAGAGCAGGATACTCCTAGGTTTGACCTGGGTCAGATAATTGTTAATACATTTAACTATATTTATATTGGTTACAGTATTACTTATTGAAGTATTACAAGTTTGATTTTTGTCAACACTTTTGAGGTTGATTTTTGTCAACACTTTTAGTTTCTTAAACTAATTGAAACTTTTTCGTTACACTAGGTTAAACTTTTGAAACTGTATTCAACGAGAAAATTCGAAATAAAATTAATGTAATTTCATTATCTTTCACATGGCTGTCGAGTTGCAATTACTTTATTATTCCTACTTAATGATCACTAATTTTGGAAGAATTCCGTTATCTAACTTCATGTTGCTTACTAGCAAAGAAATAAACAAAGGACTGAGCACTGGGGAAAGAGTCCAAAATACTACCATTTCAAGTACTAACTATTCAAACGACTTCGAATAATAAATTATTAAAAACTAGCAAAAATCATATGAAATGATTACATAAATATTGATATATCATAAAAAACATTTACTATATCTCTTTTCTTTTTTACAAATGCAAAGTAATACTTTAAAAAAGTTTACATAATGTTAAAGTTTATAGGTTCCATTACAAAATCAATTGATATTATAAATGGATTAATGTGTTTTATATAGCGCTTGAAGTCCCTTTACATATGAGATATTCTTTATATGCTTCTTCGAGATAAAGGTAGTTGATGAAAACAATAATAGGTTTACATATTCTTACTCTGAATTAGTACATGCAACATCATTATTTGGATATAATTTTGAATAAATCAACAACAAAGCTATTTTCTTTCTACTATAAATTCTCTTACATATCTTCTTTGTTTTGTATCGTCCCATATAGAACACAACACCAAATTAAAGAACACACACAAAAATATGGCAAGAACCATAATTACACTCTCTACTTCTCTGTTTTACTTCTTCTTTTTCATCTTTTTATCTCACCAAACCATGTCTCAGTCTATACACATGTTTACTTTCTGCGATCCTTCCGATAACTTCACACAAACCAGCCCATACGAAACAAACCGCGACATAATCCTCTCCACTCTCCGCGACAGTTCCTCTCTCGGAACCTTTTCCAGCCCCGCAATCGGTCCTATCCCCGACACAGTCCATGGAATGTTCCTCTGCCGAGGAGACATCACCACAGAATCTTGCGCACTCTGCGTCCAAACCGCAACAACCGAGATCGCTACAAACTGTACCTTGAACAAAGTAGCGGTCATATACTACGACGAGTGTATGGTTCGATACTCAAATGTTTCCTTCTCCTCTGAATTAGAAATCACACCAGCAAGCGTTCTTTTCTCGCTACGTTCTGCTCCAAACTCGAAACGGTTGAATCAAACATTATCTGATAAATTCGACCAACTGATTCAAAACGTATCTTCTTCCTCTTTGATTCCGTATTTCGTCAAGGATCAAGAACTTGTGAATCAACCAGAAGGTTCTTATGAGTTAGAGTCAATGGTTCAGTGTAGTCCTGATCTTGATCTAACAAACTGTACCATTTGTCTCAAAGTTGCGTTGTTAAGAGTTCAAACTTGTTGCCGTTCACCAAGTTTTGCTCAGATTTTTATTCCTAAATGTCTCTTGAGGTATAAAACCTCTCTTTTGGCATCACCACCGTCTCTGTCTCCGTCATCTTCGCCTACTCAATCTCCGCCGCCTCATTCATCGCCGGCTGAATCACCATCTTCTTTATCACCGATGTCACAACCGCCACCGCCCTTGGTTTTCACTCGGCCACCACCACCTAGCGGGTCGACTTCTTTTAACGTTATAAAAGGTGAGCATATTTTTGTATAAGTTATTTTGATGTATAGTTTTGATTATATAATGATCTTATCTTATTTTTAATATTTAATTATGATATCTAACTAAGGGTTGGCTCTAATGTTTTTTTTTTTTTTTTTTTTTTTTGCAGGGAAAGAAATATTTGGGAGAATTGTTGTTACAATGACAGCTTTGGTGTTTGCACTTGTGGAGCTGTGATCAAATTTGATGATTTATGGATAAATATTGATTCGTAATAATTTGTAGTCCTTCAGTTTGTGTATTGTGTGTTATGTTCTTAAGATCCAAAACCACATAAGATGTTAATATGGTTCAAACAAAAAAAATGTTGTTTGTGATGTTTGTATCGATTGATCAAAATAAGAAAAATAAAATGGAGTTTGATATATGTATCCTAGTGATCCCAATTGATGTACTTTAAGGTTGGTGTTTGTAAACACTTTTTAGTTTCTTAGACTAATTAAGACTTTGAAATTCGAAATGAAAGTCACCTATATTAATTACATTATCTGTTATATGGCTATCGATCTATGTTTTAAAATTTTAAAAATTATTTGATTATTCCCACCTTGAATTAATCCTTTTGGAAGAACTCCGTTTACAAAAATTGAACATCATTTACTTACTAACAAAGGAAAGAATCAAAGAAGTAAAAGGAAAGAGTCTTCCACAATAATTCGATTTCATGTACTATACTATTCAAACTACTTCACCAATTACAGAATTGCTAAAACTAGCAAAAAATGGTAAAACTAATCTTACATAAATTCAATGTTTTTAAAACCGGACCGGACCGGCGGTTGAACCGGGTTCAACCGCGAACCGGTCACATGTCCGGTTCGGGTCAATATTAAAACCCAAGTGTAGTTGAACCGGCATCGAACCGGGTCGGACCGGCAAAAAACCGGGAACCGGCGAACCGGTTGACCCGGATCAAACCGGGTTCAACTGTTTTCTAATTAAAAAAAAAAAAAATTATTTCATTTTTCTTTAATTAATATGTTTATCAAATTAAAATTAGAAAAATAAGGTTTATAGATAATGAGATAGTAATAAAGGTTTAACATTTTCTCTAATATAATCATATTCAGTGAAAAAAAAAAACATTTTTCAAATAATTATAATCTTTTTAAAATTTTAAGACAAAAAAGATTAGTTATCTATTTAAATATCATCATTTTATTATTTAGTTTTGGTATAGCTATTGAAATTTTTTTGTTTTTCTAAATATTTGTACTAAACTTAATATTTTGTTTGATATTTGGATAGTTATGCACATACATATAAATAACAAATTCTATATACTAATATTTTTAAAATATTATTGAACCCGGTTGAACCCCGGTTAGACCCGGTCGAACCATATTAACCCACGACCCAAAAAAAATCCGGTTCGGTCGCCGGTCCGGTTTTAAAAACATTGCATAAATTCATAAATGGTCGAAGTCAACGAAAATTGCATGATCCACGCGTTGTTTTTGTGGATTAATCTCATCCTGAAAAAAATTCCTTTTGACTTTATTTTCTAGAGCTTAAAAGAGAATTTTTTGAAGTGTTTTGAAATTAGGGTTCAAGAGAAAATCAGTGACTAGGCAAAGTTAATAAATGGTTATTTTGAATCCCTAATTTAAAAGATGTTTTTAAATTAAGGTTAGAGCACAAAAAAAACTAAAACAAAATGTGAGATTTATTAATAAATTTACATGATAATATCATGATCGAAATTTTGTTTTAACTAAGCTAGGATTATAAAAAGGGAGGATTAAACAATAATCTTTTAGAGATGTCTAACTACGAGACTTTTAGATCTTAATTAGGTCTTCAACAAATTAAATTACCCAAAAAAACTCCTTCAAATAGTACAAAAAATATCTCTAAATAAATTTAAAATGAAGTATGAAAAAGATGAAAAGGTCTTCAACTAAACGACTTTAAAGCTATTTTATTTGGATATTGTGTTTTTTTTTTTTTTTATGATTATGGCCATATTTGTTTTGTAGATACTACGGAAATTCCAAATGATTGATTGTTCGTGTGTTGTCTTCCAAAAATTATGTAGAACAAGTCCATAGTTTGCTTCATACGCTAACAAAGCTAAATATTTTGTTAACTTTATGATTTTTTCTTAGTTTCATCATAAGGTTTCAAGAACAAGTAAATAAAAGATGATGTTTTATGTTCAGAAATTTGGATTCAACTCTTTTCGATGAAATCATCTGATTATTCACTGGATACAAGAATTATTATATATGTATACTCCCTCTGAATTGGTATAGGACGTTTATTTATATTTGAATAAATCAAAAAATAAAACAAGATCCTTCCCTATATAAGTTGCTAGCATTCTCCTCTCTTTCATTCTATCTTCCATAGAAAAGAGAAAATTAAATATGGCGATTTTCATCAAACTTCTTTTTGGTCTCTTCTTATCTTTGTTATCTCACCAAACCATGTCCCAACCTCAACACATGCACACTTTCTGCGATAAATTATCCAAAAACTTTACAGAAACCAGCCCATACAAATCAAACCGCGATACCCTACTTTCCTCTCTCCGCGACCGTTCCTCTTTCGGAACCTATTCCAACGCCACCGTCGGTCCTAGCCCTGACACAGTCTATGGCATGTTTCTCTGTAGAGGAGACACCACCAAAACATCTTGTTCGGATTGTGTCAAGACCGCAACTCTAGAAATCACTAAAAATAATTGTACTTATCTAAAAAATGCTGTAATATATTACGAGGAGTGTATGGTTCGATACTCCAATTCTTCCTTCTTCACCCTCATGGAAGATGTGCCTGGGTACGCTAAATACTCTAACGTTTCATTTCCTAGTTCTATTTTTAGTTCGTTCCATAATACATTATCCAAGAAGGTAGAGCAACTAATTATCCTCACAGCATCAAAGTCTTCATTGTCTTCTTCGACGCCATATTACGTCAAGGATAGAAACCGTGTCTATGAATTCGAGGGCTCATATACATTAGACATAATGGTTCAGTGTAGTCCTGATCTTGATCCAGCAAATTGCGGCGTCTGCTTGAGACTTGCGGTCCAACAAAGCTCATACTGTTGCCACAATTCTCGTATGGCTCACATATTTCTTCTTAAATGTTTTTTGAAGTATGACACCACCGGTTTGCCACAGACCACCTCATCATCCTCTATTAACGTTATCAAAGGTGAGCATATATTACTATCTATAGCCTTGATTATTTTTTTATTTGTTTTACGAAATAAATTGTTTAATAAAAAAGATCATAGATAATCAAATTTACATTTTATAATTGGAAACATTTTAAAATAAACACTTCTAGTTAAGTAAGATTGCAATTGTCACTTTAGAAATATCATTTGGTTTACCTGTATTAACCCACACAGATATACAAATCTCTTTTTGTTTACATGTTTCATTTTGATTTTTAGTTATTTGAATAAAAATTTGGTAGATATGATTAGAAAACCTGAAAAGTCGTCGTTAAAATGGTATCTGTTTATGTGATTTTCTCATCATGAAATCAGACTATCAAGAAGAAAAAAGAGAATTAGCAAACATTAATAATATGTTTGGCAATTTTTGTATAGCAGGAAACACAATGTTTTGGAGAATTTTCGTTACAGCCATGACAACTTCGGTGTTAGGACTTGTGGGTCGTCTATGATCTACTGATTCTGAAGATTGAATTATATAGTTGTATTCTACGAATGTTTGTGACGTGTGATATGTTACCAAGCCCTCAAAAATTAATATGTACTTAGATTAAACTGTTTTCACTGTTTTATCTATTGATCTGATGTTTAATATATATGGATGGATTGGCAAAACAAAAATTGCATTCATGCAGTGATATATTACCTTTGGTTCAGTACTTATCAATGGATTTAGAGTATCATTTCACTTTCATATTATAACAATTCGTCGAATATCTAACTTATCATGTTTTATAAGCTATCTTTCTAAAAAAGTTACTCTTAGCTAGTGACCTAAGACTTCCAAATTATTTTCGTTATTCTTATTAAGTAACATGATACTCTTTGTCTGCACCAAATATGCCTTTCAAACTGTAGTAGGTAACGAAGATAATACTGTTTTATTAATGTCTCTAACATGAGACTTTTAGCGATTAATTTAGTATGCAAGAGTTGCAATTCAAATGTACCTCTAAATTTTCATACAAAAATACCTATACATAAATTTATGAAAAGATAAAAGATCTTCAACTAAATGACTTTTATATCTGTTTTATTTGGTTTTTTAATGATTATGGTCATATATTTTGTAGTTATTATTACCAAGGAATTGCAAATAACTTTTTGGGCGAATTTTCATTACAGTCATGACAACTTTGGTGTTAGCACTTGTGGGTCTATGACTATGATTCAATCCAATGATTTTTTTTTTAATCTTTCTTTGACAAACCAATCAAAAAGTTATGCAGTTTGATTTATATTTGTATTCCTCGAATGTGTGTGACGTTTGATCTGTTATTTTCTTGTCACAAAAAATCCAATTACTTAAGTATATGTAATTATGTTTTCATTGATTTTTTTTTCTGATGTGTAATTAATTTGATGGATGGCTGCCAAAATAAAAATTGCATGCTTGGAATGGATTGACATCGAATAAACGAGTATTTCAAGCAATGTCAGAAATCTCTCTCTCTCCTCTAAATCCAAATAATGAAAATGGTTTTAAATTATTTTCACTAAAATTGGTGTGCAGCTAATTGATCCTAGTGATCCTATATTTCTATTTGAAGTTTTTTAAGGTTAATATTTGTCAACGCATTTAATTTCGTAAGCTAATCAAAACTTTGAAAATAAAAGTCATGTAATCCCTATATACATTATCTTTTACATGGTTGTCGATCTCTCTTTTAAGTTATTTTATTATTCCACCTTTATAGATCACTTTTTATATTTAAGAATTCCTTTTACAAAAATTTGACTTTACTTGTTTACTAACATTCAAACTAAAAATTTACTAAAACTAGCAAAAACCATATGAAAAGATATATTTACAAAAGAATGTGTGTTATTTCATCGAACAAATCAAAGTGCATCTTGAGTAGTAGTGGGCTAGTAGTTCCCACTTGAAAAATGAATTACTTTATAGATCTAGGATTCATTTTCCTCTAATACCACTTTTTTTGACTAATCGAAATGGTGATACGTTTTAAACCCATTAGAAAATCTGGTGAATGGGTTATTTAACGGTTACGTGCATTCTAGGAGACTAATCGGATGATAAAAGTATGTATTCCCACTTGATTCTTAATCTTAAAAAAAATAAACCCGTTTAGATTAAACTTGTAAGTTCATCTGCTGAACCTCATGTAGTCTTACTAATGGCGCAAATTTCGAACCTATATTAGAGATTTTAGTTTTGGATATTTCATAGTTTTTGAGATTTTTTGGTAATAATTACAAAATTTGGAGGTGTAAAGTAAATATATGAAACTAAACCAATATCCAAATTGTTTTTTCTTTTCTAAACAGTAAAAGGGGTGGGCATAATTCCCGTCCCGTTCCGTCCCGTCCCATTCCGTTCCGTATCCGTTCCCATATTCCCGTACCATATAGTTCCCGTATTTCCATATGGGACAAGATTTCAATTCCCAACTGGGAACGGGACGGGACGGGATGGGAACGGGAAATCCCGTAATCCCGTTTGATTTAAATATGTATTAAATTAAATTATATGTATATTTAGTTATTTATTATAAGATCATATAATATATTATATCATATTGAAAAGGTAACTAACTTCCTTATTCTTCTCATGCCACGATCATAGGAATATAGATCTAGAATTTTTTTTATTATGCATATACCTAGAAACTAAACCTAATATAGGTTTACTTTGACGGTGGCCCTTCCTTTCTCTGTTTTTCAGAGACAACACAAGACATAAAAAAAAGGCAAGAACTCTTTCACTTAGCTAATCGATTTGTTTAGTTGTCTAGCATCTTCTATGGTAGAAGCATTGATTTTAACGCAGAACTGGTTACGATCTTCACCACAATACGATGTCGGAGTATCCGTAAAGCAAGTGATGGAGGAGCATGCATTTATGGATCAAGTTGCAGAAGGTAATGTTTAATGTTTAAAACTTTACGTATCACATAGTCTAACCTCTTTAGTCTTTAGCACCATTCGTTGCCATATTAATTTTATTGACTAACTACTACTTTTGTTACTTTTTTTTCTTGTGTAGAGCTCCAAAAACAATCATTCACGGTGAATGAAGATTGATACGAGAGGATTAACTACCTATTTGGCTAGTTTTAGAAAATTTCATATTGAATTTTATGCTTTGATTTAAGATATTTACGTGGTTTATTTTAAGTTTGATTCATTTTGATTAGACTATGGTTTTTCTATTTTAAAGTTTATGAAATACAATGACTGTTTCTTTTTATCTTAAATTTAAACATGCTTTTGATGATTTGAAGAAGTAGGTTAAATACATGTTTGCAATTTTTGTAATTGTTTTAGTCGAATGTAGACAAGCTATTTTATGGGAATTCCCGTACCGTTCCCGTCCCATCCCGTTCCATCCCGTTACCGTCCCAAAGTTGAAATGGGTTATAAATAGGACATATATTTCTATTCCCAAAAATCCCGTTCCCGTAAAATCCCGTCCCATATTCCCGTTTGCCCACCCCTTAAAACCCAATCCGGATTGTTTTGTTACCAAAGTAAAATCATGGGCTTGTTGGTGTCATAATTTTGGCTTGGAACAATGCCATATATAAACACAACATTTCTTTCTCTCCTCTCATAAACATCTCTCCCTCTCCTTTAGGGTTCAATTTCAGTCTCACGTTTTCTTGAAAACTGTCTCCGAATGATTTATCTAATTATCATCGGATTATTTCCTTGATTCTACCTTTGTCTTTCTCGGGTTTTCGTGTTGTCTGATTGGTATCGGTCGGGTTGATTATGGAAACGGAGATTTTGGTCTAGGTTATTTCAGTTTCTGCTCTTTCATTGACTTGAGAGAAATTACCGAAACGAAAATTTCTTACATTATATTTGCAGATTTGTGTTCTAGAGAAGAAGCCAAATTGGGAGAATTTGGATTTGTGAATAAATACTTTGTTTGTTTTGCCATTGAAAAATGGACCTAAATGTTTCACCACCACCCGAAGAAGACTATGAACCCTTTAAGAGACGTCATGGAAATCATCGAATTGAATCTGCTGTTGACATCGCTAGACGAGTAGGGTTTCATTCATCCTTCAACACCTAACCTATAATCACATTACAAAGTGTATATAATTTTTTTTTGTAAAATAACCGGGAGGGTGAGTGTAGCCGCTAAGTAGCTAGTTCACTAGGGTTTTTTTTAGTGGACCTAAAGCGTGATACCATTTCCTCTTGCCACAAAGTGTATTCTTGATATGGCATTTTTTAAATAGTTTTGTTATCTATAATGTTCAATTGTCTTACATTTTGTTCCAGGAGCGCGAAGAAAGAAGGAAAAGAATGAGAGTAGAGAGACCAACCCAAATCTCTCGGCCACTGTTCCGTGATCAGTATCATCAGAACAGAGATACTAGAGTTTATGATCAAAGCAAGATCCCTCAAGGTCATAATTATTGTCCTCAAAAGATTGTTTGTTTCCGTTATAGGTTCAATGGTTTCATATAGTAAGTGTTGTTATTTTGGTTACTACTATAGGTTGGCTAGATTGTCCTGGTTTTGGTCTGGAAATAGGATGCATTATTCCTTCAAAGGTTCCTCTTAGTGAATCGTACAACGAACATGTTCCTCCTGGAAAACGTTACTCTTTTAAACAAGTGGTTCGTAACCAGAGAATAAATGGAAGAAATGTAAGTTTCCACATTTCAATAAATATTTCCAATGCTTATGCAACTCTCTAAAAATGTTGTTTTTCAGATTGGTCTTGTGATTGATCTAACGAATACAACTCGTTACTATCATACACTAGACTTAAAGAAAGACGGCATCAAACATGTTAAGGTGAATGGAATGGAATGGAATGGAGTACATTTTGTTTTTTCTAGTTCGTATTAACGGATTATCGGATTGCTTTATCTTCTTTTTTTCATGTTGTAGATTGCATGTAGAGGTCGTGACGCCGTGCCAGATAATGTATCTGTTAACATATTTGTCAATGAGGTACTTGTTTCAATACAATTTCAGTTCTCTTAATTGACCAAAAAGTTAGTAGCTTATTCGAGGATACTGTCTTCAGGTTAATCAGTTCATGCTAAATCAAAAACACTCAAATAAGTATATCCTCGTCCATTGTACACATGGGCATAATCGGACAGGGTTCATGATAGTTCATTACCTTATGCGCTCTGCGCCAATGATGAACGTTACACAGGTTCAATTCTTTCACATTTTTAGTTGTGTACTCGTTCTATTTCATCATGTTTGAGAATGGAGAATCTTAACTCTGTTCTTGTGGCCTTTGGCAGGCGTTGAAAATGTTCTCTGATGCTCGTCCACCGGGGATTTATAAAGCAGATTACATCGATGCTTTATACACTTTTTATCACGAAATAAAGCCTAAGAGTATTACTTGCCCACCAACTCCTGAATGGAAGAGATCTACTGTGATTGATCTTAATGGCGAAGCAGTTCAAGATGATGACGGTGATGATTCTCCACCTGACCCTGTACTTGTAAGTGTGGTGCAATGAAGTCTTTAAAGGCTAAAGAAATTAAAAGTGTCAATCTCATTTTGCTTGAGTTTTGTAATGGGTATGTCGCTGATTTTCCTTGTTACTATTTATCTTGTTGTTTCAGGAAACAAATCAGGAGAATGTGAACATGTCAAATGATGACATTTTGGGTGATGAAATACCCTATTATCAGGAGGAAGCATACCGGAAATTCTGTTATAAGATGCTTATGATGAATATCGGGGTACGAATTCAAAATGTTTATTTGTTATTCATAGTGATTGGAAAAATTTCAATTTCTTCTTTCCTTTTTCTTGCTATTGTGAATGTGATAAGCCAAATCTAACAATGGCTTATTTGGATAAAAAAAATTCTCTGATCCAGGAAAGAGGATGTAAGCAATTTCCAGGTTCGCACCCTGTATCTTTAGACAGGTATGCCTCTCTGCTTTACATTTTTGGTATTGCATACAAAGACGATTTAGCGAGTTTATGTCCTTAATTTCAAGGGTTCATTAGTTAAACTCTTACACTTATTTATGCATAGGGAGAGTTTGCAACTTTTGAGGCAGCGGTACTATTATGCGACATGGAAGGCAGATGGAACGCGTTACATGATGCTCATTACTATAGATGGATGCTATTTAATAGATAGGAACTTTAAGTTTCGAAGGGCACAAATGCGGTTCCCCTGTAGGCCCCAAAATGTAGTAAGTAGTTTTTCTATCTTTTGCTTAGACACCTTTTGTCGAAAACTTGTGAATTCCCTGACCTTATTTTGTTTTTTTGGGTGGTAGGGAATTTCTGATAAAGTGCATCATTACACTTTGCTTGATGGAGAAATGGTTATAGATAACGCCGAGAGTGAAAAAGGGCAGGCCAGGAGAAGGTACCTCGTATATGATATGGTAGCAATCAATGGCGAATCGGTCGTAGAGGTTAGGAACTGTCAATATTTCGTCACATTTTTGGATTGTTTGGTTCCTCGTCGTGTTATTAGTTATTTGTTATGACTTCAATTGGTTTGAAAATGAAACAGAGGACTTTCTGTGAAAGATGGAACATGGCTTTCAAAGAGGTGGTAAAAGTCCGTAATGACGAGAAGAATATAAGTCATGGCTATAGATACGATCTTGAGCCTTTTGGGGTGAGTTTGGGAGTTACAATTTTCCATCACCCGCCATATTTTTCCTTCTCCTTTTGTATAAATCGTTGGTAAATTTTGTTGTTCCGCAGGTACGGATAAAGGGTTTTTGGTTACTTTCTACGGTTGAGAAGATTCTAAAAGTTACCATTCCGGGTCTTTCACATGAATCAGATGGCCTAATATTCCAGGGTAACCAAGTGATGTTTCTATTTATTATAAGATTAGTATTTTTGAAGAAAGTAGGTTCCTTGAGCGAAAATGTATATTGGGTTTTGTGGAGTAATTAATAGGGTTGGGACGATCCTTATGTACCACGAACTCATAAAGGTCTACTAAAGTGGAAGTATGCGGAAATGAACTCGGTAGACTTTTTGTTCGAGATGGGTGAGGAATCGGGTCGCGGAATGCTCTTTTTACATGAAAGAGGGAAGAAAAAGCTTATGGAAGGCTATTTGATTGAGTTCCGAGATGATGGTTTGGAACCTTCAAGTTACAATGGGAAGATTGTAGAGTGTTCATGGGATAAAGAGAAGAAAGTTTGGGTTTGTATGCGGATCAGAGTTGATAAATCTACGCCAAATGATATCAACACTGCTCGTAAGGTTAGTTGAAACGATTTCTATAACATCTCAAGTATTGTTGGTTGCTTTTGTCAAATGGATTATTGGGTTGATTTTGCTTTTTTTTTGTGTTGTGAAATATAAAATAGGTGATAAAGAGTATAAATGATAACATCACCGAGGAAGTGTTGCTCCGGGAGGTCAAAGATATTATATGTCTTCCAATGTACGCAGATCGCATTCGAAATGATAGCCGAGGCGCTAGTTCAAAATAGAGATTACAATTGTTTAGTGATGCTTCTGTTCTCTTAGAACTAATTAATGCTGAAAAGTTGAAAACAACGGAACAATGTGATTCACAACAACCAAATCATCGACCCACTTACTATTTTCAAGAACAACAATCGTGAGATCCGCAAAACGATTTCTAGAAGACATAGTTAGCGGTGGCGTGACCTAATGATTCTATGACAAGAACCAAATCTATCGTAACTTGGTTTTTCGATTTTTTTTCCGAAGTTACTCCAGGTATAGGATATGCTCTTTGTATAACCTTCTTTTTTGGCAAATTTTTTCTTTCATCAATTTAACTTTGGAGAATACATTTGTTGATGCAAACATTCTTGAAAGCATTGAAAGAAAAAGCATAAACATACTTGAAAACACTAGAAGATAATGCATAGATAGATTCATAATTAAACGATAGCGAATCCAAAGCGAAGCATGGATGCGTTGGTATAATATTCACGGTAAACCCAGATTGGAGTAATTTAGTCACCTTTTTTTTGCTTTGTGATGTTGAAAAAATCATTTACCTTAGAATTTCGTCGAAACAAAATCCGTTGCATCTTTTAATTTCGTAGAAACTACTACACAAGAATATAAATCGGTAAATGAGTTAGAATATCTCCACGGCTTTAAAACCCGGCTGAGTTCTCCTCTCATGGAGAAAGAAAATGGTAAACTAATTATCTTCCCGGAGGAGAAGAAAAGTGGAAGTGATCTCTCCCCAATATAGGGGAAGAAAGTGGAAAAGGTCTATTGTTAATGAAACAAAAATCTCTATCGGTTGTGGTGGACAAGATGATCGGCCATAGGATAGGGTTTGCAAGAAGCTAAACAATTCATTTTCAATGCTATTTATTACTATTTAGCAAAAACAAAAACCAAAACCAAAAAGTTAATCATGTGAGTTATGATTTATGAATATTGAGGTTTAGTGATTAACAGGTACTTACATACAATTGTAGTTTAGACTTTAGAGCTTTAACACTGGTATAGGCGTGGATAATTCGGTATTTCGGTCTGGATATTCAGATTACAGATTTTTGGTTTGAAATAAGTTCCAAATAAAATTGAAATAAACAATTCTGGTTTGGCTAGGGCTTGGATAAAAATATTGAACTCAATTTATTGTATATTAATATATATACTAGATTTATTAGGATATGCGCTTGCGGGTTTGTAATTTCATATTTTATAAAGAAATTTTAAAAATATTACTTGAAATAAGATTTTTCAAAATTGCAACTTTTTAAGGAAAAAAATTCAAAAATCCACTAATTTATATCATTTACTCAACATATTGTTTAAGCTTTAGTCTACCTTCAACTCGGACGTGGACTGGATCAGAGGACACTCGAGCTGATGCATTTGCTAAGATTGGCCTTGTATGTTTGAACCTTTCCTCCTAATTGGGAGTTTATATTAATCTAAGTCCAAAAAATAAAAGCTCAGATTGTAATAAATTTCGGTTGACTCTTTAGCTTTTTAGTTTTATGTTAATCGTTAATTAGATTTATATATAAAACTCAACATTCAGCACGTGGGCCGTGGGCTTTGCATAATGTGCCATTATTGGCGATTATTTTAATTTGATATTTCATTATTTCTTATAAATGTAAAACACCGGGAAATATTTGACACTCGTCGTCCTCTGTTCTCTCGCGTACGATCCGAAAGATCTTTTTGTTACTTCAATTACTTAAAGATTCTCTCCCTCTCGTACTTATTTTCTCGTAAAACAGAATTTTCTTTCCTCCGGAGAAGCATTCTCGTGTGCGTAGACTCGTCCTCTGTTCTGTAGCGTTATTAGTCAAGGTAAGATCGAAAGATGTTTCTGTTTGCTACGTAAAGATTCTCTCTCTCCCGTTCTTGTATTCTCGGGAAAACTTAAATTTTCTCTCCCTCATTCTCCCGCGTAAACTCTTCCGCTCCTTTCTGGGTAAGATCAATGGATCTTTTAGTTTTGTAATCGCTTTTAATTCTAAACTTTCTCTCCTTTTCTCGGAATATCGGACTTTCTTTTCTGGATTTTGCTTCCGTTTCTTTTCCCGCGTCTTTTGAAGTGCGCAAGCGAGTAGGATCGAAGTTTTATTTTTCTGTGACTGTTGCATTCTTGAGTGAATATTTTCTCGGAAATTAGATTTTCTTTGCTGGAATTTGTCTTCGCTACTTTCTGGGTGTATTGGGAAGAGTAGATCAATTAGTATTTCTTCCTCTTTTTGTCAATCTTGATACATTATTCACTATGACACGAACCAATTACCGGATAGTTTCTTGCTATCGCTTCTGATATCTGAGATTAGTTGGATTTGGTGTTCATCACTTCCGTATAACCTCTACATCAGAATCTCGTGTTCGTATATTCTTGAACTAATTAGGGCTTGGGTAAATTCTTGATATCGCTTCTGATTCTTATTGCAGTTTTCTAAATTTCATTATGGGAAGGGTTTATTTGATCGAGAAAGACGAACCTGCCTATACGTGTGGGATATGTAATGCCCAAATTGCATTACGTAGTGATCCACTCTGGGGCTATTGGCTGGGTTATTATGAGTTTTCTGACGCGTAAGTGTGTGGGTTTAGCAATTCTACTTGTGAGTTTTTTGTTTTTTTCAGAAGCTGTGAGTCGAAAAGCTATCAACTTTTACAGGTACAATGTCACGGTCGCAGAAGACTCGGACCCGGTTCCTTACAACGCATATGCCTACTGGGGCTATGAAGTGTTTTGCGTGAACTGCAACATTTTTATCGGGTGGAAAGAAACAGAAGATGTATCTCCACGTATTTTCCGCTTTTATCGTGGTGGTATTACTCCACCCCAACATCCTCCACCACCGGTGATTCTCGGAGGACCACAACCTCCTCCATCACCTGTACCACCGGAAATTCCTCCTTTACCCGAAGGTCCACCACCAGAAACTCCTCCTTTACCAGAAGGTCCACCGCCGGAAACTCCTCCTTTACCAGAAGGTCCACGGCCGGAAAATCCTCCACCACCGGTAGATCCTCCATCACCATAGGTGTACACTGCAGCAAATTTCCGTATAGTTTAGAGGTAATGATCCATTTTTTGGCGGCAAAAGTGATCTCTCTATCTCTCTCTCTCTGATCTGATCTTGAGGAATGGTTTCACTTCACTCCTTAAAATACAAAAAATTGCAGGTGGAAGAAGCTTCGAGGACCATGAGGAATTGATGATGTGGATTAATATATCGGTACATGATTCTTCTCTTGAGACACACACACATACATATATAGCTTTTTGGTTTGGTAAATTAATAGTTGACTCTTGCCTTTTGCTATATTCATCAAATGAAAGTGTTCTCTTTAACTTGAGCACAATAGACTTGCGTACGTTGCAAGTATAACTGTTTTTTGGTTTGTGACCTTTTATATTTCTTATTATTGAAAAATGACCACTATGATAAATATCAGTACTGACTTTCAGAACCATTCACTTCAAATTACTCTTTTTTGGAACAATTCCGTTACAACACAATTTAAATTCATTTGCTTAATTACTAACATAAGAAACAAACAACGATTTGTAAAGGGAAAGAGTCCAAAAATAGTATTTCATGTAGTAGAATCCGAACTACTTCATGACTTATAGACAGAATTACTAAAACTAGCAATAATCATATGAAATGACATTTACATTAAGCTAGCTAAATATATACTTATTAAATCCTTTTTATTTATAATAATCACAAATATGTTAGCAACACTTCTTTCATGGAGGATTCAACATCTACGTAGAGATTGGGAAATTCCCGTTTAATGTGAAAACCAATTGACGAGTTCAAAAGTTATCAAAATCACTCCAAACAATTATTTATTTAATTATTGTCATCGATATCTAATTTTACTTTCCTAAACGAATAATGACTAGACGAATTATTTATTTAACTATTGTCATCGATATCTAATTTTACTTTCCTAAACGAATAATGACTAGACGAATTATTTATTTAATTATTGTCATCGATATCTAATTTCGTTTGGCGAAGTCGTTATTTTTAGAGATAATTACATAGAATGTCACTTTTGAGTTTTAATTACATCAAATGTCACATGTGTGTTTAGCTAACACAAAATATCACTTACACACTGATATTCCGAATTTGCCCTTACTATATGTGTGTATCACTTGATGAGAGAGAGATTGATATAACCAAATGCATTAATGACCATTAATGCTTATGTTTTTATGTCAGAGATTTTTCTTGAGAAAAAAAAAAGATTTATAATAAAGGTATGGTGTGAATATATGTAATGCTTATAAATGTACATCTATTATATAATTGTTCAGGTAAAATGGTTTACACCTCTTGTACGTATACACCAAGATTTGTGTTTGCATTCGTGTACGTACACATTTTTTTCCTCTTGTTCCTCTTGTATGTACACATCCTCTTCCTCTTGTACGTACATCTTCTCGTGTACATACATCTTCTCATGTACATATACCTCCTCTTGTGTGTACACCTTCTTCTCCTCTTATACGTACTTGCACCATGATTTGTTGCATTTATTGTATGTACACATCCTCCTTTTCTTGTACGTACACCTCCTCTTGTACGTACATCTTCTTCTCTACTTACACATTCTCCTGTGTGCACACTATTTCCTCGTCTTGTACGTACTTATTTCATGTATGAACACATCCTCCTCCTCTTGTGCGTACATCGTGTACGTACACCTCCTGATGTGCGTACATCGTGTACGTACACCTCCTCATGTGCGTACATGTTTTCCTCCTCTTGTACGTACTTACACATGGATTTGTGTTTGTATTTCATGTACGAACACATCCTCCTCCTCTTGTACGTACATCTTGTACGTACACCTCCTCATGTGCGTACACTTTTTCCTCTTCTTGTACGTGCTTACACAAGGATTTGTGTTTGCATTTCCTATACGTACAACTTTTCCTTCTCCTCCTCCTGTACTTACAACTTTTCCTTCTCCTCCTCATGTACTTACATTTCACCATTTTGTAATGTTGGTGTACGTACATACTACAAAAAAATGGTGACAACTCTTACCGGTAACAACTTTGTGTGGAGAGGCGGATCCACCTCTTGTTCCACTGAAATTTTGTTGTGGAGACCGATCGCCTCTTGTTTCGGTAACAAATTGTTGTGAAAAGTAGATTCGCCGTTTTTTCCGGTGATATCTCGAGGATTGGATCTAGATAGATATTGTCGTGTCGGTAACATATTTGGAGGCTCGTCTCACGCTGGATCTATTGAAAGAAGTTCTTAATCGACGATGACTTTTCCGATGAGAAGAGATAGAGAGAGAGAAGTTTTAGTTTTGTTTTAGGATTGTGTCTTTATCTTACAATAGATCTGTGATTTCTTGGTTTTTCTAATTTAATTTTAAAATAATCAATAAGTGATATTTGTACTCTAATGTCAGACACGTCTACAAATAAAGCAGTGTCAAGTCTCATCAGTGTGACTTGGTGTATGTATAGAAAAAGGGCAAAAATGTCATAAGTTGGTGTAAGTGATATATCATGAAATATGTGTTTGGCCTTGTGACAAAGATGAGATTTGAGTTATAAGTTATGACATTTTTGTAATTATTTCTTATTTTTATGCCCTTGAAGTGTACCATATATAAAACTGACTACGCGAATTTAGAAAAATAATATCATAGTTTGGAGTTTCTTTCTCTCCTCTCCTAAACGATTTCCCTCTTCCCTAGGGTTTCGATTTCAGTTTCACGTTTCCTTGAAACTGTCTCCGATTGATTTCTCGCACTATTTTCTCTGGTTGAATTCCTTGGGTTTTCTTTCCGTTTGTTTTGGAATTGAATGATGGACCTAAATGTTTCACCAAAACCCGAAGAAGACGATGAACCCTTTAAGAGACGTATCGAAGATCATCGAACTGAATCTGCGGTTGAGATCGCAAGACGTGTACGGTTTCATTCATCCTTTAACTATAACACCAGTACGTATATGCTTGATATCTTATTTTGTTACATGTTGTTCAATTTTCATTCCAGGAGCGTGAAGAAAGAAGGAAAAGAATGAGAGTAGAGAGACCAACCCGAATCTCTCAGCCACTGTTCCGTGATCAGTATCAATATCAGAACAGAGATACTAGAGTATATGATCAAAGCAAGATCCCTCAAGGTCATAATTAATGTCCTCAAAAGATTGTTTGTGTCCTTTATAGGTTCAATGGTTTCATCAAAAGCATATGTTGTTATTTTGGTTACTACTACAGGTTGGTTAGATTGTCCTGGTTTTGGTATGGAAATAGGATGCATTATTCCTTCAAAGGTTCCTCTTAGTGAATCGTACAACGAACATGTTCCTCCTGGCAAACGTTACTCTTTTAAACAGGTGGTTCGTAACCAGAGAATAAATGGAAGAAATGTAAGTTTCAACATTTCAATCAATCTTTATTCAATGCTAGGTAGTTAACATTCTAAAAATGTGTATGTTGTTTTTCAGATTGGTCTTGTGATTGATCTAACGAATACAACTCGTTACTATCATACACTAGACTTAAAGAAAGACGGCATCAAACATGTTAAGGTGAATGGAATGGAGTACATTTTGTTTTTTCTAGTTTGTATTAGCGGATTATCGGATTGCTTTATCTTCTTTTTCATGTTGTAGATTGCATGTAGAGGTCGTGACGCCGTGCCAGATAATGTATCTGTTAACACATTTGTCAATGAGGTACTTGTTTCAGTACAAGTTTTTGATTAAAAAGTTAGTAGCTTATTTGAGGATACTGTCTTCAGGTTAATCAGTTCATGCTAAATCAAAAACACTCAAATAAGTATATCCTCGTCCATTGTACCCATGGGCATAATCGGACAGGGTTCATGATAGTTCATTACCTTATGCGCTCTGCGCCAATGATGAACGTTACACAGGTTCAATTCTTTCACATTTTTAGTTGTGTACTCGTTCTATTTCATCATGTTTGAGAATGGAGAATCTTAACTCTGTTCTTGTGGCCTTTGGCAGGCGTTGAAAATGTTCTCTGATGCTCGTCCACCGGGGATTTATAAAGCAGATTATATCGATGCTTTATACACTTTTTATCACGAAATAAAGCCGAAGAGTGTTACTTGCCCACTAACTCCTGAATGGAAGAGATCTACCGAGATTGATCTTAATGGCGAAGCAGTTCAAGATGATGATGGCGATGATTCTCCACCTGACCCTGTACTTGTAAGCGTGGTGCAGACAAAGTGTCAATCTTATTTTGCTTGAGTTTTGTAATGGGTATGTTGCTGATATCTTGCCTTCTTACTATCTTGTTGTTTCAGGAAACAAATCAGGAGAATGTGAAGATGTCAAATGATGACATTTTGGGTGATGAAATACCCTATTATCAGGAGGAAGCTTACCGGAAATTCTGTTATAAGATGCTTATGATGAATATCGGGGTACGAATTCAAAATGTTTATTTGTTATTCATAGTGATTGAAAATAATTCAGTTTCTTCTTTCCTTTTTCTCGCTATTGTGTGAATGTGATTAGCCAAATCTAACAATGGCTTTAATGGATAAAATTTTCCAGGAAAGAGGATGTAAGCAATTTCCAGGTTCGCACCCTGTATCTTTAGACAGGTATGTCTCTTTGCTTTACATTTTTGGTACTGCATACAAAGACGATTTAGCGAGTTTATGTCCTTAATTTCAAGGGTCCATTAGTTCTAGTTTCCCAATGTAGTTAAACTCTTAAACTTATGCACAGGGAGAGTTTGCAACTTTTGAGGCAGAGGTACTATTATGCGACATGGAAGGCAGATGGAACGCGCTACATGATGCTCATTACTATAGATGGATGCTATTTAATAGATAGGAACTTTAAGTTTCGAAGGTCACAAATGCGGTTCCCCTGTAGGCCCCAAAATGTAGTAAGTAGTTTTTCTATCTTTTGCTTAGACACCTTTTGTCGAAAACTTGTGAATTCCCTGACCTTATTTTGTTTTTTTTTGGGTGGTAGGGAATTTCTGATAAAGTGCATCATTACACTTTGCTTGATGGAGAAATGGTTATAGATAACGCCGAGAGTGAAAAAGGGCAGGCCAGGAGAAGGTACCTCGTATATGATATGGTAGCAATCAATGGCGAATCAGTCATAGAGGTTAGGAACTGTCAGTATTACGTTACATTTTTGGGTTATTCGGTTCCTCTGTGTTAGTTGTTCCTAGTAATGACTTTAATTGGTTTGAAAATGAAACAGAGAACTTTCTGTGAAAGATGGAACATGGCTTTAAATGAGGTGATAAAAGTCCGTAATGACGAGAAGCAGATAAATCGTGGCTATAGATACGATCTTGAGTCTTTTGGGGTGAGTTTGGGAGTTGCAATTTTCCGTCAGACGCCATATTTTTTTTTCCTTCTCTTTTTGTATAAATTTTCGGTTAAAATTTTGTTGTTACGCAGGTACGGATAAAGGGTTTTTGGTTACTTTGTACGGTTGAGAAGATTCTAAAAGTTACCATTCCGGGTCTTTCACATGAATCAGATGGCCTAATATTTCAGGTAACCAAGTGATGTTTCTATTTATTATAAGATTAGTATTTTTGAAGAAAGTAGGTTCCTTGAGCGAAAATGTATATTGGGTTTTGTGGAGTAATTAATAGGGTTGGGACGATCCTTATGTACCACGAACTCATAAAGGTCTACTAAAGTGGAAGTATGCGGAAATGAACTCGGTAGACTTTTTGTTCGAGATGGGTGAGGAATCGGGTCGCGGAATGCTCTTTTTGCATGAAAGAGGAAAGAAAAAGCTTATGGAAGGCTATTTGATTGAGTTCCGAGATGTTGATTCCGAACCTTCAAGTTACAATGGGAAGATTGTAGAGTGTTCATGGGATAAAGAGAAGAAAGTTTGGGTTAGTATGCGGATCAGAGTTGATAAATCTACGCCAAATGATATCAACACTGCTCGTAAGGTTAGTTAAATCCATTTCTATAATATCTCAAGTATTGTTGGTTGCTTTTGGATTCTAGTGTTGATTTTGCTTTCTTGTGTGATGAAATAAAATAGGTGATAAAGAGCATAAATGATAACATCACCGAGGCAGTGTTGCTTGGGGAGGTCAAAGAGATTATCTGTCTTCCAATGTATGCTGATCGCATTCGAAATGATAGTCACGTAGCACGTCGAAAATAGAGATTTTTAGTGATGCTTTTGTAATCTAAGAACGAATTAATAATGGTTTTGAGGGTTTTGAATGTTGAGGTTAGGGTTTAACATGTTTTTTTCTTCTCTCATACGTACAATCACAAGTATGTTACGGTAAATGAGCACAACACTTTCGTGGATAATTTCAACAAATATCACCATATGTATACATGTAGAGATGGTACAACTATGTTTAACATAATGCTTAATGCTGGTTCTTGATCGACGTCGTTTTCGTGGAACTTGAGGCAATTGATATTAGATTATTGGTTTGTGCATTTTAATGGATTTTAAAATCCATTTGGATTTTAGAAATCTGAGATGAATCCATGGATTTTAAAATCCATAATAATAGATAACGTGGATTTCAAAATCAAATAAAATGGATTTACAAATCAACTAAATTTACTTTTAACAAATAAAAATTAACCCATCAAAACGAACACTAACACATACACATTTGTATCTTTATATATATTATTTACGATGATTAGTATATGATTTCGCAATAATATTCACTAAAATCCTTATTGTGAAGAATCATAGAGAAATTGATCACGTGAATAGCAAGAAAAATGAACAAGCTTATAAAAAGAAAGAAGCAAGAAAAACATACATAAGATGATGAAGAAGAGACGAAAAGTACATACGTGACACAATTTTTCTATTATTTTGTTTGAAGGTGTTTTATTTATTGGTTTGATTATTTTAGTTGATTTGTGTATTTATAAATCTGTGTTATTTGATTTGTAAATCTTATATGACTTAGAAATCTTTGTAAATCCGAAGGTTTCCCCTCGGATTTGATCCTTTGTATTTTTGACATGAAATCCTTTCAAATCCATTAAAATCCTAAGTGAAATCAAATTCATAAGTAAATCCGTAAGATTGAATAACACGTGATTTTAATTAGGATTTATAAATCATAGAACCAATAACACCGGATTTTAATATGGATTTTAAAATCATAGAACCAATAACACTAGATTTTGTTTGGATTTCCAAATCCATTAAAATCCATAAACCAATAACCCCCTCTAAAGATCTTTATATTAATCACAAATTCGAATATACGCAAGTGTTTATTGAATTTCGTGTAATAATTCATGCAACAACTACAATTGATTTTCTTTACTATAACTATACTAATTTGAATTTTCGTGTAATTTAAGATAGAAATTTTCCAACTAAAATAATAATAATAAATATTTTTATTCAAGAATATTGAATTCAACCAAAATATTACTCAATACTTATATATTTTCCTTCTGAATTGGTCTGTCACGTTACATATAGAGACTCTTACATATACGTTGACATTCTTGATTTAAATAAATTAAAAAAATATCTCTTTGTATGATACTCCCTCCGTTCCTTAAAGATAGATGTTTAAGGTTATGCACACTTATTAAGATAACGCATTGATTTCTACGAAATACAGTTTTCAATAAAGTTTAACCAATAGTGTTTCAGTATTTGTTTTGAAGTTTGTAAAAATGCATAGAAAACTGTAAAAACTCTATCTTTTTGGAACAAAATTTTTTTGTAAATTTTTTATGTTTTAGGAACAAACCAAGTATATGTGCTCTGTTTTCCACAAGTCATAATAAAGAAGAAAGAACACAAAAATGACCAGAAACATTACAATTTCTGCGGCTCCTCTGTTTTGCTTTCTATTCTCTCTTTTATCATTCAAAACCATGTCCCAACCTAGTCGCATGAGCATCGACTGCAATCCATCTGAGTTCACCAGAACCAGCTCTTATGGATAAACCGCGACTCGGTCCTCTCCACTCTTCGCGTCCGTTCCAACCTTGGAAGCTATTCAAACGTAACGACTGGTCTTAGACCAGACACAGTCTATGGTATGTTCCTATGCAGAGGAGACATCAACAAAACATTTTGTTCAGATTGTGTTCATACCGCAACGCTAGGAATCCCTACACGTTGCATTAATCAAAAAGAAGTTTTCATTTACTATGACGTGTGTATGGTTCGGTATTCGGATTTTAATTTCTTCACACTCCTAGAGGATGCACCTGGCTTCACTTTATTCCCTGTGATTGATTATTGGGACTTTTTGCAGTTTTATAGTCAAACACTTCCTGGAAAAATAGACAACCTTATCGTTAGAGCATCAGCACGGTCTCCTTTTCTATATTTTGTGGACAATCAAGAACGTGTGACTCAGTTAGAAGGTTGGTATGATTTAGAGGCAATGGTCCAGTGTAGTCCTGATCTTAGTCCAGGAAATTGTACCGATTGCTTGAGACTTGTGGTCGAACAATTCTTCGAGTGTTGCAACCATAGCCAGGCTCGTTGGGCTAAGTTCTTCTATCCTAAATGTTTTGTCAATTACAACATCTCTGCTTTGAGTCTTGGCGTTACAAATGGTGAGTATATATCATTTTATTTTGTTTTACATTATACGGATTTGTGCGAATTTAAACTGAGTTGTTGACATGAGATGCAACACTAACACGAAATATTTATTTGTATATACATCCTAGTATCTACAAATCAAAACGAAACCAACTATTTGATTCCTATGTTTTTTTGTTTAACAGGAAACCAAATATTTTGGAGAACTTTTATTGCAGTCATGACAGCTTCGGTGTTAGCACTAATGAGTTTATGATAGGATTATTATGTTTTAGTCAGAGCCGGATTTGAGGGCATTGTTTTGAGACATTTGAATGGGGCTCCCACTTTATAAGGGGCCCCAAAATTATATATAGATATATGAATTAATATAAAAATTTGAAAAAAGTAGGGAAATTAGCACAAACATTATGTTTTTTGGTCATAATTAGGGATCTAACACAATTTTTAAAAAAATTAGGTAAGTAACATTTAGATAATATAAAATGTTTATATTACCCTTAGTTTAACTTACAGCTTTTATTAGAAGAAAAAATGGAAAGAATAAAACAAAAACTATAATTATTCTAACCTAAAATGATTTACCTTAATCCTTTTATTTTTCAATCTGCTGTATTCTTCCTCTTCTCTCTTGCTCTACGTCTTCCTCTGTCTCTCCTCTTCTTCTATGTTCTTCTTCTTTATTCTTCTTCTAACTAAAACACCATAATCGATCTCATCTATTTATGGTGATCAATAAAATCAATTATCAATCACTTTATTTTACTTTGTTGCCATGGATCAAAAATCTATAGTTATGGATTAAGATTGTATTTCTTCTCATCTGTTAAACTCGCCATTGTCATCTCATCTCCTTGTCAAACTGAACCACCGTTACATATCGATATAGTTGACTATTTTCGAAAATCAGGTAACTATGTTTCTGAAAATAGCTAACTATGTATGTTATTTTTGTTATACAAACCATAAATAGGTAACTACGATCTTGATAATAGTTAGCTATATATGTTATTCTTTTTCATCATGCAAATTATAATAGACAACTACATGTTAACATATAGTTAACTAGTTTTGTTTAAATAAATAGTCACTATTACATTTTTATGTAGTCAACTATGTTATAAAATCTGTAGATATACAACTATGCTATAAAATAGTCAACTATGTTTTTAAAATTATAATTATTTTCTGAAAAGTAGTTAATTATCTTTTCGAATCAGTAGAAAATTTTAGATAGTTACAAAATACAGTGAGATAGTTAACTATCTTCTCCTATTAATATACTAGTTAACTGTTTATAACATATATTAACGTAGTTAACTATATATTAACGTAGTTAACTGTTATAGTTAACTATATATTAAAATAGTTAGTTGTTATAAATATGTTCTTTCGACAATTTTTCTGATCCAATTTTATTTTGTTTGCAGACTAATTTATAGATCTACTATGTAAGGCCAATTTTCAAGAGATGAAGAATATAATATTTTTAGGGATTTTAATTGTTTTTAAGTATAATAATTATCACATTTAATATGGGCAAATTTATCCACTATTTTATTCTCTTAGCTACCCACCTAATTTTATTTCAAGGGGTGTTAGATACCTAATTTTGTACAAAGAACCTATTATTAAGCTAATTAACCCAAGAAAGTAATGAAGTTTATTAGGAAATTATAACGAAAATATTGTGTGGGTTCCAAATTATTATATGTAAAATATTTTATACAATTGTATGATAAAAATATAAGGAAAAAATAATAATTTTGTTCATAACTATCTTGTTTTTTCGAAAACCATTTCTAAAGAACTATCACTTTTGTTTATAAAAAAACTTTTGATTTTTAAGTAAAAGATATAAAAATTACGATGTTAGATTTTGTATAGGCCCTAAAAGTCTAAGATCCGGCTCTGGTTTTAGTTATAATGTTATAATTTGTATCAAAGTAAACAACTCAAGTATGTTCATGATAAGTGGTTTGATTTGAAAATTAAGAATATTTTTTTTTTTTCTGAATTACGAGGAGGTTCCGGGCCGAATTCTATAATTTCCCATGTCTGAAGCCACAACATGTAATATTAGTTTTGCTTTGAAAGCCACTCGAACCCAGCCACCTCTAGACTTTGCTTGAGAGTTTTCAGTTGAGCTATGCCTAACTAAGACTAATAACCTGCTCTGATTTCGAATATTCACAAATCCATAACTTATTCGTTTAACATAAAAAAAGTTATCACATTTATAAAAGGAGGAGAGGACTTAGGATTAAAAAATTGACCTTTATTTCGATGCATGATCTGAAAACATCATCAAAACTTTACTTCTTAATCTTGAAAAGCAAGCAAATGCGATTCACAAGAACAATATGGAGACAACAATCTCTTGGAAACTTCAAAACCAAATTTGTTACTACTTCCAAATTCAGAATCTATTCCTTTGCTACTGTATCATCATCCACGTCTCATTTACATGGTGCACACAACCTGTTCGACAAAAGTCCTGACAGAGATCAAGAAAGTTACACTAGCTTACTCTTTGGGTTTTCCCGTGACGGACGCACTCAAGAAGCAACTAAACTCTTCTTGAACATTCATCGTTCAGGTATAGAAATGGACTGCTCAATGTTTTCCTCTGTTCTAAAAGTTTCAGCTACTTTATGTGATTCTCTTCTCGGTAGACAATTGCATTGTCAGTGTGTAAAGTTTGGGTTTTTAGATGACGTAAGTGTGGGAACATCTTTAGTTGATACATATATGAAAGGTAGTAACTTTAAAGATGGTAGGAATGTTTTTGATGAAATGAAGGAGAAGAATGTTGTTACTTGGACTACATTGATCAGTGGATATGCTCGGAGTTCGTTGAACGATGAAGTTTTGATGTTGTTTATGAGAATGCAGGACGAAGGTACGAAGGCGAATTCGTTTACTTTTGCAGCTGTTCTTGGAGTTTTGGCTGAAGAAGGAGCTCATGGGAGGGGAATTCAGGTACATACAGTTGTTGTAAAGAACTGTTTAGATCAAACGGTACCGGTGTCGAATTCTCTGATTAATCTGTATCTTAAGTGTGGGAATGTTGGTAAAGCTAGAGTTTTGTTTGATAAGGTAGAAGTAAAGAGTGTAGTGACTTGGAATAGTATGATTTCCGGATATGCATCGAACGGGCTTGAGTTAGAAGCGTTGAGGATGTTTTATTTTATGAGGCTTAATCATGTGCGGTTATCTGAGTCAAGCTTTGCTTCCGTTATCAAGCTCTGTGCTAACCTTAAAGAATTGAAGTTCACGGAGCAGCTACATTGCGGTGTTGTGAAATACGGATTCTTGTTTGATCAGAACATTAGGACGGCTCTAATGGTAGCTTATGGTAAGTGTATGGAGATGGTTAATGCTCTTAGTTTGTTTAAAGAGACGGGATTCTTGGCGAATGTTGTCTCGTGGACAGCGATGATTAGTGGTTTCTTGCAGAATGATGGGAAAGAGGAAGCCGTGGATTTGTTTTGTGAAATGAGGAGGAATGGTGTTAGACCAAACGAATTCACTTATTCTGTCATTCTCACTGCTCTTCCTGTAATTTCTCTGTTGGAGGTCCATGCACAGGTTGTAAAGACTAACTACGAGACATCTTCAACCGTTGGAACTGCTCTTCTAGATGCTTATGTGAAGTCGGGTAAAGTAGAGGAGGCTGCAAAAGTTTTTAGTGGTATTGATGATAAAGACATTGTGGCTTGGTCAGCTATGCTTGCAGGATATGCTCAGACCGGAGAGACAGAGGCAGCTATAAAGATGTTTAGCGAGCTCACAAAGGGAAGGATTAAACCGAATGAGTTCACATTCTCTAGCATCCTTAACGTTTGTGCGGCTACTACCGCGTCAATGGGACAGGGAAAGCAATTCCATGGGTTAGCTATAAAATCAAGATTCCATAACTCTCTATGTGTTAGTAGTGCTCTTCTAACCATGTATGCAAAGAAAGGCAACATCGAGAGTGCGGAGGAAGTCTTTAAAAGGCAGAGAGAGAGAGATTTAGTGTCATGGAACTCGATGATCTCTGGATATGCACAACACGGTCAAGCAATGAAGGCTCTCGGTGTTTTCAAGGAGATGAAGAAGCGGAAGGTGAAAATGGATAGTGTAACATTTATTGGAGTATTAGCTGCTTGTACACATGCGGGGTTAGTTGAAGAAGGTGAAAAGTATTTCGATATAATGATAAGAGAGAGCAAGATTGCACCTACAAAGGAGCATCATAGTTACATGGTGGATCTATACAGCCGAGCCGGGCAACTTGAAAAGGCTATGAAGGTGATAGAGAGCATGCCAACACCGGCTGGTACCACCATATGGAGAACAATACTAGCGGCTTGTCGTGTTCACAAGAAAACAGAGCTTGGGAGAATAGCTGCAGAGAAGATCATTGAGATGAAACCAGAGGATTCAGCTGCATATGTGCTGTTGTCTAATATGTATGCAGAGTCAGGAGATTGGCAAGAGAGAGCCAAAGTAAGGAAGCTAATGAACGAGAGAAATGTGAAGAAAGAAGCTGGATATAGTTGGATTGAGGTTAAGAACAAGACTTACGCGTTCTTGGCGGGTGATCGGTCTCATCCTCTAAGAGATGAGATTTATACGAAGCTAGAAGATTTGAGTACGCGGTTAAAAGAATTAGGATATGAGCCAGATACAAGTTATGTACTTCAGGACATTGATGATGAGCATAAAGAAGCTGTTCTTGCTCAGCATAGTGAGAGATTGGCTATTGCATTTGGGTTGATTGCTACGCCAAAGGGAAGTCCTCTTTTGATCTTTAAGAATCTTAGAGTTTGTGGAGATTGTCATGTAGTCATCAAATTGATTGCAAAGATTGAAAGAAGAGAAATTGTAGTTAGAGATACTAATCGGTTTCATCACTTTAGCAGTGATGGAGTTTGCTCATGTGGGGACTTTTGGTGACACAATAAATTGACAACATTTGTTTGAAAAACAAAAAAAGTTAACACAACAAATTTTGCATCAAATTTACTAGAAATATATTAAAAAACTCTTGTTGAAATTTCTGAAAACAAGACCAATGTGTCAACTTTATGTTTTGTGTTTGATATCATCTTAATTAAGGAACCTACAAAGATAATCTATTTTATACACAAGAATATGGAATTCAACTAAAAATATAACTATTATATGTTAAGATTATCCTTCTGAATTAGTCTAACACGTTATATGTTGATATTGCTGATTTATATAAATCTATGAGGTGTTCTGTTTTGTTCTTTCTCATAAGTCATAATAATCAAGAAACAACACAAAAAATGACAAGAATCATAAATCTCTCTGCTTCTTCTGCTCTGTTTTGCTTTTTATTCTCTCTTTTATCTTTCAAAACCATGTCTCAACCTAATCACATGAGTACCTATTGCAATCAAACCGAGTTCACTAGAACCAGCTCTTATGGTTCAAACCGCGACATCGTCCTCTCCACTCTCCGCAACCGTTCCTCCCTCGGAAGTTATTCCAACGCCACGACCGGTCTTACCACAAACACAGTTTATGGCATGTTCCTATGTAGAGGAGACATCAATACAACATCTTGCTCAGACTGTGTCCATACCGCAACTCAAGAAATCGCTAAAAACTGCACTTATCAAAAAGAAGGTTTCGTATTCTACGACCAATGTATGGTTCGTTACTCGAACTATTCTTTCTTCACACTCGTGGAGGATACACCGTACATCGCTAGTTACTATCTGATACGTTCTTTGGAGTCTTTGCACTTTTTCAATAAAACACTGCCTGGAAAAATAGACGAACTTATCCTCAAAGCATCGTCCTCGTCATCGCCGGTTCCATATTTTGTGGAGGATCAAGAACGTGTGACGCAATCAGAAGGTTCGTATGAGTTAAAGGCAATGGTCCAGTGTAGTCCTGATCTTGTTCCTTTGAATTGCACCATGTGCTTAAGACTAGCGGTCCAAGATTTCTTCTATTGTTGTAGTCACTCTCGTTGGGCTCAGATCTTTTTTCCTAAGTGTCTCGTCAAGTATAACATCTCTGTTTTGCAACCAAACGTACCGAGTCTTGGAGTTACAAAAGGTGAGTTATCGTATTATTCACTTCATATACAATTTTATCACTTTTAGATTTTGATGAATCATAGAGATTCTTTAAGGAAACCAAAGTTCAATTTTATGTTTTCACAGGAAACGAAATATTTTGGAGAACGTTTATTGCAATCATGACTGTTTCGGTGTTAGCACTTAGCACTAAGGAGTTTATCATAAAAATCTAGTGATTATTTAAGGAATGTAGATACTGTTTTACATATTTGTTCTCTTAATTTAGGTAACCTACGTGCGATGTGCTGTGCTTTATTTCCAAGAGATTGTTGAGGTCGTGTTCTTGTGCATATAAAATGTTATTAGTATTGATTTGCTAGATCATAATCCATAAACAAGGAAGAACAAATAATGGCAACAATGATCAAAAGTCTCTCTTCTCTCTTTTTCTTTTTTTCTCTCTTATCTCTTCTCCTCTTTACAAATCAAACCATATCCCAACCTGAACACGTCACCTTCTGCAAGTACTTCTCCAACTGGTTCTCACGATCCAGCCCATTCAAGACAAACCGCGAAACCCTACTCTCATCTTTCCGTGCCCGTTCCTCTCTCGAACTCTATTCCATCGACACAACCGGTTCTAGCCCCTACACAGTCCATGGCATGTTCCTATGTAGAGGAGACATCACCAAAACATCTTGTTCGGATTGTGTCAATACCGCAACCCTAGAAATCGCTAAAAACTGCACTTTCCAAAAAGAAGCTGTCGTATTCTATGACGAGTGTATGGTACGTTACGCGGATTCTTCTTTCTCCACCCTCATGGATGACTATCCTTACATCATTAGAAACTCTGAAACCTTTGTTCCTAACCCGGGCCCGTTTAGACAAACACTGTCCAATAAAATGGACGACCTTATCATCAAAGCATCTTCTTCTTTATCGCATTTCGTGGAGGATAAAGAACGTGTGAGACAAACCGAGGGTTCGTACGATTTAGATTCAATTGCTCAGTGTAGTCCTGATCTTGATCCAAAAAACTGCACGGTGTGTTTGAATATTGCGGTCCAAGAAATCTATAAACGTAGCCGGTCTCGTAGTTGGGCTCTGATCTTTACTCCTAAATGTCTCTTGAGGTTTGAAACTTTCCCTTCGTCGTCTGCGTTGGTTCCACCACCTTCTCGGTCGCGGCAGGGGAACGGGTCAGTTTCTAGTAACGTTATAAAAGGTAAGCATATTATATGTCATTTTAATTTGTTTTTATAACCATTTTGTAGTACAACTACAAGTCCAGTTATTCAAATTAAGAGAATATGTAATAGAGTAAATTGATATATGTTGATTTTTTCTATCTTGCAGGAAACGGAATATTTGGGAGAATTTTTATTGCAGTCATGGCAGCTTATTTGTTAGCACGTTTGGGTAAATGAATGTAACTATTAATTATTTTATTTATACTGGTTGTGTGAAGTGTAATCGATGTGTTATGTTCTTGTATGAGAAGTTCCAAACCCCAAAAGTGATGTTGTGAATTAATTATGTTTCAGAATGTTTTCTGTTGATTCTGATATTTCATTTGAATGGATTTTTCCAACAAAAATTGTATGGATTGACAGATAAAAAATAAACTAGAGTTGTTTTATTTTTTATTTATGAAGTATAGTTCTTCGAGAGAATTTTGATAGAGATCCTCAATTCTCTAATCGCGTGCAGGAGAGCAGAGGAGAAAGTTCACCTAACCAACCTAGATGCCTATGATCACTGAGAATGATACTTTGAGCAATAAGAAAGGCTTTCTCTATTACGTTCCCTCGCTTCTAAGGCTAATTTACGAAGCAATTCATCCCAAGATTTTTGGAAATTTAAAGGGAATAGAACACTAATGAATTAATTGGTTTTGAAACTATTAAATGTTCACCAATTATGTTTTTTCTTTAAATCAAAAATGCTGAGAAAAATATGGTGTTGAAATATAAAAGATATTCCCTCGGTTTCAGTATGTAAGATGTTTAAGCACTATTTTTTTGTTTCATTTTATAAGATGTTTTACAAATTTCTATGTAAAATTTAAGGGAAAATCGCATAAAAAACCTTCAAGGTGGCACGTACTGACACTTTAAACCTTGAAAGTTTATGACTAACACTTTAAACCTCCAACTTGACATTATTAACAATACAAACCACCAATTTGACATTTTTGTACGCGCCGTCAAAATTTTAAACAGAATAGTTAACGCCGTTAACGGAACAGTAACTCCGTTTCACTTTATTTTTAAAAAAGTTTCTGATTTCTTTAATTGGTGACGTGTCAGAATCTTTAATTAAAAGAAAAATTAACTATTAACAAGACTCGAACTTGGTACTTCATTATCAACATAACAATGAACTACCACCGAGCTACGAGAACCTTTTGGTTAATTTCCAAACATATAAATATATATTATATAATCCATTTGGATGAATCTATACCATACTACCGTCATCTCCTTGTTGCAAATCCAGGAAGAACATCTTAAAGCTTTAGGTTCCTCAATTTCATACTTAAAATCAAGCAAAAAAAACTTGCGAAATTTAAAGGATACTTTTCGGAATCTTTATGTGAAATCGATTACAACTAAAATTAGCCCAATTTCAAGGAAGAACCAATCAAATTATGAACCCTAAATCACAAAATCGTAATTTACTTCCGAATCGTAATATCAAGCTCCTAAATAAACACCGAATCTGAGTATACAAAACCAGGAAATGCAAATAATTCAACCAACTAGAGATACAAAGGAATTAAAAAACAGGAAGATGAGAAAGATGAGAACGATGCACGAATTGTTGAGTATCTTTACACATACAAGGTGAAATCAATTCATCACCTAACAAATCACTATCGTTCTCAAGACAAATACGACAACAAGGATCTGATGAAGATGAACCACTCTCCAAATCTTCTTCACCATCGGAATTTATCTCCACCACAGACACAGGAGAAGCCGAAGAAGAAGATGGTGAATTGCCCAATAAAAGAGCGGAATCACTCAGTTTCTGCAAATATGGTGGTTGTAATTGTACTTCACCACCTTGCGTCATTGCTCAAAACTTCACGAACCCTAAATTTCAGAGAAAACAAAAACAAAGCTTCGTTGAGATTAGAGGAGGAAGGATTTGAATGGAATCAAAGGGTCTCTGAGATTTTGGTTCGGATTGTGAAATTTCGTGCGACGATGTGAAGAGATTAGAGAAAGTGGAGAACCAAAAAGGTCAATGAGAGAGAGAAGGAAGAAGAAGCAAGGACGATGTGAATAAGTAGACGGATTTATCCAAACGTATTAATATATATTTATATGTCTAGCAATTAAATAAAAGGTTGTTACACAATGGTTATTAGTTATTACGTTGTTAGTGAAGTAACGGATTCGAGTCTCTCGTGGAGCGGTTTAGTTTTGTTTTAATTAAAGATTCTGACACTTTTTTAAATAAATCAAAAACTTTTTTAAAAATAAAGTGAAACGGAGTTACTGTTCTGTTAACGGCGTTAACTATTCTGTTTAAAATTTTGACGGCGCGTACAAAAATGTCAAGTTGGTGGTTTGTATTGTTAATAATGTCAAGTTGGAGGTTTAAAGTGTTAGTCATAAATTTTCAAGGTTTAAAGTGTCAGTACGTGCCACCTTGAAGGTTTTTTATGCGATTTTCCCTAAAATTTAATGTATGTGACCATTTATATTATCGCAATTTCCAAAAATACCACTTTTTAAGTTTTTTTTCCAAAAATACCACCTTGAAGTTTTTTTTCCAAAAATACCACATTTTTTTTCCAAAGTTCCAAAAATACCACTTTTTAAAAAATTCATTTTTAACATTCAAAACTAAACCCTAAACCCCAAATCCAAACCCTACCCCCTAAAATTATACCCTAATTTTGGAATAGTTAACCCAAACCTAAAAAATTTAAATTCTAAACCTTAAAAATCAAGTTTTAAAAAAGTGGGATTTTTGGAACTTTGGAAAAAATTGTGGTATTTTTGGAAAAAAAACTTCAAGGTGGTATTTTTAGAAAAAAAATTCCAAAGAGTGGTATACGAGGGAATTCCTCTTTATATTTTGTAGTATTTTTTCTTATTGGTTGATATATGCTTAATTAGATATAAATAATATTTTTAATGTTATAAAACCAAAACAAAAAATGAAATTAATTTAATTCTTAAACTCCGCGTTTTTACCTAGAAAATCTTACATAGTGAAACGGAGGGAGTATTAGAAAAAGGACTTTAGAATTTTCCGGCACACCCCTTTAAATATACAAAATTTGAAACCTTAAAATACACAAAGTCTGAAATCTTTAAAGTTTATTGCCCTCGGAATTAGTCGGCTTCTCCATGAACTTGGAGACTAACATACCGATAGCAAAGAAGAGTGGCCAAACTGATACTTTGATGGGACCGTTCCGTCCTGTTTCCGTAAAACTACAATTGATGGTCGACACTATTAAATGACCAACAACACAGAATAATAAGACCGTATCCGTGAAACTCCCAAAGATTTTGTTGTAGGGACGTGGTGGATAGTAGAACCAAGGTATAGGCCACTTGCATAGGAAACGAGCTTTATGGGCTCGGACTTTGATATTGAGGTCAATGATGGAGAGGACAACAGAGAGAATTGACATTACTAAGGAGATTCTTGCGAAGTAAGGCTTGTCAATGCAAGAGAGCTGGTCTAGCACCGTTGATGCAATCTCCAGCAGCAAATTTACGAGGACGACGAATAAGGGCATTGCAGTTGAAGACTGGCTTTTTCTTTTTGCTTTTTGCTTTTTAGACTTAGACATAGTTGATGGTGGTATGGGAGTTACTTCTTCCAACTCTTCTTCCTTCTTCCGAATTTTTCTTTTCACTAATTGATTATTAGACGATGATGGTTCATTTTCTTGTCTGCTTAAAACCTCTATAACAAACTTTTCGATCTTTTCCGCGTCAATGTTCCAACCGTTCCTGTTAACAAATCTTATTTATAAGTACAATGTTTAATATTGTAAAATGCTTCATATATCTATCGGGATTTGCATTTATCTTTTTGTAATCTTTATTTTGAATATTAATTAAGGACATGACAGAACAAACAGTTTTCGAAGTCTTCTCCAATCGGAAATCATTTAAAAAATATAATTTATAATATAATATCATTTAATTAGTTTTATATAGTTTAAATTTATTTTAGATATTTTTAAAACCAAATTTTACAGAAATTCTTTAATTTAGTAAAATTCTTCTTTTTTTATTACTACTCTTTCTTAATAAATTTATTTCAGTAATTTGGTTAAGGGCAGAGGTTGGTTTTGTTGTGTTCTTAGTTTAAACTCCGGTGGGAGCGATGGTTTACACCATGTTATAAGGTATTACTAAATGCTGGTCCCGACCTTGGAGGAGATTAAGACCTACGCCCGAACTCCTCCTAATTATCAACAAAAAAAAAACCAAAAGAAACTCATGCTAGATATAATGGGGAGAAGCTAAGGGCATTTTACAAAATACTATATTGAGTTGTCCATTTTTAAAAATGGCACTGATTAATGCTTTTAGAAACCTTAAATCTCAAAATACTCAATCTTAAGAAGGATTTTGACTTCTAACAAACATTAAACCTTACAAATTAAACTCTAACATAACGTAAATATAAATTATACAAAAAATTTAGAAAAATGGTATTTTTAAAAAGCGGCATTTCAAAAATGACATTTCTTATATAATTAAAACAAAATCATTCTCTGGAGATGGGTAAGAACAAGATAATATTATTTCTTCTGTTTCAATTTATACGATGTTTTAGGTTTTTCACACTGTTTAATAAATCATTTAATTTTAAAGTTTTTAAAAATAAAATATATTTTTTCACCAACTCCAAAATGATTCAACAAAAAAAAATTAATTTGCAGAATTCAGTGAAAAACAACAAGAACACAATAAATTTTGCATAAAAAATTGAAAACATCATTTAAAATGAAACAAAAAAATCGGTAAAACATCACATCTAATAAAACGGAGGGAAGATTATTTATTTAATATTATATTATTTTTTGAGAAATTTATTGAGATAATATATTCTCAAATGTTTTACCTTGTTCCCGTCAGGGCCATCCCCTCTATATGGACCACATCGGTCAAAGCTTGGCTCCATCTTCTCGTATCCTCCTTTGTTTTACCAGCACAGGTTTCGTCGAAAACTTTGCGGAAATCTCCGGTTTGTATCTTCACATCAGATGGATCTACTCCATACAATATCGGTATCACTATTTGTCCCATTTCTTTCTTGCACTTGAAAATCTCCACCAACTCATTCAAACACCTGTATGAAGAAACATAGTTCTCGGTGAGCACGACGAGGGAAATCCTTGATTCTCTAATCGCTTGCGTGAAAGCATGGCTGATGCTGTCGAACATGGTAATACCATTGTAGCTAAACCGATTGCGTAAATAACTGAGATTTGACTGATGAACATCTTCTTTGTGGAAGCTCACAAAGACGTGGTATCTCCTGGCAGGAGCAGAAGAAGAAGAAGAAGCCATGAGATAGAGTAGAGATCAAAGTTGTAAGATCTGGGGGCTGCTTGGCAACAGTCTTTTAAGACTTTAAAATTTTTAACAGCTTTTAAAGCATGTTTTTTGCCAAGCATGATTTAAGGGCTTTATTAATTTTTAAGACTTAAAAGCTTGTCTTTAACTTTTTGTTCTTGTTATACTCTTTTTTTTTAAAGCCTCCGTAACCAAGCTTTAACAATTGCAAATGAGTTTATTTATTATTTTTCTATTTTCCCAAAATTATCAAAAGCTCTTTATAGATTTATATATAATTTAAAACAAAAATGTTTTGATTGATTAATTACTATCCTTTTTTTTCTATTCTTTTGAGATCCATTTTTATATAAATGAAAAAAATATCAAAAGTTTATAAAAGTGAATGAAAACTACAACTTTTTGCAAAATGAATAAAAATAAATTTTTGTCAAATGAATGAAAATATCAATGTATTGCAACATGAATAAAAAATAACAATTTTTGCAAAATGAATAAAAACAATTATCAGCATTTTGTTTGTAATTGAACTAGTTTTGGGGAAAGTAAAATGGTATTTATAGATTCTACAAAAACTAAGAAAAATTCAAAGTTAAAAACCTCAAAATGTTCAAATATTATTGTTAGAAGATCCCTATATGTTATAAATACAACAACGTAATGTTTATTTTCTACTTGTAAATCCAACAGGTATTGTACTATAATTTTCATTTTTTTTGTATGCATGGTCATTTCGTGTTGTGTAGATTCAAATTGTATTTGATTTAAAACTTGTGCTATTACAGAAATGCATGGCATCTCCATCATTTTCCCGTAAGGTAATTTAAAACCTTTTTAAAATCTTTATTTATAAGTTTTTATTAATAAGTGAAAAAACTATTTATTAAAATAACAGTAGAATAAACAATTCAGTCAATTTCCAAGTCTTTTACACGAAGAAAAAAACAAAAATCAAAAAAACAAAAACAAATTAGTGATTACCAACCACATAAGCCAAAGATATGTAGTAAGGGCTTGATTGGTTCTTTCATAATCACCCACAAATGTATCATCAAAATTACAAGCAGTTGAGGTTGCTAGCATTTAACAACAATCACACAAATTTCATTATAATGATATGGGCGCTTTAAGTCGGTTGGAATCGCTAGATTTTAAAAGCTCATTTAAGTACTTCTTACAAATTCTTATATACATATATATTAACTTAAGAATTTTAATTAGTTTAAGAATTTTTTTTTATAGTGTATAGTATCGTTTTTTTGTTTTCCTACAAAAATTATATATTGTATATACTTTTGGTAAATTTTATGTTAAACCGCTACTCTAATAGTTTGTCAACTAATCATAAATAACCCGCGACTATACCCGTTTTCAATAATTATACAAGTCGTTCAAATGGCTCGGTAACGTTTGACATTGTACGCGCAATCGCTGCATTTAGTATCATACGTCGATAACAAAAACATATATCATATCATATCATATGACGTTACATTACACGCCAAGCAGAAAAGGGGAAAAAGGCAATGTTTTTAAAACCGGACCGGCGACCCAACCGAATTTTTTTTGGGTCGTGGGTTAATATGGTCCGACCGGGTCTAACCGGGGTTCAACCGGGTTCAATAATATTTTAAAAATATTAGTATATAGAATTTGTTCTTTATATGTATGTGCATAAATATCCAAATATCAAACAAAATATTAAGTTTAGTACAAATATTTAGAAAAACAAAAAAATTTCAATAACTATAGCAAAACTAAATAATAAAATGATGATACTTAAATAGATAACTAATCTTTTTTGTCTTAAAATTTTAAAAAGATTATAATTATTTGAAAAATGTTTTTTTTTTCACTGAATATGATTATATTAGAGAAAATGTTAAACCTTTATTACTATCTCATTATCTATAAACCTTATTTTTCTAATTTTAATTTGATAAACATATTAATTAAACAAAAATGAAATAATTTTTTTTTTTTTAATTAGAAAACAGTTGAACCCGGTTTGATCCGGGTCAACCGGTTCGCCGGTTCCCGGTTTTTTGCCGGTCCGACCCGGTTCGATGCCGGTTCAACTACACTTGGGTTTTAATATTGACCCGAACCGGACATGTGACCGGTTCGCGGTTGAACGCGGTTCAACCGCCGGTCCGGTCCGGTTTTAAAAACATTGGAAAAAGGCAAGAAGGGTCCTTATAGTATAACTAGGTGAGTACCCTCGCTATGCGAGAGGGTTTTTTGTGTTTATATTTTTATTCTAACCGAGAACATTATGGTACATCTATTGTCTATTCGACTTTCGTTTGCTTTTGTGTTATTGGTGATTTTGATTTTATTTAATTCATACTACCACGGCAATTTGAGTTTAATTTTAAAAGTAATTGAATTGCAAACGACGCTTATATTTGTTTTATCTTAATATAGAGTAATTGGTCTGGTCATCATATAAATTTGATTTGTAAGTAGACATTTTTAAACGTTCTTAAGACTCTTTGTATATAAAACACACTGTCTATATTTTCTTTTCAAATATTTGTTTCCTTCTCTTTTTGGCATCTATATTATTTACCCATATATAGATCGATAAAGATGAGAGAAATAAGATATTTGAGTTGATTATTAAACTCAATCGGAATAAGATGATAATCTATATCCAATGGGTTTAGTGTCATTTAGATATGAAGCGAGTTTTTATTTGAAGAATCCCACTTTACAAATAATTTTTTCTCGTTCTTAACAATGTTTAGAAAACCGGACCGGACCGGGGGTCGGACCGGGTTCAACCGTGAACCGGCCAGCTACCCGGGTTGGGTTGACCCGGGTTTGAGTTTTCTTTTTTTTTTTGAATTTTTTTTTTTTATATATTTTTCATATTTAATTTTTTAATAATTAAAAATTTATAAAAACAAATACTATTTTTAAATTTAGTTAATTTTTGTTATGATTTAATGTTTTTAATTTTTTTTTTACATATAAACTTAATTATTTGTCACTAATCTTTGTTTATGAATAATTTTTTTGTTATTCAAATGATTTTCTTCATGACTAATTTTTACAAATATGTTTATTTAAAGATATTATTATATATTTGGGTATTATAGTTATAAAAAAAACTATTTATGTTACTATTTTTTTTTAACTATTAAACCCGGTTCGACCCGGTCGAACCACATTAATCCATGACCCAAAAGCTTATCCGGTTCGATCGCCGGTCCGGTTTTAAAAACATTGGTTCTTAAGAACGTTAAGAACTCTGTATAATGTGATACATTTTTTTTGTAGTGGTAATTTGGCTTAGGTCTAACCATATCCATTAACTAACATCACACAAAGAACTAAACACATGACGAAATCAATATGCATATCATATTATTAGGTCATTGAATGAAATAATGGTGTTAATGTCTTTGTCTCCTCTTTTTCCCTATCTTGTTTCATGTCCACACTCATTTGTGGTTGTTCTTTACTCTATTGGCCTTCTTCTTAAATTGTAGCACTATGGTTCTAAGTTGCAACCTCTTAAACCGTAAAAATTTATAGCCTCAGGGTTTCACCTTGTGGCATGTCTCTAACCAACACCGATTCGTGTTCTTCAACATATTTGAGCATCTACCATTTCCTCTAGACTTAGTTCCCCAACCAAAATTTTGAAATGAACTGCATCTCATGGGAAACAAAAGCATTGAGCATCATGCTTTAATTTCGAAAAACAAACAAACAAAATACAACTCTTTCAAAAATCCAAACTTACTTGATCTAACTTCTTTCTAACCAGTGGCATAAACCCTATCTAAACATGTGACTTGAAGTATTATTACCTATGAGAAGCGTTCATAAACTAAAGGTAACGAACATAAATATTGATTAGTGTTCCTCACAAATGCCTTCCATTCAGAGAGTATAGCCAGACCAGCGGATCTTCGGCCGAAGTCGTAAACAATTCCATATGATGACTGCAGTGAAATAAAAAAAAATCATGTTTCTGAGTTCATTTTCAATTAGCATGAAAAACCCAATATATAAGCAAAGAAGCAAGTGTAGTATTTCTTAAGCATACAAAGAGTGAAAAATTAGACGACAATACTTCTATATAAATTGAAAGTGAAAAAGCAAGAAATATGAAGTTCCAAAGCTCCATCCAATGATCATCAAACTACTATTTTAAAGAGGAAGCGATGGGAAATCAACAAAAGTGGCTCTGAACAATAAATAAACAAAGAGTTCGATCTTATGTGTGATTTTTGGTGAAATTTTCAATGGCACTCTAAAAAGCACAAAACTGTATCAATATTTACGCTTTTATAATTTTCAAAGAAACAAAATAGACTACCCGAAGTGAGGAGAAGAGATTGAGACGCTGAAGCACAACGTCGACTTATCGATGATGCTCTGTCCCCAAGCGATCGCACTCTCCACTATCGAATTTTACTTTACTGGATGTGGTATTAAATGTTATAGTGGAAGATGAAGATGAAGATGCATATCATCATCTGTTTGAATATGATTTTAGTTCTTAAGATTTCTTTCGTATTTTGTCTGTGGCGTCCATTTGGTTTATAGCCAAGTATGCATCGACCCACTCGTTATGAAATTTTTTTCGTTGATATTCGCATTGCGCGGGTTTTTGTTTACATACTTTTCTTTGCCAAATGTAGGATAATATTGCTTAACTGTTAGTCAGTATACGCCTTTATAAAATTAAGAGATCGGCTGGAATTGAAAAATGGTTCAAAATATAGTACGTTTTGAGTTTTACAAAGTTGAGTGCCTTTAGCATGGTAATGAACATCCCGTCCGTGACACGATTACGTGGTCATTACAACTCATCTTGTATAGTAAGCAATTGCACATGCAAATAACAAGAGGTTTATTTACATCATTTTATATCTAATTTCCTTGCAAAATCATAATTTTTTTTTTTTGCTTAATACGCTACATATTTTTTTGATTTCTATTAGTTTTGTTTACAATTGGAGGAGAAATCTACAAGGATTGACAACTACTTTAAGTTTAATATGTTAATACAATTTACAGGGTTCATTGTTATTAAAAAAAAATGTATAGGGTTCACTAAGAAAGCTTATATAATCTATAATCAACTTTCTACAGTGTTTTTTTTTTTTTGCGGCCACTTGCTCTTGGATAGGGGAAGTTATCCGGTGATGATATCATGTATTTTCTTCTCGTTTTCTCCTAGAAACAATAAAAAAATCATGGAAATAAGAGTTATAAACAAGTTGAGAAATCTCATTATTCTCATGACTCATGAGATTATAAAAAGGTTTGAAACACATGAGTATTGGTGGAGAGAGCATAAAACAGAACCATGGCATAGTTTGTAAGTTATCTATAACAGCTTTTCTCGAACCTAATCAAATCTAACCAAAAAAATATGAGGAGTATAGTGTGTTGTGCTTTTGAAATTCTTAATCTGAGATGAATCAGACCAGATGAGGAAGTCTCTAAGTCACCAAACTTGCCACAAGAGCAGATGAATTAAAGGAATAGAAGTGAGAACCATGTTCGGATATTAACAACATGTCTTCTACCAATGGGAAGTCGTGTCTTGATGTAACGCCACTGTTTAAGTTTGAGAAGGTCATATTGGACCATGATGAAACAAGGCTAGTTTTGGATTGGGGTGCTAGTAACTTTGTGATGCAAGTTGTTCCCCAATGGTAGACTCTGAGAAAATTCACCAAAAAACAGCTTTGAGACATCAATGAAATAACACATCAATTCCCTGCAAAAATCAGGGTAACAAAGAAGAACAATACAAACTTGTAAAGTAGATAGAGTAAAATTCCAATAGTATATAGTAGAAAATTAGAAGGCGCGTTTAGAAAATAGATTCCGTACATGTGCACATTTCTAGCTTCATGTGCCAGGGAAGCTATCATTGTAACCTTCGTCCTTGGTAAGAACTACCACCTTGAGAACAGTAAAGTCAAAAATCTGATAATATTCAACTTCACATATACGATATAACAAATGCAGGACTCAGTGAATTCTCTTTTACTTTGACTTTGCAATTGTGACTAAGAATTGAATTGACAAAATTTATAGGAAGGGAAGGATTATAAGAGTATGCACAGAAGGTACCCTGCCAAAAGAAATCGAATATGAATTAACACTTGAAATGACACATTGTCTTCAAACAATATTTGTTTAATGTACCAAGGAAGTGTAGTAACACTACAAATATACGACTGGAATCATACTGAAGACAAAAGAACACTTATAGTTGCGGCGTTTGTTAAATAAGGTTTACATAGAGGAGCACAAAAAGACATCATATGCTTAGTTACACAATTAGCTACTAAACACTTATGAATGCCTATGATCACTGAGAATGACACTTTGGCGATGAGAAAGGCTTTCTCTATTAGTTGTCCTCACTTCTAATTAAGGCCAATTCAAGGAGCATTTTATCCCAAAATTTTTGGAAATTTTAAAAGAAATAGAAAAATAATGAGTTAATGGTTTTGAAATGGGCAATTTCCAAAAATACCACTTTTTAAGTTTTTTTTCCAAAAATACCACCATAAAGTTTTTTTCCAAAAATACCACATTTTTTTCAAAGTTCCAAAAATACCACTTTTTAAAAATTCATTTTTAACATTCAAAACTAAACCCTAAACCCCAAACCCCAAACCCTACCCCCTAAAACTATACCCTAATTTTGGAATAGTTAACCCAAACCCAAAAAAATTAAATTATAAACCTTAAAAATCAACTTTTACAAAAGTGGTATTTTTGGAATTTTGGAAAAAATGTGGTATTTTTGGAAAAAAAAACTTTAAGGTGGTATTTTTGGAAAAAAAAACTTCAAAGAGTGGTATACGAGGGAATTCCTCTTTTGAAATTGTTAATGCTCACCAATTATATGTTTTAAAAAAAAAATCAAAAATGCTGAGAAAAATGTTGTGTTGAAATCTAAATCGCAAAATCTTTTATTCTTAAAAAGTTTAAACAAATCAATACATTTTTGTAATTGGTAAAATGTCCTTGGAATTGGCCGGCTTTTCCATGAACTTGGAGATTACCATACCAATAGCAAAGAAAAGAGGCCACACGGAGACTTTGATGGGACCATCCTGTCGTTTTTGGATACGACTGTAATTGATCCCTGACACTACTAAATGACCAAAAACACAGAACAATAAGACAGTATCTGTGAAGCTACCAAAGATTCTGTTGTAGCCACGAGATGGATAGTAGAACCACGGTATAGGCCACTTGCATATGAAACGAGCTTTATGGGCGCGGACTTTTAAAGTGAGGTCAAGGAGGGAGACTAAAATAGATGTAACTGACATTACTAAGGAGATTCTTGCGAAGTGAGGCTTGCGATTGGAAGAGAGCTGGTCTGCAATCGCTGATGCAATCTCCATGAGCAAATTGATGACGAGGAGGAAGGCCATTCCAGTGGAATACCAACTTCTACCTTTTCCTATTTGCTTGTTAGACAATGATTTTTCATATTCTAGTCTGTCCATTACTTTTTCCCACTCCTCTTGATTCTTCCCACGTAAAGAGGAACCCACCACACGTAGACGCGATGGAAGGTTATCACAAAGCTCTGTTACTCTTTTAGCAAGGTCTTTAAAACCATCAGGTGGAGAACTCTGTCTAAAAGCATATCTACATAAGATCTCGAGAGCTTCTTCACTTGATGGAAACTCCACATGGTATGTATTATCAATACCATGTTGCCGCAAAAGCTCTTGGTCTTTTGTGGTCACAATAATCCTACTTCCAGGACCAAACCATGTAGTTTCATTAGCCAAAGCCTCTAATTGCTTAAGATCATCCACATCATCAAGAATGATAAGAACTTTCAGGTTACATAGCCTTTCTGGTATCGCACCTAAATGGTATATCTGAATATCCTTTTGGTTTAAAATCTTTGAGAGAAGTTGTTCTTGTAATCGAAGCTTCAAACCATAGTCGTCAAGACCACTATTATAGACTCCCTTAAGATTCTCCATAAAACAAGTAAGCTGAAATCTGCTTGAGAGTCGACTATGTAAAGCCCTGGCAATAGTAGTCTTACCAACACCCGCAAGACCCGAGATTCCAACAATCATAGCTCCATCCTCTGAATCTAAATGTAGTGAAGACCCCATTTTTTGCAAGTGTGCTTCAATCCCCACCATGTCTTCAAAATCCCTATTAGGTGTAGCGTTTAGTTTATTTGAAATATCCTTCGCAATCTTTTCAATCATATCCGCTTCATTGTCCCTAAAAGAGAGAGATAAGAGAAAAAAAAAATCAGTTTTCAATCAAATAGTCATGTGAAAAATGATTTGTAGATTCACAAATATGATTAAGAAATAATAAATCTCAAATTCATTGAAGAAAAAGAACAAACCAGTTTCCGAAGTCTTCTCCTACTATGTTGCTAGCATTGGACAAAGCATGGCTCCATCTTCTCCTCACCTCTTCTGTTTTGTCAGCACAGTTTTCTTTGAAAACTTGCCCGAAATCTCCGGTTTGTTTCCGTACATCAGATTGATCTACTCCATAGAAGATCGGTATAACTAATTGCCCCAGTTCTTCCCTACACTTCAAAATCTCAACCAATTTATCCAAACACCAGCTCGAAGAAGCATAGTTCTTCGAGAACACTACGAGCGAGATCCTCGATTCTCTAATAGCTTGTATGAGAGTAGGGCCGATGTTGTTGCTTCCCTCGATCCCTTGCTCATCGAACATAGTAATCCCATTATAGCTAAACTGTTTACGTAAATGACTGAGAAATGTCTTACGAACGTCTTCTTCGTGGAAGCTGGCAAAGACGTGGTATCTCCAAGTGCGAAGCCAAGAAGAAGGAGACGTAGAAGGAGGAGGAGGAGGAGGAGGAGAAGAAGAGGAAGAAGAAAAAACAGAACCCATGAGATGGAATAGCGAGAAAAGTTGAAGATGAAAACATTGAAGTGTCTCTTGATGAGCCTTATATGATCGTAAAAGCGTGTTTGCCATTGACTTCTCGGTCAAGTCTCTCACCACAAATAAAAAAAACAAAATATTTGTAAATAAGTACCAACTACCAACTAAAGAAGAAAAACAAAGATAATGTAGAAAACGAAGAAGTTTCTCTCTCTTTTCTCTCTCAAAAGATAATGTATACTCCCCTCCATTCCTAAAATAATTATGATTTGATTTAGGTTGCATGGAAACTCCGTTTAAGGGCCGTTTCCCGATTCGGAAACATTTCGGAATCGGAAACGCGGGGGAAACACGTTTCCTAAAAATATCAATTTGGAAACGAGACTCCTCATTTTAGGAAACGTGAATTTTGATTTGAAAACATATTAAGTAAAACTTTTAAAAAAATAGCGATATGTTTGTTATTTAATAAGTTTAGTAACCTATTAACACTCATATTTTGTTCTTTCTATAATCACTAAATATGATAACGTACAACGAAGATGATAGTCTAAATATTTGAATTTGAGTGTTGTTTTTTTAATCTTTAGTTAAACTATTTATTGGAGTTTTGTTATTTCAAATATTGTGTAATATAGTTTTAATTTTTAATAATTTTTGTTTCATGATAATATTATATATATATATGTATATATATACACGTTTCCAAAACACACCCGTTTCCTCTCTTTTTTTGAAAAATTCGTTTCCGCGTTTCCTAACATTTCGCTGCCGCATACCCGTTTCCGATTCCATGCAGCATAGGTTTTGACTTGTTCACATAAATTAAGAAATAAAAAAATTTAGGTTATTAATATATTATTTTTTAATTGTAAATATTTTTCAATAACTATGAATCAATAATAATTCAAATATTTTTAATTAATATCTTTTAAAATTTAAGCATCTTTAACCATAAGTTTTAATGGGTTTCTTTTATTAAAACTGAATATTAAATTTGGGCTTTTGCTGATTTGGGCCAAAGTCGGATCACATAGAAGAGTTTGTTGAAACGTTTCTTCGGTGAGTCAACAAGACACGTGTCAGATGGCTATTGGACCGTCATTTTTTCGCGTGTCCGAAGCCAAAATCTTGTTTCATTTGCGTGAAAACGATTTTTCTCTCTTGTTTCCTCCACAGTGATGCGATTCACACCGACTCTAATCGAATCGAATCGCCGGCGATCTTAGCCGGGATATTTACCGGTGATAGAGATCTTTAGTGTCATTTCCTGATGAATCATCTCATTTTGTGTATTGGCTTCAGGTGCAAAAAGACCAACAATTAGTACTTCATCTTCAGCAAAACCACTCGACAGAAGGTGGTTATGACTTGACGAGTTGAATCGAGATTCAACTTGAGGGCTGGAGGAAGAAATGTGATGGATTTGATATGATGGTGTTTAGTAGCTAATTGTTCTATCTCATATTCTCATATTTAAAATGTCACAAGTTGAATGCGATAGAATACATATACTGCAAGGTGAAGAAGACAAAGGGAACGATATAAATAAATGTTTGCATTTGGTAGTAATGAGGCAAATCGTGGAATGTGTAATTTGTCTTACGTAGAAAGAGAGCAATTGGTGATAGATTATATTATATGGTAGAAAACGAAATCTATTGTTGGATTTGACCATGACAGACGAAAAAATATATACTTTTTAAAAAAATATTAACATAACTATATATACATTCTACATAACATTTTTGTATTATCCTTATTTTTAAACATTATAAAACCTATTTATTTTGAAATCAATACATTTTTGTAATTGGTAAAATGTCCTTGGAATTGGCCGGCTTTTCCATAAACTTGGAGATTACCATACCAATAGCAAAGAAAAGAGGCCACACGGAAACTTTGATGGGACCATCCTGTCGTTTTTCGATACGACTGTAATTGATCCCTGACACTACTAAATTACCAGCAACACAGAACAATAAGACAGTATCTGTGAAGCTACCAAAGATTCTGTTGTAGCCACGAGATGGATAGTAGAACCACGGTATAGGCCACTTGCATATGAAACGAGCTTTATGGGCGCGGACTTTTAAAGTGAGGTCAAGGAGGGAGACTAAAATAGATGTAACTGACATTACTAAGGAGATTCTTGCGAAGTGAGGCTTGCGATTGGAAGAGAGCTGGTCTGCAATCGCTGATACAATCTCCATGAGCAAATTGATGACGAGGAGGAAGGCCATTCCAGTGGAATACCAACTTCTACCTTTTCCTATTCGCTTGTTAGACAATGATTTTTCATTTTCTAGTCTGTGCATTACGTTTTCCCACTCCTTTTGATTCTTCCCACGTAAAGGAGAACCCACCATACGTAGACGCGATGGAAGGTTACAACATAGCTCGGTTACTTTTTCAGAAAGCTCTTTAAAACCATCAGGTGGAGAGCTCTGTCTAAAAGCATATCTACATAAGATCTCAAGAGCTTCTTCACTTGTTGGAAAATCCACATGGTACTCATTATCAATACTATGTTGGCGCAACAGCTCTTGGTCTTTTGTGATGACAATAACCCTGCTTCCAGGACCAAACCATGCAGTATCATTAGCCAAAGCCTCTAATTGCTTTAGATCATCCACATCATCAAGAATGATAAGAACTTTTAGGTTGCGTAGCCTTTCCGGTATTGCACCTAAATGGTATATGCTCATATCATTTTGGTTTAAAATCTTTGAAAGAAGTTGCTCTTGTAACCACAACTTCAAGCCATAGTCGTCAAGGCTGCTATTATTGATTCCCTTAAGATTCTCCATAAAACAAGTAAGCTGAAAACTGCTAGAGAGTCGGCTATGTAAAGCTCTAGCAATGGTAGTTTTACCAATTCCCGCAGGACCAGAGATTCCAAGGATCAGAGCTTCATCATCACACTGTAAATGTAATAAAGGCTGGATTTTCTGCAAGTGTGCTTCAATCCCCACCATGTCTTCAAAACCCATATTAGGTGCCTCGTTTAGTTTGTTTGAAATATCCTTAGCAATCTTTTCAATCATATTCACTTCATTGTCCTTAAAAGATAGAGACAACAGACAAACCATTGTTTTCTCAAAATGATTGGTAAATTCACAAATATAATTGAGATATTTACTAAAACCACTTTGGAAGCTTGAAATTTACTAAAACAATTTTAAGAGAATTGAGTTCACTAAAACAACTCTAAAAAGTTTGCAAAAGACTTTTAACCTTGATAAAAAACATTAATAACAAAAATGTCGTTGACATTTCAAAAAGAATTTATATTAAATAATAATAAAAATTTAATTATAATAAAAAAATTGAGTTTAAGAAAAAGTTATTTTAAGAAACAAAATTTTGATTATAAAATGCATTTGCGTGTGGCGTTTATGATATACTTTTGCGGTTGAAAATGGTGATTGACGATTGCGGTTTAAAATAGCAATTGAAAATAGCGATAGGTGTGTTTGCGAGTATTTGTAATCAAAGTCTGCGACTGACATTTATATTATGCTTTTATGCATTTGACAATTCTGAGTGGCCGTTTTCTTTGTTTTCAAAGCAAGTAAGAGTAAAAAATATATGAAGTTTTGAATAATTTTCAAAGATTAGAGTTACTTTGGTCAAAATCCAAATTTTCAAAGTTGTTTTAGTAAACCTCCCAATATAATTTACCAAATCAGACTAACAAAGAATAAAACCCAAATTAGTTGAAAATACACAAACCAGTTTAAGGGATCTTCTCCTGTTATGTTGCCAGCATCGGTCAAAGCTTGGCTCCATCTTCTCCTCTCCTCCTCTGTTTTGCCAGCACAGGTTTTTCTGAAAACTTTCCCGAAATCTCCGGTCTGTTTCCGCACATCAGATTGATCAACTCCATAGTAGATCAGTATCACTAATTTCCCTAGTGCTTCCCTGCACTTTAAAATCACAACCAATTCATTCAAACACCAGATCGAAGAAGCGAAGTTCTTCGAGAACACTACGATCGAGATCGCAGGGGCAGGGCTGAGGCTGTGACTTCTATCTATCCCTTGTTTATCGAACACCGCAATCCCATTGTAGCTCAACTGTCGGCCTAAATGACTCAAAAAGCTTCTACGGAAGTCTGGTCCGTGGAATATCGCAAAAACGTAATGTCTCCATGTGCAAGCCATGAGATAATGAGAGAAAATTTGAAGAACTGATAATACGAAAATCAAAAATGTATCGGGATCGAAAAAGCGTGTTTAATAGTGACTTCTTTTTGAATTTTGAGTGATTAATAATTGAGTCAATTCTCTACCACCATTGACTTCTAAGCCTCTCACCAAAAAAACAATATAATTTTTACATAACTACCAACCAAAAAAAATATTAGGAATATTCATATGGCGTTGGTAAAAATATACTATATATACATAGTAGAAAAAAATCTAGTATTAAAAATCTGAAACCTTCAAAACACTTCTCTTTGTTCTTTAAAGTTTAAACAAATCAATAATTTTTTGTAATAGGTAAAGTGTTCACGGAATTGGCCGGCTTCTCCATGAACTTATTACCATACCAATAGCGAAGAAGAGAGGCCACACTGATACTTTGATGGGACCGTCCTGTCCTTGTTTTATACGATTAAAAATTCATCCTTGACACTACTAAATGACAAATAACACAAAACATTAAGACCGTTTCTGTGAAACTTCTAAAGATTTTATTGTCAGGTGGCGGATAGTAGAACCAAGGTATAGACCACTTGCATGGAAACGCGCTTTATGGGCTCAGATTTTGAAAGTGGATTTGAAAAAAGTTTTAAAATTCATGCTTGAACAGATGATTTGCCACTTTAATACAAATCCCTCCAAATTCTATGTTGAATATCGCTTAGTATAGATTACGTCGATATTCATGGGTACATCTTAGCAAAATTACCTAAGCTAAACTCAACCCGAATTATAAAATAACCCGATTATGATATAAATTTCAATGCCAGTTTACCCAATTAGACCTTTAAATACAAAAAAATTATGCATTGTTAATTGATTATGTGTTGTGTATTATGGTAAAATTCTAAATTGCTAGAGAGACATATGGAATTGTCCGTTTTAAAGTTATTTATGAAGTTGTTCTCATAATCTATACTATTAATTGGGAATCTGAAATACGAGAGTAGACATGGTGTTTCAACTTTCTACACTCAAAAGACTTAAAAATGAATTTGCAAAATAATTGAGAATTAGAGTATTTTGGTCCGAAAAACGAATATTTGAGGCACATAAGCCATTTTTAATCCATGTTGTCAAACATGTCCCAAATTGACCTCGCGGATCCTCAAATTGACTCGCTTCCTTTGAAAAATTGAAAGGTTAATTTTATCCGGATCATAGATACTAGAGTTATTTTATCTGCGACCAAGCACCTTTAATAACAGAAACACACGGGTCATATATCCGACCAGGAAAAAACACGATGATCTTTTAATGAAATGAGATGCGGATCTTTTATCCAACCCGTTTAAAAACATGTACAACGGATCCAACTTCCCATTTATACTATACTAATATTTAAAATCTCACCATATTTAATTGCATATAATCAGATTATTTTTGTTATTCTACTATGGAAACGCTATAATCTTTGAACAATTCTAACAGTACATATTACTAATTGAATTACTTTGGTATTTATCCTAAATTTGTAGCAACATTAATTACAATTTAATATACTATGTAAACTCTAAATAAAGCCTGATTATTCGGAATTACAAATAGTATTCTTTCTTAATCTAAAGATTTTCTTACTTGCTCATTGATACGTACGGCTTACATTTAGATTTAACCAAATTTGAAGATCAACATGATATAGACTTCGAGAAGATGACCAATGAGCAGAAACTTGTGTATGATGAAATAACAAATGCAGTTATAGATAATAATGGAGGAATGTTTTTTGTCTATGCTTTTGGAGGAACATGCAAAACATTTATTTGGTCATTATTTTTTTCGACAATCAGATTTAGATGAGACATTGTTTTGAATGTTACATTGCATCCAGCGGCATTGCTTCTCTGTTATTATCTGGAGGAAGGACAACTCACTTTAGGTTTGGAATCCCTATAAATGTTGATGAGTCTGCTATCTATCATATAATGTCTAGATCAGACCTATCTAATTTGGTAAAGAAAGCATTTCTTATAATATGGAATGAAGCGCCTATGATGAGTAAACACTGTTTGGACTCGTTGGATAAAAGCTTATCATTATTGGCAGTGTGGATAATAAGCATTTTGCTGGAAAAGTATTCGTATTTGGGGGTGATTTGGGACAAGTATTTCTGGTGATTAATGGTGGTGGAAGGGCATATATAAAATTTATCCGGTTGACAACCTCATTTGTTGGAGGAAGAATTATTTTGTCTTTGGTATAATACTAGATCATTATTTTCATGCAGTGTACGAAGGTCTCCGTAAATTTTTTAATCAGTAAACATTTGAACTTATTGATTCGATGGGATTATTACAATCTGTGATTAAAAATTCTTCTCGAATTTGGATATCGTTGTTGGATATCATAAATTATACTTAGTGTATATCAAATGTATAGTTCATGACTCATACAATACTACGCTGTTGGATATCATAAATTATGCATTTGATATAAACATTAAGTACACATATATATATGATATATAAACAATAAGTACACCAATACCAAATACCAAAATATTGAAACAAAACCTACTAACAAATATACCACAACATATCTCAAATTTCTTTTCATTCAAACTTAATATATGTATACAATTTTGTTAAATACCACGTAAATATGTTTACATATTAGAAGGACAAGCCGACAAGGGCTTAAAATTTTCCGAAATACACAAAATTTGAAACCTTCAAAACACTTCCCTTTGCTCTTTAAAATTTATACAAATCAATACATTTTTGTAGTAGGTAATATGTCGTCGGAATTGGCCGGCTTCTCCATGAACTTGGAGATTACCATAGCATTAGCAAAGAAGAGAGGCCATACTGATACTTTGATGGGACCTTCCTGTCGTCTTTCGATGAAACTACAATTGATGGTCGACACTATTAAATGACCAACAACACAGAACAATAAGACAGTATCTGTGAAAGTTCCAACTCTACTGTAGCCACGTGATGATGGATAGTAGAACCAAGGTATAGGCCACTTGCATAGAAAACGAGCTTTATGGGCTAGGACTTTGTAAGTGATGTCAAGGATGGAGAGGACAACAGAGAGAACTGCCATTAGTAAGGAGATTCTTGCCAAGTAAGGCTTGTGAATGGAAGAGAGCTGGTCAACCACAGTTGATGCAATCTCCAGCAGCAAATTGATGAGAACGAGTAAGGCCATTCCAGTATAACACTGGATTTTTCTTTTTTCTTTTTGTTTGTTAGACATAATTGATGGTAGTATGGGAGTTACTTCTTGCAACTCTTCTTCCTTCTTCCGAATTTTTCTTTTCACTAATTGATTGTTAGACGATGATGGTTCATTTTCTTGTCTGCTTAAAACCTCTATAACAAACTTTTCAATCTTTTCAGCGTCAATGTTCCAACCGTTCCTGTTAACAAATGTTATTATTATAAGTATGTTTAATATTGTAAACTAGCTTTATATATCTATCGGCATTTGCATTTATCTTTCTATAATCTTTACTTTGAATATTAATTAAGGACATGAGTCTTTTATGTTTTAGATTAAGTAACACATGCATGAACCTATCATATATTTTAGATTCACAAAGAAATTGAAAGATAATTGGATAAAATTACAGTTAAACATGCGAGATTTTTTATGTATCTAAATCAAATGAAACAAATCTCTATATATAGGCCTGTTCGTTTGGCAGCCGCAGCGGCTTGCGGCTGCGTCATGCGGTAAAATGTTGTTCGTTTGCCTGCCGCAGGTACCTGCGGCTGCGTCATGCGGCCAGACGCTGCGGCTTGCGTCACGAATTTTTGGCCGCAGCTAAATTCAGCGTCTGCGTTTAAAAATTAGCGTTACGGCCAAAATTTCAGCCGCAGCCGCAGCGGCAGACAAACGAACAACAATTAGACCCTGCGTCTGGCCGCATGACGCAGCCGCAAGCCGCAGCCGCAGCCGCAGCCACAACGGCAGACAAACGAACAACAATCGCAACGTCTGGCCGCATGACGTAGCCGCAAGCCGCTGCGGCTGCCAAACGAACAGGCCTATAGAATACAAAAATGATGAATCTTGGTATAAAAAACATTAAAAAAATAACTAATATATTACTCCAGCCAATTTTAATACGTCACGTCGCTTTGTAGTCTCCAGTTTTTATCTTTCAACTAGTCGAAAATATTATACTGAGAAGTGAGAATAAGCCACGTATTTTTACACAAATTTTCACTCCTTCACTGCATGTGTTTCAACTTTCAACAATAGTATATTTTATTCAACTCTCCATTGTGAATGGTCTAAGAAAAAATAAATCCCAAACTGATTGAACGAAGAAAAAGAACAAACAGTTTTCGAAGTCTTCTCCAATTGGATAATTGGAAATCATTTAAAAAATAGGATGTAAAAAAGTAGTAGTTTTTATATAGTTTATATTTATTTTAGCTATTTTAAAACCATTTTTACAGAAATTCTTTATATTTGGTAAGATTCTTCTTTTTTAGTTACTACTCTTTCTCAATAATTTTTTTTCAGTATTGTTAATATAAAAAGGAATTACCAAAAAACACATAAGTTAATAATACTCCTGTTTTAATTAAGTTATCATTTTATACTTATTTTTTTGTTCAAATTACTTATCGTTGTACAACTATTTTAAAATAGAGGAAAAATATATAACGGAGCCAAGCTAAGAACATCTTCCTCCATAATTTTTCGTAAATTTTTTAACAAATATTAAAACATAAATAATAGTATGTTCTTATGTTTTAGAGGAGATTTCCAGTGTGGTGCAAAGAAAGCTGAATGGTCTCGTATATCAAGGTTAAAATTATTCGATGTACAATCGTCATTGTAATTTTCCTCATAATTTATAATAATTTATAAATCTAAATGTTTTAAAAAATATGTTTTACCTTGTTCCTGTCAGGACCATCCCCGATATACTGACCACATCGGTCAAAGCTTGGTTCCATCTTCTCGTATCCTCCTTTGTTTTACCAGCACAGGTTTCGTCGAAAACTTTCCAGAAATCTCCGGTTTGTATCTTCACATCAGATGGATCTACTCCATACAAGATCGGTATCACGATTTGTCCCATTTCTTTCTTGCACTTGAAAATCTCCACCAACTCATTCAAACACCTGTATGAAGAAACATAGTTCTCGGTGAGCACGATGAGCGAAATCCTTGATTCTCTAATCGCTTGCGTGAAAGCATGGATGATGCTGTCGAACATGGTAATACCATTGTAGCTAAACCGATTGCGTAAATAACTGAGATTTGACTGATGAACATCTTCTTTGTGGAAGCTCACAAAGACGTGGTATCTCCAAGCGCCAGCCGAAGAAGAAGAAGAAGCCATGAGATAGAGTTGAAGATCTGATATATAAAAATCAAAAAATGTTCTCTCGATGAGTTTCACTACAAATGTAACTTTCATTGGAATTATTACTATCTTATAAAATGGAAAAAGCGCGTTCACGTCTTATTTCTCTGAAAGAGAGATATTCAGTCGATTTCCAAGTCATTTACACGAAGAAAAAATGAAAAAAAAAAAATGATAACCGACCACAGAAGCCAAAGATATAAGTATGTATTAAGGGCTTGATTGGTTTTCTCAGAACCGCTTCCAAACATATATCAAAATCACATAAATCATATTATACAAGAGAATTGCGGGCAATTGCGGTTGCTAACGTTTAACAACAATACACAAATTTCATTATACTGCTATGGGATGCTTCAAATTGTTTGGAATCACAAGATTTTAAAAGCTCGTTTTCGTTAGCATTTGTGGTAGTAGGCGGTTGCGAATGGTTTAAAACTTTTTTTAGAAACTTGTATCTGTATTATTATTAAAAATTCATTAAAAATTTAAAAACAAAGTTTCTCTTGTTAAATACTATCATACAAATTCTTATATACATATATATATATATTAACTAAACAATTATATATTTATAACTATGATTAATACCTTTTGTATATAAAAATGTTCCAAATCTCTTAAAACAAATATTTTTAATGAGTTTAAATTTTTTTAACTTTTTAGCATACAGTAATATAGTTTTTTGTTTTCTATAAAAAGTTATATATATTGTATGTATTTTTGGTAGACTTTATGTTAATCGTTATTAAACCCACTGTTAATCAATCATAAATATCTGTGATTGCATCTATTTTCAATAATTATACTCATCGTTCAAATTGCCCAAAAACGCCTGATATTGTACCACAATCACTACGTTTAAACTAGCCAAGACCCTAAATAATATCATACAGGATACATCGTTGACAACAAAAATACAGTAAAAACTCTATAAAGTAATATTCGATAAAGTAATAAACTCGATAAAATAATAAATTTTGCCAGCCCCGAGTCGGGTCAGTGCAAAATATAACACAAATTAATAAAATGATAAGATAATAATTTTTTCAAAAATCGTATACAAATATATGGTCCCATTAATATCATAAAATAATAATTGTTATATATATTTTCATTTTATAGTTAGTAATGTTGTAAAATAAACAAATTGTTTCAAAATATATTATATTTTTAATTTTTAGTAGAGAATGAATTATTTTTTTTATTTTTGTAACCATTTATATTTAATAAATTATTTTATTAGTGGTTAAATTGTGTTTTATTATGAATTTATCAATTAATTATTATTTTTAATTTATTTTAATCATTACTTATAAAGTAATAATTCTATAAAGTAATAATGTTGGGACCACCAAAATTTATTGCGTGAAATTTGGTGATCCCAACATTAATTAATACTTTATAAAGTTTTAACTATCATTTTCATATCATATGACGTTACATTACACGCCAAGAAAAGAAAAAAGAAAAAAGGAAAAAGGAAAAAGGCAAGAAGGATCCTTTCTTGTCCGTAAATTTGTAGTATAATTCATTGCGTGATAGTAACGTGTCACTCTGAACAAAAAAAAAAGTAACGTGTCACTAGTTGCTTAATCATCCCACAGTTTACTTTTGTTGGCCTGAATTTAAAAAGAGTTACTCTGGGCATTTTGGCTTAATTCCATCGATAGGTAAAACATCATTATCATATAGAAAATCTGAAAGCTTTTACGTGGACATGATTAAGTTAACACTAAAAACAAAAGAAAAATTATAGTTATGGTGTTTGTTAAATTAGGTTTACATAGAAGAACTAAAAAGACATCATATGCTTACACAATTAGCTACCAAACACCTATTAAGTTTGGGTTTATCTTGGGCTTAAAACTAATTAACAATGAGCCGATTGGCCTAACACTTTATATATTATTAAATTATTTCTCCAACCCATCGAGTTATCATTGTCTTTTGTTGAATGGTTAAGCTTAAGCTGAAGATGATATGCTAATTGTCGGTCTTTTTGCACCTGAAGCCGATAAACAAAACGAGATGATTCAGAAGGAAACTAACCCTAAAGAACTGATACGAGATTCTCTATTGTGTGTAAGTAAGCATTTACATCAAATTAGAGCCTAGTTACAATGGCTCAAGAGTAATTAGACAAACAGGTTTCGTTCTAAGGATAAAAGTCAAAGACTATAATGTGCAGTGACATTACTTGTTAAGGCCTTAGAAGAGGAGCTAGTGGCATTTTACAGACGAGAAGGTCTGGTTTGGATTGGTTGTTTCACCGTCTGCTTCAGAATCCTCGATGGAATATTAGCTCTGCTTTTAAAATCTAAAAATAAAAACAATATGTAAATCAACATCCATCAATCAGATTATTCTATGAAAGTGTGCTCGTAGAAGATACCTGTCTTTTAGCTCGGTTTTCCCATTTCATGTCTGAGTAGTTCCTTTGTTGGGGTTCTAAAGGGTCATTCAAGGATATTTTTATGGTTTGATATATAGGTTTTAATAACTAGGGTGGCGCTTTTGATAGACTTAAAGTATTTCTTCATCTCGATCTGTTTTTACAACATGATTCTAGATTGATCATTTTGAAAATGATTGCTAACCGCTTCTTTATATTGTCATGTACTTTGTTTTTATGAATATAATCTTCTAGCTAGACTGCAAAATTGGATTTATTGCGTTAGATGACAATTGAACTTGGTTATTATTGATTGGGCTCGTCCTATTGACTGCAATAGTTGATTAATGGGATGAGATTGATCTAGAAGTTACTACTGCAAAAGTATGGTTAACTTATTTTAGTGTTCATATTCTAGGGAGATTTAGGATCTAATCGATTGCCCTTGGGACTTTGCCTGAATAATTCAAATTCAATTATGAGTCCATAAGAATCCATGAAAGCTCCACGTTTTCCTACATTGATTACCAACCGATTTTTCCGTATTTGCTACAACCGATATTCAACAAACTAATTGTTTTCAACTTAGCTTATTTTCTTAATTCATATTTCTTCTATGTACAAATTCATGTAGATTCGATACCTCAAGTACTACAATTGATTTAATGTACACTTGCAATTTATAAGTTGCTAGAGTTTGAGTAAAACTTATACACTTTGTGATTGGCTAAATCTGGCAATTTTGTTTTATCCCTATCTGTAGAATTTAGGTTCTTCTTTCTGATTGGTTTTGTCAATAACCAATTTTGATTGGTTCAGATTCATTTTTTTTTATAAATTAAACGCCTTGAACTAAGGGCAAAATCTTTGGCACAACAACTTGTTTAATGAAGGAGGGTAGGAATAATAGGGAAGGGTGCGATAGAATTGATCCGAATTCATCCCAAGATTTCAAGTTCTTAAACAGAAATACAATGAGTAATAAACTTTTTAAATGTTGAAGCATCTTTAACCCAATGGTTGACCAAATGTTGCTACACTCAAAGGTTTGTAGTTCGATTTCATAAATTTTATTAATAAATTTTTATATTAATGGAGTCAAACTTACAGAAGATCCTCCAGATTTTTATATTTAGAGTCGTTCGCCATAATTCCACGCATTGAAGATAGAAAATATCCAACATGAGCATGGAGCAGGAATTGTCGTCTATACTAGATCTAGTAGGGTTTGAGTGAATTGTCTTTATAACAGACCTCATAAATTGTAATAGATAATAAATCGAGACGTTTAAGAAAAGTTATTAAATGCGTGGTTTAAAGAAAAAAACAAAATGCGAAAAATATGACAAAGGAATGTAAACCTCAAAGATATTAGAAAAGGGCTTATAATTTTACATAACATCCCATTAAATACACAAAATGTACAACAACCTTCAAAGCACTTCTCTTTAAAGTAAATGTAAATCATGACATTCTTGTAATAGGTAATATGTCCTCGGAATTGGTCGGTTTCTCCATGAACTTGGAGATTACCATACCAATAGCAAAGAAGAGAGGCCAAACTGTTACTTTGATAGGACCGTCCTGTCCTCTTTCCATAAAGCTACAATTGATGGTCGACACTATTAAATGACCAACAACACAGAACAATAAGACCGTATCCGTGAAACTTCCAAAGAGTTTGTTGTATCGACGTGATGGATAGTAGAACCAAGGTATAGGCCACTTGCATAGGAAACGAGCTTTATGGGCTCGGACTTTGTAAGTAAGATCGATGATGGAGAGGACAACAGAGAGAATTGACATTACTAAGGAGATTCTTGCGAAGTAAGGCTTCCTAATGGTAGAGAGCTGGTCTACAACCGTTGATGCAATCTCCAGTAGCAAATTGATGAGGACGAGGAAGGCCATTCCCGTGGAACTTTGGCTTTTACCTTTTCCTCTTCGCTTGCTAGACAATGATGATTCATCTTTTAGTATGGGAGTTACTTCTTCCAACTCTTCTTCTTTCTTCTGATTTTTTCTTTTCACTATTTGCTTGTTAGACCATGATGGTTGATTTTTTCTTTTCACTATTTGCTTGTTAAACCATGATGGCTTATATTCTAGTCTGCGAATTACTTCTTCCCACTCTTCTTCCTTCTTCCCAAGTAAAGATGAACCCACCACACGTAAATCCAATGGAAGGTTACCACAAAGTTTTGTTACTCTTGTAGCAAGCTCTTCAAAACCATCAGGTGGAGAGCTCTGTCTAAAAGCATATCTACAAAAAATCTCGAGAGCGTCTTCACTAGATGGAAAATCCATATGGTATGTATTAACAATACCATGTAGCCGCAAGATCTCTTCATCTTTTGTGGTCACAATAATTCTGCTTCCAGGACCAAACCATGCAGTTTCATCAGCCAAAGCCTCTAATTGCTTTAGATCATCAACATCATCAAGAATGATAAGAACTTTCAGTTTGCAAAACCATTGACGTATCGCGCCTAAATGGTATATCTTAATACCATTTTGGTTTAAGCTCTGTGAAATAAGTTGCTCTTGTAATCGCAGCTTCAAACCATAGTCGTCAAGACCACTATTATAGCTTCCCTTATTATTCTCCATAAAATAAGTAAGCTGAAAACTGCTAGAGAATGGGCTTTGTAAAGCTCTCGCAATGCTAGTTTTACCAATTCCCGCATGACCATAGATTCCAACAATCAGAGCTTCATCCTCATACTCTAAATTTAATAAAGACTCCATTTTCTCCAAGTGTCCTTCAATCCCCACCATGTCGTCAAAAACCCTATAAGGTGTAGCGTTTAGTTTTTTTGAAATATCCTTAGGCCATCAATAACCATGATATGAGGTATGTATCTTCTCATTAAAAGTGGTTAGAATATTCAAAAAGTAAGAAAGAGGCAAAAGAAACTACTCATAAATATGAAAAGGCTGAAACGTTTCTTTGCATTTTGTGTCCTCACTCTTCCACATGTCTATTTTTAATAAGTTAATATTTAAATAACTAATTAAATTTTTGAAATCAAATAAAAATTTAATATAATAATATATATAAAGAAACTCAATAGATTTTAGGGTTAATGATGCTCTTAGCGATCTTTTCACTCATATTCGCTTCATTGTCCCTAAAAAAAAAAAGAGAGAAAAAAAGATAAAAACAAAAAAAAAACTGTTTATCAAAATGATTTATAGATTCACATATAAAATTTCCAAAATGGGACTAAGAATAAATAAATACCAGTTTAGGAAGTCTTCTCCTCCTACTATGTTGCTAGCATTGGACAAAGCATGGATCCATCTTTTCCTCACCTCTTCTGTTTTGCCAACACAGGTTCTTTTAAAACCTTCCCCGAAATCTCCGGTCTGGTTCCGCACATCAGATTGAGGTCTGGTTCCGCACATCAGATTGATCTACTCCATAGTAGATCGGTATCACTAATAGCCCTAGTTTTTCCCTACACTTCAAAATCATAACCAGTTCATTTAAACACCAGTTCGAAGAAGCATAGTTCTTCGAGAACACTACGATAGAGATCATCGATTCTCTAATAGCTTTTATGAGAGCAGGGCGGACGTTGTGGCTACTCTCGATCTCTTGTTTATCGAACAGCGTAATCCCGTTGTAGCTAAATGATCCAGTAACGTCTTACCGTCTCGTGCGTAGAAGCTTGCAAAGACGTGGTGTCTCAAGGTGCTAGCCGAAGAAGAAGAAGAGGCCATGAGATAGAGTAACGAGAGAAAATTTGGAGGTAAAAAATGTCCCGGGATCGAAAAAGCGTGTTTATCAGGTACTACTTTCTGAATTTTGAGTGATAAATAATTGAGTCAATTCTCTACCATACAATTCTAAAGTCTCTCACCCAAAAGCAAAACAATAGTAGGAATATTCATGGGAAAATTTATGGGAAAATTCTTGGAAAATATCTTAATTTAATTTTAATTTAATTTACAAAAAATATCCAAGCTATTTTTGATATCCAAGTACTACACCAACTATTTAACATTATCGTTTAAATACTCCAAATTTTAAAATAAGTTGATTTTATTTTCATCAACATTAATGACGTTAACCCAAGTAACAAAAATTACTAAATGTTGCTAAATTGTTAATTCCATGTGTTAATAGTCGTGGTAGAAGTCGGTTTTGGATTTGAGTGGAAGAGCCCTAACCTCATTTTTCTCATTTTGTACCATTGTCCCAAGGACCATAAATTCCAACATACAAATCTAAATGTAACAAAGTCTGCATGTTCTCCAAATGTGCTTCAAAACCCATCATGTCTTCAAAATCTCTCATAATTTTTTGGACCGCAAGCATGGATTTGGTTTGCTTGTCTTCGGGGCCGCCGTGCTCAAAAACTAGAATAAGAGGCAAACCTTGAAGAAAAAACTTTCTCATTGTCAGAAAGTTCACCTAACCAAGCTAGATGACTACAGGCCACGTATGAGTGCCTATGATCATTGAGAATGACACTTTGAGCTATGAGATAGACTCTTCTTTAGAATTAGTTGCTCTCATTTCTAAAGCCAATTCACGGAGCAATTCATCCCAAGATTTTTGGGATATTAGTGTCAAATGACATTAGTGTTTTTTTGCCTTACATGACTAGTGAAAAAAGGTTTTTGATAATGGTACTTTGAGAAAGGAATTACTAATAAAGGAATTACTTCACGTATATTTTAAAAAAAAAAATCAAAAATGCTGAGAAAAAAACTTGGTGCTAACATGTAAACCTTAAAGATATTAGAACAATATATGAAACCTTCAAAACACTTCTCTTTATTCTTAGAACAATTTAAACAAATCAATATTTTTTTGTAATAGGTAAAATGTCTCCGGAATAGGCCGGCTTTTCCATGAACTTGGTGATCACCATAGCAATAGCAAAGACGAGAGGCCACACTATTATTTTGATGGGAGCGTCCTGTCGTTTATGGATAAAACTATAATTGATCCCTGACACTACTAAATGAGCAACAACACAGAACAATAAGGCCGTATCTGTCAAGTTTCCAAGGATTTTGTTGTAGCGACGTGGTGGATAGTAGAACCAAGGTATAGGCCAGTTGCATTGGAAACACGCTTTGTGGACTCGGATTTTGAAAATGAGGTCAAGTAGGGAGAGGACAACAGAGAGAACTGACATTCCTAAGGATATTCTTGCGAAGGTTATGGAAGAAAGCTGATCTGCAGTCGCTGATGCAATCTCCACGAGTAAATTGATAACGACGAGAAAGGCCATACCAGTCGAATACCAACTTTTCTCTATCTGCTCATTAGATGATGGTGGTTCATATTCAAGTCTTAGTAGGCGATCTCGATCATCATGATTCGTTTCTACTCTGCCAACTACGTCTGCCCACTCTTCAAAATCCCTAATAGGTCTAGAGTTCAGTATGTTTGAAATATCCTTAGCAATCTTCTCGATCATATCAGCTTCATCGTCCCTAAACGTTTTCAATCAAATAGTCATGTGAAAAATGATTTGTAGATTCACAAATAAAATTTCGCAAATCGGACTAATAAATACCAAATTAATTGAAAAGAACAAACCAGTTTCGGAAGTCTTCTCCTTCTATGTTGCTAACATCATGCAAAGCTTGGCTCCACTTTTGCCTCTCTTCCTCTGTCTTACCAGCGCATGTTTCTTCGAAAAGATTCCCAAAACTTCCGGTCTGGTTCCGCACATGAGATGGGTCTACTCGGTAGTAGATCGGTATCACTACTTGCCCCAGTTCTTCCTTGCACTTCAAAATCTCTACCAATTCATCAAAATACCAACTCGATGAAGCATACATCTCTGAGAGCACTATGATAGCAATCCTCGATCCACGAATCGCCTGCTTGAGAGCAAGGGCGCGGTTTTGGCTTCTTATGATTTCTTGCTCATCGAACATCGAAATCCCATTGTCCTTAAATTGTTTGCGAAAATGGCTGGGAAAGGTAATACGGACCTCTCCTCCCGGGAAGCTCGCATAGACGTCGTATGTCCAGTTGTGAGCCAAAGAAGAAGAAGAAGCCATGAGATTAGAGAAGCTAGAGAAAAAAAGTAGAAGATTTGATATACGAAAAAACACATAAAAAAAAGAATATACACACATACGTAATCTATTATATAAAGGATCGTGTAGACATTGGTAGATGCAGGCGATATGGCTTTTCAAGAAAGTGATTTTATATGTCTCTTGCTGAGTTTTATAGAATCGGAAAAGCGTGTTCACCGTTGACTTCTACATTTTGAGAAGAAAAATTCCACATTTTCTTTAACCAATGATAATTAAGTATCTAATTAAAATAAATTAAAATAATTAATATTAATCAACTAAAACAATTAAATTAAAAGGTTAATTAGCTCAATAATAGGTTTTTGTTACAAAATTAAGTATTTAATACCATATGAGAGAAAATTAGATGAGTAACTGTGAAAATAAAATAATAGACGATTTTGCCCCTATTAAATGTGATAATTATTTACTAGTAAAAATTAAATCCCAGAAAATTTGTTTCCTTAAAAAAGATATTCTCTCATCAATGATTTTGTCTTTATCAAAAATAGACTACTCTGCAAAAAAAAAAAAACTAGGTAAAAAAACAGCAGTAGGAAACTACTTAATAACATAGTTGACTATTTTTTAGACTACATATTTTATTGATATCATGATATGTTGATTATTTTTTAGACTACATATTTTATTGATATCATGATATATTGACTATTTTTTAGACTACATATTTTATTGATATGGGAAGATAGTTGACTATATTTTGTAACTATAATTTTAGAAAACAGTTAACTATTTTTCAGAAAATAGTTATGATTTCAAAACATAGTTAACTATTTTGATGACATAGTTGTTAGCCGATCTAATAACATAGTGGACTATATGAAAACATTGTTATAATAATTACTTATTTAAACAAAAATAGTTAACGATATATTCAGAAACGTAGTTACCTATTATAATAAAAAAAACATATACAGTTAACTATAATGAGAAACATAGTTACCTAATTTCCGAAAATAATTAACTATATTGATCTTTAGCGGCGGCTCAAATTGACAAAGAGATGAGACGGTAATGGGGAGTTTAACGTTGGACAACGAGAAGAAATACAATCTTAATCCATGGCTAGAGATTTTCGATCTATGATAATTGATTTTACGGATCACGAAAAAGAGATGAGATCGATTATAATCGTTATGTAGGAAGAAGAAGAAAAATAAGAAAAGAAGAGGAAGAAACAAAGGGTTAGCACATAATACTCTCTTTGAAAAAGAAAAAAATTTGTTCTTTATGATGTTTTATATTGTTTTCACGAGAATTTCTTTGTTTATATTAATGAAAATTTCAAAAGTGAAAAAAAAAAGGAAGAAGAAGTGGTCGGCTGAGGAGGAGGTAAGAAAAGAGGAAGAAAAATGAGAAAAAAATTAGGGTTTTTAATTTAAACATTATTATTTCATTTATCTCTCTTTTTTAATGTAAAAGAGTGTATTTTTTTAAGGGTAAAATAATCATTTTAGGTATAGTCAATGTTAGTTACCTAATTATAATTTAGAGAATGTTAGATATCTAATTAGTGGTGTAAAGAGTAATATACATGCTAATTTCCCTAAATTAAATCACTGAATCCAAAAAATATGAACCCTAAATCCCAAATACGAAACCTTAAATCCAAATAATAAATCCTTAACTTCAAATACTAAACCCTAAAACCAACAAACTAAACCCTAAACCCTAAATCATAAACGCTACTATTATTTAGGGTTTCGTATTTGGGGTTTAGGGTTTATAATTTAATATTTGTGGGTTAGGGTTCATGATTTATGATTTATGATTTAAAGTTTAGTATTTGGGGTTTAGGGTTTAATATTTGGAGATTAGGGTTTAATATTTGAGGATTAGGGTTTACTATTTGTGGTTTAGGGTTTCGTATTTGGGGGTTTAGGGTTTAGAATTTGTGGTTTAAGATTTTGTAATTGGGGTTCAAGGTTTATGATTTAATATTTGTTTGTTAGGCTTTATGTTTAGAGTTTAGTATTTGGGGTTTAGGGTTTAATATTTGGGGATTAGGGTTTAATATTTGGGGATTAGGGTTTAGTATTTGTGGTTTAGAGTTTAATATTGGGGTTTAGGGTTTACTATTTGTGATTTAGGGTTTAGTATTTGGATTTTAGTGTTTACTATCTGGGGTTTAGGGTTTAATATTTGGGGTTTAGGGTTTACTATTTAGGGTATAGAGTTCATTATTTGGATTTAGGGTGTAGTAATTGGTGATTTAAAGTTTAGGATTTAATGATTTAATTTAATTGTTTTAATTAGTAATATTAGTTGTTTAGTTAGTTTTATGTTAATTACTTACTTAATTATGATTGGCTAATGAGCAGGGGGTGAATGAGGTTGGTTCACCCTAGGGGTGAACCCAAGACTTTTTCTTTTGAGAAAGAAGAGAATAAAAATTTACGTCAACTAGAAAGGTTCATATTCGAGTCTTAGTAGGCGATCTCGATCATCATGATTAGTTTCTACTCTGCGAAATACGTCTCCCCACTCTTCAAAATCCCTAATAGGTCTAGAGTTTAGTATGTTTGAAATATCCTTAGCAATCTTCTCGATCATATCCACTTCATTGTCCCTAAACGTTTTCAATCAAATAGTCATGTGAAAAATGATTTGTAGATTCACAAATAAAATTTCGCAAATCGGACTAATAAATACCAAATTAATTGAAAAGAACAAACCAGTTTCGGAAGTCTTCTCCTACTATGTTGCTAACATCATGCAAAGCTTGGCTCCACTTTTGCCTCTCTTCCTCTGTCTTACCAGCGCATGTTTCTTCGAAAAGATTCCCAAAACTTCTGGTCTGGTTCCGCACATGAGATGGGTCTACTCGGTAGTAGATCGGTATCACTACTTGCCCCAGTTCTTCCTTGCACTTCAAAATATCAACCAAATCATCAAAATACCAACTCGATGAAGCATACATCTCTGAGAGCACTATGATAGCAATCCTCGATCCACGAATCGCCTGCTTGAGAGCAAGGGCGCGGTTTTGGCTTCTCATGATTTCTTGCTCATCGAACATCGAAATCCCATTGTCCTTAAATTGTTTGCGAAAATGGCTGGGAAAGGTAATACGGACCTCTTGAAGAGGCGTTATTTGGAGTTGTTCCTGAACCAGTCTGAAGTACTACAGGAAATGCAAAATCAAGTTGTGATGTGTCGTTTGATGAAGAGGAGCTTGAGTATTGAGTTTGTGCCAACGTGGATTGAGGTAGAAAAGGAAAATGATATTTACTTGGAGGCAAAGAAAAATATATTTGGAGAATATATTCAAGAGAAAAATAAGGAAATTTATCATTATCAATAAAGGAATGTTGGTTAGGGTTAAGGAGGTGCTCTCTATTAGTATATATAGAGAGAGGAACGTGGCTGCAGCTTTTCACGCCCCTTAGGAGAGAAAATACAGAAAACTCGTTTGAGAGAAGAAGGCGTCCGTTGGTGTGTTTCTGTAGCTGTTTATGCTGCGTGTCTGAAGCAGTTCGTATTGCTGTGTATTGCTGCTGTTCGTCTGAAGCAGTTCGTGTTGCTGCTGTTATCTGCTGCTGTGGCAGTTTGTGTTACTTGAAGAGATCAAGTGTGTGGGTGTTGACGTGGTCGTGCTAGTGTTATAGCAAGACGTGGCTGTGTGCTGTTGCCGACAGTTGCTGTTGGTGTTGTGGAGGTTCCACAAAACTCAAGTCTAGGCTCAGGGGGAGTTTAGCTCAGGGTTAGGTTATCCTGAAGAATCCATGTTATTGAATAGAGCGGTGAATTAAGAAGTTGTACTTGATTTACGCGTTTGCAATTGTGTATTGCTTTCTTGTTCTAGTGGATTTGAATCTGGACTTGGTCCCGGGGAGTAGGAAACGAACCTCGTTAAAAATTCTCTTGTGTCATTTATTTCCTACGTTACATACCGCCTCACTTGCACTTTCAATTGGTATCAGAGCGGGTTTCTCGATAAAGATTAAGTCTTGTTTCGGGTAGATTAGGAGTGAGGAACTGTTACAGGAAAGTAGTTCAGGAATTGAGACAGAAAGTACTTCAAAACTTGAAATTGGGTGTGATGAATTCTCTTGCAGAAGGTACGTCTATGACAAGACCACCACGTCTTGATTCCACTAATTATGGATATTGGAAGGTGCGTATGGAAGCTTTTATTAGTGGTCTTGATGAAGATTGTTGGAATGCGATTGAAGTTGGTTGGAGTCATCCTGTAGTAACTGATGATAAGGGAGTTGAGAGTCTCAAGCCAAGAGACAAGTGGACTGCTCTTGAGAAAAAGCAAGCTAGTTGTAACTCAAAGGAAAAGACTGCGCTTTACAACGCGATTGATTCGAGCCACTTCAAGCTGATATCTCAATGTACTTCAGCGCAAAAGGCTTGGAAAACATTGGAGAATATGTTTCAGGGAACTAATAGCGTGAAGAGAACCAAACTTGATATGTTGGCTTCAAAGTTTGAGAATCTAAGGATGGAGGAAAAGGAATATGTGGCTGAATTTAGTGTCAAGCTGTGTGACATATCGAATGAATCATTTGCTCTTGGAAAGCAGTACAAGGATAAGAAGTTGGTGAAGAAATTGAAGAGGTCCCTGCCTTTGAAGTTTGAGTCAAAGATTTCTGCTGTAGAAGAGGCTCATAATCTTGATGAAATGCCTTTTGATGAGTTTGTTGGAATTATGAAGGCTTTTGAGTTGAACAATGCCTATGAAGATAAAGAAAGGCAGAAGGTTAGTAACACTGAAGCTGTTTCAAATGGTGCATATGCTGAAGATTCGTTGGCCTTGTTGACAAGACAGTTTACTAAGTATTTGAAGAACAAGCATAACAAGAAAGACAATAGAAGCAGGGAAGAGGCTGACAGTTCTTCGAAGAAGATTCAGTGCTTCGAGTGCAAGGGCTTTGGGCATGTTCGTTCTGAATGTGTAAATCTGCTGAAGCAGAAGCAGGCGTTGATCAGCATTGAGAGTGATTCAGACACTGATTCAGATGATGAGCTGAACTTGAACAATTTTGTAGCTCTTACAACGTTTATCTCTAGTCCTGCAATAGAATCTGCAGCAAAGTCCACGGTTGAGAGTGTGAAGAATGGAAGTGATAGTGATGATGATAGCATCAATGATGAAGATTTTGAGAAGAACTATCAAATGTTGTATGAACATTGGCTCAAATTCGTTGAAGAAAATTCGTTGTTAGCTAAGGAGAAAGATAAGATGGAGGCTCAAATTGTTGAAGCACAGAAGTATGCTGCTGAGAAAGAAGAAGAAGCAACACAAGCTAGAGTTCAGCTTGAAGAGACTCAAAAGCAATTGAGGATGCTTAATAATGGTACTAACCAGCTGAATCATCTTTTGAATATTGGGAAAAGTCCTAGAGAGCGACATGGTCTTGGTTTTACTGGGAATTCTTCACAAATGGAGTGTGTTTTTTTGTCTGGAGGAGTTAGAGAGACTGCAACTAGTTTTGCTACAGAGTCGTTGACCAGAAATAGTGAAAAGTCTGGAACTGCTTCGAAGACTGCAACTGCTTCGAAGTCTGCAGAAACTGCATCAGGAAAGGTAAACTTGCATATTGAACATGGACGAATTTTCCGACCTATTTGTCATCATTGTGGAGTTGTTGGGCATATTAGGCCAAGATGTTTTAGATTATTAACGGGGAATAATCAAAGGAAGCAAGCTTATATTGGTAGATTTCATGGTCGAATATGTTATCGATGTGGAGTTCAAGGACATATTCAACGTCATTGTTCTGGATTTAGTCAAAGGTTTGGTGATGAAGGTCAGAGGTACAAGAAAGTTTGGGTTAGGAAAGATGATCGTTATGGAGATGGTGCATTGGGATTTCATCCTCGATTTGAGCGGGGACGAGCATTGAATTAGTTTTTGACCATGATGTGACTCAAGTAGGGGGAGCTTGGTGTTGTTGGTGTTCTAGTGATGATGTCATTGAAGTTATAAGCGTTGAGTTCACATACATAGTCAAAAAGGGGGAGACTGAAGAGGCGTTATTTGGAGTTGTTCCTGAACCAGTCTGAAGTACTATAGGAAATGCAAAATCAAGTTGTGATGTGTCGTTTGATGAAGAGGAGCTTGAGTATTGAGTTTGTGCCAACGTGGATTGAGGTAGAAAAGGAAAATGATATTTACTTGGAGGCAAAGAAAAATATATTTGGAGAATATATTCAAGAGAAAAATAAGGAAATTTATCATTATCAATAAAGGAATGTTGGTTAGGGTTAAGGAGGTGCTCTCTATTAGTATATATAGAGAGAGGAACGTGGCTGCAGCTTTTCACGCCCCTTAGGAGAGAAAATACAGAAAACTCGTTTGAGAGAAGAAGGCGTCCGTTGGTGTGTTTCTGTAGCTGTTTATGCTGCGTGTCTGAAGCAGTTCGTATTGCTGTGTATTGCTGCTGTTCGTCTGAAGCAGTTCGTGTTGCTGCTGTTATCTGCTGCTGTGGCAGTTTGTGTTACTTGAAGAGATCAAGTGTGTGGGTGTTGACGTGGTCGTGCTAGTGCTATAGCAAGACGTGGCTGTGTGCTGTTGCCGACAGTTGTTGTTGGTGTTGTGGAGGTTCCACAAAACTCAAGTCTAGGCTCAGGGAGAGTTTAGCTCAGGGTTAGGTTATCCTGAAGAATCCATGTTATTGAATAGAGCGGTGAATTAAGAAGTTGTACTTGATTTACGCGTTTGCAATTGTGTATTGCTTTCTTATTCTAGTGGATTTGAATCTGGACTTGGTCCCGGGGAGTAGAAAACGAACCTCGTTAAAAATTCTCTTGTGTCATTTATTTCCTGCATTACATACCGCCTCACTTGCACTTTCACCTCTCCTCCCGGGAAGCTCGCATAGACGTCGTATGTCCAGTTGTGAGCCAAAGAAGAAGAAGAAGCCATGAGATTAGAGAAGCTAGAGAAAAAGTTGAAGATTTGAATTTGATATACGAAACCAAAAATGTCTCTTGCTGAGTCCTATAGAATCGGAAAAGCGTGTTCACTGTTGACTTCTGCATTTTGAGAATAAACAATTAAGTCAATTTCCCAAGTCTCTAACAGAAACCAAAATTATTTAAATGATTACCAACCAAAGAAGCCAAAGATATGTATAAAAGTAATGTCAAATGGCGTTGGTACAATATCATATGTCATTACGTTACGCGCTAAGTTTTTAAAAAAATGGAAAAGAACAAGAAGGGTCCTTTTAAATGCATTGGCCGTAAAACAAAGCCCCAAACAGCTAGAGTATAATTCATTGCGTAAACACTAACGTGTTATTAACTCTGGTCACTTTGGCTTTGGCATCAGAATTAAGTTAACACTAACGATGAAAGAACACTTTTAGTTATGGTGTGTGTTAAATTAGGTTTACATAGAAGAAAAGACATCATATGCTGAGTTACACAATTAGCTACTAAACACCATCATATCAAATCACAATTCTTCCTCCAGCCCTCAGGTTGAATCTCGATTCAACCCGTCGTGTCCAATTGTTGGTCTTTTCAAATTAATTTATTAACATATGCTCCGTCCCGTCTCTAGTTTTGGTAGGGCCCATGGCCGAAAGAAAATATTATGGGCCTTTTTAATATAAAATTAACTTTCAGAGCTTTTTTGCAATATAAATTTTTTGAAAACTGAAATTTAGGACCTTTTTTTTTAAGCATTTCTGAAATATTGTCAACATCTGAGGCTGCCACAATTTAATTTAAATTAGGGAAATTAGGTAGAATAATAGGATTTAGGGTAATAATTAGGAGAGTAACATCCTCAAAAACAGAATTAGGAGAGTAACATATAGATTTAGCAAAATTCCATTATTACCCTTTTTCAATTAACACATATTTTTTTATTTTAAAACCCCAAAATTAAATATATTTTTTTTAAACCAATAATAAACATTGCATTTACCATAATTGAAATATTTCCTTTTTAACAAACAATTACCATAAATTTTCTCTCTTTCACCCTAATCGTGTAAGAACCCGTAGACCTCCATATTTTTCACTTCTTTGTCAATTCAAATACTTTCATAGATTAATCCGTCGTTGATTACAGAAATCTTCAATTTTCTCAAAACTTTTTTCGATCCACATCCCTCTATTCGCTAGAAGATGAAAGATCATGGTCTATTGTTTCGTTTGGGTCACGAACTCGTCAATAACAAGGTCAACTTCTACTCATTCAGCATATACTTTTGAGTGATTATGAAATTTATGGAGAAAAATAAGGAGCAAAAGGAAATCCTCTTCAACTCTCAATTTAGCAAATTACTCAGAGATGGGTTCAAGGTTTGTTTGTAGGCTAAGTTTTTGCATTATCTCCTTTCTCGTCATCCTCCTCAAGGTTTTGAAGCTCTTGTGTTTATTACTAGTTGACATCCTCCTCATGCTAACAAATGGTATTGGTAAGCTTTGCAACTTTTAATAGTTTTATATTGGTGTGTTTTCGCTTACGGTCTTCATGATTGAATCATTATTATTGTTAACTATAATTAGCATTATATTATGTTTTAGTCATTTTTTGTAGTTAGCTAACTTCGTGGTTTATGATAGTTAACTATTCCATTGGTCATTTTTTGTAGTTAGTTAATTTCATGTTTTAGTCATTTTTTGTATGATAGTTAACTATGCCATTGGTATGTTGTTTCAGACAAGATAATTGACTCCCACATAAGTATGATTAGAGACTTGGATGCTTTTCTCCAATATCCATGGGGAAGAGAATGTTTCACCTTGACAATGAGGACCATAAAGACCAAAGAAGAACCTGATTTTTGTCAACCTAGTATGACAGTTTAAGGTTTCATTCATGGTTTGCAACGTGTTGCTTTCAGTTGTATACCTGAGATTATACCACTTGCAACAATTGATATTATAGCTACCTATTCATCTACAATTAGTGAACTTTATCTATGTTTATATATTTAGTCTTTTTGATCGCTTGACGAGTCATGTGTTCAAGATGTCGGGAAGAACTATGCCATTCAGCTTTAAGAGAAGTTTAATTCCCTGAAAAAGAACATCCCCAATGTTATAATATGGACTATAATAGGTAGTAAACTATCATAATAGATGGTATCACATACAACATATAGTCAACTATTACAGTGACATACATACAATATATATAGTACAATATTGCTTCACTAATATGGTCTAGTTAGTGTAGTTAATTACGTTCAATAACGTATTTGTATAGTTAACTACATTATCTAATATGCGAGAATCTAAAAAATAGTCCACTACATAATAGATAAAAATAGTTAGCTATCAACAACTATACCAAAACATATTATGTATAAAAACAAATCATTAATCATACCTTTTGCAGTCTTTTTACCTTTCAACATATGTACAAAATTTAAAAACAAAACAACTATCGTTATAGCAAACTGTATAACCAAGCCACTACACTAAAACACATTCACGAAAAGCTAACTATAACCAAGTTTACAGAGAAGTTATAGTCAACTACACATACGTTTCCTTCCGCTTCAAATCCACCGACATTCTTTTCCATCATCTTCTTCACCATTGATGTATCTTGTGTCTTTCCTTGCTGTTTCTCTCCGATTGTGATGAACATCACAAAAAGTTGGCTTCTTATAGCACATCGACGATATGACATTAAATTTCTGCCATTATTGAAGTTCTACCAGATTCACACATATATATTTCGATTACTAAGGATCAATTATAATCAATCCACTGCAATTTTCTCCGCCAAAGCTCTAAAACATGATTCGATTACTCCATAATCGCTTAACAGAGATTTCCAAGCTCAATCATATATGCTCCTAATTAATCTGTAATATTTACTTTCCATATACTATTTTCAATTTCTGATTTCCAAACTTTCATTTACTCAAATTTTCCTCAATTACTTCGACAAGGGCATTTTCGTCAGAGATTGTACTCTCTATGCTAGTCTCCTAAATCAGAAATTCAAGCTGTTACTCTCCTAATTACTTCCCAAAAACCTATTATTAGGCTAATTCACCATTTAAATTACTTAAAAAATAGGTTACCCAAGTAATATATCAACTATTCAATATTGTCGTTTAAATATTCCAATTTCAAATTTGGTTGATTTTACTTCATCAACATTAATGACGTTAACCCAACTACGAAAAAATACTAAATGTTGCTAAATTGTTAATTGCACGTGTTAATAGTCGTGGTAGAAGTCAGTTTTGCATTTGAGTGGAACAGCTCTAACCTCATTTTTCTCATCCTTTATCGTTGCCCCAAGGACCATAAATTCCAACAATCTTAGCTCCATCCTCGTAATCTAAATGTAACAAAATCTGCATTTTCTCCAAATGTACTTCAAAACTACCATGTCTTCAAAATCCCTCGCAATCTAAATGTAACCAAATCTGCATTTTCTTCAAATGTGCTTCAAAACCCACCATATCTTCAAAATCCCTCATAAATTTTTGGATCGCCAATATGGGCTTCGTCTAATTGTCTTTGGGGCCACCCTCAAGGCCGCCCTGCTCAAAAACTAGAATAAGAGACAAACCTTGAAGAAAAAACGTTTTCATTGTCAGAAAGTTCATCTAACCAAGCTAGATGACCACGGACCACGTATGAGTGCTTATGATCACTGAGAATGACACTTTGAGCTATGAGATAAGCTCTTCTTTAGAATTAGTTTCTCTCATTTCTAAAGCCAATTCACGGAGCAATTCATCCCAAGATTTTTGGGATATTAGTGTCAAAAGATATTAGTGTTTTTTTGCCCTTACATGACTAGTGAATTGTGGTATATTTGGAAAGAGGTTTTAATAATGGTAGTTTTTTTTTTTGAAAATTAATAATGGTAGTTTGAGAAAGGGATTACTAATAAATGGTATTAGCTATTGCCCCATCATCAAAATGCTCACTTATATTTTTTAGAAACAAAAAAGTCAAAAATGCCGAGAAAAAAACTTGGTGCTGACATGTAAACCTTAAAGATATTAGAACAAGAGCTTAGATTTGTCCCCCCACAGCCCTTTAATTCTCCTAAATATTATTAGGGACGGGATTTTTTAAAACTTAGGTGTCTTCTTCTCATTCAATTTTAGACAAAAAAAAAAAAAGTCATGTCAATTAGCCATTAACTTTAAACATTTAACATGCTCTATTGAATACTTTGCCCATTAACTTCATAAAAAATCATAATTGATTAACTTCATACTTAACCTATTAACTTTGATTGTTCTTATTCCATTGATTATTTTACGTAAATTAATAGTAAACTTCATATATTATACATAAAGTTATACACAAATGACAAATTTCAACTTGAACATTTTTATAAGTTTACGTAAAATTACAAAAAAAATAATGGTAAATCCAAATGCCCAAATTTACTAAAATAAAGAGCAACATTGATCTATTGGAGAAAAATAATATTTTGATAAAATGTAAACACAAGCCAAAATTAAATTATACAAACTTATCCATTGTAGATTATTTTTATTCACAAATAATATTTCACATGGCTTTAACCAAATGGATGTTGAATACAATTAGAAAAAACAAAATCGTAAAATATTTTTTTCTAATTTATACTAATTTAAAAATTAAATTTTATTTGAGAAAAAAATATTTGATCAAATTTTAAATAGGGATCACTTTACTATCGTCTCTCACTATATACTTTATTTTAGTGTTATTATTCATAAAAAAATCAAAAATTATCCAAGAATCAAAACAAAAATAATTATAACATTATCGTAATTGTCAACTCTTAAAAAAAAAATCCGTGTATAACGCGGGGAGTCATCTAGTACACAATATAGGAAACCTTCAAAACACTTCTCTTTATTCTTACAACAGTTTTAATAAATCAATATTTTTTTGTAATAGGTAAAATGTCTCCGGAATAGGCCGGCTTCTCCATGAACTTGGTGATAACCATAGCAATAGCAAAGACGAGAGGCCACACTATTACGTTGATGGGAGCGTCCTGTCGTTTATGGATAAAACTATAATTGATCCCTGACACTACTAAATGAGCAACAACACAGAACAATAAGACAGTATCTGTCAAGTTTCCAAGGATTTTGTTGTAGCGACGTGGTGGATAGTAGAACCAAGGTATAGGCCAGTTGCATTGGAAACACGCTTTGTGGACTCGGATTTTGAAAATGAGGTCAAGGAGGGAGAGGACAACAGAGAGAACTGACATTCCTAAGGATATTCTTTTGAAGGTTATGGAAGAAAGCTGATCTGCAGTCGCTGATGCAATCTCCACGAGTAAATTGATAACGACGAGAAAGGCCATACCAGTCGAATACCAACTTTTCCCTATCTGCTCGTTAGACGATGGTGGTTCATATTCGAGTATTAGTAGGGGAGCTCGATCATCATGATTAGTTTCTACTCTGCGAAATACGTCTCCCCACTCTTCAAAATCCCTATTAGGGAAAATATCCTTAGCAATCTTTATATTAGGTGTAGCATTTAGTATTTCTAGAATATCCTTAACAACCTTCTTGATCATATCCGCTTCATCGTCCCTAAAAGAAAAAGGATTTTCAATCAAATAGTCATGTGAAAAAGGATTTGTAGATTCACAAATAAAATTTCCCAAATCGCTGAAAACTGAAAAGAATAAATCTCAACTTAATTGAAAAGAACAAACCCGTCGTTGAAGCGTACTCCTAGTATTTCGGTAACAAGGGTCAAAGCTTGGCTCCACTTTTGCCTCTCTTCCTCTGTCTTACCAGCACATGTTTCTTCGAAAAGATCCCCAAAACGTCCGGTCTGGTTCCGCACATGAGATGGATCTACTCGGTAGTAGATCGGTATCACTACTTGCCCCAGTTCTTCCCTGCACTTCAAAATATCAACCAATTCATCCAAATACCAACTCGATGAAGCATACTTCTCTGAGAGCACTACGATAGCAATCCTCGATCCACGAATCGCCAGCTTGAGAGCAAGGGCGGGGCTTTGGCTTCTCTTGACATCTTGCTCATGGAGCACCGAAATCCCACCGACCTTAAACCGGTAGCGAAAATGGGTGAGAAAGTTATCACTGACCTCTTCTACCCGGAAGCTCGCATAGACGTCGTATGTCCAGTTGTGAGCCGAAGAAGAAGAAGAAGAAGCCATGAGATTAGAGAAGCTAGAGAAAAAAGTAGAAGATTTGATATACGAAAACCAAAAATGTCTCTTCCTGAGTCCTATAGAATCGGAAAAACGTGTTCACCGTTGACTTCTACATTTTGAAAAGAAAAATTCCGCTTTTTCGTTAACCAATGATAATTAAGTATCTTAAAATAATTAATATTAATCTACTAAAACAATTAAATTAAAGGGTTAATTAGTTCAATAGTAAGTTTTTAATACAAAATTAAATATTTAATACCATATAAGAGAAAATTAGATGAGTAGCTGTGAAAATAAAATAAAAGACGATTTTGCCCCTATTAAATGTGATAATTATTGACTAGTAAAAATTAAATCCCGAAAAAGTTGTTTCCTTAAAATAGATATTATCTCGTCAATGATTTTGTCTTTATCAAAAATGGATCTACTCTGCAAAACAAAACAAAAAAACTAGGTAAAAAAACAATAATAGGAAACTATTTAATAACATAGTTGACTATTTTTGATACTACATATTTTATTGATATCATGATATGTTGACTATTTTTTAGACTACATATTTTATTGATATGGGAAGATAGTTGACTATATTTTGTAACTATAATTAGAGAAAACAGTTAACTATTTTTCAGAAAATAGTTATAATTTCAAAACATAGTTAACTATTTTGATAACATAGTGGATTATATGAAAACATTGTTATAATAATTACTTATTTAAACAAAAATAGTTAACGATATATTCAGAAACGTAATTACCTATTATAATAAAAATAACATATACAATTAACTATAATGAGAAACATAGTTACCTAATTTCCGAAAATAATTAACTATATTGATCTTTAGCGGCGGCTCAAATTGACAAAGAGATGAGACGATAATGGGGAGTTTAACGTTGGACAACGAGAAGAAATACAATCTAAATCCATGGCTAAAGATTTTCGATCTATGATAATTGATTTTACGGATCACGAAAAAGAGATGAGATCGATTATGATGGTTATGTAGGAAGAAGAAGAAAAATAAGAAAAGAAGAGGAAGAAACAAAGGGATAGCTCATAATACTCTCTTTGAAAAAAATTATTTTGTTCTTTATGATTATGATGTTGTATATTGTTTTCACGAGAATTTCTTTGTTTATATTAATGAAAATTTCAAAAGTGAAAAAAAAGGAAGAAAAAGTGGTCGGCTGAGGAGGAGGTAAGAAGAAGAGGAAGAAAAATGAGAGAAAAATAAGGGTTTTTAATTTAAACATTATTGTTTCATTTATCTCTCTTTTTTAATGTAAAAGAGTGTATTTTTTTAAAGGTAAAATAGTCATTTTAGGTATAGTCAATGTTGGTTACTTAATTATAATTTAGAGGATGTTAGATATTTAATTAGTGGTGTAAAGAGTAATATACATGCTAATTTCCCTAAATTAAATCACTAAATCCAAAAAATCTAAACCCTAAATCCCAAATACGAAACCTTAAATCCAAATAATAAATCATTAACTTCAAATACTAAACCCTAAAACCAACAAAGTAAACCCTAAACCCTAAATCATAAACGCTACTATTATTTAGGGTTTCATATTTGGGGTTTAGGGTTTATAATTTAATATTTGTGGGTTAGGGTTCATGATTTATGATTTATGATTTAAAGTTTAGTATTTGGGGTTTAGGGTTTAATATTTGGAGATTAGGGTTAAATATTTGAGGATTAGGGTTTACTATATGTGGTTTAGGGTTTCGTATTTGGGGGTTTAGGGTTTAGAATTTGTGGTTTAAGATTTCGTATTTGGGGTTCAAGGTTTATGATTTAATATTTGTGGGCTAGGCTTTATGTTTAGAGTTTAGTATTTGGGGTTTAGGATTTAATATTTGGGGATTATGGTTTAATATTTGGGGATTAGGGTTTAGTATTTGTGGTTTAGGGTTTAGTATTTGTGGTTTAGGGTTTATTATTTGAGATTTTGGGTTTAATATTGGGGTTTAGGGTTTACTATTTGTGGTTTAGGGTTTAGTATTTGGATTTTAGTGTTTACGATTTGGGGTTTAGGATTTAATATTTGGGGTTTAGGGTTTACTATTTGGATTTATGGTGTAGTAATTGGTGATTTAGAGTTTAGGATTTAATGATTTAATTTAATTGTTTTAATTAGTAATATTAATTGTTTAGTTAGTTTTATGTTAATTAGATACTTAATTATGATTGGTTAACGAGCAGAAGGTGAATGAGGTTGGTTCTTTTGAGAAAGAAGAGAATAAACAATTAAGTCAACTAGAATGTAACAATTTTATCGCCGAATAATTTAAAACTGAGAATCCAAAAAGTTCTCTCTCTAGGTCACCCTAGAGAAAGCTCTCGAGCCTCCGACGCCGCCACCCACCCACCATGACCTATCGCATCTCTTCCTCCACCGTTCTCATCACCTGAGAAGCATGCTTCTCACTGTGAGGGATTCGCCGGTTATCCATCAGAGCCTCACTGTTCACTTCGTGAAATCCTTCAAACCGTGCTCCTTTCATGGATCTCTACCTCCACCGCTTGAATCCACTTTTTCAGTGAGCCAAGGTTCGTGTAAACCCACCATCCTCAACGTGGTGATGGGGAAAGTAGCTGCGACCTCGCCGATTCCCGCAAAACCACCAGATCTATATGAGATCTCATCGCTGGGTAAGTTTTCCTCGCCAGAAAATTTACCTTCATTGATTCCTCCATCAGATCTTCCACCTGAGCCTCCACCAGAGCCACCAGATCCGACTATCAGACCGGAAAAACAGTTTCTTTATCTTTTCCCTCGACTCTTCCTCCGCTGTCTACAAAGCCCTCTCCCTCGCCGAGGTATACTGGTGGAGTTCCCGATTCAGCCGTCATGCCCTTTTGCGGCCATGAGCGATGCTCGAGTAAAGCTCTAAAACCAATATCTCAACTGGGCTCCCTGTGCTTATCTCCTTCGTCGCCAACTTCCTCAACAATCCGTCTTCGTGGTGGTTCTCACCAACATCGTCTCATCACCACCATCAACACCGGCCGATCTCGATCTGCCCATTGGCCATGTTCTTATGGAGAGGCTGGTTCATCCACGCCTTCCCCGATAAAGGCTACCTTGGACTTAAACCCGCTTTGGCGGTGGTCCCCTGCTCTGCCGACCATGCCGATGACTCCAAAGCTCCTTATCCGTACCATTCACCGCGAGTTTCTCTACCATAGACTTTGGCTTAATGGGCCTGATATTGGTCCATAATCTCAAAAATTGTTTAGAGAATTCGGTTGTTAGTATTAGAATAGGAATAGAATTGAGTCTAGGTAATTGTAATGTATTAGCAAGATCTCTACTACCAATTATGGTACCTATTGCCATTACTTGGAACCTATATGGTGAGCGTAAAACCATGAATCTTGACTCTCCGGAGACTCGACCCGAGTGGCTCTAAAAGAAAAAGAAAAATATAATTTCGGTAGGATCTGAATCCTTTCAATCGGTGCGAGCCATATCTTTTGGCTCCAAAGTTTTTAAACTACATGGACTAATCCATGAATCTGTCATCTTTCGTTTTAGTTTTCGTTTTCATTTTGGTTTATGCCGATGTTGTCATTTCATTTTGGCTTATGCCGATGTAACCAAACCGTTTAATTAAGCTTAATGAAGTTACTTGTTGCCAAAAAAAGTCAACTGGAATAGTACCCGCGTTATACGCGGAATAAAGATTAGAATTTAAATACAGATTTATAATATGGAATTTAAGATCAATTTTTACATATTTAAAACGACTGTATTTTATTAAATGTATTTACCTGTAAAAGAGTTGAAACCAACGGAACATATTTTTTCTAAGATACGGTATATGATTCAAAGAAAAATCAAAAATTCCATATATAACAAAAAGCTTGTCACAAATTTCCAATCTTATAAACTAATTATTATTTTAATCGATGTAGACTAAATAATAATTCTTTTTTCTAAAGCTAATTAATCGTTTTATGTTTTTTTAGTCTAATTGAATTATTCAATTCTTATTAATTTAAAGTATATTTTGGATATATGGATTATATTATTGTAGTGTGTTTGGATATGAGTATAGTAGTATATAATAATAGAGTAATAAATTAAATTAAAAAAATAAATAAAAAAGAAAAAGAAAGCTTGACTTAAAAGTATGTTTGGGTATATGAATTATGTTATTGTAATGTGTTTGAATAGGAGTATAGTAGTCCGTAAAAATAGAGGAATAAATTAAATCAAAAAAGAGAGAAAGAAAGAGAATTTGACACATAAACTCAAAATGTTTTTCCTTTAGTATATCGAAGCGAAGATATTCACCCAAAAAAAACAATTAAGTCAATTTCCCAAGTCTCTAACAAAAACCAAAAATATTTTAAATGATTACCAACCAAAGAAGCCAAACATATGTATAAAGTAATATCATATGCCGTTGGCAAAATATCATATGTCATTACGTTACGCGCTAAGTTTTTTAAAAAATGGAAAAGAACAAGAAGGGTCCTAGGGTAACCCTCTCTCTAGAATTCTCTCCTCCTTCTCTCTTATAGTAGATCTAGGTCTTGGCCGCCGCTAGTCGGCTCCGGTGGCTTTTTTAGCACCGGAGTCGAGCCCTCTTTATATTTCCTGTCTTGTTTGTGTTCTTGTAGGTTGTTGGTTTAATCTCTTCTCTTCCAGAGAGATTCGGTGCTTTGTTTGGAGCGAGTTGAAGCGCGTGAAGTGTGTCTCCGTCGTGGGATGGAGTTGAAGTCTTTGGATCTAGAAAGCTTGGGTTGTGCGACGGTTTCTCCTCCGGTTGCATTAGTTGGTTTCTCTTCTAAAATTCCGGATCTGGCTTTTTCTCTCCATGCTATCGCTCGGATTTTGACCTTCTCGGTGTGTTCCTTCGTCATTCCAGTCTCCTCCGTGTTCACCTGCAGCCCCCGGCTACAGATTCGCCAGGTTCGAGGCGCCCATCCCATCCACTCTTTGTTTCCCTTGCCTTCACTGGTTTGTGAGGTTGTTTTCGAAATGGAGGTGGCGGAGAGATGGCTTTGGTGTAGAACGGATCAGGTCGTGGCGACGGTTGCTTGTGGTGGTCTTTGAGGCTGGGTTTCAGGGGCTGGTTTCTGTCTTTGCCTTTCTTACTTTGCTAGTCTAGGTGGTTAGCTTTATTTTCGGTCTTGTTAGTCTTTCAAGAGTAAGGATTAGGTTGCTAAGGCTTGTTGCAGTTTGTGTATGTTAGTTGCTGTTTGGGTAAGGGTGAATTTCGTCGGTTAGCATCTTTATTTCGGTGTTTCTATTACCTATTCCGGTCTCCTCCCACCGTCTTTAGTGTTAGTGAATAATCAGTTTTCGCCTTAGGTCTTCCATGGTCAGTTCTTGTAAGGCTAACCTTGTGTGGGATGCAAAGTTCTAGATTTAGACTCTTTAGGGTGAAGATTAGGTGGGTAGGGGTTTAGATTCCCGTTCGTGGTTCTTTGTTTATGCTCTGCGTCGTTATTGGGTTTCTTATTTCGCGGTTGCGTCTTTGCCTCTTTGTCAATTGGGAGTTGTGTTTGGTCCGCGGCCTTTGCTCTCCCTGCACTTTTTGTTTCTTTGCCTTGGTGTCTATAGTCTTTATGTTTTGGAAGTTGATTCTCGGTATTTTTGCGGGCTTTGTTTCCTGGTAGTCTTGCGGGCTTTGCTTCCCTTGTGTGGGCTTTGTTTATCGATGTCGTAATCTTTTGACATGCGATCTTTGTGTTACCATGTATCTCTCCAAGTTTTATTTTATTAAAATTTAGACGGAAAACAAAAAAAATGCATCGTCCGTAAAACAAAGCCCCAAACAGCTAGCGTATGATTCATTGCGTAAACACTAACGTGTTATTAACTCTGGTCACTTTGGCTTTGGCATCAGAATTAAGTTAACACTAACGCGCTAAGTTTTTTAAAAAAATGGAAAAGAGTACACATTTGTATTCTTTTCTACGAAGGCAAGATTTTTGGGATATTAGTGTCAAAAGATATTAGTGTTTTTTTGCCTTTCCATGACTAGTGAATTGTGGTATATTTGGAAAGAGGCTTTTAATAATGGTAGTTTGAGAAGGGAATTACCAATAAATGGTATTTTTAGCTATTGCCCCATCATCAAAGATTCAAAATCCTCACGTATATTTTTTATTAAAAAAAAATCAAAAATGCTGAGAAAAAAACTTCGTGCATGTAAACCTTAAAGATATTAGAACAAGGGCTTAGATTTGTCCGGCACAGCCCTTTAAATACACAATACAGCAAAAACTCTATAAAGTAATAATGTTAGGACCACCAAAATTTATTACTTTATAGAATTATTACTTTATAAATAATGCTTAACATAAATTTTTAAAAATAATTAATTTATAAATTCATAATAAAACACAATTTTACTACTAATAAAATCATTTATTAAATATAAATGATTAAAAACAATTAAAATTAATTAATTCTCTACTAATAGTTAAAAATATAACATATTTTAAACAAAACAATTTGTTTATTCTACAACATCACTTACTATGAAATGAAAAAAAAAATAGATAGCAATTATTATTTCTTGATATTAATGGGACCATATATTTGTATAGGATTTTTGAAAAAATTATTATCTTATCATTTTATCGATTTGTGTTAAATTTTCCACTGACCCGGCTCGGGACCGGCAAAATTTATTATTTTATCGAGTTTATTACTTTATCGAATATTACTTCATAGAGATTTTACTGTATATGAAACCTTCAAAACACTTCTCTTTATTCTTACAACAGTTTAAACAAATCAATAATTTTTTGTAATAGGTAAAATGTCTCCAGAATAGGCCGGCTTCTCCATGAACTTGGTGATCACCATAGCAATAGCAAAGACGAGAGGCCACACTATTACGTTGATGGGAGCGTCCTGTCGTTTATGGATAAAACTATAATTGATACCTGACACTACTGAATGAGCAACAACACAGAACAATAAGACAGTATCTGTCAAGTTTCCAAGGATTTTGTTGTAGCGACGTGGTGGATAGTAGAACCAAGGTATAGGCCAGTTGCATTGGAAACACGCTTTGTGGACTCGGATTTTGAAAATGAGGTCAAGTAGGGAGAGGACAACAGAGAGAACTGACATTCCTAAGGAGATTCTTTTGAAGGTTATGGAAGAAAGCTGATCTGCAGTCGCTGATGCAATCTCCACGAGTAAATTGATAACGACGAGAAAGGCCATACCAGTCGAATACCAACTTTTCTCTATCTGCTCGTTAGATGATGGTGCTTCATATTCGAGTATTAGTAAGGGAGCTCGATCATCATGATTAGTTTCTACCTTGCGAAATACGTCTCCCCACTCTTCAAAATCCTTAGCAATCTTCATAATAGGTGTAGCAAGTATTTTTAGAATATCCTTAACAACCATCTTGATCTTATCCGCTTCATCGTCCCTAAAAGAGAGAGAGACAAACAAAAAACAAACAAAAAAACAGTTTTCAATCAAATAGTCATGTGAAAAAGGATTTGTAGATTCACAAATAAAATTTCCCAAATCACTGAAAACTGAAAAGAATAAATCTCAACTTAATTGAAAAGAACAAACCCGTTTTTGAAGTGTACTCTGAGATACTTTCCTGATGGGCTACGGAATTGCTACTGTCTAGACGTCCTTCAGAACATAAATTACCTGATCAGAGCTGTGTTTGTGCATGGAAATTACGACGGTTACAATGATTACCCGAGCTTTGATCTATATCTAGGCCCTAATAAGTGGGTAAGAGTTGACTTGGAAGGAAAAGCCAATGGCACTGTTGAAGAGATTATTCACATACCGAGATCAAGCTCTCTGGACATTTGTCTTGTCAAGACAGGTAATTCTTTGCCATTCATATCCGCTCTGGAACTGAGGCTGTTGAGAAACGATACTTACGTTGTCCAAGATGTTTCCTTGAAGCACTTATTTCGGAGGTACCATAGACAGTCAGATCAGTTTATACGGTAAGAGTTGTACTTTTATTATCCGTAACTTGTTGTAATGTAATATCCTGCTATTTCGCTAACACGGGTCAAAGCTTGGCTCCATCTACTCTTCTTCTCCTCTGTTTCGCCAGCACATGCTTCTTCGAAAGCTTTCCCGAAAGCTCCGGTCTGGTTCCCCACATCAGATGAAACTACTCCATGGTAGTAGATCGGTATCACTGCTTGCCCCAGTTCTTCCCTGCACTTCAAAATATCAACCAATTCATGAAAATACGAAATCGTTGAAGCAAACTGCTCTGAGAGCAATACGATAGCAATCCTCGATCCACGAATCGCCTCCCTGAGAACAACGGGGGGGTTTTGGCTTCTCCTGATTTCTTGCTCATTGACCATCGAAATCCCATTGTCCATAATCTGTTTGCGAAAATGGCTGAGAAAGGTATTAGGGACCAATCTTCCCCGGAAGTTCGCATAGACGTCGTATGTCCAGTTGTGAGCCAAAGAAGAAGAAGAAGAAGCCATGAGATTAGAGAAGCTAGAGAAAAAGTTGAAGATTTGAATTTGATATACGAAACCAAAAATGTCTCTTGCTGAGTCTTATAGAATCGGAAAAGCGTGTTCATTGTTGACTTCTACATTTTGAGAAGAAAAATTCCACCTTTTTGTTAACCAATGATAATTAAGTATCTAATTAAAATAATTAATATTAATCAACTAAAACAATTAAATTAAAGGATTAATTAGCTCAATAATAAGTTTTTGGTACAAAATTAAAAATTTAGTACCATACGAGAGAAAATTAGATGAGTAGCTGTGAAAATAAAATAATGGACGATTTTGCCCCTATTAAATGTGATAATTATTGACTAGTAAAAAATAAATCCCGAAAAATTTGTTTTTTTCATCAATGATTTTGTCTTTATCAAAAATGGACTACTCTGCAAAAAAAAAAAACTAGGTAAAAAAACAACACTAGGAAACTATTTAATAACATAGTTGACTATTTTTGAGACTACATATTTTATTGATATCATGATATGTTGACTATTTTTTAGACTACATATTTTATTGATATGGGAAGATAGTTGACTATATCTTGTAACTATAATTTGAGAAAACAGTTAACTATTTTTCAGAAAATAGTTATGATTTCAAAACATAATTAACTATTTTGATGACATAGTTGTTAGCCGATCTCATAACATAGTGGACTATATGAAAACATTGTTATAATAATTACTTATTTAAACAAATAAAGTTAACTATATATTTAGAAACGTAGTTACCTATTATAATAAAAATAACATATACAGTTAACTATAATGAGAAACATAGTTACCTAATTTTCGAAAATAATTAACTATATTGATCTTTAGCGGCGGCTCAAATTGACAAAGAAATGAGACGATAATGGGGAGTTTAACTTTGGACAACGAGAAAAAATACAATCTTAATCCATGGCTAGAGATTTTCGATCTATGATAATTGATTTTACGGATCACGAAAAAGAGATGAGATCGATTATGATGGTTATGTAGGAAGAAGAAGAAAAATAAGAAAAGAAGAGGAAAAAACAAAGGGATAGCTCATAATACTCTCTTTGAAAAAAATTATTTTGTTCTTTATGATTATGATGTTGTATATTGTTTTCACGAGAATTTCTTTGTTTATATTAATGAAAATTTCAAAAGTGAAAAAAAAAGGAAGAAGAAGTGGTCGGCTGAGGAGGAGGTAAGAAGAAGAGGAAGAAAAATAAGAGAAAAATTAGGGTTTTTAATTTAAACATTATTGTTTCATTTATATCTCTTTTTAATGTAAAAGAGTGTATTTTTTTAAGGGTAAAATAGTCATTTTAGGTATAGTCAATGTTAGTTACTTAATTATAATTTAGAGGATGTTAGATATTTAATTAGTGGTGTAAAGAGTAATATACATGATAATTTCCCTAAATAAAATCACTAAATCCAAAAAATCTAAACCCTAAATCCCAAATACGAAACCTTAAATCCAAATAATAAATCCTTAACTTCAAATACTAAACCCTAAACCCTAAATCATAAACGCTACTATTATTTAGGGTTTCGTATTTGGGGTTTAGGGTTTAATATTTGGGGATTAGGGTTTAATATTTGGGGAATAGGGTTTAGTAATTGTGGTTTAGGGTTTAGTATTTGTGGTTCAAGGTTTATTATTTGAAATTTTGGGTTTAATATTGGGGTTTAGTGTTTACTATTTGTGGTTTAGGGTTTAGTATTTGGATTTTAGTGCTTACGATTTAGGGTTTAGGATTTAATATTTGGGGTTTACGGTTTACTATTTAGGCTATAGAGTTCATTATTTGGATTTATGGTGTAGTAATTGGTGATTTAGAGTTTATGATTTAATGATTTAATTTAATTGTTTTAATTAGTAATATTAATTGTTTAGTTAGTTTTATGTTAATTAGATACTTAATTATGATTGGTTAATGAGCAGAGGGTGAATGAGGTTGGTTCACCCTAGGGGTGAACCCAAGAATTTTTCTTTTGAGAAAGAAGAGAATAAACAATTAAGTCAACTAGAATGTAACAATTTTAAAGCCGAATAATTTAAAACTGAGAATCCAAAACTTTCTCTCTCTAGGTCGCCCTAGAGAAAGCTCTCGAGCCTCCGCCGCAGCCACCCACCCACCATGACCTATCACATCTCTTCCTCCACTGTTCTCGTCACCTGAGAAGCATGCTTCTCACTATGAGGGATTCGCCGGTTATCCATCGGAGCCTCACTGTTCACATCGCGAAATCCTTCAAACCGTGCTCCTTTCATGGATCTCTCCCTCCACCGCTTGAATCCACTTTTTCAGTGAGCCAAGGTTCGTGTAAATCCACCATCCTCAACGTGGTGATGGGGAAAGTAGCTGCGACCTCGCCGATTCCCGCAAAACCACCAGATCTGTACACATATCTGTGTGAGATCTCATCGCTGGGTGAGTTTTCCTCGCCAGAAAATTTACCTTCACTGATTCCTCCATCAGATCTTCCACCTGAGCCACCAGATTCGACTATCAGACTGGAAAAACAGTTTCTTTGTCTTTTCCCTCGACTCTTCCTACGCTTTCTACAAAGCCCTCTCCCTCGCCGAGATATACTGGTGGAGTTCCCGATTCAGCCGTCATGCCCTTTTGTGGCCATGAGCAATGCTCGAGTAAAGCTCTAAAATCAATATCTCAACTGGGCTCCTTGTGCTTATCTCCTTCGTCGCCAACTTCCTCAACAATCCGTCTTCGTGGTGGTTCTCACCAACATCGTCTCATCACCACCATCAACACCGGCCGATCTTGATCTGACCATTGGCCATGTTCTTATGGAAAGGCTGGTTCATCCACGCCTTCCCCGATAATGGCTACCTTGGACTTAAACCCGCTTTGGCGGTGGTCCCTTGCTCCGCTGACCATGCCGATGACTCCAAAGCTCCTTATCTGTACTATTCACCGTGAGTTTCTCTGCCATAGACTTTGGGTTAATGAGCCTGATATTGGTCCATAATCTCAAGAAGTGTTTAGAGAATTGGGTTGTTGATATTAGAATAGGAATAGAATTGAGTCTAGGTAATTGTACTGTATTAGCGAGATCTCTACTACCAATCATGGTACATGCTGCCATTACTTAGAACCTATATAGTGAGCATAAAACCATGAGTCTTGACTCTCCAGAGACTCGACCCGAGTGGCTCTAAAAGAAGAAAAAAAGATAATTTCGGTAGGATCTGAATCCTTTCAATCGGTGCGAGCCATATTTTTTGGCTCCAAAGTTTTTAAACTACATGGACTATTACATGAATCTATCATCTTTCGTTTTAGTTTTCGTTTTCATTTTGGTTTATGCCGATGTTGTCAATTCATTTTGGCTTATGCCGATGTAACCGAACCGTTTAATTAAGCTTAATGAAGCTACTTGTTGCCAAAAAAAAAGTCAACTGAAATAGTACCCGCGTTATACGCGGAATAAAGATTATAATTTTAATATAAATTTATAATATGGAATTTAAGATCAATTTTTACATATCTAAAACGATTCTATTTTATTAAATGTATTTACCCGTAAAAGAGGTGAAACCAACGGAACATATTTTTTCTAAGATACGGTATATGATTCAAAGAAAAATCGAAAATTCCATATATAACAAAAAAACGTGTCACCAATTTCCAATCTTATAAATTAATTATTATTTTAATCGATGTAGACTAAATAATAATTCTTTTTTCTAAAGCTAATTAATCGATTTATTTATTTTTAGTCTAATTGAATTATTCAATTCTTATTAATTTAAAGTATATTTTGGATATATGGATTATATTATTGTAGTGTGTTTGGATATAAGTATAGTAATATATAATAATAGAGTAATAAATTAAATTAAAACAAAAAAAGCTTGATTTAAAACTATGTTTGGGTATATGGATTATGTTATTATAATGTGTTTGGATAGGAGTATTGTAGTACGTAAAAATAAAACAATAAATTAAATAAATAAAAAAGAGAAAGAAAGAGAATTTGACACATAAACTCAAAATGTTTCTCTTTTAATATATAGAAGATATTCACCCAAAAAAAACAATTAAGTCAATTTCCAAAGTCTCTAACAAAAACCAAAAATATTTTAAATGATTACCAACCAAAGAAGCCAAACATATGTATAAAGTAATATCGTATGCCGCTGGCAAAATATCATATGTCATTACGTTACGCGCTAAGTTTTTTTTTTTAAAGGAAAAGAGTACACATTTGTATTCTTTTCTACGAAGGCAAGATTTTTGGGATATTAGTGTTTTTTTTGCCCTTCCATGACCAGTGAATAGTGGTATATTTGGAAAGAGGTTTTTAATAATTGTAGTTTGAGAAGGGAATTACCAATAAATGGTATTTTTAGCTATAGCCCCATCATCAAAGATTCAAAATCCTCACGTATATTTTTTATAAAAAAATCAAAAATGCTGAGAAAAAAACTTCGTGCTGACATGTAAACCTTAAAGATATTAGAACGAGGGTTTAGATTTGTCCGGCACAGCCCTTTAAATACACAATATATGAAACCTTCAAAACACTTCTCTTTATTCTTAAAACAGTTAAAACAAATCAATATTTTGTAGGACCTGAATTTTTACAATTGGGCAATTGATATATAATAAGATAAATTTAAGAACAAATTCAGAATTATAATACAAAATTACAAAGATGAAAAAGAATTACAGAGGAGAGACAAATCTCTTTCTTTAAATCTTTAAAAGCCCCGTAGTGTGACGCTTTCATAGCGATAAGATTCCCAGTATACAACTGCATTGTTTCTGTCTTCCATCACCGAAGAACAGAACCTATTGAACCAAAATTCTACGTGTACTCTCAGACACAAGAAATAAGAGATCATGAGGGAATTGTTTATAGAACTTTGTTTTATATTATTTCCAATTGGTATCTCATGAGAAATAACATGGTTTGATTATATAGCCAACACCTCAACATTTACTTAGGTTGGAGCAGTAAAGGGAGTCAAAGAGAATTAAGTCCTCAACATATTAACATTTGACCAAATAAGCTTTTACCTTAGAGACAAAACCAAAACTGATTTTTCTTTAGCTTAATTGTAACATTAACACTCATTTAAATAGAAGAGATTTATATTGACTTAGTCAATATTTTTAGTCAAAAAGAATCTAGACAAAAAAGACTAAATCTTTTGGGTCCTAGGTCCATTTGCACAACTCCGAAGCCCATCATCAAAATCCGGCCCGAATATCTCTTCTTTAGAATACACCAAAGTGTACACAAGATTTTAAACCTTGTTATGAGTTCTCCACTTTATATACTTAATAAGTTTTCCAAGTCATCGACTTTGGATCAACATTTCTCATTCAAATGAACGTCATTTTTGACAAATTAATACACTATCTCATAGTGCTCATTACAATGAACCCAACGATTCTAAGTTCCGGTCATCCGACAACTAAATTGTTCGAAAGCCACCAGAATATTGGCTAACGCCATTGTCAAAAAACAAGTTCCAACATATCTTTTGAAATAGGTAAAATGTCACCGGAATAGGTCGGCTTCTCCATGAACTTGGTGATCGCCATAGCAATAGCAAAGACGAGAGGCCACACTATTACGTTGATGGGAGCGTCCTGTCGTTTATGGATAAAACTATAATTGATCCCTGACACTACTAAATGAGCAACAACACAGAACAATAAGACAGTATCTATCAAGTTTCCAAGGATTTTATTGTAGCGTGGTGGATAGTATGTAGGACCCGAATTTTTACAATTGGACAACTGATATATAATAAGATAAATTTAAGAACAAATTCAGAATTACAATACCAAATTACAAAGATGAAAAGGAATTTCATAGGCGAGACGTATCTCTTTCCTTAAATATTTAAACGCCCGGTAGTGTGACGGTTTCATAGCGATAAGATTCTCAGGATACAACTGCATTGTTTCTGTCTTCCATTACCGAAGAACAGAATCTATTGAACCAAAATTCTGCGTGTATTCTCAGACACAAGAAATAAGAGATCATGAGGGAATTGTTTATAGAACTTTGTTTTATATTATTTCCAATTGGTATCTCATGAGAAATAACATGGTTTGATTATATAGCCAACACCTCAACATTTACTTAGGTTGGAGCAGTAAAGGGAGTCAAAGAGAATTAAGTCCTTAACATATTAACATTTGACCAAATAAGCTTTTACCTTAGAGACAAAACCAAAACTGTTTTTTCTTTAGCTTAATTGTAACATTAACACTCATTTAAATAGAAGAGATTTATATTGACTTAGTCAATATTTTTAGTCAAAAGGAATCTAGACAAAAAGACTAAATCTTTTGGGTCCTAGGTCCATTTGCACAACTCCGAAGCCCATCATCAAAATCCGGCCCGAATATCTCTTCTTAGAATACACCAAAGTGTACACAAGATTTTAAACCTTGTTATGAGTTCTCCACTTTATATACTTAATAAGCTTTCCAAGTCATCGACTTTGGATCAACATTTCTCATTCAAATTAACGTCATTTTTAACAAATGAATACACTATCTCATAGTGCTCATTACAATGAACCCAACGATTCCAAGTTCCGGTCATTCCGACAACTAAATTGTTCGAAAGCCACCGGAATATTGGCTAACGCCATTGTCAAAAAACAAGTTCCAACATATTTTTTGAAATAGGTAAAATGTCTCCAGAATAGGCCGGCTTCTCCATGAACTTGGTGATCACCATAGCAATAGCAAAGACGAGAGGCCACACTATTACGTTGATGGGAGCGTCCTGTCGTTTATGGATAAAACTATAATTGATCCCTGACACTACTAAATGAGCAACAACACAGAACAATAAGACAGTATCTATCAAGTTTCCAAGGATTTTATTGTAGCGTGGTGGATAGTATGTAGGACCCTAATTTCTACAATTGGACAACTGATATATAATAAGATAAATTTAAGAACAAATTCAGAATTACAATACCAAATTACAAAGATGAAAAGGAATTTCATAGGCGAGACGTATCTCTTTCCTTAAATATTTAAACGCCCGGTAGTGTGACGGTTTCATAGCGATAAGATTCTCAGGATACAACTGCATTGTTTCTGTCTTCCATCACCGAAGAACAGAACCTATTGAACCAAAATTCTGCGTGTATTCTCAGACACAAGAAATAAGAGATCATGAGGGAATTGTTTATAGAACTTTGTTTTATATTATTTCCAATTGGTATCTCATGAGAAATAACATGGCTTGATTATATAGTCAACACCTCAACATTTACTTAGGTTGGAGCAGTAAAGGGAGTCAAAGAGAATTAAGTCCTTAACATATTAACATTTGACCAAATAAGCTTTTACCTTAGAGACAAAACCAAAACTGATTTTTCTTTAGCTTAATTGTAACATTAACACTCATTTAATTAGAAGAGATTTATATTGACTTAGTCAATATTTTTAGTCAAAAGGAATCTAGACAAAAAGACTAAATCTTTTGGGTCCTAGGTCCATTTGCACAACTCCGAAGCCCATCATCAAAGTCCGGCCCGAATATCTCTTCTCTAGAATACACCAAAGTGTACACAAGATTTTAAACCTTGTTATGAGTTCTCCACTTTATATACTTAATAAGCTTTCCAAGTCATCGACTTTGGATCAACATTTCTCATTCAAATGAACGTCATTTTTGACAAATGAATACACTATCTCATAGTGCTCATTACAATGAACCCAACGATTCCAAGTTCCAGTCATTCCGACAACTAAATTGTTCGAAAGCCACCGGAATATTGGCTAACGCCATTGTCAAAAAACAAGTTCCAACATATTTTTTGAAATAGGTAAAATGTCTCCGGAATAGGCCGGCTTCTCCATGAACTTGGTGATCACCATAGCAATAGCAAAGACGAGAGGCCACACTATTACGTTGATGGGAGCGTCCTGTCGTTTATGGATAAAACTATAATTGATCCCTGACACTACTAAATGAGCAACAACACAGAACAATAAGACAGTATCTATCAAGTTTCCAAGGATTTTATTGTAGCGTGGTGGATAGTATGTAGGACCCTAATTTCTACAATTGGACAATTGATATATAATAAGATAAATTTAAGAACAAATTCAGAATTACAATACCAAATTACAAAGATGAAAAAAAAATTCAGAGGCGAGACGTATCTCTTTCCTTAAATATTTAAACGCCCGGTAGTGTGACGGTTTCATAGCGATAAGATTCTCAGGATACAACTGCATTGTTTCTATCTTCCATCACCGAAGAACAGAACCTATCGAACCAAAAATTCTGCGTGTACTCTCAGACACAAGAAAAGAAGAGATCATGAGGAGAATTGCTTTGGAACTCTTTCTTGATATTATTTTTAATGGTATGTTCCATTTTATGATTTTCATGAGAAAAATGAGGGCATTCTTATAGCCCAAGTGCTTGACCAACCATAAAGAGGAGTCATGAGAATTTAATCTCATTCAACACCTATTTGACCATGAGTTTAATATTTTATAAGTTACAAAATCAAAACATTTGAATTTACACTTAATTGCCAATATTAATACCACATCAAATAGAGGAGATATATGTTGACGTAATCAACAATTTATGCAAAATAATTTAAACCAAAAGAATTATTGTTTTGGGCCATTTGCCAATTCTGAAACTCAAAGCCGAAGCCCGGTCCGAATATCTCTTTTGTCCAATACACCTAACTTTTTACACTTAGCCAAATATTCAAACTTTACAAGCTTTCCAAGTCCTCAACTTTGGACCAACATTTCTCATTCAACGAACACCGTTTTTGACAAATGAATACACTATCTCATAGTGCTCATTTCAATGAATCCAACGATTCTAAATTCCAGTCATTCCAACAATTAAATTGCCCGGGAAAGCCACCGGAACATTGGCCAACGCCATTGTCAAAAAAACAAGTTCCAACATAGTAGAACTAAGGTATAGGCCACTTGCATTGGAAACACGCTTTGTGGACTCGGATTTTGAAAATAAGGTCAAGTAGGGAGAGGACAACAGAGAGAACTGACATTCCTAAGGAGATTCTTGCGAAGGTTACGGAAGAAAGCTGATCTGCAATCGTTGATGCAATCTCCACGACCATATTGATAACGACGAGAAAGTCCATACCAGTCGAATACCAACTTTTCTCTATCTGCTCGTTAGACGATAGTGGTTCATATTCGAGTCTTAGTAGGCGATCTCGATCTCGATCATCATGATTAGTTTCTACTCTGCGAAATACGTCTCCCCACTCTTCAAAATCCCTATTAGATGTTGTAGTGTTTAGTTTGTTTGAAATATTCTTAGCAATCTTCTCCATCATATCCGCTTCATTGGCCCTATAAGTTTTCAACCAAATAGTCATGTGAAAAATGATTTGTAGATTTACAAATAAAATTTCCCAAACCAGACTAACAAAGACTTAAATCTCAAATTAATTGAAAAGAACAGACCAGTTTCGGAAGTCTTCTCGTAATATGCGGCTAACATCGTGCAAAGCTTGGCTCCACTTATGCCTCACCTCCTCTGTCTTACCAGCACATGTTTCTTCGAAAACTTCCCCAAAAACTCCGGTTTGTCTCCGCACATTAAAGGGATCTACTCCATAGTAGATTGGTATCACTAATTGCCCATGTCTTTCCCAGCTCAAAATCTCCACCAGCTCATCCAAACACCAACTCGTTGAAGCATAGTTCTTCGAGAGCACAACGATGGAGATCATCGACTCTCTAATGGCTTGCCTGAGAACAGGCGAGATGGTGGTGTGGCTTCTCTCGATCCCTTGATCATCAAACATCAAAATCCCATTGTCATTAAATTGTTTGCGAAAATGACTGAGAAAGGTTTTACGCACGTCTGGTCCATAGAAGCTGGCAAAGACGCGGTATCTCTTCCATGTGTGATATGCTCAAATTTACCATGAGCTATTCTCTCAAATTAAGAGATCAATTGTAGTACTTAGGGGTCAAATCACTGGGAGTCAAATCAAACAATAGAATGTATGACTTCGAATTGAGCTAAGCGAATAAAGTAAAACAAAAGCAAGTAACAATTTTAAACAAAGAAAGGTAGGTTGTTTTTAAGAATTCAATTAAACAAAAGCTAGTTTTCGGGAGATTCGCAGGCAAAGATAAATTGCAGAATTATAAAACTGTCAGGATTTTAATGAAGATTCGTTCTCGAACTTGAAACTCTAATGTAAAATTAAACGACTTCCGTTGAGTTAATTATCTATGCATAAACCTTAGAAATCCAAATTCCTTTGTAAAATCAATCAATTTATGCAAGCATTAAAGTTCAGGTTTCAATTGTTCACAAAATCCCTAAACCAAATTCCTTTGAGAATATGTGATTTTGCTCATCTAAGATTATGGTCAGGTTATCAATTGATGTTTCCGCTTCTAATCAATCAACCTAAGATAGCTAATCAAGAGTGATCAATCCTAAATCAGGGTTATAACAATCTAGATGAAGAACCAATAGATAATCCTAACATGAATTCAATTCTAACAATCCATCTTAATTCCTTTGAAAAACCCTACACCTAACAAGTAGATTACTCAGACATGGATGCAAAGCAAATCACAATAGCTGAATAATACTGCATTAAAATAGAGTATGAAAGAATTACAGAAGGGTTCGAAGAAATCTGAATGGTCTGAAAACTTGTCTCCCTAACTCTCAAAATCTCTCTGAAAACCCTAGGTATTTGATTAATAGAAAGCTTAATGAAAACTAGGTATTTATAGGCTAGAATTCGGGCTGGACTTTATTTGTTAACTTCTGGAACTTCTGGGGTAAAAAGGAAATCCTCAGAATCGGAACATCCTCTTCTTTCGCGAAACAGTTTCCTCAGTCGATCGATGCACACGTGCCTCCGTCGATCGACGGGAAGCTAAAATTCTGCACTTTTCTGCATCAAGCTTGCGACTTCGACTGCTCTTTCCTTGATGCTCCAAAATGCTCCATAATCACCAATTAAGCCTCATTCATCCACGAACCTGCTAAGATTCTAAAACACTAGAAAAATACTAAAAAGACTCGATAAAACCGGGTTAAATCATGGCCAAAAGATGGTAAAAACCATGATATATCAATGGGCGAGGCAAAAAAGAAGAAGAAGAAGAAGCCATGAGATCTAGAGAAGGTAGAGAAAAAGTTGCAAAGATTTGATATACAAAATCAAATATTTTTCCGAGTCTTAAGAGGGTGTATTCAACATGGAATTTGGAGTGATTTGTGTTTAAGTGACAAATTCTCTGTTATTCAAACATGAGTTTTAAAAACTCTTTTTAAATTAAACTTGTGATTTTAAAATCAATTTCAAAATTCAGTGGTATTGGAAATGTCGTAAACAAAGGACTTTAAAAGATTTTAATGTGTTTTAATAGGATTCTTTAGTTAAAAATATGATAAAACAAAACACATTGTTTTAGATGGAATTTTCTGAGATTTCAATTATGACAACAATTTTTCGAAATCATCCAAAATCATTTATAACTCAATCAAAATCAAATGACGTTGAATAATTCAGTCAATTTCCAAGTCTCTCACAATAAGACAAAATTATTTTAAATGATTACCAACAATATAATCATATAGAAAATCCGAAAGCTTTTACGTGGACATAATTACGTTAACACTAAAAACAAAACAACACTTATAATTATGGTGTTTGTTAAATTAGGTTTACATAGAAGAACGAAAAGACATCATATGCTGAGTTACACAATTAGCTACTAAACACCATCATATCAAATCCATTACAAATCTTCCTCCAGCCGTCAGGTTGAATCTCGATTCAACCCGTCGAGTCTTCACCGCTTTCTGTTGAGTGGTTTTGCTGAAGATGATGTACTAATTGTTGGTCTTTTCGCACCTGTGGACGACAAACAATACGAGATGATTCATCAGGAAATTGACACTAAAGATCTTATACGAGATTCTCTATTGTGTATCTATTGTGTAAGGCTGTAAGCCATGCACTTCAAATTAGAGCCTAGTTGCAATGGCTTAAGAGTAATTAGACAAACAGGTTTGGTTTTGAGGAGAGAAATTACTTGTTAAGGCCTTAGAAGAGGAACTAGTGGCAATTGACAGACGAGAAGGTCTGGTTTGGACTGGTTGTTTCACGGTCTGCTTCGGTATCCGCGATGGAATATTAGCTCTGCTTTTAAAATCCACAAACAAAAGAATCTGTAAATAAACCTCCAGCATTCGAATTAGTCTATTAACGTGTGCTTGTAGAGGAGGATACTAACCTGTCTTTTGGCTCGGTTTTCACCAATTTCGCAGGTTTCTCCAAGGTCATGTGTGTTTCAGGTCGTTCGGTTATTTCAAGAGGCTTTGCGGTTTCAGGGAAAAGAGTCAACTCCACTGCACTGCTTATGGAGCCATCAGTTTCTGTTCCCATCGAAAGACAACTATCAGAGATATCGCTCAATCTTTCCTCAGAATCACCATCTCCAAGGCCTAAGAGTTCAATATCTTCATCTAAGTCGATTTCTTTAGCCCCACCCGCATACTTAGATGATTGGTGAAGGTCTTTTCGTTCGTCTGATGAATGTTGTGAACCAGAATCGGAATGCTTGCTACTATATTCTGATATGTTGTCAACATCTGAGGTTGCTCTTCGAAATAAACCAGAGGCCTTTGCTCGTCGAGCATTTGGTGAAACACTTATAGAATGTCTTCTAGCTGATGAAGGCCCCAGCAACCTTAAATTGCTTAAACCACGTTTTAGAACGGTTGCGTTATTACCTTGTAGCTTCTGAAAATTTTGAAGCTCTTCATCTTTCTTTGCAATTACATCCTTCAAACTCGATACCTGTGATATCAAGGGATATCAATATACAAATACCTTTATTCTCTTTTACACTCAGTGGCCCAAAACAAATCTTGAGAGAGAGAGAGAAAACGAAATAGGCACCTGTTCCATGAGTTGTCTAACATCTCGTCCCTCTTTATTACTTTTTGCTGCACCCAACTCCACACCAGAAACCCTCTCGGCGAATTTCAAAGTGCTTACTGTCTCAGCATATGAATCTCCATCAGGATTGACTTGGACAAACATAAGAGTTTTGGCCTGTCCTCCTATGAAACATATAAAGAATAGTTCAGGGAACCAACAACATAAAGCAAGAGGCAATTATTATGCAAAATGTGTAGCCAAAATCTCAATGTTTTCTTCAAAGAGTCTTAATGGAGTACCCAAGGAACTTTGAAGGACTTGAGTCAATTTGCTGTTTCTGTAGGGAACATGAGGGTTCTTGTGCGCTAGAGCAAAGATGACATCTCCAAGAGCTGACAGTGATTTGTTTATATGCTGAGCTTCCTTGAGCCTCTCTCCAGTTGCCTCGGAGCGATCAACCCTCTCACTTCCAGCAAGATCGACCAAATGCAAACTACCACGCAGAACAGAGTCGGTTTCCACGTCGACACCACGTACATGAACAGAAAGAACACTGCAGAAAATAGCCCAACATTGTCTTATTCAGTCCCTGCACAACTATAGTTAAACAATAACGGAAGGTAAAAAAAGTTGTAGGAAAAAGTATACAAACCAGTGTGATCTACTACTTCTTTCATTGAGAGCTGTAGCACCAACGGTCCTGTTCATTAGCCCAATGTTCATCAGCTCAAGGACATCTTCAGTTGATCTCACACAATGCATGCTTGCATCAGGGACTGCTAGCCCATTTGGTAAGGCAGTATTCCAAATCCCTAATGTATGCAAGTTAAGAAAAATTTATATTGAAGACAACCACAGAACAATAGTGCAACCTGACGAGCACTAGGACCAATACAAATTTCCCTATGGAGCTTAAAACGTATGTAGCTACTAAATTAAATTAGAGAAGGATATCTTCGATTGGAACCACCATCAGAAAGTATGTCACGAACTTGCTCATTATATATCTCAACCATTTGAACACCAACTTCATACACTACAGTGTTTTGTCTAATCTGAGTTAATTGAAACAAGTCATTCAGAGCTCGATAATTGACACCCCAGTCTTCTTTTGAAGTTATGCTCGGCCCACTCTGTCAGCGAAATGAAAATATGTCCATTAGGAACTTATAATGCTTGGCTAATACAAAATCAGGCTTGTCATTTACCATTGTATAAGTTTTTCCAGAGCCTGTCTGACCATAGGCAAAAATACAAACATTGTAGCCATCAAGAATGGATCGAATTAATGGTCTAGTATCCAGGAAAACCTCCTCTGCATAAAAAAAGATTCATAACATAAATTAATGTAATATATATAGATATATTCCTTAACTAGTTGACCTAGACATATGAAACCAACGCAGACAAGGACAAGTGGAGGAGAATGCTAACAACACATAAGAGTGAAGAAGATTAAACCTTGAGTTGATGTTTGGCCGAAAACTTTGTTGAATTTAAATAACCGATGAGTATCTTTCCCTTGCTTTAAGGGATTCGCAACCACTAATTCACCATTCTCACCCGTGTATTCAATAGTTGTTTGTCTACTGTTTTGCCCTGGAAGGAATGGTCTAATCCGGCAATAGACTCTGATATTTCCTAAAAAGCAAGAGAAAGAACAAAAGTCAATTCTTGAATGGTCTAATGCAAACAAAGTACTTTGACTAAAAGAATTTTACCTTTCAATTCTTGCACTTCATTGTACAGTCTTCGGTTTTCTTCAAGGACGACATGGTAATTTTTTGCTGCATCTGCCACTCCTTTGAGCTTTAAACCTAGGAGAAAGATAATAAATATGAATGCATGTACTCAGAAATACAAACATTGAGGCCAAGCAATCTAGAAAATTAGTGACAGCAATTAATCTTACCGTAGTAATTTAGATCCTCAAAGTATTTCTTCTGTGTCCTTATGACGTCATGTTTTATAGACACCGAAGTAGCATTCAACTCCTGGATAATTCACAGACCTATATCAGTTATATAACTACCAGAGGTAACCAATGTTTAGAATACTATCGCTAAAGTCAACCTGCAAGGCCTCAGCCTGGTTGTTTATAAAGTTCCGGTATGTGCTCTCTTTTTTCTCCCATTTTTTAGATTTAGATTGGCAAAACTTCTCGAGTTCTTTCACCTTCCTAGTTGAATCTACTACCTGTAACTCTGCATCTTTTAACTTCTTCTCCAACTCTAATTTAGTTTTTTGCACTTTTGCTTCTAAATCCAAGCACTGGCTTTCATGTGCCTCTTTCTCCACTTTGAGTTCCTGCTTCAGCTTGACAATCTCAGCATCACTGCGCTCTTTTTCCTTTTTCAGTTGCACCACATCTTTTTCTTCTGACCTTCCTCTCTCTTCTATTCTGGTTTTTTCAAGCTACAGAGCCCCAACAACACATAACACCATTTTAAAAACTTGGCACTGACGAAATTATTGCAAAAATGATCATGTTTATTGAGAATGAGATGCACACAATGGTTTTATTATAGGATCTCTGATACTGAACTTCTATCCATTTCGACAGATGATTATAAGGTTATTTTCCGCAGATTAGATACTCAAAATTATGGACCTAATGTAACCCAACTTTTCAGGATGCAACAGCCATATTAAAGGCGAAATATGTATTAAGGACATGATATACATTGTATTAATGTATTAATAACATACCTTTATATTCTCCATACAGTTTGTAACAATCTACAACAAAGAAAAACAGCAAGACCAATCAATACGCCAAATAGAAAAAAAGATGAAAAGAAACACTAGACGTCTGGAACCAGAGACAATAGTACCTCGTTTTCCTTCGTTGTCCCAGCTGCCAAGGTTTCTAACACCTTTATTCTTGACCTATATTTATCTTCACGTACCCTAAAGAGTATATTTTGCTGCACTCGTTTCATAAGCAAGTTTCATGACTTGGTCAGAAGGATGATATGCACATCATGGGGAGAAAAATAGGAAGAAGAAGCTTAGGTAATAACTCACATTCTTTACGGTTTCAGCTTGATTTGAGATTCGCTGCTCTATCACTTGCACGAGTGCACTCAAGAGAGATGCCATAGCCTAAACAACACAAGAAAAACAAAGGGGGGAAACTTAATGGAGATTTCAGAAGAAATATTCAATGGACTAAGGATTGGCAATCTAGTCAAACCAAAAACCAAGAATCAAGAGAAGGGAGGCATCAGTAGCTCAATCTTTTTTCATACATGAGACACGTGTCCATTCATCTTCTTCATGCTCTCATCGAGAAGCTTATCCAGCATGTCAAACAGTGACCGAGTAGGAGCAGTCTACCAAGACAAAGGAAATGACCTTTGAATCAGAAACAGAGATAAAATCTAAAAGGTCTAACACAATTGACTAAAAATAAGTTAGAATACTTTACTCGTAAACTATTCGATTTTAGCAACTCTGAAATTTTAGCATCGGATATATCTATCTCTGATCCTTCCTTCGACTGGAATCCATCAGTAAAGTTGCGGTCATCCCCTCTTGAGCCCGAGTGATCCTCTGGCAAGCTCCATCTCCTCCTTGCATCTAGTGAGTTCTTATCATTTCCACCATCGGAAAAACTTGCTTTAAGCGCCTTAAGGGACTGTAAAACTGGCACCATATCCCCCTGCTTTTTACTTTTATTAGGATTCATAACTCCATAGATATATACGAGAGAAAGCAGATAGAAGAAAAGACATGGGCACAGTAATCATGCAATCTAATCATCAGAATATAGCCGTAAGTAGAACAATGTTGCAGCCAGCAGATGTCTAAAACGTGGCCAGTTTTAACATAAATATAGCTACACTTAACTGGTTTGATTTATTAAAGCCAAGGTGACAACCCCACAACCACTTTATCTATGTGACATGGGATAATGTTCGATTCTACTACAGAAATCATTTTTCCAGAGAAACGAAGTATTTTATCCTTGAAAACATACAAACCTGTTCTATGTCTGAAACATCGAAGCTAGGCAGGGCCATTTCATCCATAGCAGTCAGAAACCGCTCAATTTTAACAAAGGCAGGTTCAAAGCTGCCGTCCTATAGAATAGACAAGGAGCGTGAGTGTAGCCGCAAATGAATAAGTGAAAAAAGACACATAACCAAAGTAAAGATATATCAGCTAAACAGTCTACAAAATCAAGACTCGTCTGTACCATTCTCATCGAACCAGGACTAAGCTGGTTCAAAAGACTACACAAGACAGTTCCATCCCTCAAGCACGCTCTGAGGTCATCCTCTGAAGCTTCCCATGGTAAGTTCAAATAAGGAAGCGTCTCATTTAACCACACCACCAAACTCTGGTGACCTGAGAGCAAAATTCAGAAGAAATAGATGAAGTTTGAAAACAAAAACTATCGTCCCATTTATGTTTACTCCTAAACCTAACATGAGAAGCTATCTTAAACGTTCATTTCTGCAATCACCATGTTGGAATATAACAAACCAAATCAACCAAAAGAAACTGACTAATACAAGATTGTTGATTATACTTTGTTATACTCCCTAATCACTCAGAATTTTCAATATTCTTAGGAAATGAGAAAATAAAATGATAAGATAACATTACCTTTCTTACTACCATCCACGCTTACACGACTTTCTGAACCATCGAAACTCAGCACGCTCGATCCATTCGTTCGAACAGAAACACTACTCATATTGGCTTCTTATTCCAGATAACAATTTATATCAAACTATAAGATTACACAGCTCCCAGAATCATAACCTAAAAGCAAAATCAAACCAGTAAGCCAACATCAATCTATCACCTAATTGTATACCTCCTAAACATAATCTCTAAACCTAGAGCAGAATCGCGCTTAACAATGCAGAACAAATCAACCTATAAGCTTCAATTTCAGATAAGATTAAATTTCAACATCGCGCTTAACAATGCAGAACAAATCAACCTATAAAACTACACAGATCCAATCAAAAACCCTAGGAAACTCATCTACGCCATTGTAACGAAGACGAAGGGCGAAAATCAAAAATTACGAACCTGAGACACCATGAGAAGCCTCGCGAGAAAAATGGCGACTGGTTTAAACCGGAAAACTCAGATTTCACGGCGAGAAACGGAGGCGGAAGTTTTGAATCTCTCGCCGGAATCGAAATTTCGAAAAATTTCCCAGTCGCACGATTTTGCTCACTGTTTCTCCTTTTTTTCCTCTTTTTTTTTTTATTTTGGGATTTCGAGAAAACAAAATGCTAATTTCGAATTTCGAAAAAAAGAGAAAATAATGTTTTTTTCTGGAAATTGAAAAATAATATTTTGATTTTGCTTTACGCTAGTTATGGTTTTGGTGGGGCCTATCCTGGTTATGGAAATAACTTCCCGCTTTTTCCCATTCCAAAATTCATTTTCTGAAATAGTAATATTTTACATTGAAATTGGACGAGACTTAGTGTTGGCCCAGTTAGGCCCACATTTTAAGGCCCGGACCAACTGGATCGTACGTATTTCAATGTTTTCACCAAATTTTCGTACGCATAGTCTTAGCATGTTTATTAAAGAGTACCCTATTAAAATAAAATTTGTTGTGTATATTATAGTTTTGTTTTCCCTAGTTTTAATTTTTCATGCTATAGGTTTTTTTTTGGAATATAATGTATATAAAAACAACCATAGTTGTGAAGGTTTTAAAGAAGGAAGAATATGTTAATTAATATATATAGAGAAAATATCGATTTTGGAGGCAAAATTAAACTAATGTTATCTATTAGAGCATGATTATCCATGACCAAATAAAAGTGTGATTTGGATTAAAGTAGTATTATGTTTATTAGTAATTTAATCTTTGACACTTGATATGATTTTTGTAGTTTTTGTATGTTTATTGGTAACACTCAATGTGGGTTCAAAAGAATAAAAAATAATTTGTTTTTTTAAATGAAAGAAATCAAATTACTATATATAAATATACAATTTTTTTTAAAACACTAATTTATTATATTTCATAAAATTATAGACAATTATTACAATGCGTAAAAACAAACTGAAACATAAAATCGGTAAATTCGTCTTTCTTTGGGTCACCACAAAACTAATCGGCCCAATCAAAAACTGACATGTGACCAAGAGTTAATAGCTCAACCGGTAAAGATCATGAAAAGCTTAGAGGTTGTTGGTTCGAGTGGCGTTTGGGACGAAACTAATATTACATGTTGTGGTTTCGGGCTTGGGGGATACGGGATTCGGCCCCAAACTTCCTGGTAATTAAAAAAAAAAAACTGACACGTGTCATACAAATTATCTGTTTCTTTTGGGTCATTGCATTGAAGTGGTTCATAAGAAATTTCCCTTAAACTACTATTATTAAAATAACTAAGACTAATGAACCTCAATATAACCCCCCGTTATTCATCCTCTTGGTTTCACAAATCAGTATTGCGATGTCAAATTTTAAATATATATTGAAGAATACAAATATATATAGGGTCCGATTGGTAACACTAGGCGGTACAAAATTTTTGACGGTACAAGTAGAAGTATAAAGATGAGAGTACAATTGAAAGAAGTACGTAATGATTAGATATGATAGTACACTAAAAAACAATGATAATTTTTGTGTAATGTCACTTTACTGATTGGTTACACAAGAGCGAGTAATATTAAATATTAGACACTAGAAATAATATTAAATAGTGTATAAAATATTTGAGTTAGTCCACCTATTCCTATTTGGTTGAGTTAGAAATGTATAATCTAACATATACACTAGTAGGCCTATACACTAGATTTGGAACTAAACAAAAGGTCTGAATCCGGACTCTATCCAACATAGTAAAGATTTAAATTTAATTATTTAAGATTTGTTTCTTTTATAATGTTTTATGTTTTTCAGACCGAAATGTGTACTGAGAAGACAATGTTGGATCTTTTATCGGAAAGGAAGAGGCTATGTTCATGATTGTGTTGTTTATGGCATCACAAATATGTGAAAGAGTTTGAGTTGCATTAGAGTGATTAGCCTTGTTTCTTTCTCTTTACAGGTTAGGGATATATATGGTTGATTACTAAGCAAAGAGAAATATGCATGTCCTTTGTGATTCGATGTAGCCATGGTAGGGATAATAGTAATACTATAATAGGATTACAAATAAGTTCAACCTAATTATAAATCGGAGGCAAACAAATGAACTTTAAATTTTATTGTACGTGTAAATTTTAGTGGCAGTGTACGTATGGTTTATACGTATTTTCACATGTTTATATTTCTATTTTGTCATGGTCATCCGTGGCGCAATTGTCATCATCCATAGAACGTGGAAAAGAGTGGTGGAGTAAAATAAGATTATAATATGGGTTTATAGAACGAAATTCAAATTAATATTCGTTATAATTATGTGAGTTTTAATTAATAGTATGACTTAAATTGTACTTCGTCGTCTTATTTTACATGATCTTTAGGGTTGTTATACATAGATTAAGAAATCATTTAATTTTCTATTTTTAAATATAAAATATGTTTTATCATCAATTCCAAAATAATTTAACCAATGTAAAAATAATCTGCCTAGTTCTAAAAGTCAAAATCAATTAAAACACAATAAATTTTGGACGAGAACTTAAAAATATCAACTAGTTTGTGCTGACAAACTAATTAATGCTAAATTAAATGAAGTGGACCACAAAAAATGGACTGTTCCATCACTGTTTTTTTTATCAATAATAGTCTCTGTTCCATGCAATTAATGCGAGCATCTCTTTCATTTGTTATTTTATTTTATTTTTTCTTACATATTTTTACATTTCTAATGGTTGAATAATTTATTTATATTTACACTATCGATAAACTATACTTATATTATCGGCGAATTTGTGAACCATAAGACAGTATGAAAACCTAGAAGAACATACATACTACTGTTTATCATGCGCTTAAATATCAAATAAGGTGTTTTATTTCAAGAAAGTAAACAAAGTCTCACTCTCTTTTGTTTCAACGTTCAGACACGACAAGTAGTCCTAGTTAGGGGTGATAATTTTGGGAGATGCGAATATTTTATTAAAAACACATAGCTTATGATAATTATAAATAACTACAGGCTTCTCTATATTAAAAGATCTTATTTCATTTAAAGAGATGGTTTGTCAAAAATTTCATTGAAATACACTTAGCTTCGTTTGCTTCTCTTTTCTATTCCTAGTTATACTAATCCCCACCATTATCTTTGATTCAAGTTTCTGTATTTGACTTCAGTTATATATATATAGGTGATTGGGTCGTAGCCTCGTACGCATAATATATACTAATACAATAAATTTACGATTTGAGATAGAATTAAAGGTGGACAATTAATTAGCATTAATTGTGATTAAACGTTCTACTTCTTAGGATTCGAAGACAATGTAGAAAATATTCTAAGAACATAAATTAGTTAAGAAATGCAAAGCTTGTCTGTTTGTTTCGCGAGCTCCTCTAGGCATAAAATTCGTATACTTCTTCGTGCTTCACACTAGAATCAATTCTATCTTAAGAATAAGAAAATCCCCCAAAATTTATATTTGTGACTTTTGTGTCATTGTGTATATACGGCGTTCGGCTTATTAGTACCTCAACTTTGGGGTTGTGAAAAAATTTATACCTACAATGTGAGAGAGTGCTTATAAATACTTGAACTCTAGATAAGTGTGAAAATGTATACCTACACTATAAAAAAGTGTCTATACATACCCGAACTTAATAAAATTTAAATTATCATACTCAAACTTCTAAACTTAGGTGCAGATGTACCCGATAAGTTACGGTGTTAATTTTGACAGCTAACAGTGCTGACTAGGATGTGACTAAATATCCTAATTAGCAAAGCTAATCATTAATTCATCAAAATAAAACAAAAAAATCAAAAAGGAATCGAACCTTGCACATCAAATTTGACAATTCATCTTTAAAAAAGATGAGCTATTAGAATCTTTTGTATAATGTCCGACCTCTAAAATAATTAAACATATAAAAGACTAAATATTTCTTAAAATCCAAATTTGTTGCTTCTTCTTTTTCTTGAAATCAGATCTATGATTGATAATTGGTGTTTTTAGGTCTTGGATTTGAGAACTAGTTACAATTTATTGAATCCATAATTCTCTGCAAGTTTGGATCTTCAAGTGCGAATTTGGAAAACAACAATGAAAGAAGAAGAAGAAGAAGTGTCGAGTGACTCGGGTCACTAACTTTTTTAGAAAAGATTTAATTTTTTATGTGTTTAATTAATTTAGGGATTTGCCAATGTACAAAACAATCGAATAGCCCAACCGGTTTAAAGTTAGCTTGACAATCTTCATGTATAGGCATTCTCTCACAGTGTAGGTATAAATTTTCACATTTGTCTAGAGTTCGTATATATACACTAGACTCATATCAATGTTATTTTCATGATTTTTTTTTTATATGGAGGCTATGTATGGGAGGCGGGCGAAACAACGATTATGTGTTCACACACTTTTAAATTCCCATTCATCATTAAATTTGTATGAATTATAAAAATATACAGTATTTTGGACCATTTTTTATCCGTTTTCATCATTCAAACATATATTTTGGACCGTTGGATCCGTTTGATATGCATTTGTACCATTTTTATCCGCTCGATACGCATTTGTTTCGTTCAATCCGTTTGGTCTGCACCGCTTGGTATGTTTTTTTTATTCGGATCTAGAATGTATTTAATATAAACGACGAGTTTAAACTTATATGCCAAACCATATGGTATATTTAGTTTTTAAAAATTAAAACAAAAAAAATACACGAAATTACAATTTTGAAGTAGATAACATATTTTCTTAAGTCCACATTACTTACCTATATATATTTTCGACTTCACGTGATTGATTAATTGCTCGTTAGACCGTATAAATGTAAGCAATTTTTGTAAGCAAAACTAAAGAAATACTTACCATTTTTATGAATGTTGATAGAAATTACGTACACATCACAAAGAATCTTCAAAAAGAATCTTCAAAACATAAAAAGTATATTTGTGATGTGCATGTAATTTCTATCACCATTCATAAAATCGGTAAATATTTATTTTTGGGAAAAATAGTTGAATCATTGTATTGATAAATATTGTTCTAATGCCATGTTGAGTTCAATAATTTTTTTAATTTAAAACCAATTGATAGTGAGTAGAGATGTTACACTAGTACTACTGTAATTTTATATTTACTTGTGAAGTGGAAATATACTAACATAGGATTTATCATTTCATAAGAAATCAATCAGATAGTACACGGAGAAATAATTACTTAATGTCCTTTCACAAGCAAAAAAAATTCTAAAAAGAGAGTGGTGCTTGGATCGCAATATTCAACCAAAGGGTAGGTACACACCACTTTTATATTTTTATTATCACTCATTCATTTAAAACACATTTAAAGAAAAATTATGGTAAATCTCAGTGTTCTGTGATAATATACAGTGTATACATCCATAAAGAGATTCGGACACGTCCTTTTCTCTCGACTCAAAGCTCAATTTAACCACAACAACTATTTTATTGTTTCTTAAATATTTTTCCTATATATAGAAATGAATATTCTAGGTTTTGTTGTCTTCTTCTTTCCCGAAACCAAACCAATGTCATGTAAAAATCAATACCTTTTTAAATCTCTTCTGCTTTTTCCTGTTTTCTGATATTAAAGTATTTCTTCTGTTTTCTGTGTGGATGCATACATGTATAGAAATGAAGAAACAATGGCTGCCGGAGAAAACAGAACGGTACCACCAGAGAATCTAAAGAAACAACTCGCAGTTTCAGTTCGAAATATTCAATGGAGTTATGGAATCTTTTGGTCTGTCTCTACTTCTCAACCAGGGTACACAATATATCCTAAATCTTTTTTCCTTCAAAACTTAGCTTTTTGTCTCTAACTAAAGTTTTTCTTGGCTCTTTTCCATTAGAGGTTTTCTTGGAAACTTGAGCATAATCAAATTGATTAACACATTGTTGATTCAAATCTAAAACTCCTATAAATCTTCTGAGCTCTCATCAAGTTTCAATCCTTTTCACTTTTTTACCGGCTCACATCAAAACCATAATCTTTTCGGGTCGGAGATTAGAACATTTTAAACTATACTTTCTCATTTGAGTAGTTAGGTAGTACACCACTTAAACTTAACTATGGATATGGTTCTTCAAATTCGGTTAGTTTTTTATAAATCAAAAGTTTAATCATTCAAAGGTGAGTGTAGCAGTCGATTAGTCCACTCCAATGGCGAAATGGAGTTTGGATTTTACTTTTGTAAATATTGTTTTTCCTAACCAAGAATTCAAATAAAACATTTGGGCTTACTTCAAAAGTTTGGTTGATGTCATGTTTTCTCGATGAATCACTTTTTGTTTTTTATTTTCTGTTAAAGTTAATCACATATTGTTTTCTTTTGGAAAATAAAAATAGAATGTTGGAGTGGGGAGATGGATACTACAATGGAGACATTAAGACAAGGAAGACGATTCAAGCAGCTGAAGTAAAAGTCGACAAGTTAGGTCTTGAGAGAAGTGAACAGCTTAGAGAGCTTTATGAATCTCTCTCCATCGCTGAATCTTCAACTTCCGGTGGCTCTCAGGTCAGTAGACGAGTTTCCGCCGCCGCTCTATCCCCGGAGGACCTCACCGACACTGAGTGGTATTACTTAGTCTGCATGTCATTCATCTTCAACATTGGTGAAGGGTAATATCGTCTTTTCATTTACTATTTGTTTTAAATACCGTAGGGATCTTTAGACTTTAATTACACAAAAAGTACGTTCGAAAAGAATTAATGCAAAAGTATATCGCTTAAGCAATTTAAAGTAATTTTTATATACAAAAATATATTTTTATCGCTACGTCTAAAATTTATTGAAAAAAATGTAAATTACTAGTATATCAAAATTTTAGAATCAACTTGTTTTTAGTTGTCTTCTAAATTTGTGTTAAAAATTAAATGTGAGTTTTTAAAGTTAATTACCTCATAAAAAGACAAAATATACCCTTTATTACCTTGTCTCCATCATTTCTTATATGGTTATACCGACATGTACAAGTTTAATTGTGCCAAATGCAAATATCTCGATTTAGAAATTTATGCTTCAAAAGTATAATATTAAACATTTATTTTAATTAAAAGTATAATGGAAACGCGAAAGCACAACATCAATTATTAGTTTTTCATTCACATCTTACATTTGGCGTTTAATCTTAGCATTTTACATTCGGAAAAACATTACTCCCTCCGTTTCATATTAGTTGTCGTTCTAGGTGATTTCACATAAATTAAGAAAACATTTAAAAATTATGTTTTACTCATAACTAATGTGGTTTTTGTTTGATATATATAATTAATAAACTAAAAGAGTATGGATAGAAATGAAAAATCAATAATAAATCTGCATTGAAAATGTAAAACGACAACTAATTTGATACAAAACAAAAAACGTAGAATGACAATGAAACAGAGAGAGTAACATTTTTGTTTCTTTGATTAAGGTAAAGAGTATGTCTGTCTTTTATATTATAGAATCCCCGGAGGAGTGTTGGCAAACGGAGAACCAATATGGCTTTGTAACGCTCAAACCGCTGATAGCAAAGTCTTCACTCGCTCTCTTCTCGCTAAAGTAAATTTCTGCATATATTTCACGATTGGAAACGCTAATACTATAACTGAAAACGCTCTTTTCGTGTTGTGTTTTTGCTATTTCAAGAGTGCTTCGCTTCAGACAGTTGTTTGCTTCCCATTTCTTGGAGGAGTCCTTGAGATCGGCACTACCGAACATGTAAGCCAATATTTTTCTAGTTTTTTGCCCCAAGATTATCAAAATATTCTTTAGAGTACCCAAAAGTTTTGTTTCCATATACAGTAAAACCTCTATAAATTAATAACGTTGGGATCCGATATTTTATTAATTTAACGAAATATTAATTTATCGAAAAATTAATTAGCTCGAAAAATTAATTTAGGATTTGAAATTGTATTAATTTAGCGAGATATTAATTTATCGAGTATTAATTTATAGAATTTTTTTTTTTTGGGTCAAATTTATAGAAGTTATACTGTATTTATCCTCTTGTTTTAAACAACCGGTCGGCTAGGCCTATGCGCCTAGATAACCAGAAAAAAAAAACGGTGCCTAGGCGGACCAAAGCCATTTTGTTCTAATTGGTTAAAGAACAAAAAATCTAATTAATCAGCCTAAAAACCATGTTAAAGTATATTTTATTTATCAAAAAATTATCACAATTGAGAAAAACATACTACTAAAATTCTGAAAAGCAAAAGTATACTTAAACATCCTATTTTTATTTTTTAGTACGGGGAAATCCAACCATACACCAAAAGAATTAAATTTTCCGACAATTTTAATCAATTTTTTCATGTCATAAAACTGTACATTTTATTGTCGGGATTTAATTGTTAGTTATAATGGTTGAAGGAAAATTTAATTGTTTTTTATTCGTTTAGATTAAAGAGGACTTAAACGTGATACAATGCATAAAGACATTGTTTCTTGAAGCTCCACCTTATCCTACAATATCATCAAGATCCGATTATCAAGAAATCTTCGATCCATTAAGCGACGATAAATACATTCCCGTGTTTGGATCTGAACCCTTTCCGACACCTTCCACGAGCGGGTTTGAGCAAGAACAAGAGGATCATGATTCGTTTATCAATGGTGGTGGTGCGTCTCAGGTCCAAAGCTGGCAGTTTGTTGGTGAAGAACTCAGTAATTGCGTTCATCAATCGCTTAATTCTAGCGACCGCGTTTCGCAGACGCTTGTTGGGAGAGTAGCTTGCGATCCAAGAATAAGTAGGGTTCAAAAATTAGGTCAGACACAAGAACAGTGTAACCGTGTAAATATGGATGATGATGATCATTACCAAAGCGTGATCTCGACGATTTTTAAAACGACGCATCAGCTTATTCTTGGACCGCAGTTTCAGAATTTCGATAAGCGGTCAAGTTTTACGCGGTGGAAACGCTCATCATTTGCAAGAACAATGGGAGAGAAACCGCAGAATATGTTAAAGAAGATTATTTTTGAGGTTCCTCTGATGAACCAAAAGAAGTTGTTGTTACTTGACACACCCGAAGATAGCGGGATTAAGGTCGGGGATGAAACGGCGAACCATGCCTTGTCTGAGAAGAAACGTCGTGAGAAATTGAATGATCGGTTCATGACTTTGAGATCTATCATTCCTTCGACTAGTAAGGTAAACCTAATCCAACACTTTTTCTTTAATAGTGTTTTGCATTTACTAGCAACAACTGTAAAATGACTTATTTAACATGCTATGGTCTCGGGTCTGGAAGATTATGAATATGAACCTAAGGACTCAAACTTCTTGATTACACAACAAAAAATTTTGCGTTTGCATGTTAATATGCTAATATTGAGCCTCTTATGAATTCTTCAGATTGATAAAGTGTCGATTCTTGATGATACAATTGAGTATCTTCAAGAACTGCAAAGACGGGTTCAAGAATTGGAATCTTGCAAAGAATCTACTCATATAGAGACGCGAATGACGACAATGAAGAGGAAGAAACCAGAGGATGAAGATGAAAGAGCCTCAGCTAATTGTATGAACAAGAGGAAGGAGAGTGATGTGAATGTAGGACAAGATGAACCGGCTGATACCGGTTTTGCTGGTTTAACCGATAATTTAAGGATTGGTTCGTTTGGTAATGAGGTGGTTATTGAGCTTAGATGTGCTTGGAGAGAAGGGATATTGCTTGAGATCATGGATGTTATAAGTAACCTCAACTTGGATTCTCACTCGGTACAGTCCTCAACCGGGGACGGTTTACTATGCTTAACCGTCAATTGCAAGGTACATTCTTAAACCGAAGCTAATTTAGATTAATTACTACTTAACCGGAATATGAGTAAACAGAAATTTGATGTAATGGTTCAATGTTGGTTGCAGCATAAAGGGACAAAAGTAGCTACAACAGGAATGATCCAAGAGGCACTTCAAAGAGTTGCATGGATATGTTAAAAGGTCTCACGGTTTAGGTTGGTAGAATTAGCTTTTATTCCGGTTTGTTTTTTCAATCTTCGGTATTAATTGATGCTAACCGGATTTTCGTGGAATATCCATTGGAATTCTTATAAATTCGAATTCCTTTTGGTTCATAACATACTCATAGTAAAATCTAAAGTCGATTTGAGCAGACGATATCTTGAATCTCACTTTAGATATTATTTTGGTATCTTTTTAAGAAAGCTTAATGTAAAAAGTTTAAAATAAATTTAGAAAAGTTAAAGATAGAATTTGGTGGTCAAAAGCTGGTATAAAGTGTTTGTTCACATAATACAATGCCTTGTAAAAAAGAAGTAATGTCATTTCAAATAATTCATCTAACACCACTGACCAATTGAGCATGTGTGTTACCATTTTACAAATAGCTTTTTTTATTAAAAAAAAAGTAAAGGAAGAAAATCAAAGAAAACTAAATCCGACTATACATATTTTGATTCTTATGGTAGCATGAAACTAACTCTGATTCTATTTGTGATCTAAAACGGTACAGTTCTTTTAGCTGTAAAAGAGTATTAAAAACTATAAAAATATAGTGATAAAAGAACGGTAAAAAACGGTTTTACAGTTTTTGGTAACACTTGTAATACCGTTTAATATTGGTAACAATAAAATGATGTATCTTATACAAAATTACCAATTAAACTAGTAGATACATAAGAGCATGATTATCTATAAACTTCTTAAAAATTTATCCACATTAGTTTAGTATTAAATTTAATATGTGCTCTTATGAATTTGGACCAACAAAGTCTTTCCTTTGATTTTTGATTTTTTTTTTTTTTTTTTTGAATTACCAGGAGGTTCGAGGCCGAAACCCGTAATCCCCTCAGACCCGAAACCACAGCATGTAATATTAGTTTTGTTCCAAGTGCCACTCGAACTAGCGACCTCTAGGCTTTGCCTGAATTTCCTTTGATCTTTTTCTAGGAAGTGTTAACCCTTTTCATTATTTTTAATGATATTTAATCTAAATAAACCTCCAAAAAGTTTATGGATAAGCATGCTCTAATGAGCCGTTTAAAAATTGGATTAAACAATTTCTTGAATTAGAACAAAAATAAAAATGGCAGTTGCCTTTAATGAGATTAGTTGGCATGGTAGGTATACATTAACATGATCCATCAATTGGTGAAGTTGAGGTTTATGATGATGGATTGGTTGCTTATAAAATGCAAGAGTAAGATAGGCTATGGGTTACACTGAAAAACAACAAGAATATAGAATCCAATCATTTATGATGTTTCGTTCATCTAATCCAATTTCTTATGAAAAATTTTCATACCCTTTTTCATATGATTAGAATTGTTTTGGGAGATTTGTAGTCCTTTTGAACTTTTCGTAAATAATAAACACGTGAGACTCAATAAAACAAGATTATAAGTTTTTTCCAAAGATTTTTTATGATAATACACAAATCCTAAAATTTGTAAATTAATCCCTAAAAAATGAAAATTAATGTTCTCCCCCAACAAAGTCGTCGAGCCAGTTGTCCATATATTTTTCTTTCGGGTGGATTATGTTATATTTCTGTGACTGAAGTATGAGATGTATATATTGAGATTATATAAGAATTTACCGTAGTTGGTTAATTGCATATTATATTACTAGACCATCATTGAATGTGGTTATCAATTCATTGATTATTATCTATAATTATCTCGTATCTAAAAATACAATTATATAATTATCTTAATCAATATGTAAAGAAAAAAAGTTGTTATAACATGTATAATTCTGTCTATATATAGATATAAATTTGGATGACTAGTTGTAACATGTCAAAATAATTAATTATCAAGAGGATATACTCAATCAATCCAACTCGTTTTTTTTTTTAACAATTAAAATTTGATCTCGGACTATTATTCACATAAATGTTATCCTCAACGACCAAGCAAACCACACAAACAACCAGCGGATAACAACAAATCCAATCAACTTAACAAATAAAACAATTTCATAAACCAAACCAACTAGTTCAACAATAACCAATTCCATAAACAAGCCAACAAACTAACAACAATGTCTAAACCACACTAAAACACAAAGCAACCGAGACCCTAGATCATCCTCCTCTTCGTAGTCATGATCCCACAGTCAAACTTTGCCTTTACCTGCATCACATGGCAAAAAGAGATGCGTGAGTATTACCACAAATACTCAGTGAGGCGGTCATCCCATCTACTCGGCCAATTACCAAGGTAAATAGAACACCAGGCAAACACACATCACACAAACAAGCAAAACAGCAGAATTTGTCACGAGTGTCGGTTGACACTACCACTAGGTGTCGGTCGACACTCTGGCCTGGTGTCGGTCGACACCCCACAGACCTGGCACTGGTGTCGGTCGACACGACCTCTCAGTGTTGGTCGACACCTAACCACGTAACACTGGTGTCAGTCGACACTACCTCTTGATGTCGGTCGACACCAGCTGCATGTTTCTCAGAATCAGACCCTTTCCTCTCTGATCCGATCCCCAGCCTGCTCAATCACACGAACCTGCAATAACACGTCAACAATCACACGAACCAAGCATACACAACACGAAATCATCACAAATCCATCCATCAATCAACCTAACACCATGGATTCTAATGTTCCATCCACTTGGGACCATGATCACGCACTCACCTTAACCTTTCGGATTAGAAAACGATGAAGATTAATATTAGAACGAGATCAACCTTGATCACTACCACAAATCACAAAATCCACTTTCTTATTCCTCTCCAAACGCACAACAATCGATTCTTTTCACGAACCAATCGAATTCGCTCACAAAAAACCACAGGAAACGATAAAACTCTCTGGAAAACAATATAACTCTGATTCTCAGCCTCTTTTCTCACAAAAAAACATGACCAATCAGATTATATATGAAGTTCTAGGGTTTCCTTAACCCAAACCGGCCTAAACCGTACGATTAAAATTGAACCGGAAAACCGAACCACAGTGGTGTCGATCGACACTACCTACTGTCGTCGATCGACACCCTCACAAAAATTTTAAAATTTGGTTCACGGGCGTTACACATGCTATATTCTATAAAAAGATTTACAATGTATTATTTTATTTTATTTCTCCAAAATGATGTTACAGCAGAGGTTTTACTGTTTTTTGTATAATATCATTTCCAAGATTTTAGTGAAGAGAATTCAGCCTTTTCTTGCGTCTATTGTGTCCCCAAATCAATCAGCCTTTGTTGCTGAAAGGTTGATCTCAAATAATGTTGCCATTGCTCATGAGCTTGTTCATGCTTTGAGGACACACTCTTCTATCTCTCAGGAGTATATGGCTATCAAGTCTGACATGTCTAAAGCGTATGACAGGGTGGAGTGGAGTTATTTGAAAGCTCTATTGGCAGCTTTAGGTTTTCATCAGAAGTGGATTGGTTGGGTTATGTTTTGTGTCACCTCAGTGACTTTCTCAGTTTTAATTAACAATCAGCCTCATGCTTTGATTAATCCTGGCAGAGGACTGCGTAAGGGAGATCCTCTTTCTCCCTTTCTTTTTGTTCTTTGCTCTGAGGGTTTAACTCATTTGCTTAACTAAGCTGAAAGAGAGAGCCTGATATGTGGTGTGAGGTTTAATTTGAATGGCCCCAGCATTCATGACTTGTTATTCGCTGATGACAGTTTGTTTCTGTGTAAGGCAGAGTTGGGACAATGTGCAAAGCTAAAGCAAATTCTTCAAGTCTATGGTGACGCAACTGGCCAAAGGGTAAACCTCCTCAAATCATCTATTACTTTTGGCAGTTATGTGGTAGATCAAATGAAGGATTTGTTAAAGAAATTGGCTGGCATTGAGGCTGAAGGTGGTGCTGGAACTTATTTGGGTTTGCCTGAATGTTTTAGTGATTCTAAAATTGAAATGTTGGGGTACATCCAAGACAAACTCAAGCATCGATTGTCAGGTTGGTTTGCTAGATCTTTGTCTTTGGGGGGTAAGGAGATTTTATTGAAAGCAGTGGCTATGGCGATGCCGGTTTATGCGATGTCTTGTTTTAAATTGTCTGTTTATACTTGTGAGAAGCTTACATCGGCTATGGCGAGTTTCTGGTGGGATGCCTTAGAGCACAAAAGCAAAATTCACTGGATGAGTTGGGAGCGGCTGTGTTTATTTAGGGATCAAGGTGGTTTGGGTTTCAGAGACATTAGGTTTTTCAATCAAGCTTTGTTGGCAAAGCAAGCTTGGAGGTTATTGCAACAGCCGGATTGTCTTTTTGGCCAGATTATGAAGAGCATGTATTATGTTAGTGGTGATTTGTTATCTGCGTCCCTTGGTCCTAGGCCATCCTATGTGTGGAGAAGTATCCTCTTTGGGAGGGAGTTATTTGTTGAAGGTTTAAGGAAGATGGTTGGGAATGGCAGTTCTCTTTTGGTTTGGATTGACAAATGGATCTTTGATGATCAAATGAGGAACCCTTTGATCAAGCAGCAGTTCATTGATTTGAACCTAAGGGTTAAAGATTTGATTGATCTGAGTTGTCGTAGGTGGAAGGAGTCTACCATTCAGGACCTGTTTTACCCAGCTGATGCTAACATTATTCTAAGTTCTCAACCAGTTGTGTGGAAAGAGGATATTTGGATTTGGCGTTTTAATCACAGTGGTGATTACTCTGTGCAATCAGGTTATAGGGTGGCTTGGAACTCTCAGAAGAAAGATCTCATTAGGCATGCTGAGATGTTGCCATCTATCAATGATCTGAAGATTCAAGTTTGGTCTCTCAAGGCTCCTCTCAAAATTAAATCTTTTCTTTGGAAATTACTGAGTGGGATTGTTTCTGTGGCTGATGTGCTCTTAGCTCGAGGAATGAAGGTGGACAATCGTTGTCATATTTGTGGTTTGGATGGGGAATCTATCAATCATGCTTTGTTTATCTACTCTCTTTCTAGGCAGGTTTGGGCTCTTTCATTGTTCCCAGTGCATGATGGTGGGTTTAATAACGCCTCCGAGTTTGATAATATTCATTACCTTTTGTCAAAGCTGCATTGTCAGGATTTACCTTTAGAGATTAGAAGAAGCTTCCCTTGGATTTTATGGTATTTGTGGAAAAACAGAAATACTTTTCTGTTTGAGAGGAAATTGTTTTTGGCTACGAAAACTGTTGATAAAATATTGGTGGAATCTGACTCATGGTTCCAAGCTCAAACTGTTTTGCTAACTGATGTTGATTCCTCAGTTTCTGTTGTGCCAAGTGGTTAAGTTAAGTGGAAGTTACCTCCTGATCCTTGGCTTAAATGTAATATTAAATCATCTTGGTGTCTTCACAGTAAGGCTGGAGGAGCTGCGTGCGTTCTCAGAGATGCTGCTGGTCTTGTTCGGCTTCACAGTAGGCGGTCTTTCGCTCATGTGGAGTCTGCTGTTGATGCAAAGTTTCTGAGTATTTTGTGGTCGATGGATAGCATGAAAGCTCATGGGTTTGATCGGGTGATATTTGGAGTTGAATGGTTGGATATTGTGAGTGCTATCAATAGACCGCGAGCTTGGCCTTCCTTTCATTACCAAGCAGGTGAAATTTGTTATAAGTTGGAAGCTTTTGCGCATTGTAAAGTTGTCAATGAAGTTAGAGCAACCAATAGAGGAGCTTTTCTCATTGCTCAAAGTGTAACTAAGAGCTTTAGGGTGCATTTGTATGTGGCATCGAGTCATCCTTCTTGGTTACATAATATTTTTGTGAGTGAGAGACTCTTTTCCTCTGTTTTGAGTGTTGTGTTGGTTTTTTGAGATGTTGCTGGTCTTGTTCGACTTCACAGTAGGTGGTCTTTCGCTCATGTGGAGTCTGCTGTTGATGCAAAGTTTCTGAGTATTTTGTGGTCGATGGATAGCATGAAAGCTCATGGGTTTGATCGGGTGATATTTGGAGTTGAATGGTTGGATATTGTGAGTGCTATCAATAGACCGCGAGCTTGGCCTTCCTTTCATTACCAAGCAGGTGAAATTTGTTATAAGTTGGAAGCTTTTGCGCATTGTAAAGTTGTCAATGAAGTTAGAGCAACCAATAGAGGAGCTTTTCTCATTGCTCAAAGTGTAACTAAGAGCTTTAGGGTGCATTTGTATGTGGCATCGGGTCATCCTTCTTGGTTACATAATATTTTTGTGAGTGAGAGACTCTTTTCCTCTGTTTTGAGTGTTGTGTTGGTTTTTTGAGATGTTGCTGGTCTTGTTCGACTTCACAGTAGGTGGTCTTTCGCTCATGTGGAGTCTGCTGTTGATGCAAAGTTTCTGAGTATTTTGTGGTCGATGGATAGCATGAAAGCTCATGGGTTTGATCGGGTGATATTTGGAGTTGAATGGTTGGATATTGTGAGTGCTATCAATAGACCGCGAGCTTGGCCTTCCTTTCATTACCAAGCAGGTGAAATTTGTTATAAGCTGGAAGCTTTTGCGCATTGTAAAGTTGTCAATGAAGTTAGAGCAACCAATAGAGGAGCTTTTCTCATTGCTCAAAGTGTAACTAAGAACTTTAGGGTGCATTTGTATGTGGCATCGGGTCATCCTTCTTGGTTACATAATATTTTTGTGAGTGAGAGACTCTTTTCCTCTGTTTGAGTGTTGTGTTGGTTTTTTGGGATGCATGGCCGGTTATTTTTTGGTCTTGGTTTTGTGTCACTGGTTGGTCTGTATTGGGAGGTGTGTTCCCTTTGTGTTTGAGCTTTGTTAGGATCCTTTGTAATTAAACTCTCTGAGTTTCTTTTATTTAATTAAGATGACAAAAAAAAAATGGGATAATAATGAGTATGACTTCATATTACTAATTTGAATGATTACTCTATTTTGGAGTTAGAAATTGGGTAGGGTTATATAACATTTTACTCCAAAATGGAGTTTGGAATGGAAAACTGGATGATGTTAGAGATGCTCTAATATATAAAGCAAATGTAGTTGATTCAAATGTATGAATCCGACTAACCGTACTTACCATCAATCCAACCTAAACCCAACCAAAATTGTATGCCTTCACTTTTCACATTCAAATTTTTTTCATGTCAAGAAGCAAACATCTCAATTAGCAACATCATTTTAATATCACACGAGTTTTAGAACTAAATTAAAAATAGAAAAGATTTGTATCATCATTATCATCACCAGAAAACCATAGTCAACTAATAATAATAAGCATCATCACCATCATTGTTTGATGATTATGATAATAATCTTTTTTACATGGTAGAAGAATTGCAGAAACCCATAACACCAAAACCCAAAAATATATGATTGCTTTATTCCCATTCGATAGTTGAAGGAGGCTTTGATGTTATGTCTAGAACCACACGGTTTACTCCTTGAACACTGTTACAGATTTTCCTGGAAACATCGTCCAGAAACTTGTGCTCAAAATTGTACCTGCAGTTTTTTTGCAACTCACCAAATTCAGTACAATGTCACAACATAAAACTGCGTATTCACATCAACATAGTTCCAAGTTTATGATCAAACAGGAGGTTCTATATGCATTGGTATTAAGAAATGTAAGAAGCTAACCAATCAGCAGTCATTCCATCTTGGCTTGTAACTGCGCGAAGAGCAACGACATGAGAATGTGTTCTCTTGTCTCCTTGGACTCCAACTGATCTTACAGGCAAGAACACTGCGAAAGCTTGCCAGATCGAATCATAGAGACCTGCGTCTCTGATCGATTGGATGAAAATCTCATCAACCTGAGGAGATTAACCAGAAAAGATGAGTTTGGTAAATGGGTTAAGTGCAAAACCAAAGAATTTATGTGTTGGTTTGAGATTCTAGCTGAGAACTTGCCTGACGAAGAACCTCAAGAGCGTTTCCCTGAGTGACATCGCCCAAGACTCTAACCGCTAGTCCTGGACCGGGGAATGGGTGACGCTTCAAGAATCCAACAGGAACATTCAAGATTCTTCCGAGCTCACGGACCTTTACCACACAAACACACCAAAGAAAGATTAACAAACTGTAGTAAAGCATTGACATTTTTGCAGAAAAGAAGGATAGTCAAAGACAATAGTAACAAACCTCGTCTTTGAAGAGAAGCTTGAGTGGTTCAATGAGCTTCAATTTCATGTCTTTAGGGAGACCTCCGACGTTATGATGACTTTTGATGGTGTGAGAATGAGTCCTATCAGTGCCCGGGGGTGGACACGACTCAATCACATCAGGGTACAGAGTCCCTTGAACGAGAAAAGCGGGTTTCTTCCCGTGCTTCTTCTCTAACTCCTGGGCAAATTGATCAAAAATGTTGATGAACTCCTTTCCGATTATCTTCCTCTTCGTCTCGGGATCCACAACGCCTTTGAGTTCACTCAAAAACCGCTCCGATGCGTCTACACAAGTAACAGGTAGATGCAAGTCTCTCTCAAAGGTATCCATCACACGTTCTTGCTCCTTATACCTACAAAAACAGACCATTCTCATTTAGAAAACAAAAACGCATTAAAAGAGTATAAGCACAATGAAAAATCTCTTCTTCTCTAACCTTAATAGCCCGTTATCGACAAAGATACAATGAAGCCTATCACCAATTGCCTTGTGAACAAGAGTTGCAGCAACAGTAGAGTCAACACCTCCTGACAAGGCGCAAATGACATGTTCATCAGACGCAACGGTTTTGTTAATCACTTTGATCTCTTCTTCCATCAAATCTTCCATCTTCCAATCCGCAGCTAATCCACACACATCAAAGAGGAAATGTAGAAGTGTCTCCATCCCTTTTGGTGAATGTGTCACCTGCAAACAAATCCAACACAAGCCATTTCATCATAAGCTGCAAATTTACATTTACCAACACATCCATTGCAATAGCTCAGTCAAGCAAACAAAACTAACGATTTATCAAAAACGTCTCATTTTCTTTTCACTTATCAAAGAATCACAGAACAAGAACTGATCAATCCTCCAAAGTCTCATCAGATTCAACAAACTATGAACATCAAGAAATACCAAAGATCCAGACTTTTATCATCCATAAACCCTAAATCCACTAATAACCACACTCTAACACATCCATTTCACTGAAACTACCAATCAATAGCTCATTCAATCAAACAAAACTACTAATTTATCAAACTAATCAAAGAGTCACAGAACAAGAACTGATCAAATTCCTCTAAAGATCCAGACTTTAATACCTCAGGATGATACTGCAACCCATAAATCCTCTTCTCTCTATTCTCCAAAGCAGCAACAGCACCTTGAGCACTCTGAGCAACAACTTCAAACCCATCAGGCAACTTAACAGCTTCATCACCATGACTCATCCAAACCATTTGCTTCTCACCACCACAATCCAACCCAAAAATCTCACTTTTACCTTTCACTTCAATCTCCATCTTCCCATACTCTTTACTCTCACCTTCAACAACAACACCACCTAGCTTCTGCACAATCAATTGCAAACCATAACAAATACCCAAAACATAAACTCCATTAGTCTCTGCCCATTCGATAAACCCTTCAGGGAAACTAGGCGCGTCGAGCGCGTGAACGGAGTGTGGACCACCAGAGAGGATAACGACTTTAGGGTTGTAACTTGTGATTGATTTGAGTGATGAGGTTCCATTGATTACGAGAGAGAAGACGTTTAGTGATCTGATACGTCGAGTTATGAGATGTGTGTATTGTGAACCGTAATCGAGGATTAGAACTGTGTCGGGTTTCATTGTTGGTGTCTCCATTGAAGCTAGGGTTTAGGGTTTAGTGACAGTGGCTTAGGCGGGAAGTAGTGGAGGCTTATAAAAACAGAGGAGGAAGGGAACTAGGGTTTTGTCTGAATCACAGAAAACGAGAAGACGATAAGTAAAATCTTTTTGTGCCCACAATATTCGGCTGCTTTGATGCAAATGCTAAACCCTAATAGGTCAAAGTCAAAACCTTTTCAACGAGTCAGAAGCTTTTACAAATGTGATAAAATACGATTTTTAAAAACTTTAGATTTTTTTGTGTTCAACCTTTTAAAAGACAAAAAAGGTTGAAAGACCTTTAGGCTTTAGATTAGTAGGATATTGTGTTCACGTGTATACTCTCTCCGTTATTTTTTTATTGATGTTTTAGAGTAATTTTTTTGTTTTTGTTTAGATTGATGTTTTCAATTTTCTATGTAAAATTAATTGTGATTTTGAGTTTTTGACTGTTTAAATTCTGCCGTTTGTTTTTTTATTGGTTGATTTTTTTTGGAATTGATGATAAAACATGTTTTGTTTTGAAAAAATTAAAAATTAAATGATTTCTTAATTTGTATGTAGAAACCTTAAACATCAAACAAAAAAGAACGGAGGGAGTAGTTAAAAGACCCAAGCGTCACGATTTTATTAATTATTATGTTTGATGCATCAAATTTTATATACAATAAAAACTCTATAAAGTAATAATGTTGAAATCACCAAAATTTATTACTTTAGAGACTTATTACTTTATAAGATTTCCTAGTAAAAATATTTATAAATCTTTTAAAATTTCCTTTTATATAAAATATGAAGTTTTCTTTAAACTTCTTATTTTACATTAGTTTTTACAAACAATTTTGTATGTTTTCTTTCTTTTTTTTTGTATTCCACATTGTATTTGTGAAAAAAAAATATAAGTATATTTTTCACGTTTCTTTTTCTTCTTAGCTATGTTTTGGATTTTTTATATGATAGAATATTATTTTATGATATTATTGGGACTATATATTTACAAAGGAATTTGAAAAAAAGTTATTATCTTATTATTTTGTTGAATTGTGTCATATTTTGCACTGACCCGACTCGGGACCGGCAAAATTTATTACTTTATCGAGTATTACTTTATGGAGTTTTTACTGTAATAAGATTCTAATTACCCAAAAAAACTCAATAAAATATTATTCAACAATATCCAAATTAACCGTAAATCCCGTATAAAAACTATCCAAACTCTTACGAAAATATTCAAAATTATCTAAATTACCCCCCAAATTATTTAAAGTTGTGTAAAAAGGGTTAATAGGTTTAATTAACTTTGAGTTTTCGAATACTAGTTTGGATTTTGGTTCAAATCAGTATCCCATACACAAAGTATCTAGCTCTTAAATCCCATTCACGAAGAGAATAGCCTATACTAATTATAAAGAGAAGATTCTCAAGATTTAAATTCTTTTATACATAACCAAAAAAAATGTTGAATACTTTTGTAGAGAATTCATATTAATCTACCTATCCTTCTCTGCATTGTTCTTAGCTCATGAGAGATCTCAAGCACTAACTGTTGCAGAATCCTTTCAACTACATCAGAGACAACACCTTCAGATTCACCACCACCAAAATCCAACTTTATCAGATCACTCTCAATGATCTCATCCAATGTCTTTTTAGAGTCTGAGCAGAGTAAACTCCAGTCAAAACGTCTCATTGTCTCATGAATCAGATCTTTGTCTATAAGGGATGATGCTAGATTGCTCTTCGATGGCGTGAAAGGCCAAAACTTAATGTCTTGACGGTAAATCTCGCGTAGTATCTCATCAGTGTAATCAAGAACAAGAAGTAGCTGGTTCTTGTTGTTGTTGTTGTTATGATTACCGTGTGAGAATTCGTCGAGTAATGATGTTTCTTCGTTGCATCTCGCCATAAGATTAGTCCAATTCAATCTTGATGCTTCAAGAACTTTCTTTACAAACTCATGAACAGAGTCTTTTTCAACAAGATTGATGTTTGGATCATCAAAGGATAATAATCCAATCTTCTCTTCTGCAAGAAAGTAAACGACTTATCAGTAAATCAAACAGAGAAGTAATGATCTAAGAATGAAAATCAAGAAAGCATTACCGAGTTTATAAACTTTCACATTTCTGGAGCTAACTGTTTCGTCTTCCAAATGAATCCTCTCTAGAACAGAGACAGGACTTGGTTGGTCCTGCTCCTGTTTCGGGTCATGGATGTGGCTGTCTCGTCTTTCTAGACTCGAGTTCAACTCCTGCAACGATTTATCGCAAGATATTACACATTGAATACGCGTAGAGACATAAGAAATGTTAACTCTTTCTCTTAGTACTTACCGCAAATGAGCTCTCGAGATATCTCAGACTTCTGTACTCAGTAGAACCTGATTCAATTCTTAACAGTTTAGTCACATTGGCTTGAAGATGTTCATTACAAGTTACTGTAAACAGTTATCTTTACCTGTACAAGTGTCGTCGAGAGACCTTAGATTAGAATTGAGTGGATTCGGGTCAAAAACCTCGAAGTTCTTGTCCAAAGACCACAACCTGAAGCTCTCTCTTTTCTTCTCCAGCTTCTCTCTTCTCTCTTTAAGTTTTGTCTGCAAGCTACTTAATGCATTAGGAACTTCATAAACCGGTGAAGAATTCAATCTCTCTTGTTGTCTTTCCACCATAAATCTCCTTGGCAAAACATCCTTCTCCATACTTAGCTTGAAAACATCTGATTCAACCCGTTTCTTACGCTTAAACACCGGTGACTCGGGGCTTCTATAACCAACTGTACTGGTAGAAACATCCCCTGTTCTTCTAAAAGCAGCAGCCTCGGTTTCTATAGCTTTACCGCGACATTCTGCTTGATTGTTGTCTTTGTTAGATCCAACAACAAGCTTCAACTTCTTAGCTAAATGTTTAAATCTCAAGTACACTCTATCGTCAACCGAACTTGATAATCTAGGCTTCAAGAGAACAATATCATCACGCGGTTCCTTCACCAAGTCTTGACCATTTTTAACCGAGAAAGAATTAGGATCTTGTAAAAGTGTAATGAACAATTCTTTATTCGAACTTAGAATATCCAATGCTTCCATGAACTGCTTAGACCGTTCTTTCCCTTTCTCCTCGGCTTTCGAACATATAAATGTTTCAGCAGCTTCATTTACACATACTTGAAGGTTAATCTCTGCATTCTTCACATCCATTTGCTTATCCTTATCGTTTCTTTTCTCCGTTTCACTCGAAGAAGATTGATTAAACTTATCAGAGCTAGTATCTTCCTTTTGATTCTTGATTCTTTTTATCTCTCTCTCTAGTAATCCATGAACAGGTCTTGTTTCATAGCTCTCATGACCTTCTTCTCTTTCACAACTTAAAGATCTTCTTCTCGTTTTTGGCTTACACGAATTCTCTTCTTCCACAATCCGCTAAACAAAATCAAAAGATTCAGTTTCCTCCTTCGAAAAACCGAAAAAATCTATAGCAAATTTGAAGAAAACTTACATCATTACACTGACATTTCTCATGAAGTCTCTTAAGCAAATCAAGCTGGCTTTTAGTATAAACATTACCTACAACACAAACCAAGAATACCAAATCAAGATTCAAGATTTAAGATTCAAGAAATGTTACATGATACAAGAAACTTGAAAGAAAACACTACTAACCAGCAGAATCTCTGACAAATTTCTTCTCTGAACTCAATCTCTTATTACTAGATTTAACATGTCTGAAATCAAACAAGTTTATCAGTTTCCAACCACAACCAGACTTATAACTCTCATAGACAAGAGGGCTTTTAGGAAATATTGTAGTTCCAGGACTCTTGCTACTACTACTACTACTTCTTGGTGATCTCTTCTTCTCCATTGCTCAATTCTCAAACAAACCACAAATCATTCACTAACTCTTCTCTTTAAATCACACAAAAACCTGAAAAAAAAGAAAACTCATATCTTTTAACAAAACATACAAACAACAACAAAGAAAAGATGGTTCCTTTAGACTAAAAATGTAGTCTTTTTTCATGTATAAGTAGAAATTTGGTTATACCTGAGCTTTTTTTTGGTGAAATTTGTGAGAAATGGGTCAGAAAAAAATTGGTTGTTTCTTGTGGAGCCAATCAAAGCACTGAGGTTTTGTAAGAAACACAAAAAAGTTAAAACACCATAGATTTTTGTTTCTACATATACAGAATTAAAAAGTGAACCAACATGATTGAGTTTTTTTGAAGATCTTTATAGAAAATTAAAAAATCGTTATAGGGACCCTTGTCTCTTTATCTACCAATGTAATTAGTATTTAATTTTTATTTTAAAAAAAATTTGGTTTTGTTTTGTTCAAGAAAATTTGTAAAAGACAATAAATGAGGATTACTGTTTATTCTTGGAGATGGGTCCTCTCACCATTAAAGAGACTTTGGTAAGTTATGGACAAGAAAGATTATAAAGAAATATGAAATGATTAGAAAAGAAAAGGAAAATAATCAAAAGACCAATAGAGATTTGGTAATTTATCTCTCATATCATATCATATCACTTTCTATTAATTTGAAGGCGGACTATCTCGTCCGTTCAGCAAGATTTCGAGTTTTTAATTTTTCTTATGTAAACAATACTCCACCGAATTGAATTTCTATCTTGGGTGATAGTTTCTGATTAATAGTAAGGTTGACAACAAAAAAGGAAAATAATCAAAAGACCAATAAAGATTTGGTAATTTATTTCACTTTCTAGATTTTTGTTTTTTAGATGATCAGATTTCAGACCTTTTTCTCATTTTTTTTGCAGGCAAAGAGACATTTTTATAGTGGAGTTTTTTGTATTTTTATAATGATTTTAAAATGACTTTTTTTGTAAAATATATTAAGAGAAAATGAGAAAGTAAGAGAGGGACGTATGAGTGAAAGAGACATTAGAAATTTGCAGATCATTTTACATATAAGACAATGCTTTCAAATTAAGCTTTTGCTTCTGTCCTCTTCTTATCTGCAAAATATTCAGTATCTATAATTATATATATATATATATATATACTGAATATTTGTGAAATATATATATATATATGTGTGAAAGATAGTAAATTTTACCATGGGATTTATGTGATTTCCAACATTAATTTATCACTGCCATTAAAAGTACATTTTTTTGGTCCAATTATTTTGTATATCGAAAATGTAACCGTTGGAATCGAACTCAAATAATGAAATAAAGGTAGTACATCTGCTTTTAATGATTAACATATTTATATTTATTGTTTATTATTTTTTACTATTATAGTCGTTTTTACCATTTACCAATTAGTTTCCCGAGTATATAAATGAATCTTATTTTCTGCAGATTAATCTTTTTAATTAGTAACGTAAAGACTTGTATTCTTTCCATCTATGTCACACTACGTGTATACACATGCACATTTAGTATACACATGCACTTTTTTTGGGATAAAATATACACATGCACATTTAATATTTGTGTGTGTATGTATATCAACAAGTTAATATATATATATATATATATTGATAGAGAAGCTGATCCCAATACGGCATGTTCTTCTTTCAATTTTTTTTTATTTAGATTAATTTTCAAAATTTTGGGGACAAAATCTCTCTCCGTTAAGATATAAGTTTGTACTTCCTCCGTTGCAAATTAGTTGTCATTTTAGACTTAATTTTATGTTTCAAATTAGTTGTCGTTTCTAATTTTCAATGTACTTTTTAGCTTTGAATACCAACTTTAACCTCAAATTTTATGAAAAATACTAAGAGTTAACTTTATTTTTAAGGGTATAATATAATTTTTATTATGTTTTTTTAATATACGTAAAATCATGTAGAATGACAACTAAATTGCAACAGAGGGAGTATATATTTTCCACATAAATTTGAACTACAAATCGTAAGAAATCATAATTTTTGGAAGTCTTAAAAAACGCTACTAGACCAAAAGCTACTTAATATTTTGCATTTGCTACCGGATTTGTAATTAATTTAATTCCAGATAATTTATCAGATGAAACAAAGACCAAACTAGAATTGTAATCTTAAGTAGTACTTATAAATATTGCAAATTTGCAATGCACGTTTTCAGAGAATAAGGCAAATTTTTATTTTTAAATGAGTTATGTGAGTGAATGCCTGAGTGAATGCCTAAATCAGTCTGAGATCTACATGTGTTTGTTTTTGTTCTCATATATAAAATGATAAATACAGTATATAATTAATACACTATATGTTTTAATTTATGACATGTGTTTGTCGTAGTTGAGATGGTGAGAGTGATTGTTTAAACTTTTAATTCACCATTCACAAAAAAATTTGTAACTATATAGTGTTTTGCATAAAACAATAGGTCTTGAATGCAGTATTTCTTACCGCATTCAGAGTTGTATATGTAAAACAATAGGCCCTGCAAATGCATGTGTACCTTAACTGCATTTAGAGATGTACAATTGATATATCATGGTTTTTACCATCTTTTGGCTATGATTTAACCCGGTTTTATCGAGTTTTTTTGGTATTTTTCTAGTGTTTTAGAGTTTTTGCAGGTTTGTGTACGTGTGGACCTTAATTGGTGATTATGAAGCATTTTGGAGCATCAAGGAAAGAGGAGATGAAGTCGCGAAGACGGATTTCCAATTGCCGTCAGATTGGCGCATCGATCGACGCAAGGCCTTGTGCAACGATCGACGGAAAAAGTTATTTCGCGAAGAATAAAGTTTTTTAGCAAATAGTGTGGAATTTGAATAAATAAATGATGTGCTATGTTAAGAAATAACATGTCATATATATATATTATATAATCCGTCAAATATAGCCTATTGTCGTTTGTGTGTTGCAAATGCATGACAACAAAGTTATTTACCTAATAAAAGTAATACTATAGCTTAGTTAGTGCATATATCCTTTAAAATATAAATAGTTGGTTAGTTATATACTAACCAACTAAGAATTGAATATGCCAATCTACTCTTGCTTGTTTCATCTGTTGTAATTATTCTATTTCTACCGTAACGATTTATTTTGTTCATTCTTATATCACCACCACAAAATTGAAACTCTTTAGTCAATATGATTAGTTTAGCTTTCAAGTCAATCAAGACTTAATTAATAAGATTTGATATTGCATTTGAGTATGATCTTATTCGTATTATTATTCTATTAAAAATTGGTGGAACATTAATATGATCGTTTGACTTGTAACGGTATACGTGTGGTTGTCCACTTGTCTTATGTAATTAAGAATCAAATCCATCTAACTTTTCACCAAAGTTCTTCTCCACCGTCCAATAGAAATATAAACTATTTATGTCAATTTGCCAATACATATTATAATCGTTATATCATATTCATATAGGTAAATACAATGAACGAATTGTTTTAGATTGTGTACCGACAAAGGTATCACGACATATGACATTTTATCACAATTTCATATTTCCCGTAACATCAAATTAAATATAAAGTTTATCATATGGTGTAAGATATATTATAGAATTATGGTATAAATACAATTATATATGTTGATTAGTCAAACTAACTACAATGCTTATGGAACAATCAAACTATTTAATTATGTAATCTGTAATACGTGTTTGAAGACTATGGCATATATGGGTGTGTGTGCGTTTTCTTTTATTGCGCTCTTACATCAGAATGTACTTTTTCTAATACTTAAAAACACAACAAACGGTCTCATAAATACAAGTGAACAACCGAAACGTAGTGGATTAGTGGTTATCATGTAAGAATTACGGAAGAAAAATCACTTTTTATTTGACTAGTCGAAATGAACTATTCTACGATTGTATCTGAAATCAACATATATAATTGTAGGCTAATACAAGATCATAAGAGTCTTTGGGTGAGGGTATTGCGAAGTAAGTATAAAGTCAAAGAGGTTCATGATCTTTCATGGTTGGTGCCAAATAATACTTGGTCATCAACATGGCGTAGTATGGGAATGGGCTTGCGTGAGGTGGTCATTCTGGGGAATCAACTTCTAATATACCCTTTTCTCTCCATGCCAAATCAACAAACCAGATTTTATTCTCAAATGCCCTACTACCCTTTAATGAAAGGGGAAAAGACGAAATTATCCAAGTAATTTTAAAACCTTTAATTATATAAAAAAAGAAAAAGAAAACAAATTTTGGACCAATCAAAATCTATCCCCAAATCTCCACGATCTCTTCTTCCCGTCGAGCTCGTTTGAGCATTCATCATCCTCAAATGAAACTGACGCTGAATTGAGGTGTATTGGACTGTATTTTAACCATTTTCTTTGATCTAAGTACAAAACGAGAAGGTAATTTAGAAATTTCAATTGGATTTGATAAATTACTCTCAAACCTAGACTTCGCGGCCTCTGCTTTTACCGGCGTCGGATCTCTTGGAAGTCCGTCGTGTCTCCTCCTCGAGTCTCCATTAGTCTCACGACTATTAGCTTGCATACACACAACGATTCGATGTCTTTTTGCTAACTTCCAATTATTCATTTGATTTTAGAATAATAGTTACAAATGTTTGTATCTAAATCTAAATTCTTACAAAACACATTGGTTATTACAAGTCCTTTTTTGTGAATTCTTAGAGAGAATGAACTGGAAGCGTTAAGAATGATCAAAGATGGTAAAGCATCAATGGTTACTTTAGAACATGATTCTAGAGTAAGAGTGTTTGAGTTATCTAAAATGGATTTGGAAGAGCATGAGATCATTTCAGTGGAAGCTGCAAACTCCTTGATGTGTACCTTAAGAGCAAAGCTTGAGTCGTTTAGGTTTGTTGTTGATGAGAATAGTCCAAGTTTATTGTCTAATGAACGTAGATGACATGATTTCAAGAGAATACCATATGTACATTTTATTGTTTGAAAGCTTATCTATGGAGGAGATAACGTATTACACATTAGTGTCTAGAAAGTAAATCCAATAATTGGGATTAGATGAGTTTATTAATCGCTTATGCAAAATCATATTTCGTTTTGCCATCAATCACCATATACATTTAAGATAAGTTTTGTAATGTAATGTATCTTATGATGCAAAAATTCACATAAAAAATGGCATTGCATATATTATTGCATAGAAACATTGGAAATGTGTTTCAAATTCCAAAAATCGCTTGTACTACTAAATTTTTAATTTTTGTAACAAAGTACCACTAAATAAATGGTTAAACCCCAAAAGTACTACTATTAACAACTGTGTACTACTCGGAAACTCGGAATAACTATGTGTTAAATAACGTCTCACAAGATACATGTGTTAAATATGTCAAAAAAACAACGCCATGTGAACATTTTGACTTTCTTTTTCTTTTGTTTTATTCAAACAAATACCCAAAATTATTTTTTATATTTTCCAAACGTAATAGCATTCATCAAAGGACCAAATCCAAATACAATGGACGTGTAAGCTGCTCTGCTCTGGCTTTTACGAACCGAGTTTGATTAGTTCCCAAATTTGAGGAAGCTTGTAGTTGTGCTTAAAGCTGGGTCTCATAGTTTAGAACCCTGATTAAGAAAAAAGATAAACTTTTTTGGTGTTTAGAAGTCAATGATACGACAAAGATTGAGCTCTCTATTGGTCAAATATTGTGAAATCTTTTCAGTTTATGGAATTGCGTTGGTGTTGTTTCTATGCTTTTTATTTGGAGAAATGGTTGCTTGTACTTGCTGGAATCCTCTGATGAACATTTTAAGCTTTTCCTCTGTTTGCAATTTTTTAGATTTGTCTTTGAATAAGAGGATTTCGCTTGAACATTGGGTTGATTCTCGTATTTCAAATGGTTTGTTTCTAACCCTACATCATATACTTCTCTTGAATCTTTACCCCAATCTCTTTATCGACTCAATCATCGATCGCATCTTCGTTTTCTTAAGCTCCATACCAAAAAAAATTTAATTTCTTCTTAGATAAACCCTTCAAGTCATATATGCTTCCAATTGGAATGCAAAAACTGAGAAAAACACCAATTGACATGAAACCCAAACGACAATTCGAACTCTGACCACAATTTCATATGGGAAAACGGAGACAAATTGATTATGTACTAAATCGTTTTGGGTCAATCGATTTTCAATTTGTTTCTTGAAATTATCCAAATTTCTGGGTTTTTAACGGTTGAAATTGTATTGGGTAAAGATGGAGATGAATTTGACGAAGGGAGCAAAGGATTCTTCAAGTTGGTCCATTGTTCGACTCAATCGATCCGAGGAAAAATGTTTGTTTGATAAGAATAAGATGAAGAAGAACGAGAAAAAAGAAGAGAAATATTTAGAATTGATTTTGATTTTTGTTTTACGTTTTTATCTCAGAATTTTTATGGATCGGATTTTGGATTGGATTAGGGGTGGTTGGATAGTAAATAAATGGAATTATGTCTGGTTATTATGTCTTTTTGTTCATTTTAGACACAACAAAAAGTCTTGGTTTGACCAAGGGCATTTGAGATTAAATCGTCACTTGTAAGGGCAATTCAGAAGATGGTCCCATTCTGGGGCTGTCTTGGATAATTGGAGATGGGAAGTATACTCACTTTTGGAGAGATAAATGGATGTTGAATGTACCACTTTTGGAGGTTGTAACACAGGCAGTACCGATGAGAATGGAAGAACTTCGAGTAAAATAAAAATGACTTTACTATAGACAACTCAAAGTTTTTATCCACCCTAGAAAATGTGTTATTCCATTTTAAACACATGGTTGGATTTTAAAATTATATAATGGCAGTCTTAGACTTAGACGATACACACTAACTAGTAATTACTCATTTCCTTTGTATTTTATGAATCGTATGATACTAAAAATACAGTACTAATACACTATGGCATGTGCAAGTCACGTGTTATGAAATGGGCCTAGGGAATGTAGAAGTCAGGCCCAATATGAAAAGGGACCACCACAGAGAGTGAGTGAGTGTATTAAAACCAACTCAACTGTAAGTGGCGGTGGTCGGTCTACGTTACAAATTAAAGTGGCCATGTGATTTCATTTCCCTTCTATAACTGACCATGCTACGGAAATAAGAGAAACATAACTTTTGACCAAAAAAAAAAAGAGAAACATAACTAGAAAACTACATGCTATAAACCGTAGTGCAAAAATCCCCTAATGGTAAGAAGCTACGAATGGTGATTTAATAAAGTACGGTGCGACTCATTGTTGGGCGGTCCAAAATGCATTACAGTTCAACTTTTTATAGAGGTTGCAATTTGTTCTTTGTGAAATGATGTATTATTTTGGTGGGTTAATTTTGTTAATTTATAATTAATACTAGAATTTTAGCTCGAAATCCATATGTCTTTGTTTATTTTTTGAATGTAATGTCTCAAGAAATATAAGACGGATTACACAGTTGTTTGAGACCATCCTGTGGGTCTTCTCACGTCCTCACGATGCAAAATTGACCTATTCCTGATTCGATTTGCGTGTCAAGTAAATGTGTATCAAATTTGGCATGACTGAAATCAACGACGGCATGGGAATTAAACACAATCAAATCAGCTGGGAATCAAGGCGTCAGGAAGGTCATAGAGCGATGGGTCATGATAAGATAATAGTTGATCAAAACATATTCCGATTCTTTAAAAGTTTATTTCGATTTCTTGAGCACCCGATATATATATTGTAACAAAGCATTTGATTGAATATAATCTTAATTTTATTATAAAAAAATTCGTATCTTCTCAAACAAAAAACAAACTAGAAATATTAAGAATTTCAGTCCTTAAAATTTCATAGAAACCCATTTGATGTGTTTATTTATCCAACTTAATGCAAATAATTTGAACTTTTTCTTGTCACAAATTGTTTGTCTTCTCTTCAAATCAAACAAACCATTTTTTTTAACACTACATTTTTATTATTATTCTATTACAAATTATGAGAATTGTTACATCGGCGATTCTACAACGGGCATGCCTTCCATTTTGATCCACACCAGACGATTTTACCTTACCCTACGCTGAAGATCTCTTGTAAACTTGTCTCCATTAATCTGTAAATTTAATAATAAATCGCATCTTCTGGGATTCGAACTCTAGACTTCCTGGTGTAAAAGTTTTAAAACCCTTGGTCAACTACGGGTGGAGGAGGGAGAGCTTCCATAAACAAACCATTTTGTCAACTGATTATGCTGATGAATACATTGGGCTAATAAGATAGTGGGCCAATTCTTATTTATCTAAACCCACATAAAACGCACCGTTTTATCAGTGTCACTCTAAACGCACCGTTTCATAACCAAAAACTCTTATCCCCTTCGAAAAACCTTTCACTAAGAGATTCTCACACTCTTCTTCTCCAATGGCGTTTACGTTTCTCTCTCCTCACCCACTCTTTCTCTCTCTACATAAAACCACCTCTTCCTTCTCCTACAAGCCTCTCCTCTCCTCCCAAAACCTCCGTACTCTTCCTTTATCCGCCACACCAGCTCATCGAAACTCATACCCAAACCCAGCAGATGACGATCCACCAGAAGCACCAGAAGATTCAATGCACGGAGTTTCAAAATTCCAACAGATTCAACGTCAAGCTTCTCGTGCAAGAAAGCTAGAAGAAGAAGATTTCGAGAAGAATCGTAACACGTATCTCTCCGCAATCGCTGATTCAGAAGACGCACCAGAAACTGGACGCGATGATGTTGAATCTAGCGGAGATTTGTTTTCAGATATCGATAAAGCTATTTCTATGAAACGTAGTGAGTTTGTTAAACAAGGATTGCTTAAACCTAATCCACCTAAGAAAATTGATGAAGAAGAAGTTGTTGATGAGCTTGATGATGAAGAAGTTGTTGATTTAGATGAGATTGATAGATTAGGAACTGAAGTTGTTTCTGATGATGATGATTGGGTTGATGTAGAAGGTAACACTAAGAGGAACGAATCTGAGTTTGACTTGGATGATTTTGCTGTATCTAAAGTGAGAATTGTTGAACCTAAGTTTAAATTGAGCTTAGCTGAGTTATTAGATGAGAGTAGAGTAGTTCCGATTTCGGTTTACGGCGATTTAGACGTTGAAATCACTGGGATTCAGCAGGATTCGAGAGGTGTTAGCGCGGGAGATCTTTACGTGTGTTGTTTAGGTAGTGAAAATGACTTGAGTGAAGCTGATAAGAGAGGAGCAGTAGCTGTTGTTGCTAGTAAAGAGATTGATATTGAAGATACTTTAGGTTGTAAAGCACTTGTGATTGTTGAAGATACTAATGCGGTTTTAGCGGCTTTAGCTTCTTCGTTTTATAGACATCCGTCGAAGAATATGGCGGTTATTGGAGTTACTGGAACAAATGGGAAGACGACTAGTACGTATTTGATTAAGAGTCTTTATGAAGCTATGGGTGTGAGGACAGGAATGTTTAGTAGTGTTTCTTGTTATATACATGGTGATAATAAGTTGGATTCGCCTACTACGAATCCTGATGCGGTTTTAGTTCAGAGTTTGATGGCTAAGATGTTGCATAATGGAACTGAAGCTTTGGTTATGGAAGCTTCTCCTCAAGAACTTGCTTTAGGGAAATGTGATGAAGTTGATTTCGATATTGCGGTTTTCACGAATTTGAGTAGAGAAGATACGGATTTTCGTGGTACTGATGAAGAGTATAGAGATGCTGAAGCTAAGTTGTTTGCAAGAATGGTTGATCCGGAAAGACATAGGAAAGTGGTTAACATAGATGATCCAAATGCAGCGTTTTTCATTAAGCAAGGGAATGCTAAAGTTCCGGTTGTGACATTTGCTATGGAGAATAAGAAAGCCGATGTTCACCCGTTAAAGTTTGAGCTTTCGTTGTTTGAGACACAGGTTTTGGTTAATACCCCTCAAGGTATACTGGAGATTTCTTCGGGTTTGTTAGGACGGCATAATATTTATAACATTCTTGCTGCTGTTGCTGTCGGGATTGCTGTTGGAGCTCCTCTTGAAGATATTGTTCGAGGTGTTGAGGAAGTCGATGCAGTCCCGGGAAGGTGTGAGTTGATTGATGAGGAACAAGCTTTCGGTGTTATTGTGGATCATGCTAACACACCTGATGGCTTGTCAAGGCTGCTAGATTCAATCCGAGAGCTTAAACCGCGAAGAATCATTACCGGTATATAAATTTCCACCCATTTAATGCTCCTTACTCATTCTATGTGTGGTCATCTGATTATTTTTAGCTGGATTTTTTTGTTGAAGTTATCGGTTGTGCGGGCGAGAATGAGAGAGGAAAAAGACCGGTTATGACAAAAATCGCTACTGAAAAGAGCGATGTGACGATGTTAACATCTGATAATCCAGGGAATGAAGATCCATGTAAGTAACTCTATGATTAGGTCGAGTCCATAAACCTTGAGTTGAATGTGTCCTGAGGTATATTTAACAGTTAGAGTAAAATCCCCGATTTGGTTTTAGTGGACATCTTGGATGACATGTTGTCTGGGATTGGATGGACAATGCAAGAGTATTTGAAACATGGCGAACACGATTACTATCCGCCTTTGGCAAATGGTCATAGACTCTTCCTTCACGATGTTAGACGTGTAGCTGTGCGTTGTGCTGTAGCTATGGGTGAAGAAGGTGACATGGTTGTAAGTATTCAAAATGCTAACCACTCTATTTATAGTCCTCAGTGTCTTACCAAAGTTGTTGGATTTAAATCTCTTACAAGCAATCTCAGCTTCAACATAATATAATCTAAGCTTAGCTTTGCTTGACATTGCTGTCGTTTTTGCAGGTTGTAGCAGGGAAAGGCCATGAAGCGTATCAGCTTGAAGCTGGTAAAAAAGAGTTCTATGATGATCGAGAGGAATGCCGGGAAGCATTACAATACGTCGATGAGCTTCATCAAGCTGGAATAGACACAAGCGAGTTCCCATGGCGGTAAGTGGAACCATAACAATTCTCTCTTTTTCTAGATGATATAACAGACGATAACCCGAGATTCTAATAATTGAGAATTGCTGAAACTTCTCAAGATGCTTCCTGATAACTATTTGTACTGTTTTCCTATTACTTTGTTTCTGCAGGTTACCAGAGAGTCATTAATATCTCTGAGGTGTGATCATTAGAACATAAGTTGAGGTTATTAGCTAATCCATTGACTTCCACCGCGGCTCAAACCTCTTGCGAAGATCGATTTCCCGAGAGCTAGTGAATTCTACACAAGAGACTTGGAGGTATCAATCCTTGTGAGTCACCACCATTACCTTAAAAGTTCTTCCATTTTATAGGTTAAGAGGTAACCCGAGATCTCGAAATGGCAAATTCGACTAAAATTGGAAACATGTATAAGAGTTGCATGGAAGATTTAAGGTGGACGAAGATGTATACAAATTTTGTAAGTGTTAAAACCCAAAGAATGCAAGTGGTTGTGTTGTTTGTGTATGTGTCGATTTAGGGTTTGATTGGTTTACCCGCTACCACCCGCAAACGCCCAAAGAATGCAAGTGTTTGTGTTGTTTGTGTATGTGTCGAGATAGAGATTGCAGGTGTTTAATTTGGATATAAACCAATTCAAACCGAACCAACGAAAACCGATTTAGAATCTAAGTCAGTTTAAAATATTTGTTTTATCTTTCATATATCCAAAACTGAGTTCAAACAAATGGTATGATGTATATGATGAACATACGGTCTGAAATTTTGAGACATTAGGAATACATGATTGAACAATACAATAACAAGGTTTAGGCCTAGTGATATACATATGTGACATAAAACCAAAAACTTATTGGAAGTTTGGCAGGGAATATAGTCTTTCGAACTATAACTATAAAACTGAATTTATTTCTGGTTTTTTTTGTTTTTTTTGACAATCTATCTATTAATCAGAAGATTCCAGCCGAATTGGTAAGGTAAAGCAGCGGAATTGAGTTTACATACGAGAATCTGAAAGCACGTTTTAATATCGATCGGGTTAGACAATCTGCCTTCCGATTAATAGATCGGGGTATTAGTGATAATGCGAATATAAAATTATGAAAAGATTTATTTCTGGTTTATATAAATGAAGAGATTCTCAATATCCATTAGTCTACAAGTACAAAATTGAATTTTATTTCTGATTATAAATTAAAAGATTCTCAATATCCATTAGTCTTTTGGGACCACTTCAAAGCCAATACTAAATCAATATAATCAATACTCATAAATCATAATTATAATAATTTCGTTAAAGACATACAAAACAACATGGTATGTCCTAAGAAATTGTCGCAACAAAGGTCAATTCATTATTTCGTATTGTTAAGTAGACGTACAAAAAAAAGTAGACGTACAAGATAAACCAATTTAACTAAACCGGTTCATTTGGCTCGACCTAACGACGTCGTTTTCAATGTTCCTCACTTTTCTCTCTACTTCTCTTACGTCACTTTCCACCGATCCAAACAATGATATATTCACTCCGTTGCAAAATCGTTATCCTTTTAGATGATTTCACGTGTATTAAAAAAACATATTAAAATTTCGATTTTACCATTAAAAATGAATTTGACTCTTGCTATTCTTCATAAAACTTGAAGTTAAATCTGATTTTTAAAATCAAAATATGCATTGAAAATGTAAAACGACAACTAATTTGATACAAAAGACGTAGAACGACAACTAATATGAAATAGAGGGAGTAACAAATAAAAATAAATATTCCAAAATTTTATTTTCTTCGAATATTTCCCAAATTTGATTGTCTTTCTTTTTTAATTTACTTAATATAATCTTTTCCGTGTTTCACTCTTCTCTCTTGTTCATTACTTGTGTGTGACAAATTTCTCCGATACAGCGAAAAAGTTGAGAATCCTTGGAAGAGCATTCCATGGATTCGCTTCGGATTCTTCTTCTTTCCGCTTCGATTTTACTCTCTACAGTACTCGCTGGTGATATTGTTCATCAAGATGATTTAGCTCCTAAGAAACCTGGTTGCGAGAATGACTTCGTTTTGGTACTACTACTACTAAAATCTCTACCCAGATTTCGAAATTCTACTTGTTCTTGACTTGTTTAGTACAAATTGCTAAGGAATTTTGTTTTGATGAAGCTTAACAATGAAAATCAGAGGTTTCTTGTTTTAGGTTATTGGAATTTTCGAGATTGAGTTTTGAGTTTAAGCATAGAGTCTTTGTTTACTGTTTAGCTTGTAGTTGTGATCTAAGTTATAGATTCCTTACACTGTGGTGTTGATAAGATTTTGTTGCTATTTGTATCTTTATGAGATGAGAAGTGTGTTATCAAATTGGAGTAAGATCTGGTGAAGTGTGTGTGTGTGATTTTGTTATCTTTGTTCTTTGTTTAGGTGAAAGTACAAACGTGGATTGATGGTAATGAGGAAGTGGAGTTTGTGGGTGTTGGGGCTAGATTTGGGAGGCGGATAGTGTCTAAGGAAAAGAATGCGAATCAGACACGGCTTTTTTTTGCTAATCCTCGTGATTCTTGTTCACCGCTCAAGAACAAGGTTTTTATTTAGACTTTTTACACCACCTATGGCATAGAATTAGAACTTGTTGGGATGTTGAGAGTGAGTGTGTTAACTTACTGGTTTAAAATCTTTGTTAGCTTTCTGGAGATGTTGTTATCGTGGAACGGGGGAACTGTAAGTTTACAGCTAAGGCAAATCATGCAGAAGCTGCTGGTGCTTCTGCTCTGCTCATCATAAATAATCAAAAAGGTAACTTGTTTTTGTTCCTAGGTGACTGTAGCGATCAGTTGTTATGAGTTATATTTGTGTATGCTTACTATTACATACAATATCTTATATATGCTGCTCCGTTTCATGTTTTGTTTGCAATTTTTAATCTTGTTTGTAGAATCTAATGGTTTATATGTTTGTTTGTCTTGACAGAACTTTACAAAATGGTTTGTGAACCGGATGAGACGGATTTAGATATACAAATTCCTGTCGTCATGCTACCACAAGATGCTGGTGCAACCTTGCAACTTATGCTCGCCAACAGTTCAAAAGGTTAATCTTGTTGATGATCTGTTTAGCTTTCTTTGTTTTCAATCACGATATGCTTCAGAATAAGTCATGGAAGCTCAAATTCCGAATCAATATATGTATTGGTTAACTCTCTAATCTTATGTACATAATGCAGTGTCGGCACAGCTTTACTCCCCAAGACGACCAGCTGTTGACGTAGCTGAAGTCTTTTTGTGGTTAATGGCTATTGGTACCATTTTGTGTGCATCTTATTGGTCTGCATGGAGTGCCCGAGAAGCAGCTATTGAATATGATAAGCTACTGAAGGTCCGTCATTTTCTACTTATTTGGGAGCACTAATATTAGGCTAGAAACATTTAGTTGGATGGGTAAGAATAACGTAAATAGCCAATGATGCCAAAAGGGACAGAGTAGTTGGTAAATTGGTTTGGCCGAGGAAGAAAAGTCCTTTGTAGTATATTGAACAACACTTAGGCATTTGTTTACCATTTTACTTTCCCATTTATGGAAAGGTTGCGTCAAGATAAACATCCAAGAAATGGATAGGTAACGGATGGCTTTTGTAATGAGCTGGGCCCCTCCTTGAGGCATTTGTCTACTTTTGACAATAGACTCACATGCTTTTGTTTATTTGTTGCTTTTGGTAGTGGTTTCATTATCAGTGTTATTATTCTTACGTAAGCATCCTTACTTCCAACATTTTCTTCTTTTTTTCACACAAATGTAGGATGCTATAGACGAAATCCCTGACACAAATGATGGGGGCAGTGGTGTCGTAGAGATCAATACTCTTTCAGCTATATTTTTTGTAGTTCTTGCTTCGGGCTTCCTGGTGATTCTTTACAAGCTTATGTCTAATTGGTTTTTGGAGCTTCTTGTGGTTGTTTTCTGCATTGGTGGCGTCGAGGTACTAATTTAAGTCCCTTTCTACTTGTTATCATAATCCAATTCATACTTCAGTTGAATTGACAAACGGCTTATAGTCTCATATGGTGTAATACCTTCTTTATCTTCAGGGTTTGCAAACTTGCCTCGTGGCTTTGTTATCAAGGTAAAAGCATGATTCCTTTCAACGCATGTTCCCTTCAATGCACATCTTGGAGGATTTCATGGACTGTTCCATCTTTTTGTTCTTTTTGCAGATGGTTCCGCCGTGCTGGAGATACTTACGTAAAAGTCCCTTTCCTTGGACCTATCTCTTACCTTACCCTTGCAGTTTCTCCTTTCTGCATTGTCTTTGCTGTTCTGTGGGCTGTTTACCGAGATCGCTCCATCGCTTGGATTGGCCAAGATGTTCTTGTAAGGATTGCAGCCCCCATTCAGTTTCATTTTCAACTACAATGCAATTCCGTCAGATGGTATTTGACATTGTTGTTCTATTGATTAGGGTATCGCATTGATCATCACAGTACTACAGATTGTTCATGTCCCAAATCTTAAGGTAATTTCGTAAACTCATCTCAATCTTGCCATCTGAAGTATGTGAAAAAGAAAGATTCTAATAATGCTACATATCGCTTGGAACAGGTTGGGACAGTTCTTCTCAGCTGTGCTTTCTTGTACGATATCTTCTGGGTGTTTGTCTCCAAGAAGTTGTTCCACGAAAGCGTAATGATTGTCGTAAGTCTCAAATCAATCAGCATCCATCAATGCCCAAACTCAAACCTCGTTTATAGAAATCTTCATCTCACCTCAAAATTCAATGCTGCTTCTTTCTTCTTTGTAGGTAGCCCGTGGTGATAAGAGCGGAGAAGATGGCATCCCGATGCTACTGAAGATTCCGCGCATGTTTGATCCATGGGGAGGCTACAGCATTATTGGATTCGGTGATATTCTTTTGCCTGGTTTGCTACTCGCATTTGCTCTCAGGTTCAAAAGCCTTTCACTCTCTCGTATCTTATAAACCATCATATATACATAGTTTCATTTCACCAATTTGCAACCTTTTCCAAACACTTGCTTGTGCAGATACGACTGGTTAGCTAACAAGACTCTTCGAACCGGCTATTTTATCTGGGCAATGGTTGCCTACGGATTAGGTAAATCCACGCGTTATCCCACGAATCTTCTACATCTTCATTTTCTCTGTTATTCACAATCATTTGAAAATTGCAGGTCTTTTGATTACTTACGTGGCTCTAAACCTAATGGATGGACATGGCCAACCGGCATTGCTGTATATTGTCCCTTTCACACTCGGTAAGCCGAAAATTCTCTCTACATTTCTCTTTCTATCGTGTGCATCGACTGAGTATTGAGAGAAATCTTGGGATGAAAATGCAGGAACAATGTTAACATTAGCTCGAAAACGAAATGATATTTGGATTCTATGGACAAGAGGAGAGCCGGAAAGGGCTTGTCCTCACCATGTCCGGCTTGAACAGTGCTCAGACTGACCAACATGGAACTGAAGATATTTTTACAGAAAAAAGGATCTTTGGGTTTGTAACCAATGTAATTGTAAGAATGAATCTTCTTCTCTTCAATCTTTTTGAATCTATGGTTGTTTATGTTAATTACTTACATCATCATTATTGAAGAAGAATACATGATCATTCTGTGTCTATAATATGGTTTGTTTCTTTTGTAAGAAAAGTGTTGAAACAAAACAAAATTGTGTATATACACGTAGAAAAACTTTCTAAATTTTCCTTTTAACCAAATTTCATCTTTCTTTCTCCTAAAATAATTGTGATTAGATGTTTTTGTTTTATCTGTAGATTTTTTTAGTATGATTGGTAAGTACATGTGTTTGAATCTCAGTTCTATGATTTAGAAGTCCAAAGATAGATTATAGCAAAGAGTTTATGTTTTAAATTGAACTTTTGGCCTCTTTTTTTTCTTCTTCACATGAGCAACAAATCTGACTAAACAAAGACACAGAAGAAAGAAGGAAAGAGACCAAATTAGGTGAAAGATTTTGATTAAATGTTCTACCACCACACCTTCCTATACACAAAATCAATTTTTTTGTTGATCTCCCTCTCACTCACATTTATCATTAGAGAAATAGAGAGAGACAAGATATATAGAGCTCTTCAGATTTTCCAAAAACAAAAACAGGAATCCTCATTTCCTTGATATTAGCCAATGTTTCAGGGTTTCGACTCACGGCTCCGCGACCTTAAACCCCGAGATCCTGACCTTTCAGGCTGTGTTGCAATTTCGAAATCCAGGAGGAGTCTCTGCAGCTATTTGTTTGAATTTTCTTCTTCTTGCCCATTGGGTCTTTTGGTTCTGTCATTGGTGTCGAGTCATTTGACTCGATGGGTTAGGGTCCTCTGTTTGTCGAACCGGGAGTTGAAAAGCCGGGTCTCAGGTCGAGGGACTTCAGTTTCAGATGCTCACTTAAGAGCTGTTGGGACACATGATCAGATAGGACTGGCTGGTTGTCCTTGTTCCAACCATAGCCTGGTTGGATCGAACCGTTGTTGTCCCAAAATATATGAGGAGGCGTCCTCGGGCTACTCCGCGGCCGATCTCGCTGTCTAGGCTCCTGAAAGAAACTGTTGTTGTAGAAGTTTCCGGCACTTCCCGGGCTTCTGCTAGATCCTATGCCTTCTTGCAAGAAGTTGATTGTAGTTTGTCTTTGGTGATGGAATGGGATGGCTCCACCGCACCCTGTTAAAGGTGTTGATGAACCGGAGAGAGCATGGGGACTAGATATTGGGGATGGAGATCTTCTTCCGCTGATGTGTGGCGAATGCGAGTGAAAGATTGGACTACCGACTGGTGAAATCGGGCACGACATGTTCCTAGGAGACTGGGATATACTGTGACCAAAAGGAGGAAATTTTAGACACAAAGATGGTTCGATGCTTGTAAAATTAAGGTAGAAACGGAATGGCTAATGGATACCTGAATCCCAAGCCAGGTTTTAATCCTTTCTGCTGGTAACTGATTGCATCTTCCGAGTCTAAGCTTGGAAGACTCCTTGCGTGTCCAATGTCCTGAAACAGACAGATTTGTCAGGCAATCAGAAGCATAGAAAATTTAGAAATAGGGAACACGAGCTTTTAATACCAGTGATCTCATGGTGCTCGAAGGTACATTCATAGTGTCTGCAGACTCGGCACTCAGAATAGGCCTTTCCATCGGCATTGCGTCTCTTACAAAAGGGTGATCTAAAAGCTGAGCGGCTGTAGGACGATTTGATGGGTTCCTTTGAAGGCATTTTCTCACAAAATCTTTCCCTTCTTCGGATAAATGATCAGGGATATCTGGAAGCTCCTTGCTGTTTCCAATCTTGAACATAGCAGGAACCTAAAAAAGAGCTAACATGTATGAGAAATGAATGATTTACATAATTAATTCCGATGTTTCTTTGAGTGCTTAAGAATTTACTAACCCCTTCATACTGGCTCCATGGAGGTTTCGTTGTAGCCATTTCTAAAACGGTACATCCGAGACTCCATATGTCGACTGCAAGGTTGCTGCCACTTAAATTCTTTATCACCTGAAATCAGAGAAAGATGTTAGCATAAAGCCTCTCAACATGATACCGACGATTGTAGCAGCATACTGACCTCAGGTGCCATCCAATATGGGCTTCCCTTGAATGACAAAGGACCAGATTGAGCAGTGATCTGCATTTTGTTCATGAATTGGTATTAATTTTGCAATAGTGTAATTTAACTGGTCGGTCCTTTCTGCTAGATGGAAATTTCTAATGGAACGAAAACAAAACAAGGGCACAAGATGCAGAGAACATATCCATACATGTTTTGCCATCCCAAAATCAGCCACTTTTACGCGACCATGGGGATCCACCAATATATTTGCTCCTTTGATGTCCCTGAACATAGTTAAAATCCATATTCACTTAATTCTCCAATTACAGTAGGAACAAGGAGAAGAAGGAATCAGGGGAATGTATAGAATTAACTGGCTCACCTATGAACAGTATTTTTGGCGTGCAAATAAGCAAGCCCTGATAAAATTTGTTGTGTGTAGTTACGGATTGCATTCTCGCCGAACTGTCCGTATTCTTGAAGTAACTTATAGATCGAACCACCGGAGACATACTCCAGATATATATACAGCTTGTCATCTACCTGTATTGGGACGAGAAAGTAAAGGGCAGTGTGCAGCCATGTGCATGAGTTAGTTCAGCTGAAACAGATGATAGTATCAGAGAACAGAAATGTCCAAAAAGCATCAGCAAAACTTACAGTTTCAGAGCCATAATACTGCACTATATTGGGGTGCCGTAAGCGGCTAAGAACTACCACTTCCTATAAGAGAATATCATTAAAGAGGAAGGTTAGGAAATTTTAAAGAGTAAAAGCACCAAAAGAGCTGTTCATTGTTCCAAACAGATAATGATGTGCAAACTCACTTGGCCCAATTGTTGTGCGCTCTCCCTTGACTTTGGATCATCTGAGCATAGCGTAACCTCTTTCATTGCACACATCTCACCACTTTCACTGAGGAGGAAAACATAGATATGTAACTTATAAGTTCACCTATTAAATCATCTATGTCAGTTTATTGTAACCATATCAACTGAGATTTGCACCAAGAAACTTAACCATCACGTGGAACATAATTTCTACCACTTTGAAATAGATCTAAATAGCGACATCCTTCCCATAGCCAACATAAAATACCGGACAAAGAGCGCATCTTTAGTTACGAACCTGTTAAAACCAAGATACACATGTCCAAAACTGCCCATCCCAAGCAATTTCCCTTTTTTCCATCGTGATCCAGGGCTTACTGTAGCCTCTGCCCTTGCTGGACTTCGGGGGACAGACGGTGATGTTGCTGCTGAATATGTGGGCGAAAACGGACAAGTATTTGAGATTAATAACGGCGGGAGAGGCAGACGGTGGCTTTGCTGTTTGATATCATCCAGTCTTCTAGTAGGTGACCCAGTCGTTGATCCTCCAGCTCGAGGATGAAGAGGTGTAACGGCACCACTCTGTATTCTGGAGCTAGGACCAGGACTTGTCATTCTTGGACTAGGTACAGGGGAACATTCAGGGCTACACCTGCTTTGAGGCCAAAACAGCTGAGAAGACATATCTCCCCCAATGGAATTATTACCCGAGTTGTAACCTGAACCTGGGCTTGAGCACTGTCCAGATCCAAGCAAGGAAACATCTGAATATGGTTTGCCTATTAACAACCCATGGTTTGAGACTTGATGATCTGGGACAAATGATCTCATTGGACTCCTAGAAGGACTAGACAATAAGCTATCTGGAGCACTGCAGAGCACTAATTCCCGTTGCGGGATCTGTAGATTCTTCACATGAGTGCCCAGCGGTCTTCTCCTCGGCGATGTCGATAGAATCCGATTTTTGTTAGGCAAATTTGGGACTGGCTTGAACATCTCAGCTGAGTTTTTGTTACTATGCAGGGGTTGATTCCTATACATAAGAGAAGGACAATAACATGTTCAGACATAGATAGCAAGAAAAAGAGAGCTCAATGAAAAAGAGACCACACTTTAAACTCACCTCGACGAAACATTTACTGCTGTTCTGTTCCCATTTTCACAATCAGACGCCAGTGGACTAAGAAGAGAATCAGATGGATTGTCACCCACAGAACTTCCACTAGACACAGAAGCAGTGGTAAAATCAGCCTCAGCACCAGTATTATCAGGCACACTGGAAGCACCAAGTGGCTTCGGAAGTGGCAAACATGATGGCCTCAAACTTGCATCTGAACCTGGCCTCTGCGATCCATTCATTCCCGACTCAGTACTCATCACAGTAGCACGAACAGTAGGACGAGGAAGAGGTACAGCAGGAGACCTTTCTGCGAAACTCTGACATCGTGAAACCCGAGTAGAAGGAGACGGAGATCTTGACGGTAACCGAGATATAGCTCCTCTTTCAGCTACAATCTCATCACGTCGTCTTCGTGACTTCCTCGATCGACCATTAGACCTATCCTCAGAAGCAAACCCCAATTTCCTATTAAACGCATCGATAATACTCTCCTTATTAGCTTTCTTCTTCTCATCTTTTGAAGAATTCTTACTCCACCAAGGCATGATCTTTCCACAAACCAGAACACACACACACTAAAACTCTTCTTCCACCACACTACAAAGTAACTATCCTTCTGACCACTTCAGAGATCATACTTTAGTTGACCCAACAAAGGTCAACAAATGAGAACAAGTCTCATTTTTTTATCCCATTGACCAATCCAGAGAGAAGCAGCTGAGAAAATCTGATTACACCAATAAAACCTAGCGTTAGGGTTTCAACAAACATTCTAGTAACAGATAAACTTCACCAAAACCCAAAATTCTAACAAGAATATAAGAAAGCACAATTTTTTTAGCATCTAAGTGATGATATTAAAGATTAGTATATAAATGAATGTGATCATGTTGTCACTAAGCTTAGTCAAGATCCATTTTCCAAACAGTAACCATATAAAGTTTCCACCTTTATCAACAGATCTAAACAGTCAAATTCCAATAGTGAGAAACCCAGAAAACCCAGTAAACAACAACAAACCTAAATCCCAATTCCTCAAATCTACGAAAGACCCAGAAGCTAAAGGTTTAATCTTTACCTAGGAGCTTGAGAATTAGAATCAATCGAAAGCAATCGAGAAATCGAAGAAGCTTTTTCAGATCCCTAAATCGATTAAGTTGTAGCTTCCACTTGCAGTGAAGTGAAGTAGTGACTCAGAAGAAGAGATAACGAAGAAGACGAAGACGAAGACGAAGAGGTAGAGAGAGAGAATAAGAACAAGAGAGAGAGAGAGAAAGAGAGAGCGCGTTTGAAGAAAGCATTCACTGTCAGATTTCTTCTTGGTGTGTTAATCTCTTTGTAGTAACGAGGATAACCCAATAAATAAAATTAATTAATTATTGGTTCCTATATTTATAACATATTTTTATTTCTTTTTAAAATGATTTTTGTGTAGTGAAAAAGACATGAAATTGAAAGAAATATAAATTTGAAAAGACATTTTCGGATTTCATTCTGATTTTTTTTTTTTTTTTATATTTGATTATCTGATAGTCTATTACATCAGCCATATATATATTCGATCTACCTGCAGTCTATGCGATTAGGGTGAACAACTTCCACAAACGCTTCCATGATGCAGATCTCCATGTACGACATCTCTCGTGATGAACAAACTCTCCCCGACGAACGGCTCTGCATGTACGACATCTCCCATGATGGACATGGTCTCCCTGAACGATGGAATATCCGAAAAGCTTTTTCTCCATTAATCTGCAAAAAACTGTATTATTTGGGGTTCGAACCCCATACCTGATGTAAAAGCCTTTAAACCCTTGACTATTGAGATTTTATTTTATTTTGTTTGCCATATTTTGATGGGTTGAAATTAATATAAACGAAAAAGAAATGTGTGCTTGATTGATAAGAAAGAAAAAGTTTTTAATATTGAAAGAAGACATATTCTTGATTAGTGGACTAATTTTAATGAATATCATTGTTTTTGTTTCTTAGTTGTCTGAATTAATTCAATTTTGAAAATTATTTTCTTAAGTTTGTTGAATTTGTATTTTATTTACAAGTATGGGAAAATATGAATTATTTCCAAAAGATTAAAAATACCGATTAAGATAATATAAAAAGTGTCTGATGGATAAAGTGCAGAACAATAAAATGAGTGTAGAGTGGAATCTGTAGATAAAACAACATAATTTTTCTTATTTAAAATTAAAATAACGTAAAACAGTGTATAGTAAATGCAATGTAAATTGCTGTAAAATAAATGTAGTATATATAGATAAGACAACGTAATTTTTGTATTTTATATTGTACGAGTTGATTATCTTAATTTAAAACATATATATAGGAACTTTGTGGATCCATGTAGTGTACGTCCTCATGCTTGAGAAGCATTAACAAGATTTTGTACCCGAGCATAACAAAGTTTACATGCTTTGCGCTTCAAGGAAGTGGTGATAGCGTTATATTGTCAAGCAACTCATGCCGCTATGCTAAAACTCTTTGAATGGCCGCATAATCCAATTCAAGTCTATGGAATGGCATTGTGGAGCTATGATGGATCTCCGCTACAAAATAAGAGTTAAATGTCCATTTCTTGTCATGCTCTTGACGATCTCTATAGTAGCCAAATTTGTCCTTGCTATTTTAAGCTGGTATGAACAACTATTAAGTTACTTTTTTAGATAAAAAAAAAAAATTACTCCTTTAATCTTTGTATATATTTAGTAAACACTATGTACCGCGGATTCTACAGAGTATTACATGTCTTTGTATATGTTCAAGGAATCAGATTTAAGTGATTTATACTTGTCCGAAGCTAAAGTTTATTGTATATATTGAGTTTGTGCTTCATAGTAATATTCTCAAGTATGGGACGAATATGAAAATAGATCCAAAGTATTGGGTGCATAGTGAGAAAACAAAATAAAAATGTGACAAGAGGAGGCATGATGTGTTCTAACACGTCACCTAATCGATCTTAACGGTCCGATTGGAGATAATGATGTCACATAAGGCTTTTGTGAAACGCGTTATTATCGTATTTATGAATGTGAAGCACAAACCAAAATGTATTAAAATACAGAAAATATAATCATGGATGATTATATTTAGTTATTAAAAAGTAAGTTACGTGTATAAAGTACTAACACGTATACAATTAGTAGTTTATAGACCAACAGATTTATGGTGATTTTATTAGGTGGAAAACTACATGAAGATATGATTCTATTCGAATGATGTAGTTTCACAAATATTTTATCCAAACCTAACTGCTAAATGTATTCGTTGATCTATGACTATTTATGATGTATATATTTTTGTATGTATGCAGCTCTACCATAATTTTTCTGTTGCTTTTCGATTACATGTATCACTTTTGTACATAACGTATACAAATACATGATTGATTTCAAAACGTACATATAATATAAAACGGATCATTTAAAAAAAATAGAAAACGACCATCTTTGCGTAATCTATACATCAAACGATTAATGGACATAAATGTGAATTATGTGATACTAGGATTTAGGAATAAGGTCATCTATCAAGTTTAATTTTGTCTTCCCTACTATGTTAATGTATAAAATTTGCATGTCAATGTCATCTTTCACGTGTTTGGACGATCATGTTTAATTAGAACCTTACTTAATATTCGGTGGTTCATTGGTTTGCATCGTTGACCTTTGCGTTTTCTTGGAGCTTGACCTCGATCCTCACGACACAAGCAATATTCTATTATATTACTAAGAATTAATAACTATATAATGACATTGACAATGATAAATAATAATGATAATGACAATGACGATACTCATATTTATACTATTTTTTTAGCGTAAGTTTTTAGAAAAGAAAAAGCAAGTGTGGACTCATGCAACTCTTCAGTATGCAGAATCACACAATTGTAACTAAACAAATACAATAAATTCAAGCTTTTCATAGAGATTGCAATTAACAATTAACTAAATATCAGACTAGGTACGTACCTAACCACGACCCTTGAATTGATTTACTATTTTCCCAAATAATTTATTTGATTGCTCATTCCGTTTCAACCGAGTTATTAAATGATTTTGAACTGTTGTACCGAATGTCGTTTGAAATGAAACGGTTAAAAACAATGGATACAGAAGGCGGTTTCGTAAGAAAGAACAGTTGAAATATAAGTTTGATTAGTAACAATATAGCGGTTGAATGATATAATTAAATAAAATTATGTGATAAAATATTGGTTATATATTTTAAATATCTATATATTAATTTGAAATTAATTACAAAAATTATTAGTAATAATTGTTTAATATTTTCTTTAAGGTGACGTTGGAAATGCTTAACTATTTTGTTGCATAATAGCTAAAACTCTAGCATCATGCACTAAACCTGACGCTCCGTTCCATATGTATATGAAACAAATATCTATATCAAATATAGCCAAAATATACACTATTTAATCCGTACATGCAACCATTTTTCAAAAAATAGGACAGATTACATAATCAAAGTTTGTTTAGCTCATTTAGAAATATATATGTATTAATAAATAATTTAAAATTAATAACATAAATTATTTGTAAATAAATGTATATTACAATTATTCATGCATTATAACATGCATGTGTGTCTAAAGAAAGAATTTTATAGAGATGTTTACAAATATTTGTTTAGAAGTAAAACAAAACAAAACAACAGTTATTTACATACGAATATGTAAATGCTAATTTTTACTAGCGTTTGAAAAAATCTTTAGAACCGCCTCTTTTCTCGTCGAAACGATATTTTCAACCTCTTGTTTCAATCGCCTGTTGTAATCGTTCGTTCCAACCGCTCGTCTTAGTGGTAACACCGCAACGTTTCAACCACCTTATTCCTCCACTGCAGTGTTTTTCAATTTAAAATTAACAAAAACGGAATTTAAATCGATTTGGTTGGTTTATGCTGTATTATAAATAAACCAAAACCAAATTGGTTTGATTTGTATCAGTTTGGTTTTTGAATAAATTTATTATATAATAGATGACCAATACTATCCAGTATAAGGACATGGGGCATCTCGTGTAATTGATACGTGGCTTTAAAATTGTGAAAAACAAAAGCTTCATCGTCTTCTTCCTTCGGTTTCGTCTACATGTTGATTTTCCCTTTATTTTATTCACCTACTGATTCTCATGATGCTATAGTTTCCATAAATCTCCTCACCTTTCTATAAAAGCATCTCAATTTAATGGGTGGCTCGACTTGAATGACATCAAATCATTCGTTGTTAATGGCTCCTCATGATGCGAGGGCTTTAGAAGCCTCCGATATAATAGTTGTGGATGTTCAGGATCACTACAAGAAAACACTGATTTTGTGACTATTTTTTGTGACTGATTTTTTAGTCACAAATATTTGCGACTACTTTGAGACTGTTTTGTGACTAATTTGCGACTACCCAAAAACAGTTGCAAAATAGTCACAAATTTGCGACTGAATATTTTAGTCGTAATTTCGGTCGCAAATTTATCACTGAATTTATAGCTAGTGGCTGATCTGTGACTAATTATGTTCAGTCACATAGTAGTAACAAATTAGCAACGACTTAGCGACTACATTTGTGTGACTACTTTGTTACTAATTTGTAACTACTCTGTATGAGTTTTTAAGAATTCACAAAAAGATTATTGGAAATACATTTCTGTCTTATAATAAACATGTCTTGAACCTTTAACTAGAATAATATGATAATAATATTGAAAGAACAATCTAACAAATTTCCCTAAAATTTAAGTTCCATAACATAGAAGTTGATGTTACATGAAGGTTTAGTGTTCTTATTGTAAAAGTATAGATTTTTTCAAACTTTTTTGGATTTATGCTATTTACCACTCTATAATTAATCATAGAGTTAAAAAGTGTAATAGGAAATATTCATTAAGCAAGTGTAACAATATTTGGGGTCCAAAATGTTCAGATTTTGATTTGTGATTGATGAAATAAGAGTCACAAAGTGGTCTCACATCTGAGACTACTATTATTTCGTCACATAAATGTAACTACTTTATTACTAATTTGAAACTAATCCCTATGATTTTTTAAAAATTCATTAAATTGTTTATTGTAAATACATATTTTTAAGAATAAACATTCCTTAAACCTTTAGTTAAACTAATACGATAGTCATATTGAAAGAACAATCTAACAAATTTCCCTAAAATTTAACATCCATAACATATAAGGTGTTGTTACATAAGGGTTTAGTGTTTTATTGTAAAAGTGAAGTATTTTTCAAACTCTTTTAGGTTTATGTTATTTACCACTCTATAATTAATCAAAGAGTTAAGAAATGTAATACAAATTATTGACCAAGCATGTGTAACAATATTTGGGATCCAAAATATTAGGGTTTATATTTGTAACTAATGAAATAAGAGTTACAAAGTAGTCTCAAATCTGAGACTACGATTTATTTCGTCACATAAGTGTGACTACTTTGTTACTAATTTGTAACTAATCCATATGTTTTTTTTAAAAATTCACAAAAACATTATTGTAAATACATTTTTTGTAAGAGTAAACATTTCTTAAGTCTTTAGTAAGACTCATATGATTATAATTTTGAAGGAACAATCGAACAAAATTTTCTAAAATTTAACATTCATAACATAGAAGTTGATGTTACCTAAGGGTTTAAGTGTTCTTATGGTAAAAGTGTAGAATTTTTGAAATTTTTATTGATTTATGTTATTTACCACCATATAATAATCATGGAGTTAAGAAATGTAATAGGAATTATTGACCAAACATGTGTAACAATATTTGGAGTCTAAAATCTTAGGGTTTAGGGTTTAGATTTGTGACTAAAGAAATAAGAGTTACAAAGTAGTTTCGAATTTGAGACTACTATTTATTTTGTCACATATGTGTAACTACTTTGCTACTAATTTGTAACTAATCCGTATGATTTTTTAAAAATTCATAAGATATTTGTAAATACATTTTTGTAAGAACAAACACTTTTTAAACCTTTATTTAAACTAATATGATAATAATACTGAACGAGCCATCTAACAAAAATGTTACATAAGGGTTTAGTGTTGTTATTGTAAAAGTAGAATTTTTCAAACTTTTCTTGATTTATGTTGTTTACCACTATAATTAATGGTAGAGTTAATGCTTTGGTTTAAAGTCCATTATGTAATTATCATTATTTATGTGTTAGCTTAATTACCGTGATTGCATATTATAATGCCACAATATATGTATGTCCTAGCTGCCTAAAAACCAAAAGGTTTGGCACCTAAATTTATTCTCGAATTCAATTTGGTTGGCAACTTATTTTCCAGGTTCTATAATTAAACATTTAAGGCAGGAAGTTTAAATGGGCCAAAATATTTGGGCCCACTAACTTTTACCCAAAACAATTTACTCTGTCTTTAATCGATCCTCTCCCTCACTCCCTTAGATCTAGGGTTTCTTCTTCTTCTTCTTCTTCTTCTTCCCCTGTGATATTTCGTTGATCCCTCTATCAGACTTTTAGATCTAGAGCTTCCTGTTCTTCATCCGAGTTATCCTCCTGTACCTTTCTTCTTTTCTTCGGGAATGGCTACCGACACCAGAGAATACTCAAGCTTGTTCACGTTTCGCAGCCCCTCGGTAGATTCGTCGTCGAATCCGAAGTCTCTCGTACTACCGCTGTAAAAAAGTGCGGGATTATGTCAAGCTTCTCAATCTCCAGGTTAGGGTAACTCTGCTCGAGTTTCTTTGTTATCTTCTGATTTTGGGGGATATCTAGGTCTTTTGGGAGACTGATGATTCTCGTGTGTATGGTGGTTTTTGCCTGCAGTTTCCTCGCTTAGTCTCTGAGCTCAAACCCTAAATATTTCTGCGATAGTAACACTGATTCCATTGATTCAGACTTGGGTAAGATCGAGATTCACAATCATTTCATTTTTAAATATGGTAATTCCATGGACAAATTCAATTTCTTTGCCCCAGATTTCTGTGTACCATGTCCGACTAATGGGGAATTTTACCAAGGAAAGTTGCAATGTAATCATGTATATAGAAAGCAAGGGAATTTTTGTGTAGAAGATGGAGAAATCAATGAATCAACCAAGAAATTGGTAGTGATTTATGCTGCATATATAATCGAATTTTTATAGACTTTTGTTAGTTAATTGATTTGGTATGAAGATTTTGCATTTGGTTTTGTTGTTGATCAGGTTTGCATTTTGAGAGAAAAGTATGTGAAGCATATGCTCATAATGAATGCTATGGTACTTGAACCGTCTGTGTATGTTTCTGATTTATCTTTTGACTATAGCGTTTTGATTAACTTGTGTGTTCAATAGTGAGTATTGCACTGAACTATTTTCAATTAATATTTTAGGTTCAAGAGAATGATGTTTGGAACAATCTACGTGTCAACGGTTTCATGAATAACTTAGACGAGTCTGCGTTCGATTTTGTGAAAGAAAAGGCTGTAGAAGCTATTGTTGAGCTACTAAAGAAAATGACTCATTCTAATGGGTTAGTATTTTCAAATTTTCATCACTGGTTTGAGGACTAACACTTGAAGTTTAGATTGTGACTAACTAATGCTTTATGTCTGCAGAATACAAAACGAAAGCCGCCATTAAAAAAATTTGAGGTTCTTCTTCGCTTTAAATAAGCTATTCACAAACCAAACAGATCATGAAACTGACGTTTTCTTTTGGTTTGAATCACTAGTAAAGCTGGAGTCTGGAGAATAAGAAATCGGCATCAATATCCCTTGATCAAGAATAAAGGATTCCAATTTGAAAAGGTTTGCCAATAATTTCATGTGTTTGGTCTCGATAGTATTTCATTTTGTTAGATCTTCAGATGATTTACTTCATTTCCTTTGCAGGATGAACTTAAACGTGCTGAAGAGAATGCTCGCCTCTGCATCGAGAAGCTCAATCCAAGCTCTCAAGCTTTGAATTGATGTGCTCTCACCTGAAACAGAACGATCAAGGCTTTACAACTTACATGGTTAACTACTACACCAGCCACTACAACAACCTCTCCACCTGCTACAACCACCGTTCCAATCAATGCGACACCAACTAACCCTCTTGCTACTTAAGTTAAGGCCTTAAAACAATGATTTTAAACTTGCTATGTGTTGAAACTTACTTTTTTAGTGTACATAATAATTTCTTAACGTTTTGGGAATATGTAATTTGTATTTCGGATTATGTACATCTTTTGTTTTATTATTTCAATTTCAATTATAATTGGTTTCTAATTTCTTTTATTAGCTTAGAAGTGTCATATACATATATATATATATATATATATATATATAGAGTATCAAAAAAGTAGCTAATTTGTGACTGAAATTTGACCAATTTTGGTAAAATATCAGAAAATGTAGTGGCATAATAGTCGCAAATAAGTGACGAAGTTGCAACTAGAAAAGTAGTCTCTAATTTGCTACAACAAAAAACAGTTGTAAAGTAGTAACTAATATACGACTACTAATATTCGTTTCAAATTAGTCACATCTTTGCGACTGAAATAAACGGACATATTTTAGTCGCAAATTTGCAACTGATTTGTGACTGAGAAAAATTTGCTACCAACAATTTGCCACTACTTTTTCAGTCACAAAATAGTCGCAACTCAGTCATTTGCGACTATTTTGTGACTGTTTCCGGAGTAGCAAACTCAGTGTTTTCTTGTAGTGGATGATAAATTGCAGAAAGCCAAGACACTTGGTGCTACTCATATAGTCAATGCCGCTAAAGAAGATGTTGTTGACAGGATAAGAGTATGGTTGATTAAGAACTATTACTTGTGAAGATAAACCATTGATTGATATTAATATGAACAAAACTGTTTCTTCTTCGCAGGAAATAACTGGTGGGATGGGTGTTGATGTAGTTGTTGAAGCCTTGGGAAGGCCTCAAACTTTCATGCAGTGCACACTAAGTGTGAAAGATGGTGGAAAAGATGTGATGATTGGACTCTCACAAGCTAGTTCGATTGGAGAAATAGACATAAACCGTCTTGTTCGTTTCCGGGTGTATTTGAATTTTCTGTCTACAATAAAACCTTTATAAATTAATACTATATAAATTAATAATCACCATAAATTAATAAAATATTTTGTTTTTGAGTCGGGCCTAAGTAAAAATTAGCAAAATTTAATAAAATGATAAGATAATAATTTTTTGTTGAAATTATTATGTAAAATATGATCCCACTAATAATATAAATTAATAATTGTATATAATTATGCATAAATATATATAGCTATGATAATGTACTAAAATATGGTTTTGATGATTTTTTGTTTTACTTAAAAAATCTTATTAGACCTTATCTTTAACTTTATTGCATCAAAAAAAATTAGGATTGTTTTCTCGGTTTGTATAATAAACTTGTGAAATTTTTTAATCGGTTTGTATAATAAACTTGTGAAAAATTTTAAACAAAATAATTGATTCTTTATATATAACTATTTCTAAATGTATCCGTCGACATTATGGATAATAACCATGATTTCTTCTAAATTTTATACATAGTATATCATTTTGATTTGATCGTCTATTATAATAATAACATCCATCCTATTGCGATAACTGAAATTATTAATCAAAATTTTATGTCATTTTTGCAAATGGATTCATTAAATTCTATAATATAACACCATTAAAAAAAACAAATTAACAAAATTATTACCAAAAATGATATTTCTCTATAAATTAATATTTCTCTAAGTTAATAATTTTTCAAAGTCCCAACATTATTAATTTATAGAGGTTTTACTTAATTTATAGAGGTTTTACTGTATTTGTTTGAATCTGGGTGGTTTTTTCTATCTTGATGATGAGAGAAGCCATAGATTTGGGATTAGGATATGAATTTATTCATATGAAGTTTTTCTCTAAGGGATGGTGTTTGAGTTATCACCTAAATTCTGAAAGGTTCGTATATGAATCTATGATTTGTTTTTGGTCCTTGTGGATGAGAAGTACTTGTTTTTGATAGTGTTTAGTTTTCTACATTGTTTGCTGAGTAAAAGCTTTTTATTACTTGATTGATTTTCATATGTATTTGTAGATTGAATGATTTTTCTATGAATTACTTAGCTTTGTTTGTTGATTGGTTACATGTACCATTTACGAAGTATGACTACGATTGCTGTTTGAATAACAAGTAGGCTTCCTATGCTGGACCCAGGCCCGGCCCAGAGGGGAGGCATGCTAGGCCATCGCCTAGGGCCACCAATTTTTTTTTGTTAATTTATGGGCCACATTTTTGTATAAAAATTATTGGATAATTTAGCTGTATGGGCAGTTTTTAAAAAGTTAATAGGATAGTTAGGCAGTTCACTGTAGCAAATTGGAGGAATAGACAGTTTTTACTGTTACACTAATAGAGGTTTTGTGTGAAAAGACATAAAAGGGTATTTGATGTTGAGATGGGTAAGGTGTACATGCTCGCGGTGGACATGCAGTATACAATAACATCGCCGGTGTACTAGCTCTGGTATACCATCCGGTACACTGTCCGGTACACCGGCTGATACACCACCGTGTACACCGTCCGGTACACCGTTCAGTACACCGTCCGGTACACCACCGTGAACAGCATCCCAGTACACCACCGTGAACCTCGTCTGGTACACCGTTAATAGATCGTCCGGTACACAGTCCGGTACACCACCGTGAACCTCGTCCGGTACACCACCGTGAACCTCGTCCGGTACACCGTTAATAGCTCGTCTGGTACACCGTTCAGTACACTATCCGGTACACCGGCTGATACACCACCCTGTACACCGTCCGGTACACCACCGTGAACAACATCCCAGTACACCGTTCAGTACACCGTCCAATACATCACCGTGAACCTCGTCTGGTACACCGTTCAGTACACCGTCTGGTACACCACCGTGAACAGCATCCCAGTACACCGTTCAGTACACCGTCCAGTACACCACCGTGAACCTCGTCTGATACACCGTTAATAGATCGTCCGGTATACAATTCAGTACACCGGCTGATACATCTTCCGGTACACCGGCTGATACACCACCGTGTACACCGTCCGGTACACCGTTCAGTACACCGTCCGGTACACCGTTCAGTACACCGTCCGGTACACCACCGTGAACAGCATCCCAGTACACCACCGTGAACCTCGTCTGGTACACCGTTAATATATCGTCCGGTACACCGTCCGGTACACCACCGTGAACCTCGTCCGGTACACCACCGTGAACCTCGTCCGGTACACCGTTAATAGCTCGTCTGGTACACCGTTCAGTACACTATCCGGTACACCGGCTGATACACCACCCTGTACACCGTCCGGTACACCACCGTGAACAACATCCCAGTACACCGTTCAGTACACCGTCCAATACATCACCGTGAACCTCGTCTGGTACACCGTTCAGTACACCGTCTGGTACACCACCGTGAACAGCATCCCAGTACACCGTTCAGTACACCGTCCAGTACACCACCGTGAACCTCGTCTGATACACCGTTAATAGATCGTCCGGTATACAATTCAGTACACCGGCTGATACATCTTCCGGTACACCGGCTGATACACCACCGTGTACACCGTTCAGTACACCGTCCGGTACACCGTTCAGTACACCGTCCGGTACACCACCGTGAACAGCATCCCAGTACACCACCGTGAACCTCGTCTGGTACACCGTTAATATATCGTCCGGTACACCGTCCGGTACACCACCGTGAACCTCGTCCGGTACACCACCGTGAACCTCGTCCGGTACACCGTTAATAGCTCGTCTGGTACACCGTTCAGTACACTATCCGGTACACCGGCTGATACACCACCCTGTACACCGTCCGGTACACCACCGTGAACAACATCCCAGTACACCGTTCAGTACACCGTCCAATACATCACCGTGAACCTCGTCTGGTACACCGTTCAGTACACCGTCTGGTACACCACCGTGAACAGCATCCCAGTACACCGTCCAGTACACCACCGTGAACCTCGTCTGATACACCGTTAATAGATCGTCCGGTATACAATTCAGTACACCGTTCGGTACACCGGCTGATACATCTTCCGGTACACCGGCTAGTATACCAACTTATACATCCTCCGGTACACCAGCTGATACATCTTCCGGTACACCGGCTAGTATACCGACTTATACATCCTCCGGTACACCGTCCGACCATCGTATTCATTTTTTGATATACCGTCCGACCACCGTATACATTTGATCATGAGCACTTTAATCGCTTTCGGCCCTATAGAGCTCATCGGAGTGCGTAACATTCACCAGAATTGTTTCCATAGATCTCGTTGATGTTACCTAATTTTCCGATGAGTTCAATAAATCTTGTCGGCTTCATTGTTTGGGTTTCCATTGAAACCAATTTAACCATCAACCAACGAAGAAGACGGCGATGTCGTCATCTCCGGCGGATGGGAAATCCAACATTTATATACAATTTTTGGTCCATCAAACTCAATTCTTATAAAGAGAAAAAAAATCAAAGAGTATCAATCTAAAATTCAAATAAAAACAATCTTGAATTGTCATGTAAAATTCACTGTGTTACAAATCTAAGAAGTTAGAATTTATGCTACTTATGGTGGTGATAGCGGTGAGTGCACGTGACTGGCAGCGAAAGAAGTGGATTAGAGACAGAGAAGAAAAGTCAAAGATTGATAAACAAATGCATCTCTTCCATCATAATACTTCGTAACTTCGTTATAAACCTCTTATCAAGTGTTTTCAAGCTTTATAATCCAAAATCAAAATCTACAGTGAAACTTTATAATCCAAAACTAAAAGATTTTTTTCTTCTAAAAGCATATAAACCATAAGCCAAAGATTCGACAAATTACAAATAAAAAATCACAGTTTTAATAGTTTTTGCAAATGAGAGAATATTTAAACAATTGATCGTGTTTCGAACCGTGGGTGGAGACGACGACAACGTGTGTAATCGAAGTTGCGAAAAGAGGATTTGGATTCCTGGTGGCGACACCATCTCCGGCCTGTGATTTGATTCGTCGTTGGTTTGATTTGTTTCGTCATTGGGTTGTCCATAGCCTCTCGATCCGAAATCAATGGCTAGATCCGATGAAACAACAAATCGATTCCACCGATGAAACATCAAATCGGATTTCATGAAAGCTCCGGAAACCCCTAATAAAAGCTCAAGATCTCTCGGTGATGGATGTCTCTGGTAGCTTAGATTCTTGTGAAGAAGTGAAACTTGATATCTATAAAAGATTGATTATAAAAGATTGATGAAAGATTTGGAGAATAATCAGAATTACAATCAAATTTGTTTGAAGTCACGTTCTTCCTAAAATAAATATGGGTTTCATATATGAATTTTTTTTTATAAGTAAGAATTTGCTATGAATAATTTTTGATTAATAAAGTTGTGAAGTAATCAAAATGAAGATAAGGAAAATGACGAGAGAAAAGAGTGATTAGATCTGATTTATTTGTTATTTTGTGTATTATTTTAACAAATAATAATAGCATAATGGCATTACGGTAAATAAATACAGCTGATCAGGTATTTGTTTAGTCTAACATGTGGACACTTTGTGAAACTACCCATTCTTCAAATAATGAACAGTAAAGTGCCTATTCCCATAAATATAGTTTCTAAAACTGCCCATAGAGCCAATTTTTTCAAAATTATTTAGGCCACACAATAAAAATATTTTGGACCACAAATAAGATGTTTTGGAGCATAAATATAAAATTGAGAAATTCCCTCATATACCACATTTTGAAGTTTTTTTTCCAAAAATACCACCTTCAATTTTTTTTTCCAAAAATACCACTTTTTTTCTAAAGTTCCAAAAATACCACTTTTTTAAAAGTTGTTTTTTAAGGTTTAAAATTTAATTTTTTTGGATTTGGGTTAACTATTCCAAAATTAGGGTATAGTTTTAGGGGGTAGGGTTTGGGGTTTAGGGTTTAGTTTTGAATGTTAAAAATGAATTTTAAAAAAGTGGTATTTTTGGAACTTTGGAAAAAAAGTGGTATTTTTTGGAAAAAAAATTTCGTGGTATTTTTGGAAAAAAACTTTAAAAAGTGGTATTTTTGGAAAAAAACTTTAAAAAGTGGTATTTTTGGAAATTGCCCTTTAAAATATATATAATTTTATGAACTATTATGTATTTATAAATTAATATTTTTTTTTATAAAAAAAATATAAACATTGAATTTTTTTTTTGCCTTGGGCCACATATTTAGTTGGACTGGACCTAGTGAATGGAATGGTAATAAACTAATAATCATTTTACATATCATTCAGTGTTCTCGGTTGGATTTAGAAGTAGTACATTTGATGTATTGATCACAATCGTTTTGTTTGCGTTAGACCGGATATTTATATTCCCTTTGTCAAAATCTAGAGAAAACCAATACGTTTTATTATTGTTTTCTCTTTTTCTTATCAAAGTACCAAAAAGAGTAAACTTTCTTCAGATTGATATTTTGCAAGTATACCTTCAATTAATAGGTCATTGCTCAAAGAACAGTCTAGCTATTCTTATTTTTGAGATAGTGAACTCCTGATATTGTATTAAGATATGATTCATTACTTGGTTTAGAATTTACATATATACATATATATGAAAGGAGCATTGGTTTTCCGGTACATCCATGTTTGATTTTTTTGTTTTCTGCAAAATCCACACACATATAGAGATGCAGTCTTAAAAACAAAGGCAAAAATGATTGTGCAATGAATGATGAAGAACATATACATAGCTGAACATATTGGTGAGAGCTATAAAAATGAAAAAGGTACATACTTCTCCAATCGAATGAAATAAAAGATAGATCTTGATGATTATAAGAGAAATGTGGAGCAAAGACTATCCTTTAATACAATGAAGAGCTATTTCTACTGAATCCAAAGATAAGTTTTCACATTGTATCTAGATGAGACGCGTCTCCGTTTTCACATTGTATCTATACGTCTCCGTTTCGTAGAAAAGGGGAGACAAAGTGGTTGACAAAGATTCGAAGAATTACAAAAAAAAACTAAACCACTAAAACTATACAATATACAACAAAATCATAACTAAAAACATGGTAAGAAACCATCACCCACGCGTACGCACAGACTCTCACCTAGTTCGTTCAAATTTAGTTTAACTCGAATAAATTTAAACGAATTGGATACTCTAGTTGCCAAAAAGGATAATTTGATCATGAATAAATAACATGAAGCAAGAATCACACACACATACTATATATATGGTTTTTTTAAATCAAAAATAATTCAATAAGATAATTTTCTTTTGCTTACAATCATGAGACAACTACGTACTAAAGCACACCATCGTCCACATTAGTCATGCCAGACCAGCAACCAATTTAACTTCATCATTAGTCCCAATAGTCTCACTTTTTCCACAATTCACAAATTTTCTCATCTCATTCACCAATTTCTCCACCGTCAACGTCAAATCTCTTATGCAGTCATTTTAAGACCAAACTTCATGAACAGCGTGAAAGACATCTTCTGCTCCACTCGATGTCCCGGAGCAAACCTAAGCTGATGCCGTAGTAAAACTAACGCCGTAAATTAATAATTTATTTGGGGCAAGGGACCGGATTAAATTATTAATTTATGGAGATTATTAATTTATAACTGTTTATTTAGAGAAATTTAGCTATACAGTATCACATCTATAAATTAATTCCTCGCTAAAATAACAATTTTCAAGTCCCTAACTAAGTTTTCGACTCAATTAATCTCTCCATAAATTAAAGAACACCAAACATGGTTCACTTCTTAACGTTGATATGGTCGATTGTTTGGACTGCTGTGAGGTCAGTTTTCTCCTCTAACTTGATTGTGAAATCAGTATAAAAAGAAAGGAAAGAAACCGAAAGAATGTGAGTTGATTGTTGTCTAATTTCCTATGTAAATATGTTAGTGATCTCGAACATTAAGTTCAGTCACTTTTTGAACTTTGCTTCCTTTAAAACTAATTTAATGTTTCCACATATTTTATGTGGCTATGTCTTGATAATCTCCCTCGACACAACATATTTACCCACAAAGTTTCCCTCGACCAGGTTAGTTTCATTATTTACCTCTTAGGAATTCAGCCAGTGTACTTGCAAAGACACATATCAATATTAGCATTAATTCAAGAATTACCTATATCATGATTCACACACCCCCAAGTTTAGTTGAACAAATAGTTCTCGCGTACCATAGTTAGCAACTTTGAGCGTTTATTTATGAATCTTTTTATTTATACTGAATCTATCGCTTGGGAAAGTTGAATTTCATTCTCTCTATTGTGCTTTACTAAGAAGTGCTCATTATATCTCTTGTCTATTTTGGACAATAAAGCATATCATATTTGAGTTTCTTACACCACTTTACAAACAGTTTCTTAACGCAGTAATCTTTTAACATGGTTACATATTTGTGAGCCCTAACTCTCAAATCTGTTGCAGAAAAAGCATTTTAGTGGATTTAACATCTACAACAAGTGCCTCGGAACTCAAAGATCGAGCACGGGAGAAGATTCTAGTGGAACAAACAATCATTAATGAATGGTGGCTTTGATTAACTTGTAATGCAATCTTTCTTTTAAGTCGACATATGATTTTAACGACTGTTTACGTGTATGCGTCTACTATTGTATATAAATTTTACGGATGAATGATAATTACAATGTTATAATTGATTCACTAGAAATGTTGACATACATCTAGGGTTTTGTAGTTACTTGTAAGAGAAACCATTGACAAATGCTCGTATGATTTGTTTTAAATGCCCATTTTCTTGAGTCAAGTAAGGTAATAACATATATTTGACTGAGTTTTCTACATGCAAAATCGTTCAAATTGACTAAAATTTAAAAGGAAATTATTTTCATGTTTTGGACGTATGTTTATTTTATGCGGACAATAATTAGAAATATATTAATTAGTCAAAATTGACTAAGGATTTAAATTGGGTTTCAAGGTTACTATATAAAAACAAATTCAGATAAACATTAATCGATCAAAATAAGGTTCAGCAGAAAAAAAGCATTGTTATTCTATAGTCCTTCCTCTCCACTCAGCCTTTTGTTTTCGTAACCATAGTCCTTGTCTTCCAAATGTACGTGATGATTCTATTCTATATTTTATTGTTTTACATTTTTGTTCCTTTTGAGGTTGAATCCAAGGTTTTCATTAGATCTCTCTATATATATATATACCTATGTGATGTATATAAACTTTATCTATGTGGTTTCTGATTAAAATTATATTAATTACGTAATGCTAATTTTCAAAATTTAGATTCTTCCCTTCAAAACATTATAAGAGGACTTTTAGATCAAATATTAAGGTTTGTCCTATAGTTTATACTTGTTAATTAATATATATATGTATACAAATATATGCGTGTGTGATATTAATGTGATGATAAATATATCAATATATACGTGTGTGTTGTTGGTGCTATGATATATATATATATGTGTGTGCCTGGGATATTGATGTGATGACATATATATATATATATATATGTTCATGATATACACACATATATACATATTATAAAGTAGAGTTGAAAATGTAATTTCGCAAAAATGGGGTAGTTTAAATGTTGTTGTTGATAACGAAAAAGTGTAGATTTTATTGGTTGTTTTCATAATAAACTCAACTTAGTGCCCGATCCTATATATATATATATATATATATGCTTGAAGAGATACATGATTTGTGTGTAGCATCCATACGTAATTTAGCTTTTTCTCAATTCTATTAACTGACCAAACATTTATTTTATTTTTCTTAGTGACAGGTTCTTTGCAATGGAAAAAGGTGAAGGGAGTAATCAGCATCTTCATGAATCAAACACCCCAAATGATCAAGACATGGTTCTCACTCCATCTCCAAATGCAATGGTTGCACCGTTCCCATCGTTTCCTCCCTCCAACAACGTTTCTGCTGCTGCTAGTGATGCTGGTCCTAGTAACCGTCGCAGGACAAGAAGAGGTAGGCGATCAAGAGCTTCAGATAGCCCCAAGAAGGTGGTGAAGAATATTTATCAAAACTCGATAATGTCTATTCCAAATTTTCAAGGCGGAATCAGCCAAGGAGATAGAGATACAGGAAACGGTGAGCTGGTGAATAGCTTGATGATGCGGTTTGATGCAGTAAGAAGACGTTTGCGCCAGAATGGGACTGGTAATGCAGATAATACGGCTATTGGTACTTTCAAGTATCTAAGATTGCGTACAAATGCAACGAAGAGGATTGGCCCCGTTCCTGGGGTTGATATAGGAGACATCTTTTATTTCCGGGGAGAAATGCATCTCGTGGGGCTTCATGTAGCCACTGTTGGTATTGAGTTTATGGAAATTCTCGACAATGGGCAGGCTAAGTCGCTAGCTATTTCCGTTGTCTCTTCAGGTGAAAACGTTGATGTCGAGCGTAACCCTGCTGCTATTGAGTTTACAGGGTATGGTGGTACGGAAAAGTATGGTGATGGACCATCAGACCAGACGATCGATGGAATGAATCTTGCTTTAGATAATGCTATTAATAAGCGTACTATTGTGCGTGTGGTAAGATCGGAAGATGATCCAATGAGGAAAAATAACAAGATTTATATCTATGACGGGTTGTATTATGTCACGCTATATTTGGAAGATAAAAGAGAAAACGGCTTCAAGTATTACAAGTTCAAGCTAGTGAGGATACCAGGTCAGAAACCCGGTTTTGAAGTTTGGAAAGATATTGAAGAATGGAGGAGTGGTTTGGTTGCAAGACCAAGAATGATTGTCGCGGATATCTCTAATGGAGCAGAGCTGTCCAAGATCCCTCTGGTGAATGAAGTCGGCAACAAGAACGATCTAGCGCCTTTTGAATATGTCACTACTCTTTTGCACACCATGGAGACTTTCCAGCTTATGACTAGTAAATGTATATGTAAGAGAAATCAGTGTAGAAAAAGAGATGGAAACTGCCATTGCGTTCTGAGAAATGGAGGTGAGTGTCCTTATGTTGATAAGGTTTTGGTCGCTCGTAAACCAATGGTTTACGAGTGTGGAAGTTTTTGCTGTTGCTCTGATGGATGCGAAAACAGGATGATCCAGAATGGAATGAAGCATAAGCTTGAAGTATTCAAGACGGAGGAGTGTGGTTGGGGCTTACGCTCATGGGACCCGCTTCGTGCCGGCACCTTCATTTGTGAATACGCAGGTGAAGTGATCAAGAAAGGTGAAGAAGAATATGATGATGAATACATCTTTGATTCGTCCCGTGTTTATAGCTCTTTGGAATGGAACTATGAACATCAACTAGTGGGCGAAGAAACACCTAATCAAGCCTCAGAGGAGTCTTTGTTGGCAGAACCGTTGGTGATAAGTGCTAAGAGGCGTGGGAACGCGGCTAGGTTCATGAACCACAGTTGTGCACCCAATGTGTTGTGGCAACCAATGAAGCATGAAAAAAATGGTAAGTTACATATACACATTGGACTTTTTGCTATGAAGCATATTCCTCCTATGACGGAGTTGAGGTTTGATTATGGAACATCGATGGGTGAAAGCAACTTAGGCAAGAAGATGTGTTGGTGTGGATCAGACTTATGTAGGGGCTCATTTGGTGGATTGTTTTAGGCTTGATTTATGAATTTGTCTTTATGTTTTTCGAAGTCTCTTTGTTTTATGAATTATCTTGTTTTTTGTTTTCTCATTTGGATGATGGTTTGGGTTAATTAAGAAATCCTTTTGTTTTTATCAATTATCATGTATTTTATTTTCTTTACTTTTATCAGTAAACTAAGTTTTTTTCTTGTCATCTCTATGATTTTTTATTATATTGATTTATTAGGTTCACTAGAGTTGCAAAAAAAAAAAAAAACAAAAAGAATTTAGTTATATATAGTACGTAATATTAGAGAGAAAATGCATATTTATCACGAAAAATTACGGTCTGAATGTGTCAGAGCATGTTTATCCATAAACATGTTGAAAGTTCTTTAGTTTAATAATTTAAAATTAATTTATTTATTAATTTAATTATAAAGGATGTAACCAATTAATTATATTGTGACATTTGACACTTAAGTCTAATGAACTCCTTATAAATGGTTAATCCTCCTAATACTTAACACATGAGTTCATTTCTTTGTCTCTTCCTTTATTATTTTTAAATCTAATGAACCCTTCATAAACTCATTGATAAACATGATCTTTAGAGCATAATTATTGGTGAGTTTTTGTGAGGATCAGTTGATTAAAATAATGAAAACATAAAGAGCTAAGGAAGAGAGAGAAGGCAAACGTATCAGTTATGTGATATTTCTCAAACAGTTCTTTTGTGTAATTCTACACTTGTCATCTTCTGAGATGTTTTATTTGGTTTGTTTGAATTAAATAATTTAAGTTTATTAAAAATACTATTATTATATTTTATAGATACTTGATACAAAAACTCTTGAATAAAGATGCTCTTAGGTCTTTGTACTACAATGATATTTTTGAAGAATTGAGTGTATGGGATTGTGTTCTAATAGATGTTGTTAAAGCTTCTGTTTTACTGATTTTTTTATTTCACTTGACTGTGACAAGATATTATAGAAATCATCTACCATATTTCCACGCCTTTATCTGTAGTCGGTTGTTGCACGATTGTAGACCCTTTCCACTACTATATATTTAGTATTTACATAAATTGTTGTTCAAAAGAGGCGCCATCATTTGGAGCAATTCTTAGATCAAGGTTATTTCGATTTAACAGTCATTGCAATAAAGATATAAGTCACATGTCTATAAATTATAGACTATAATAGCAAGTCTGTGTTTGAAGCTTGCTTGAATGCTTTAACTGATGTCAGTTTATGTCATCAATGTAGTTTTGAGTCCAAACTAATTTGCATGGGTTTGCACTGTATCATGGTAATGTGCGCTTTTTTCTACGTGTGCATGTAATTGTAGGCTGATATAATTTCATATGCGTTTGCGGCTTATATGTTCCCGACAGCTTTTAAGAAGTTCTTTCCTCTTAATTACTTTCCTTTTATCGTTTACTAGTATTAACCCCCGTGCTAAACACGGTTAGTACTAATGTTATTGGTTTTTTTAATTATTTTAAAATACCCACAACCACTTCTTTTTTTAATTTTTGAAGAAAATGTCACGTGTCAATTTTTGATTGCTCAAGTGACTTGTGATTTAGTAGTAAAGGATTGGATAGAGAGTTTATACAAGAGTTTTAAATAATGCTCCTAACAGTTGTATTGGTGACCTTCACGATTAATATCACACATACACATTATCAAGGCATGTTTAGTTTGTAAACTGGGTCTCCCTTCTAAGCTCAACTACCCTGTTTACTACCAAAAATGGGGAAAACAACTTTTCAATACCACCCAGTTTGAATATCTATCCTGTTTTGTGACCACAAATTATATAAGAGACTCTCCATTTCTAGTCCCGACTTCTCTCCGGTACCAGAGACTGGCATCAATGTAGTCTATTCTGATCGCTATTCATAAAAGTAAAGTAAGCTATTCTTTGGGTTCAAGATGAAGAGGTTTTCCGAGCTTTTGAGCCTTGCAAACTAAATGTGAAAAGTCTATCTTGGACGGAAGACTAAGCCTGCTAACATCTGTTGTTGGTTGGTCCTTACGTTGGTAGTAAAGCTAGGAGGACCTGAGATCCCAGACAAAGGCTGCGATAACCTTAATCCGAACACCTAAAGAGTAGCAAGAGAACTCCCATAAATATTGTGATAACATGAGTCCGGAGACCTAATAATCTCAGTTATAGTAATATAATTAATGTCAATAACATATATGATCATTTGGATGAAAATGATGCATATTCTAAAGTTAGAGTTAAAAATTACAGTTACGATTCTTAATACTAATGATTAAGTCGATGACAAAATAAAAATACTTCAAGTTAGTTAATTATGCGTAAAATGTTTGTCACATCTAAAAACTTATAATTGTGGATGCAAATCAAGATGACGACACCTATATATATATTGATATAATAAAAAAAAATGAGAAATTAATTCCAACGAATTCCATTTAAAAAGAAAGAAACAAAACAAAAGTTATATTTTACCAAAATAGTGTTAGAATGTATACATAAATTTATAATTATTAATTTGTAGTATCTCCAACACACACAATGAAATTAATTATTTGTGGTGCTTCTATGTTTTTTTCCCTAAAATGTGATCTTAATTTTGATTTTGAAAAAGAGATATGATTACCCTTTCTAACCCTCCCAAAAATAATTAACATCAAGTCTCTTTTTTTGGTCAAAGTTAAGACCATAACTTTTAAGAAAATATAAATAAACTACCAATATATATTAATTGTATCTATCTATATATATATACATACAAACTTCTAAATGAACATATATGTACAATAATTTATAGATAAATTATAAGTATAAAGAAATGCATTGTATTGATGATGGTGGTACTGGTAGCAGTAGTTATGGTTTCTATGATAGGAGAAGTAGAAGGGCTTTCATGCATGCACATGTGCTTGTTCTTGTGTGGAGCGGAATTTAAACATTTGGTAACCCGTGAAAACCAATGTGCACGCAAATGTCACATACCACCTAGCCCTCCATCTCAATCATCCCAGTAATAATCTCTTCATCCAAATACTTATTTACGTGAGTAATTGAATTTGAAACAAACATATTTAAGTTCAAATATTTTATTATGATGTGCATATAGAAAAATTGACTGATTTATATGGAAAAGTTGCAGGACGGAAGTTACTATAGGAATGAGAAATATAAAAGGGTAGATAAGTTGACTGATATATTTGTAAGCTTGTTAAGGTTATCGTATCAATAAAAAATTATGTTTTAAAACAAACTCTTCATTCTATGTGACAAGGTTTGCAACTATATTTACGACGTCTTAAAAAATACATATAAATTCTCGATCTAACAACATAGTCGGATACGAATTAGGTTTTTCTCGGGCACGAGGTCCGGAACCGCTGCTCGACTTCTGCTTCTCCATCTCCATCGTCAAGAATGGAGCTCTCTTTCTCGATCTTCCCGCCGGTCTTCGAAGCAAATCCTTCTCCGCAACAAACATTCTAGGAACAATTGGTAGGTTCACCCAGCCTCATTCATCCCTAGGGGTGAACCAGCCTCATTCACCTCTTTTAAATTGGCCAATCACAATTTAGTATGTAATTAAAAAAAAAAAAATATTACTAACTAAAACATTTAAAATTAAATCTTAAATCCTAAATCACTAAATACTACACCCTAAATCCAAATAATGAACATTACCCCTAAATATTAAACCCTAAACTCTAAATACTAAACCCTAAATGCCAAATACTAGGTAAAATTGTTTATCTTATGCATTCTTTATCATAGGTTAAATTATCTCTCTTATGCATTCTTTATCAGGAAGAGTAACTTTGTTCCTAAGCTTTCATATATTTGCGATGAAGAGTTTAAAGGTGTAGGGATATGCAATTGTGGAGAAGACTAATTAATCAAACTAGGGATTGACCCGCGCGTTGCGCGGGTTTGGTTGCTGATTTGTGTTGTTGAATCTCAAATTTGTTTTATCTTTTTTCCTTAATACATTGATGTCATTTTGGGGTTGTAGGCGGTGTGTGTGTCAGATTTGTATTTCTAGTTCTTGATGTTTGTTTCCGTCATCGTTTTGATTCCCTGCGGATGGTTATGGTGGTTAATTTCTGATGTTTTATAGATAAGCAGTTCTTGTTTATAATGCGTGAATATATATTATAAGTTTCAAAAATGTGTGCGATGTTGTCTCAGTTTTCCTTTGTGTATTATTTCATGTGCTATATATTGTTTGTTATTCTATATGTAAGACGTCTAATTCTTAGACATGTTATTTTTGTCATTGCGTTACATCTCTTTTTTAACTATGTTTAGGTTTCCTCTGAAGGTGTAGTTATTTTTCATGTTTGTATGTTTTCTATTTTCATTCTCACCGGAAGGCTGTATTTTTTATGTGTTTTCTGTTGGTTGATACATTTAATTCAAATTAAGTTGTAGGTTCGCAGATTTTGATTGTGGTTTATTTGTTTTTAACATTAAGTGGAGGTCTACATTTTTTTTCTTTTACCAAAAACATTAGGTAGGGCGTATGTATGACCAAATTGGGGTTATTTTATTAAATAGTTTGAAGCTAAAGTTATGTTGTTAACTTGTTGTATTGGGATAGATTGGTCTGTTTTGTTATTGGGTCTATGAAGATCCTTGTATTGGGCTTTATCTACTCGCTTATTTATGGTCCCGTATGTCATGTCTTGGAAATTAGCAGCCACCGCACGCCAACTATCACCTTCCTCATCGTATCTCCAATGGTTGTCGTCTCTCTTCCCCTATGGCGTGTTCTTATTTCCAGCGTCTCATTGGCCCAATTCTCATTCGAATATACCCTAAGATGATCCGAAATAAAACAAAAATGGAAACACATTGACTCGTCATCATCTTCTTCCTCACGACTTCGAAATCAAAAATCAAAAGCTTCACTTTTTTGTCTCTCTGGGAAATCTGTCTCTTTCCCTTCCTTCTCCTTCCTCGCAACACTCCAGTTTTAATTTATCAAATGAATTATAGTTGAAAGCATCCGACTTTATCCGTGTTTGATTGGATGAGAAAGTGGTACGGGAGTAAAGTTAGACCCTTTTGTATGTGCTCCGAAGATCTTCGCTATATCTCGTCATCTTCGTAAGAAGAATCAAGCCTTGTTCATGGTAAAAATTGTCGGTGCCTCTTAATTTATTGTAGATCTCTTCTTCTTCAGGTGACATCGGAGGAGAAGAAAAGCGATCCGAAGAAAAACATTAGGTATCAATTGATTAACCCTATAATACTATCAGCTTCTTGTAACAACAACAACAAAAGACGATATTGGTTACTTAATCCGGTGAATGAGAAACGCAAGAGAGAAGATATAATTGAGATTTGAGGGTCATATATCTACAGTACGATGCAAGAATGAAGAGAACCAAACCCGATTGGGTAAGTGGCCATACCCGTACCCGTACCGAAGTTGTTTTTTTGGGCGAATTCGGGTTCGGGTTTCGGTTCTGGGTAAGGTAACAATTAATTGATAAAATGAAACTGAGCTTTGAAGTATCTTGGTCATCATCTTTGAAGTATCTTGCTTATTTCTTTCTTCAGAGTTGCATCCCCATTGAGTTATCACCAAATATATGGATCGTAATTGAGCCCCCCTCTTCTGTGATTGGTGCTTTCGACCTTGTGGAAAATGTGTGTTTCAAATATTAGTAAGGATTTTTCAAACATTAGGAAGGCTGGCTATTTCTTTTGGATTGTATTAAGATCCAATTAAATCCAATAAGGCTGGATTTTTCAAACATTATGATCTTTACATCTAATTAAAGTTACCTTGACGTATGGTCAGTGTCGTTTCGGTATTACTGTCCTGCTGCGCAATACATGTACATGATACTGACTTAATTACATTGTTTTCTTCATGTTTGAAGTGGTGATAGTGCAAACGGAGATCATGTTTTGGTTTAAGAGAGAGATTTACTTACTTGTCCCTTGTTGATAGGCTGGTTGTCCCTCATTGGTTTTTGTTTTCCTCTTTTTGTTTTCTTTGAACACTGTGTCTTTAGTTGCCTTCCTTTTTTTGGTATTTCACCGTCCATCACTTTGGATGTTTAGAATTACAGATTAGGTTGTGATATCTTATAGACTGTGTTGTTATTCTGAAGCCTTTCTGTGCAATTTTGATCATGGACAATTGTAACTGATTTGTTACATTAATGGTGCAATTGATTTTGATATATAGCCTTTTCATCTCCGTTTTTTTGTTAACATTGGTTGATATATTTATCGTAGTTATTATGATATCGTTTTGGAGATATTTATGTTTTATATTTCATAAATTTGATAGACACCAATTTTATAAATGATACACATTTTAGTAGGGTCCACCAGAGAGGAAAATAAGGATGACGTGGATAGGGTAGGAGAAGAGAGGAGTGTGCTATTATATATATGATTTTGATGGATATAATAAGTAAACATTATTATGAGAGAAATAACATTACCAAGAGAACATAAAGACTCTGATATCAATATGACTATATGAGTCACAGCATAGCTCCACCTCTTCCTTCAAGGATATTCAAGTAATACAAAGCTATTAGACCAGCTCCTACGGGGGATCTTGATGGGTTATAATAGAGTTTTTAAAGATTTAAAAAAATGAAAAATATAGAAGAGGGAGGAGAGAGAATAGAACACGTTTCTTGTATGGGAAACTCAGAAACTTAAGGGAAGGTTATTCATTGTTGAATTTATGTAGATTTTTAATATTTTAAGATTTCATTGTTATTGGTTAATAGATCATTAAATTCTTAATCAAATGTCATTCAGTTAGAGATTTTTACATTCTTTTTGAAATCTCTCATTATACAAAAAATTTATGATTCTCTAAATCTATTAAAATCCATTATTATTGGGAGATGAAATCTCTATAGTTTACTCATACAACATGATTTTCAAAACACTAAGGATATCCATAAGATTGTGGACATCCGTGTTAAAAAACACACGCACACAACACCAAAAAAACACCTAACAATGAAGACAATTCTTTTTGGATTTCTTAACAAGACCATAACAAAATTTAAATTTTGCAAGAGGGACAAACAAATCATAAAATGAAAAATTAAAAACCCAATGTACTATAAGAACACCAAGAACTCATTATTTTGAAGAAAAAAAAAACTACTATTGAAAACAGAACACAAGAAATATAACACAAAGAATTTAGCGTTGGCTATGTTAAAGTTTTAATAATATAAAAACAATGGAAACTATAATATATAAAATACAGTGGTAAAAATGAAAAAATGATTATTTATGGTGTCTGAATAAGAAACTTTGAAGAGTCATGATGGTAATGGTGGGTTTATATACTCACGTCTTATTTAAAAGAACAACCATGCTTAAAGTGGATTTTAACATATTGGAAAATAGACTACTTGAATTTTCTTGAAAACTATGAAAATATATATTACCTTATATAGAAGAAAAAATTTAATACCAATCCATATCATTTCATGAAAATCAATAGTAATCCATGATAATATTTTTTAAGAATCCACAAGAATTGATAAAATCTCACAAGTTTCAAAATCTTTAAAATCTACATAAATCATCGATGAATAAGGGCTCCTTAGTTTGAGAGACTCTTTGACATGTGTAAATTTTTTATTGCTTCAACTTTCTAATTTAATTATATTAGCGAAACTACTATTAAATTAACTAAATACTCCTTTAAAACTCCTTTACTAATGGAGCTTATAAGCTGCGTTTTCAATTCCATAAACAATAGTAAATAGTGTAGATGTATCAGGATTGACATCACAAATCAAAGGAAGAAACATCATTTCTAAAATTCTATATAACTTAGACACTAAAGTGAAAGTGAGAAGCTGAACAAGAAAGTCAACGGTTTAGGTGGCACCTCGAACAACGAGCAATGTACAATGCAAGTGGGAAGTCTTGGTGTAGAGAAGTGGTTCGGTAAACAAGGAAGGAACTCTGACTAACGCAAAAGAAAAAAGGATATTGGTTGGGGTTTGGTTCTCGAAGACTGATGGTACGTATGGCAGGTGAAACAATGCAACATAGTCGGGTATTCAGCAGGCACAAAACCTTGTTTTGCCCCTTGGGTTTTAGGGGTAGTCATCTTATATTGGTTGCTTATGCAATAGTGTGTATATACAATGCTTGAAGAGAAACATGATACAATTGTGTGTGTCTATATATACAAATTTTCATCCATAGAAATTTAGTTTTTGCTCAATTGTATTTAACTAATCAAGCATTCGTTTTGTTTTCTTCAAGTGAACAAAGTCGACAACGATAATGTTTATGCGACTTTCACTTATCTCACTACTCTTTTGCAATGGTTCGAGACTTTTGTGATGAGTCAGTGCAAATGTGTACGTAAACAATGTGGTAGAGCTGGTGGAAACTGCTAGTTGCGTTGAGAGAAATGAAGGCGAGTTGCCTTATGCTGATAACGTTTTGGTCACACGTAAACCAATGGTTTACGAGTATGGTTCTTCTTGTTATGCAAGACCAAGATAATCTAGAATGATTTTAAGCTCCATCTAGAAGTGTTCAAGATGGTTGAGTGTGGTTGGGGCTTAAGGTGTATGTGTGGATCAGACTTATGTAGGGGCTCATTTGGTTGTGGTGGTTTTGGGTTAACTAATTAGCTCTCATGTTTTATGAATTATCGTGTGTTCTCTTTTCTTTCATCAATAAACATAATTTGTATATCTGATTTGGATTATGGTTTGGGTTAAATTAACAAGTCTTATTGGCCTCATTTGCCTCTTCTTATAATTTGGTCAGGAGAGTATAAGAAAAAGATGAGGCCAATAAGCTTTTGGATTTACCTGAAACGGTTATGGTGCCATGCCCTTGCTTTAACTCTAAAGGTCATATATATTGACATGGACAACCATAAATTGTTAAAGGCTTCTTGTCGAGAAGGTTCGGAAGACAACTATCTATATTGTCCACATGTTAAAGATGTTGAACCAGATGATTTGAAGCATTTCCAACATCATTGTGTCAAAGGTGAGCCTGTGATTGTTAGGGATGTGCTTACGGCGATAGCTGGTTTAAGCTGGGAATCTATGGTTATGTGTCGTGGGTGCCGTCAGATAAAGAACACCAAGCATAATTCACTTCTTGATGTTGATATGGTCGATTCTCTGGACTGCTGTGAGGTCAGTTTTCTCCTCTACCTTGATTGTGAAATCAATATAAAAAGAAAGGAAGGAAGCCGAAAGAATGTGAGTTGATCGTTGTCTAATTTCCTATGTAAATAAGTTAGTGATCTCTAACATTAAGTTCAATCACTTTTTGTACTTTTTTTCCTCTAAAACTAATTTAATGTTCCCGCATATTTTTATGTGGCTATGTCTTGATAGATTTACCCATAAAGCTTCCCTCGACCAGGTTAGTTTCATTATTTACCTCTTAGGAATTTAGCCAGTGTACTTGCAAAGACACATATCAATATTAGTAGTTATTGACTTGCATGGTGTTTTCAAGAATTACCTATCTCATTATTCACACACCCAGACCCGGCCCTGACCACAAGCAACGGAAGCATGGGCTTCTGGCCCAATTTTTTTAATAAAAAGTCTATATAATAAATCGGCCCTCTTTTAGATAAAACTTGCCTTTACCTCTATTGGTAAAGTGTTTCGTGGAAGAATGTTGAAGTGGAGAGTTCAATTCCTTGCTATTAAATATTTTGATTATTTTCTTTTGTTAAAATTTTAATAGTTAGTGGCCCAAAATTTTATTTTGGCTTGTGGCCCATAAATTTTCAGGACCGGCACTGCACACACCTCCAAGTTTAGTTGAACAAATAGTTCCCACGTACCATAGTTAGCAACTTTGAGCGTTTATTTATGAATCTATCGCCTAAGAAAATTGAATTTAATTCTCTTTATTGTGCTTTACTAAGAAGCCCTCATTATTTCTCTTGTCTATTTTGGACAATAAAGCATATCATATTTTGAGTTTCTTACTTTATTTTTCAAACAGTTTCTTTACGCCGTAATCTTTTAACATGGTCACATATTCGTGAGCCCTAACTCTCAAATTTGTTGCTGAAAAAGTATTTTGGTGGATTCAACATCTATGTATTGGAGCTTCATAAGAAATGTCCCAGACAATCTACTGAGAATCTCCATCGTTAGATCATCAGGGATCGAATCAAAGGGATCACTACATTCTCGTTGCTTTCGTTTCATGGCGACCGAAGAGTTTGTTTCGAAATTGTTAAAGTGTATGCTTCAAGTTCAAGTTATGTAACTCTTTTTCTTTATATACATAAAATGAAAGCTTAATAATACTGGAATTAGGAATATAGTTAAGTAGTATAAAACGAAAAAGGATCTTTTACTAAAATAAGAAAATCATATTGTTCATCAAGAAAATTATACTTGAAATTTTAGAGTGTTTTGGGAATCTTCTTGTTAAGCTCATCTTTGAGATGTGACACTGTCTTCTCCAACGATAAAATTTTAGCAGCATCCTTGGTATGCTCAATTTTGAGATTATTGATGTGTTGCACTAGTTCTTCGACTCGAAAACCGTCAGCATTTTCTTTCTTCCTCTCCAAGGAAACTTCATCAAGCTTTATCTTCAACCAGTCTAGCTTGAAGCCCGCTTCTGTTAAGTCAATCAACTCGCTCTCAGCGTTGCTAAGCTCAGCCTCGGTGACGCTATGTAGAGGCTTGTTCAATGTCTGGATTAGACCGAGTAAGATATTCATGTATGTTGTCTTCACCCATTGGTTCTTTGGTGTGAAATTCACTGCAAAGTCAGGGTGTTCCACGAAGATCCAACTCACTGAAGGCACCTATGGACGAGAGAAAGATGTAATTATGTTAACCAGAGATAAGCATCTTGATTAAATTGTTTATATCCTTGAATATATTTTTAGGGGTTTTTTTTTGCTATTTAAACACGGAAAACATCAAATTATTCATAAATACTTCGAGAGTTTTATCTTTCAAGTTCACCGTTTTTACATTTGATTTTCATCTAGGTTTAGCGCTTGCTAGTCTTAGATTTTTCTGACTGCGTTAGTAACTATACCTGAGAAAGAAGAACTTGGAAACCATGGACATCGAACATCTCATTCCCGTTTACATATCCTTCATCAATAACGTGAGCTACTTTTACTTGGACATTAACGATCAGTTTATCATTCTCCAAAAACCCTTTTTCTTGAAGTGTATCAAGAGGAATGGACTTTGGCCAACCCATCAATGTGAACTGAGCGCAGAACAATTGGCAATACGGTTCTGTAAGACAAAATCCAGAGAGATTAAATTAAATCTATGTCCTCAACAATCTGATATATACATGGAACTAGGAATACAATGAACCATCTTTTCTGTAGAGCTCTTGGCCAGATTGATTCAGTAGACTAATGGAAAAACTAGCTCGTCTTTTCCATCCAAATCGCAATGATTCTGGATTCGCAACGCAAAGGTACATAGACAAGTGATCATCAATATGATCTCCTTTGGGATGAACCTTAACATACCTTATTAAACCAAACAAAAAAGAGATTATCAAATACTTGTATAATAACATTAATCTTATAAGAAGAAATGATTCAAAGTGTAAGTAATAGGTGAAGTGAAGTTGAAGTAAACGGAGTTGCTAGGGTTTAGCCTTAAACCTTTTTCTTAGGGTTGGTAAGTTTTTCGTCAGATTTTTAATTTCATATGCTTTTCTCAGTTATTTGTTGAATCTAGACCATGCATGAGATAAAATTATCAAAAATACTCATAAAATATTTTCCTTTTACCATTCGCAGCCACCGCTTAAGAATGTTGTTGATGATACCACAGATTGCTTCTCGGAGAAGTTATCTATCTCAAACGTGAAACTCGTCTGCTTATGATCCTCCATATCTCAAAACACTTTTCTTTTCTGTAAAAACAAAATTACACATAACAAGAAAAATTTAAAACTACTAATTTCTCCTACTAAAGTAATAAGTACTAAAAGTGATTTAGATTTCGAACATCTCTATTGATGAGTATATTCCATTGAATATCTCATTAATATTTCTAATGTATTTTATTTCATTACATTGTGTTTCTTCCATTGGTGAGATTTAATCATTAATATCATTAATAAATTATTAATATTTTTCTACTAATGTGAATTACCCACTAAAAGATCTTCATTACCTGTTAAGCAGGTCAAAGTCTCGAAAATGTATGGACTCGGGCTCGGACACTCATATATATAGAGAAACTTTTCAATCTTTTTCATTGTACTCACCGATGTGGGACAAAGTGAAAACGGAAAATAAATTTCTCTCCCCCCATTTCTTATTTTTTTGGTCCAACAATGCTTATTTTTAAAGAAACATTCCAAAAAATATATAAATTTTCAATTTATATATGGTACTATTGAATCTTTCGGATAAACAACCGAAAAAAACTAACATGAGCTATAAGCCGGCGAACTACTTAATGTTTTAGTAACCAATAGAAGCATTATACAAACACTAAATTAAAGGATACAACACGAGTCTAACCAAATACCAAATACCAAATACCAAATACCAAATACCATGGTCCTTTAACTTAGAGCCACTAAAGCAGAACACAAGGCAAAATGAAGAGCCACAAAAGACTTGTCATCTTCAAATCGAAAACTCGGCCAAAGAGAACACGAGAACAAAGCCACAAACAAACTTTGACCTTGACATTCAGCAGAATGTGGCTTTGGCAGAACCAAAACTCATGCTAAAACGACCTAAATATGCCCATTCTCATCTTGAGAACCATACGGGTCCTCAGCCGTATACATCACCGAACCCGGTCCGAGAGAAACGAAGACAAACCCTCATGAGCATCACCATTAAAACGAAAAAGAAGCGATCTAAACAAAAAGAAAAGAGGATCTCAAGGGATCCGGTGTAGTTTAAGCCACCGACCGCCGATCCAAGCCATAAGCCAAGCAAACAAATATATATGATGTAAGATTTTAGGGGTTCAGTTTGACCTTGGGTTCATATTGCTTCTTTGAAGACGGAATACTATTTGAGGAATAGGACAATGAGTTGGGCAAAGCTATCATTTGAGGAGTTGTCCATAGTTTGGCATCTTGATACATAGTATTTTCGTTATGCAGCGGAGCTGTGTTCCTCCGCTAAGCGTAATCTGAATAGTAGGGGTTAGTGGATTGCCCTCAAGATATAATTATATTGGACCTGTATGTACACATTATAATAACCTTCATTAATCTAGGTAACACTAGGCTCATTAATTAATTTGTTTAATGAATTTCCAAATATACTCTTCTAATTAAATAGTACAACTAATCATTTTATTCTATTTATTTATAAAATAAAGAGTAAATTAGCGGAATAATAGGTTTGAACATCTAAATTAATAAAATAGCATGTGTAATATAAAAATTTAATAAATAACAAAGAGAAACAAAATTAAATAATTTTATCCTTTTGTACATTCAATCAAAATTATCAGATTTAATGCATATTTAATGTAGATTTGTCTTGTAGTAATTATCGCATGAGAGAATTGCAATACTGCCATTTTTGAATTACCAGTTTGCAAGCTTGCTACGTCCAAAAGTGGTTTCATAAGAGTGCCACAATTTTTTGCCTAAAGGACAAAAATACCCTTACAAAAACAAGGGGTCATTCTAAACAAGTTATTTTCTGTTTTTTTTTTTTCTTTCTCCCTCTCTCTTATCTTTACTTATCTCTCTATCTTTTCTTTCTCTTTCTCTCTCTTCTTTCTCTCCAACAAATGAAGATTCTTTCTCTCAAACAATGAAGATCTCTATTCTTTTTCTTCTATGAAACTCAAAAAAGCAAAACAAATTCGAAATCTCTCTCTCCAATAGATCCAGAGTTCAATCCAATTTTGTTAGTTTTGTTGTAAATTTTGTTTATTTGATTCTATTTGATTTGTGCATCTTTCTGTATGAGGTTGAAAAAAGACAAAATAATCCAGATCTAGATCCGATTTTGTAACTTTTGTTGTAAATATGAGTTTATTTGATTGTATCTCTTTTTCTATGAGGTTGAAGAAGATGAAACAAATATGAATATATCTCTCTCTCATTAGATGCAAATCTAGATCCTGATTTTGTCACTTTTTGTTGTAAATTTGGTTTGATTTGATTTGTGTTGAAAATCTGCGTTTCTGATTCGATTTTGATAGAAATTAGGGTTCTAGATCTGATTTTTTTATTATTTATGGGTTTTTACGTTTTTTTGTCACTAGTTTTTTGTATGGTTATAGGCATTTTGTATGGTTAATAAAAAAATTTGTAAGGTTTATAGGCGTTTTGTACAGTTTATAAGGTTTATAAACCTAGCACATTAGATCCAGATGTAGATCCGGATTTTGTCACTTTTGTTGTAAATTTGGTTTGATTTGTTTTGTGTTGAAAATCTGCGTTTTTTGATTCGATTTTGGTAAAAATTAGGATTCCTTATCTGATTTTTTGATTATTTCTGGGTTATTTACTTATTAATTTTTGTCACTTGTCATTATAAGCATTTTGTATGGTTTATAAGCTTTTTGTAAGATTTATAAACGTTTTGTACAGTTTATAACGTTTATAAACATGCTAGGTTTATAAACTTATTTGTATGGTTTATAAGCATTTCATTTGGTTTATAAGCATTTTATAAGGTTTATAAACGCTTTGTACATTTTATAACCATTTTAAAAGAGATTTGTAATACAATTTTAAAAGTTTTATAATGTCAATATAAAAACCCTAAACTCTAATCCTATCCAAAAAACTATACCCTACGTGTAAAGTAGTTAACCCAACTCCAAATATCTAACAAAGTTGTTGTGTTTGCATTTGAGTTTGCATATGTACTTTTTTAATAACTTTTTTTTTCTTTTCAAATCCACGAGATAAAAAAAAGTCTACAAAATCCAATTTCATATTCATGTTTTTTACAATCAATTTATTCCATAATTTCCATAAAGAGGAAGATGAAATTTAGTTTAGTGTGAAAGAGGAAAGAGAAAAATCTTAGATAGAGAAAGAATGAGAGAAAAAATATGGTAGAAAAAAAGAGGAAAGAAAAAGAAAAAAAAATCTGACGCAAAAGAGAGAGGAAAGAAAGGAAAAACAAAAATCTGACATGCAAATAGTGAAATAGAGAAAAAAACAAAAATCTGACAGAATAATAATTAAGGGTATTCTCAACATTAAAAAAAGTTGTGGCAGTTTTGTGAAAGTACTTTCACCCGTGACATTTTTGCTATATGGCATGTTGAAAGTGGCAATTCTCAAAATTTCTTTTATCACATTTAAATTTTTTATAAAAAAAACTAAAAGTGCCATATATAAAAATAAATGTTTCTTACATGTTCTCAACAACTATAATTTTTTACTATTTCAAATAATTAATTATTGTTTAGATAAATAGATTATATAGTGAACTATGTCACAATTATATTACTACTGATATAAAAAGTATATTATTTCACTCTTTGAATTAAAAAAAATGTAAACTATATTATAATTATATAGTGAAGTATATCATAATGATATTACTATTAATATAAATAGTGAACTATTTCAGTATTTGAATTAAAAAAAATAGTAAACTATATTACAATTATATAGTGAACTATATCACAATTGTATCACTATTGATACAAATAGTAAACCACTTTATTATATGAATTAAAAAGTAGTAAACTTTAATTTAGTATAACAAACTATTTGTTTGATATAATGATTTATAAGATTCACACACTGATACCCAGTGAGACGGTCATTCCATCTACGACTGCGCACTCAGGCACGATGGACCGCTCATGCAAACATACATATCACACAGCACACAAACAACAAACAGCTCAACACAACCAATTAAACCTGTGTCAATCAAGACTAGTGTCAATCGACACCCTCTGAACTGGCTGTCGTTCGACACAACTTATGTTTGTCGTTCGACAACCCTCGTACTGGTCTGTCGTTCGACACACCTCATGTGTGTCGTTCGACAGGCCCCTGGCAAAATCGTGAGAACCGATCATAATCCTCTCGAATCGATTCCTCCTCTGCATCAATACAAAAACCTGCATAAAACAACTATAACAACACAACAACAAACATACACAGCCACAATTCAATCACCACAAGATCAATCAACCCATACAAACCTATCATCAAGAATCCTTAACGATCCATCAACCCATAAGCCATGGTCACGCACTAACCTTGGATTTTTGGATAGAAACGAAGGAATTTGAGACTAGGCACGAGATCAGCTTGATCAACACTAGAATCCACAAAATTCCTCACTACTAACACAAGAATTGACTTCCTTTCTCGAGACACTCAAATCCTCTCACAAGAACACTTCGGGAGAACTCACAAACTCTTTGGAAACGATTTAACACTGATTTTGTCCTTTCTTTTGATAGGAATGCGGCCAAAAAAGCTTAAATACAAAACCATAGGTTTCTCCAATCTGAATCAACACGAACCGACCGATTTAAATCGAAACATAAACCGATCAATTAAACTCTTGTCGATCGACACACACCACTTATGTCGATCGACACACACCACTTATGTCGATCGACAGCCACTCAGAATCATGTCGATCAACACAAACCACACGTGTCGATCGACAACCACTCGAATAAACCGGCCTTAAGCCCCAAAACCCAGACTGTCGATCGACACAACTAGTGTCGATCGACACACTCTCCAATTTCCTCAAAATTGATTCACGGGTGTCATATTTAATATGGTAATTATCACATTTAATATGGTGATTGATTCTTACAGATTCAAATTTCTAGATTTTCTTTTTTTTCTGCATAAAATTAGCCCAATTAAATAGGGGCAAAATCGTCATACAATTGTTTCTTGTAGTTACACAATTAAATATAAATCACGTGATGTTATATAGTTAATTTTTATCCTAAAACCTATTATTGAGGTAATTCACCCTATAATTAATGTCAATAACATATATGATCATTTAGATGAAAATGATGCATACTCTAAAGTTAGAGTTAAAAATTACGGTTACGATTCTTAATATTAATGATAAAGTTAAAGACGAAATAAAAATACTTCAAGTAAGTTATGCGTAAAATGTTTATCACATCTAAAAAATTATAATTTTGGATGCAAATCAACATGACGACACCAAGATATTTTGATATAATATAAAAATTTAGAAATTAATTCCAAGGAGATTCCATTTACAAAGCAAGAAACAAAACGAAAATAATATTTTACCAAATAGTGTTAGAGTATATACATAAATTTATAATTATTTTATGGGTTAATTAGAATATTTGCACTATCTCCAACACACACAATGAAATTAATTATTTGTGGTGCTTTTATGTTTTTTCCTAAAATATGGTCTTAATTTTGATTTTTAGAAAGAGAGATATGATTACCCTTTCCAAAAAATAATTAACAACAAATCTCTTTTTTTGGTCAAAATTAAGTAAACTGCCAATAATGACATATGATTAATTTAATTATATATATATGCATACATACAAACTTCTAAATGAACATATATACAATAATTTATAGACAAATCATGAGTCTAAAGAAATGCATTGTATTGATGATGGTGGTAGCAGTAGTTATGGTTGCTATGATAGGAGAAGTAGAAGGGAATTCATGCATGGACGTGTGCTTGTTCGTGTGTGGAGCAGAATTTAAACAGTTGGTAGACTGTGAAAACCAATGTGCACGCAAATGTCACATACCACCTAGCCCTCCATCTCAATCATCCCAGTAATAATCTCTTCATCCAAATACTTATTTACGTGAGTAATTGAATTTGAAACAAACATATTTAAGTTCAAATATTTTATTATGATGTGCATATAGAAAAATTGACTGATTTATATGGAAAAGTTGCAGGACGGAAGTTACTATAGGAATGAGAAATATAAAAGGATAGATAAGTTGACTGATGTATTTGTAAGCTTGTTAAGGTTATTATATCAATAAAAAGTTATGTTTAAAAACAAACTCCTCATTTTATGCGATGTCCTAAAAAATAAATATCATTTCGTCATCCACTAGTAAAACCAACGTTTTGATGCCCGGATCGGTTAACCTGGGATCCATACATCACTCCGATTCGGGTTTAGTGCTTCATTCTGGAAATTCTAATTCCGGAAAAACCCGAAAAAATTGTTATTTACTCGCTATTCGATGAACCGGTTAAACCGACCGAATCACGGTTATTAAAATTGACATATAAATACGTTTGGGCCAAAAATTAAATAAAAAAATGCTTTTCAGGCCCATGAAACCATTAATATCTCGACAAAACATCAAATTAATAGTTTTTACTTTTTTTTTGAACGCTTTGTTTTATTGAAATTTATTTAAATCACATTTTATTATATAAAGTAGAGTTTATCAAAATTGTAACTCACGAGATCATGACAAGTGTCTATTATCGATCGAGATGATGACACGTGTTAAAATTCTATATTTAAAATCAAACAATAGGAAAATTAGAGATATCATTATGTTAAACCAATAAAATAAAGACACATTAATAATTTTTTTATTGTTTCATTAACATATTTATAAAAACAATTCAAATTTTATGTAAGTCATAAAAAAGCAAAATATAAATACCATTATGTTAACAAAATAAATATTAAACCATAAATTATTTAAAAAGGAAAAGTAAACATACATTCAACCTTCCAAAAATTATATAAAGTAGAGTTGTCAAAATTGTAACTCACGAGATCATGACAAGTGTCTATTATTGATCGAGATCACGACACGTGAAACGACCCGACCCGTTTTTTTTTTTTTTTTTAAACAATAAGCTCTTAGTCTCAGACTAGCATTCCCATAAATGCTTGTCCTCCACAACCAAGCCACACAAACAAGCAACCAGCGGATAACACACTAAAACCAAACATGCAAATTCCATTAAATTACTAACCAGTTCAACAACAAATTCCAATCAATCCAGCAACCTAACCAGGTTCTAAAACAATAAAAGAAATAATATAAACCACACAACATGAAAACCGAGACCCTAGATCATCTCCCTCTTCGTTGCCATGATTCCACGATCACAATTTGCCTTTACCTGCACCACATGGTTAAAAGAGATGCGTGAGTATTATCACAAATACCCAGTGAGACGGTCCTCCCATCTACGACTGCGCACACAGACGCGATGGATCCGTTCAGGCAAACACGCATCAAACAACACACAAAGCAAACACAACAACACGGCTCAACCACAGCCCAACAGGCAGCCTGTCGATCGACACTACCACTAGGTGTCGATCGACATCCCTGTTCACACCTGTCGATCGACACACCCACGGTGCCTGTCGATCGACAGCTCCTCAGGACGCTGTCGATCGACACAACCTCTAGGTGTCGATCGACAGCTCCTCGATCACCTGTCGATCGACACAACCTCTAGGTGTCGATCGACAGCCTCGTGTGACCCTGTCGATCGACACACCCAAGGGCTGTCGATCGACAGGTCGTCGCAGATTCATAGGAGATCGATCAATTATCCTCTCGGATCGATTCCTCCTCCGCGATAGCACGAAACCTGCATAACAAACACAATCCAACAATCCATACACCACAAAACACACAGAAACAACATCAATCATCACAATCAATCAGTTTTTAACCTACCACCATACAACCCTAACGAATCCACCGGCCCAGAAGCCATGGTCACGCACTCACCTTAGATTTTCGGTTAGATTCTGGTAGAATTGAGGCTAGACACGAATTCAGCAACAACCACCACGAAATTCCACCTCAAATCGATCAAGAACGAAACCCTAATCACAAACTATCAGGAACAAGAGAAACTCCTCTCAAACTCTCTGTTTCTGATTTTTGGGACTTTGGTTCGCTCAAATGCGGCCAAAAACTCTTAAATACGAAGCCCTAGGGTTTACCCAAACCGGCCCGGTCCAATTGAACGACTTAAATCGAACCAGAAAACCAACCAATTCGAGCACCTGTCGATCGACAGACACTAGGTGTGTCGATCGACAGCCCTTAAGAGCCCTGTCGATCGACAGACACCATGTGTGTCGATCGACAGCCCCTCCATTTTACTAAAAATGGTTCACGGGCGTCACAATTCTCCCCCACTAAAACTGGATTCGTCCTCGAATCCTCTAACACTACCCACCAATCTACCCTGGCCTAACCCGCCAGCAACACCGGAGACTACATCTCCCGGACCTTCCCGAGGTTCACATCCGTCCTATGCACATAGACCCGTCTCAGACATTGGTTGCCCATAGCTCATAACCACCATCTAGCTTCGGGATCGTCACCCCTCAACTCTAGGTGTCTAGTACCAACCCACCTCAGTCCGCGCAGTCCTGACGGTGTTCGATACTCAATCATCTCCACACACCTCAATCAATCAAGACACACAGTCTATCAAGCTCTCGGTATGCAGAGATCTGCCAGAGGTCGCAACCTCCCAAACTATCCCCATACCCTCACGATCTCAGTCCGCGCAGTCCTGACGAACGATCGGTATGCGGGGAACCCACTGCCCCCCGGAGAGACGCATCTCTCAAGATCTGCCAAGAAAGACCGAGGTCTAACTCTGAGCTACGCAATCAATTCCTAACGTCTATAATGCACCTCTGACCGGAACTACCTCCTAAGGTCTCACATGATATTCCCCTCCCGGAATACCATCACAATCGTGATCATCACAGATCACCCGGACCATCCCTCACCCCGGATGTCCCTGCAGAGTCTCTCCCGGAACTAGACAGTTCTAACAACCGTAAAACTTCTATTCCGAGACTCTCACACACACACACACAACCCGCTAGAGTCCCCACAGAAACTGGCAAGTTCTATCCGCAATAAAACTTCCATTTCGGGGTTCTCTAACCACAAACACATGACTCGCAAGTCAAACACATACGAAAAACACTTTCTTATTCACTGGAAAAATGTCATAATCATTACAACTTTAATGAAAATACAAAAATCCACAACCAAAAACCTCACCACACACGGTGATCACAACACAAAAACTGAAACTGGAAACCACAAAGAAAACGAATTCACTCTTCTGCTTGCTTCTCGAACCACTTCTTGAACTTCGTTTTCATCTTTGCCTCTGGTTCCCAAGTCTCCTCCTGAATACCGTCACAGTCCCACAAGACTCTCAACAACGGCACTCTCTTCCGGCGCAGAACCTTGATACTTCTCTCAAGAATCCTAACCGGCCTCATCCCAACAGTCAGATTTGGCTGAAGATCTGCGGGAATCGTCACTGCTACCTCCTCAGAAGCATGCAAGCATCTCCTGAGTTTCGAAACGTGAAACACATCATGGAATTTCTCCATAATCGGAGGCAGCTCCAACCGATAAGCAACTGGTCCCACACGTTCCACAACCCGGAACGGACCCATGTACCTCGTACTCAGCTTATCCTCGGATATGGACCTGTTCAGACCCCGCATCATCGCCATCTTGAGATACACTCGATCTCCGACTGCAAACTCCAACTCCTTCCTTCTCCTATCGGCATAACTCTTCTGCCGATCCTGAGCCTCTTTCATGTTCAGCTTCACAACACGGATCTTCTCTGTCGTCTCCTGAACAAAATCAGCCCCAAAGATGCTCCTCTCCCCCACTTGGGTAAAACAAAGCGGAGTACGACATGGCCTCCCATACAACGCCTCAAAAGGAGCCATTCCGATACTCGCCTGAAAACTGTTGTTATATGCGAACTCCACCAAACTCAAGTGATCCGCCCAATGACCACCCCAATCTAGCACGCACATCCTTAACAGATCTTCCAGTGTCTGAATCGTCCTTTCGGACTGCCCATCCGTCTGCGGATGATTAGCTGTGCTCATGTGCACCTTAGTGCCCATCTCAGCCTGAAAAGCTCTCCAGAACACTGAAGCAAACCTCGGATCTCGATCCGACACAATACTCGCTGGCACTCCATGCAACCTCACAATATCCTTCACATACTTCTTAGCCAAGACCTCCGCTCCGTCTGTCTTCTTAATGGCCAGAAAATGTGCTGACTTAGTCAGACGATCCACAATCACCCAAATCGCGTCATAGGTCCGAGAAACCGGCAGCCCTACTACGAAATCCATGGTAATCATGTCCCACTTCCACTCTGGAATGGGTAGACTCTGCAATAAGCCACTAGGAACTTGGTGCCCAGCCTTCACTAACTGACACACATTGCAAGCTGCAGCCCAATCTGCCACATCTCTCTTCATCCCGACCCAATGATAATACCATTTCAGATCCCGATGCATCTTAGTCGCTCCCGGATGAATCGAAAACTTACTCGCATGAGCTTCTCTCAGAATTTCCTGCCTCAAGTCCTCATCCTTAGGAACACAGACTCGTCCATGCACTAAGATAGTCCCGTTAGCAGAAACCTGATATTCGGAACCAGTAGCCTTGGAGAGATCTAACAACACCGGATCCTGCTCCTGAGCTACTCGGATCCTGCTCAATAGATCCGCCTGATCTGCCGCCGCTAACCCCAACGGTTCCTCTGAAGTAACACATAACCTCAAAGTACTAAGTACACTCACCAGATTCTCCACATCCCGCTCCTGAGATGTATCATACCTCCTTCGACTAAGAGCATCAGCTACAGTGTTAGCCTTACCCGGATGGTAAACAATGTCCAAGTCGTAATCAGCCAACAACTCTGACCATCGCCTCTGTCGTACATTTAAATTCTGCTGAGTAAAAATGTATTTCAGATTATGATGATCAGTGAACACCTGAACTCTGCCACCATACAAGTAAGACCTCCAGATTTTCAACGCGAAGATCACTGCAGCCAACTCTAAGTCATGAACAGGATAATTGCCCTCATGCTTCCTCAACTGCCTCGAAGCATAAGCAATCACCTTACCCTGCTGCATCAACACACAACCCAAACCAACTCCCGAAGCATCTGTGTACACCACATAAGGCTCACCAGGTTCAGGCAACGCCAATACTGGTGTACTAGTCAACATCGTTTTCAGCTTCGCGAAACTCAGCTCACAATCAGCAGACCACACGAAAGGAACATCCTTCCCTGTCAGCTTCGTCATGGACTGAGCCATACTCGCAAAACCTTTGACGAATCTCCGATAATAGCCTGCCAACCCAAGAAAACTCCTGATCTCAGTTGCATTCTTCGGTCTAGGCCAATCTCGGATAGACTGAATCTTCGCCGGATCTACAGAAACTCCTTCTGCAGAAACGATGTGACCCAAAAATCCCATCTCTCGCTGCCAGAAACTGCACTTACTCAACTTCGCAAACAGCTTCTGTTCCCGCAACTTCTCCAGAACTCTCCTCAAATGAACCTCATGATCCTCCTGACTCTTCGAGTAAACCAGAATATCATCGATGAAAATGATTACAAACTCATCCAGATACTCCTGGAAAACCCCGTTCATCAACCTCATAAACGCCGCAGGTGCATTCGTCAACCCGAATGGCATTACTACAAACTCAAAATGCCCATACCGAGTCCTGAAAGCCGTCTTCCGAACATCTGCTTCGTCGATCGGAATCTGGTGGTAACCGGATGCCAGGTCAATCTTAGAAAACCAAGTAGCCCCTCTCAACTGATCTAACAACTCATCAATTCTCGGAAGAGGATACTTGTTCTTCACAGTGACTCGGTTAAGACCTCGATAATCGATGCACAACCGGAAACTACCATCTTTCTTCTTCACAAACAACACCGGTGCTCCCCACGGTGAAGTACTTGGTCGAATAAACCCCTTCTCTAACAAATCCTCTAACTGCTTCTTCAGTTCCGCTAACTCTGCTGGAGCCATTCGATAAGGCGCCTTAGACAACGGCGTCGTTCCGGGTTCTAACTCAATCGTGAAAGGATCCGACCGAGATGGCGGTAATCCTTGCAATGACTGAAAGACATCTTCGAAATCCCGAGCGACCCGAATATCTCTCACAGCAACCCCACCAACAACTTCCGGCATTACAATCGTGGCCAAGTAAGCCTCGCAACCCCTCTCAATCATCGCCTCAGCTTGAACAAGGGAGATCACAAGACTACCTGAAGTCGGTCTCACTCCTTGATAAACCAACCTGCCACCTTCACGTTCAAATACCACCCGACCCCGATGACAATCCAGATGGACTCTGTACCGATTCAACCAATCCATACCAAGGATAACATCGTACAGTTCCACCGGACTAATCACTAAGTCAGCTGGCATCAATTCTCCCGCTACCAGAATATCCACCTCCTTCGCCCGGCCATGCGTAGCTAGAAATTCACCTCCAGCAACCATAACCGGTCCAGTCCGCTCACCAGCGTCACTCCGGATACCACTTCTCTCGGCATGGTCCGGAGTAATGAAGCAATTCGATGCTCCAGAATCGAACAACACATGGGATTCACACCCACCTACAAACAAGGTCCCTACACAATTCCCAAGTGCTAAGCAACCTAACTTTCTATCACAGGCAAACGATCTAACACAAGCACTAAGCATTCTACACTACTGAATTCACAAAGTCTAAATTAGAAAGTTACCTGTGATCGGTCTAGAGCTCGGTTCTCCCGGCGCTGCTATAGCCGGCAGACGCTCCATCGCCGCGATCTGATCCAAAGGCTGCACCGGCCCATACTGAGCTACTGGCTGGACCACTGCCACTGCCAACGGCTGCAACTTCGGACAGTTCGGTCTGATGTGCCCCGACTCACCACACTGATAGCACGTCCGAACTCCTCGAACCTCACTCCGCTTCGGGCAACTCGCCCTCTGGTGGTCTAGATTCCCACAAATGTAACAGCCTCGGCCACCTTGGCCCGATCCCGAAGTACCTTCCCACCTCCTCTTCTGCCCTTGCGCAGGCTTGCCGCCTTTGCCAGGACCTGCCTGCTGCACCTGCTGCTGCTGAGGCCTCCGAGGCTGAACAGCTGGAACTACAATCGCAGCCTGCTCCCTCAGATCCTCCTCGATCTGCGCAGCCACCTCTACCAGCTCCACTCTACTCGCGAACCTGATGCCTCTGCACCGAGTCCGCAAATCCGGACGAAGTCCTCGCAAGAACCTCCGAACCTGAGCCTGCTCATCCTCGAAGCTCCTACCAGCATAGCCCAGGAGTCTGTTAAACTCCACGTCATACTCCCGCACCGATCTCGTGCCCTGAGTCAAGTCCAAGAACCTCGCCTCTAAACGATCCAACGCCTCCTGAGGAAAGAACTTGGAGTTGAACTCCGTCACAAAATCTGACCACGCCATCGCAGTCCCGGCCCATCTAGCCGCCACACTCCTCCACCAGAGATGTGCATCGCCGTCCAAATAATGGACCGCCAAGTCAACCTTGTATTCCTCGGGACACCTAATCGAGCGAAAGTTCCGCTCCACCCTCATCCGCCACTCATCAGCCTCCTCAGGCTTCACACTGCCCGCAAAAGAACCCGTACCGATCCTCTGCATCTGCTCCATCATACGAATATACGACGGAACCTCCTAAGCAACCGCAGCCCTCGGCTGCACCTCTGCCACTCGTGGCACCACTGGAGCCTGCACTGGCACCGTACCCGGTAACCGCTCCAACAACTGAGTCAGCAGATCAGCCAAACGGTCATCTCTAGCTTGGGCTACACCCGCGGCCGCAACCGCACCCACAGCTGGACCAGCACCACCAGCACCACCAGCCTCAACAGGACCCAAACCAGCCCCTACAGGACCCACACTGGCCCCCACACTGGCAGTCACACTGGCAGTCTGTCCATCATGAACCGACTGCTGACCTGCCGCAGGCCCATGCGCGGAACTCTGAACCTCGCTCACGACTGGCTCCTCAACGAGTCCGCGACCCCGGCCTCGGCCTCCTCGTCCCCCACGACCACGCCCTCTAGCTGCTCTAGCCATCACACTGCACTCAAAAGCGGACCAGCTTAGCACTAGAAAGACTCAAACACAACAATCAACACTTACCGTGGAATCTCTTTAAAGGCTCGAAGGGCGATGATCTAGAACCCCCAAACTCACAGAATTGTCAATTTAACCAAATTACAATCCTAGCAGTTCTAGCCCGTCCTAAAACCGTATCGCTCTGATACCAAACTGAAACGACCCGACCCGTTTTTTTTTTTTTTTTTAAACAATAAGCTCTTAGTCTCAGACTAGCATTCCCATAAATGCTTGTCCTCCACAACCAAGCCACACAAACAAGCAACCAGCGGATAACACACTAAAACCAAACATGCAAATTCCATTAAATTACTAACCAGTTCAACAACAAATTCCAATCAATCCAGCAACCTAACCAGGTTCTAAAACAATAAAAGAAATACAATAAACCACACAGCATGAAAACCGAGACCCTAGATCATCTCCCTCTTCGTTGCCATGATTCCACGATCACAATTTGCCTTTACCTGCACCACATGGTTAAAAGAGATGCGTGAGTATTATCACAAATACCCAGTGAGACGGTCCTCCCATCTACGACTGCGCACACAGACGCGATGGATCCGTTCAGGCAAACACGCATCAAACAACACACAAAGCAAACACAACAACACGGCTCAACCACAGCCCAACAGGCAGCCTGTCGATCGACACTACCACTAGGTGTCGATCGACATCCCTGTTCACACCTGTCGATCGACACACCCACGGTGCCTGTCGATCGACAGCTCCTCAGGACGCTGTCGATCGACACAACCTCTAGGTGTCGATCGACAGCTCCTCGATCACCTGTCGATCGACACAACCTCTAGGTGTCGATCGACAGCTCCTCGATCACCTGTCGATCGACACAACCTCTAGGTGTCGATCGACAGCTCCTCGATCACCTGTCGATCGACACAACCTCTAGGTGTCGATCGACAGCCTCGTGTGACCCTGTCGATCGACACACCCAAGGGCTGTCGATCGACAGGTCATCGCAGATTCATAGGAGATCGATCAATTATCCTCTCGGATCGATTCCTCCTCCGCGATAGCACGAAACCTGCACAACAAACACAATCCAACAATCCATACACCACAAAACACACAGAAACAACATCAATCATCACAATCAATCAGTTTTTAACCTACCACCATACAACCCTAACGAATCCACCGGCCCAGAAGCCATGGTCACGCACTCACCTTAGATTTTCGGTTAGATTCTGGTAGAATTGAGGCTAGACACGAATTCAGCAACAACCACCACGAAATTCCACCTCAAATCGATCAAGAACGAAACCCTAATCACAAACTATCAGGAACAAGAGAAACTCCTCTCAAACTCTCTGTTTCTGATTTTTGGGACTTTGGTTCGCTCAAATGCGGCCAAAAACTCTTAAATACGAAGCCCTAGGGTTTACCCAAACCGGCCCGGTCCAATTGAACGACTTAAATCGAACCAGAAAACCAACCAATTCGAGCACCTGTCGATCGACAGACACTAGGTGTGTCGATCGACAGCCCTTAAGAGCCCTGTCGATCGACAGACACCATGTGTGTCGATCGACAGCCCCTCCATTTTACTAAAAATGGTTCACGGGCGTCACAACACGTGTTAAAATGCTATATTTAAAATCAAACAATAGGAAAATTAGAGATATCGTTATGTTAAACCAATAAAATAAAAACACATTAATAAACTTTTTATTGTTTCATTAACATATTTCTAAAAACTAATTCAAATTTTATGTAAGTCATAAAAAAAAAGCAAAATATAAATACCATTATGTTAACAAAATAAATGTTACATCACGGAAATGAAACTTTGTATATCAAAACAAAATAAATATTAAACCACAAATTATTTTAAAAGGAAAAGTAAACATACATTCAATCTTATAAATGTTCAACCATAAATTATTTAAAAAGGAAAAGTAAACATACGTTCAACCTTCCAAAAAATTTATTACTTCAAAAAGGCAAATCCCAAAACTATATAATAACACAGACCTCCCACAATTTAACACACACCTCAAATCCTCAAATTTCTTTGAATATCACCTCTACAAATCAGTCAAAACTATTTAATTTCGATCAATTAGATCGAAACTGTGTTTACCGTCGAACTATTACATGTATTCTTCGAAAGTGGGAAGGTAGAAATCTTAAAGCAAATGATGTACTTATGGGAATATAAATTCTTTAAAACCAACCACCTTTCTCTGCTTTGAATTGTTTTTTGTTTTTATTTTACTTTATTTGCTTAGCTCAATTCGAAGTCATAAATCCTATCGCTTGATTTGACTCCCAGTGATTCGACCCCTACTACAATTGATCTCTTAATTTGAGAGAGTAGCTCAGGATAAATTTGAGCATATCACGTACCAATTGAAGCACCTCGACCAGCTTGTCAAGGTATACTTCGTTACTTTGCCTACAACAAACCCGGACATCGCCAATCTGCATGTCCAACTCGCAACCGCCTCGGGTTACTTCTTGATGAGATGGGCTAGATTTGGAAGTGGTCTATGATGGTGATGATGATGAGGCTTCACCATCTGAAGAACTTGTAGCTGACACATGACCACTCTTGATGCTACGAAGATCGTGTTTAGCACCTCGCTCGAAGTCAGATGTTTCCGAGAGCCATAATCTATTTCATTCTCGTTGCACTATTGGTGGGAAGGTGTGTAACCTTATTGTTGATTCTGGAAGTTGTGAGAACGTAATAGCCGAAGAAGCAGTACGCAAATTGGGTCTTAAAGAGGAGGTCCATCCTTGTCCATATAAGTTGGCATGGTTGCAACAGGGAAGTGAAGTTTGTGTTTCCAAACGTGCTTTAGTAAGCTTTTCAATTGGTGATTCTTATCGAGATGAAATCTATTGTGATATAGTGCCTATGGACGCTTGTCACTTGTTGTTAGGATGACCGTTGGAGTTTGATCGTCGTGTAACTCATGATGGTTACCTTAATACATATTTGTTTCGTTTTAATGACCAGCATTGTTCACTTTGAAACAATCTTTACCCCAACAACTATTAAAGATAAAAGGGGTGAAACATATAGCAACGTGGGTCGCGATTCGTCTGCCAGCACTGCTGGTCGCCCCGATTCCCGATCCGTACGCGCAATCTTCACCCTCGCTTTATGAAAAGCGAGATCGTGATCGTACGGACGAGAGCTAGAAGGGAAAAAGTCTTCCACAATAATGATTATTCACCGAGGACCGAGGCCAATCTAATTAGTGAAGCTTCGAGAACTGTAACCGCCCACTAATTGTTTATCTCTTCACATTTAGCGGGGTGGGGGTAACCTCTTGGAGCTGGATTCACGAATCCGATCTGGTTTGAGTCCTTCTGAAACAAGACCTTTCGGTCATAAACAAAAAGTCAAGAAGTGAGTTAAGGGCCCAAACAAAGGCCAGGCCAATTAACGGTTCATTAGGAGGAAAGAATCAAGACAATAACGGATTGGGTCCCACTCACTAGAAGATAAGCTCCTTTGGAGCTCCAGCTGGATCTAACTACGAGTCAACCGCAGATCGTCGACTCGTCACAGTCCCAAGATTTTTGGAAGATCGCGACCACTTGCCCAGAAACAAGCCAAAGCTTTCGGAGCGGATGAACGAAGCTGCAAGAGCTATAAATATAAAGAGAATATGCAGATTTTACCCAATTTTTCACAGGTGTACTCGACTAAAGACTAGCTAACTGACGCTCACTTAACACTTGTATTCTCGTTGTATTTCAGATTCGTTCATAAATATAATCCCAGTTTCGTTTTATGTTCTTTGATTCACTTGATTGATTAGACCTAAACATTTCTTAAAACCAACGTTTTTTTCCTAAATTCTCAAATAAATAGTCAATGCAGAATTTAACAAAGAGAGAGAGTTGTTTTGATAATAAGTCTAATTGATTCCTTCTACAATGCCCAAAAAAATGGTATATACATAGTAGTACTTGAGATCGTACGACCAAATGCTTAACCAACAAGCTTAATAGCAAAATGTACATAAACCGGGAATAGACAAAACCAAATGTAATTGCTTAAACTTACTGAACCGGTAATGATAAATCCTGCATCCTAGAAATTGTTATCACCGGTGGTGAACGACGAATTGGTGAGAGTCCTGAAGAAAGGAAAGTTTTTGAGGGTTTGGATTCGCCGGCGGCTAAATGAAAATGGTCAACCATTTCCTATATCGCTCCTCTTCTCCTTCTTCTCTCCTCTTTTCCAGAGCCTTCTTCTCCTCTACCCTTTTCGTCAAAGGTCTCCGAATTCATCTCAAATCTTGTGTTGTATATGCTTTGGTTACCAATTCTTAGTTTTGATAGATCTCAGAAAACATGTTTCAGAACAAGGGTATGTGTGGATTTGCCACACTTTGTCTTTACCATCTTAAAGTTTCAAGCTTTAGATGTTAAAAGTCTCCTCAAGCTTCTGGTGTTACTCTCACTAATATTGAAGCCTTTGTTTGTTGCAGGGATATCTTTTTCAAGCACTGAAGAAACATTAACTCAAGCATTTTCTCAATTTGGTCAAGTTCTTGGAGGTCAGTTTCTAATAATCTCAACACCAATTCATTGACTTACATATAAATCTTCTTTACCTTTTGGTTGATTCAGTGGATGTGATCATGGACAAAGTCCGATGCAGACCAAAAGGGTTTGCTTATGTTACTTTTTCATCTCATGAAGAAGCCACTAAAGCTTTATTACAACTCAATGGCCAGGTTTAAAAAAAACTCACTTCTCTTTGTGACTTCATTGCTGATACTCTACACTCTTTTGAACTGGTTGTTATATGGATCAACAGTTGGTAGATGGGCGGGTTGTGATCCTCGACATAGCGAAAACTGTAAAACAAAATCAACCGCCGAAGAATGCAGGTAGTGACATAGCTGATACAATTATTTCATCTTCTCAAACTGGTTAGATGAAATGTTGGGACATTTTGAATTAGTTGAGGTTGATTTGAAAATGAGAGTTACTTTTATTTGTACTCACTGACTTTGTTATGCGTTATGGCACGAAGAAGAGTGAGATACAATTTCGTAATTAGCTTGTTTGAAACCAATTTGAGGACTTGTCATTGACCTGTTTTATCAAATTGCTAAATTTCTTGTATACTTTGTTTTGGCTAAGTGGAAGGAGTTACAAACAGTCAAACCAAGGCTATTCCAGAAAGTTAGGTGAGAAGATCTGTTGCACGGTTCAGCGAAGGTTAATGAGAGATCTAGAGTCTTTGACGATGTGCAAGTCTAGAGCTTATGCATTTTTATGATGTAGGTAAATTGTAGAATTTATAGTCGGTATAGGCAAGTTAGTTTAAATCAGGCTTGAGAACTTTTTCTTGGTCTTGCACGACCATGCCTTTCAAATGTTGGTCATGTCTTCGTTTTCAGAGCTATGTTGGTGCTATTTCGCAAAGACCTGTTCTTAAGATTTGGATACATTGATCAAACTTTGTCGATTTGTCTTTAACGACGCACGCGTACTGAAGCCGAAATGATTGAGCGCGTACTGTTCGATTTTTTTTTGCTATGTAAAGTATGCCAAATAAACCCAATTTATCAGAATGAAAAATGATAATATATATTTACATCAAGGACAAAAGGCCATATACAACAAATCTTTATTACAAAACCAAAAGAAATTTTCCCTAAGATCCTGAACTGAATCATCTAACAACACCATTCTTGTGTAAAGTAAAAGTAGTAAACTAATAAGATCACTAGTTGGTTTTTAGTTCTTGAATCTAGAACAAGATCAAATCGAATTTCAGATTCTTATGGTGAAGGCTAGCTAAGTGTACCTGATTGCATCACAGGGAAGAAGGACCAATTGTTGTTGTTCTTGTTTGAAGAACTATGTTCCTCAATGGTCAAATGTTTCTCATCTGTCCCGAAATTGAATTCCTTATTCGATCCAAGGGAGGAATGATTCATCGCTTCTGGATTTGACGATGGCGATGATGCTTCAGGGAACGTCGTTCTAAGCTTCTGATCAACGCATCTAATGACATGATCCGAATCAAGATCGAACGAAACTGGTTTATGCGGTCTCACAATCTTCTCCTCTTTAGAAGGAGTTGTAACAGTCTTTGGGCTCAATAGCTTTGGAGGATCAGAGACTCGGAACAACGCGGTTTCACTATCGGGAAAAGGAGAAGTTGGACCAGAACCGGATACAACAGAGCTAGGTGAAATAAGCTGACCAAGTGGACTACCAGGAGGAAGTTGATAAAACTGAAACTCATAGTTAGACATTGTAAACCTACTATGACCATCGTTACCATTCTGAACATTCGAGTTAAATAACCGCGCGAAAGGAACTTCAGGGGAAGAAGGTGTTGTGGTCGTTAAGTAGATAGACTCATCAAGAGGAGGTGTAATAGGAGCTGAAGATGGTTCGGTAGTGTAAGTAGAGAAAACCGGAGGCGAAACTAACTGATGAGCTTCGTAAGCGTAAGGTCCAATAGCGAATATCGAAGGACGGTTATTATTACTACACGGTAATGGACTAAAAGAGAGGATTCCTACTGGTGATTGTGTAGCAGAAGTTGGTTCTGATTGGAAAAATGAAGCTGGTGATGATGGTGGAGCTATAAACGGTAACGCGGTTATCCGATAACCAGAATTCGAATTCGACGTCGAATCTGTATTAGACATTTGTTGTACCGGTTCTGGAGCTAAAGAAGCTTTACCTATTCGTTTTCTTTGTCTTGTAGGTCGAAAACATATGAACACACTCCATCTATTCCACCATTTTCTCCTCCTCTGTTCAAATTTTCAAAAAAAAAACGAAATCATCAGATTCTGAAAAATCGAAATCGAAATCAGCACATAAACTTAAATCGGTTATATGATCGGAGAAATCTCTGAATCTATTGTGATTTTTTGTTTTTTTTGAATTACTAGGAGGTTCGAAGCCGAAGCCCCTAATTCTCAGACCCGAAAATACAACAGGTAATATTAGTTTCATCCCAAGCGCCACTTGAACCCATCACCTCTAAGCTTTCCTTGAGAAGCTATTGAATCTATTGTGATTTTTTTTTGGGTTAATTTGTAGAATAGCCAAAAAAAAACTAAATAACTAACAAAAAGTGGCTAATGTGGCAAATCCATGGCCATTAGATTTAGGGTTTTTAGTTTTATTTTTTTTCTATGCTATTCAACAAATTATCTTTTTTTTTTTTTTTGAAATTACTAGGAGGTTCGAAGCCGAAACCCATAATTCCCAGGTCCGAAACCACAACATGTAGTATTAATTTCATTCCAAGCGCCATTGGAACCAGCCGATCTTTACTAGGAGCTATTGAATCTATTGTGATTGATCAGAGAAGAAACACTGTTTGATTCAACAAAAAAACTTAAATCAATTTTATCTACGAATCTATAGTGAATGATCGGAGAAGAAACAGTGTTTGATTCCATAGAAATCGATGGATTACGCATAGAAACTGTTCGATCTAATGCCTAAGAGAAAGCGATTCAAAAAAATTGAAAGACTAACCGGAATAGGAGAAGATTGATGAAGACGATGATCATCAGAAGAAACAAAAGCAGAAGCAGCTGCGTTTACAGTATCCAAAACGTTGTTTCCACTCATCTTTCTCCTTCTTCTTCTCTCTCTGAAAATTTTCTCGAGAAAATAAAACAGAGCATTCGAATTTTCTCACTTTTCAAAAAAAAAAAAAAATCAAAATCTCTTGAGAGGAAAATGAAAAACTAATTTATAAAGAAGAACACGTAACTAGAATATTATTGTTTCTTCTCTCTCACGAATATATATATATACACAGATACGTGTATATATGTGTGCTCGTGTGTGTGTTTGAGGTCAAAACACGGCAAAGACAAAGGCGTGGCACTATTTAACATTCGTTTGTAAATTAATACGATGTTGAAGGGTAATTATGTCTATTAAATTTGCGAAGAAATTGACTTTCATTTCTCGCTCAAAATTAAATTGTAAGATTTGTTTTTTTTTAAATGTTATATTTACATATTTTTACGTTATCTAATTTGATGATTTTGATTTTTATTCCGAATATTTAGAGATTAATATACTAGATTAAATGAGATTAGTAAATTGGATGAATTAACTTAATATCCATGCAATATTGGATATTTAAGAAAACAATTTAAATGTATTGAAAATTAAGTAAATGACAGCAAGTGTTAAGAGGAAAAGACGATTTTGGGATTAACGAATCGCGAGAAGATAAACGTGTAAATTTTTAGGTTGACAGTATTTATAATTAATATCCGGATATCAATTTTGTTATCCACTGCCACAATTAACCCTAGCCGCTACAGTTCACGCTAGCCGCTACAGTTCACGCTAGCCGCTACAGTTCACGCTAGCCGCCACATTTAACTATAATATTCGACTAACGATTAATATTACCCACTACCATAATTAACCCTAATCGCCACAGTTTATTTTAGCCGTCACATTTAACGAGAGATACAGTTACAAGGGTAAAATTGGATTTTAGAAAAGTAAATAGTGAACCCGTCATTTTGCCAATTAGCCTATTCTGTATGTATATTACTAAGATATTTTGTTGTTTAATTTCCTGCAAAGGGAAAGATGTCACAGAAACGCACGTGTGGGAGAATCGAATCTATCTCTTTTAGTTTTAGGTTTCTCGTGTGCACATTAAGTGTGGGGCTAAACTAAGTATAAAACTAATTTAAATATATTAAAGAATTTGAATAAAAAATAATCTCACAACCAAATAAAAGTTTATTATGTCACAAGTCACACAACCCAAATTCAACTTGTTTTGCACGGTGGCTTGACTTTATCTTGGGGTCCTATTTACTTTTCTATCTTCCATTCCCAATAATGAAGCGAATTTCTTTTTCAGTTTTATTTGTTTGGCTCCTTATAATTTAATCGTAAAATAATACAAACTGGTAGCTACTTTGTTACAGGAAAGGGTCAATGTTGTATTTGTACAACTGACTGATTCTTGGTTCCAAAAAGGAGACAAAAATTATTGATGCATTTACACAAAAAAGGAAGATGGGCATAGTTATTGTGATTTTAAGTGCAAAAATGTTTAGCTGTCACCAATTAAAATATAATAAATACAAATATCTTTTCAGGATTCTTTAAATTTTCATATTAATTTTGAATAAAAATATTATTTTAGAGAATTTTAATACACCAAAAAATATAGAATTTGAACGAGATTTTTTGTTGGGAAGTAGATAGATAGTTGGGGGTTTAGAACTTTAGAAGAGTTTAAATCTGAAAAGTTAACAGTGAAAAAGATAAAAGAAACTTGAAAATGATGAAGTTTATAGCCAAGTTTAAGGATACATTTGTCATGTTATTTTTTGATAGAGATTGATAAGCCTTTCACCTAACTTTTTAAAATCTATTTTTTATTTGTATTACAATATCTCAATTCTCAAACAATTTATCGTTATCTGGTTTAATACTTGAATCATGTTGATTCAAACCAAAAATCAGTTTTTACTAAATTTGTAGTTAGCTGAAAACAGTTTACGCTTTAACATATTAAAATGATTATAAACAAATTTACCATCAATAATATAGCTCCAATATGTGTCCATTTCGACTTAAGACACCAAATTTTCGATGTAACCATGTAACTCTTTTCGGATGCCAAATTTGTTTTCAATATATATAAGAGAACATGTAATTATTCAAAGGAAAATTAATTAACACAAGATTTTATAAGCAGAAAAAGTTCTCTAGTTTGTAATTATACGAGGAAACTGAAATTGAACTTTGAGAATTAGATTTAAGTCGTTGTCTAAAATGAAATCAATAAAGAATCTCGTCGTTAAAGTTAAAAACACATTATTGTCCATTTTTTCCTTTAAAAAGTTAAATTATGAATTTATTTAGCATTTTGGATTTATTAGAACCTGTCGGAAGTTCAATGAGTTAGGTCATCAACCCCACTTCTTGACTCGTGCTTTGACACGTGTTACCAACCCACCTTGCACTCAAACATTTTGAGCAATCTCCCAACAAATAGATAATTACACATTTTAAATAATTTATAATGATAAAATTGAGATACAATTATCCTCTAATTAAAATTTAACATTGCATAAAAAAATTTAAATTTTCAGTGAGATAATAACACGACACCAGATTTCACGTGCATCAAAGTTGGATAGTTGGATGAAAAAAGACAAGAGTTTACGTGAGACTTCTTCCAAAGTTAAAAAGCCATACCAAAAATAAAAGTTAGAATATAATAAAAGTCGGATTATGTAATCTACTTCAAGATTCGAACTTATCATAAAAAAACCAGCTTTATAAACCTGAAATATAATTAATAATTCTAAATTAAATTGTTGGTATATAATATAATGTTGTAAATGTGTTTATAAGAGACTACTAAGTTAACTTGCCTTGTTCATGTGGCACAAATCAAAGACTTGGTATGGTTAAAAATTGTAGCTTGAAGATGGAAAGTGAAAACATAATTCTGACCAAACCTGATCAAAGAACTAGAAGAGATCATGTTCTTAAAATCCAACAGAGTTTTACAGATCCCAAGAAACCAAAATGTGAAACACAAAAGAGTAGTGTTAAGGACTGCATATACACATACAAGAACATAATCCTCAGAAATAAATCAAAATCTCACTTGAACAAAACAAATGATTTAAAGAATAATACATCTTTAATATATCTTTAGATGACATATCTCATTTTGAAATTTACATAAACGTAATAAATCAAAAACATAACAAGTCTTACAAGCTTGTGGAACATTAGAATTAAAATAGACCAAGCAAAAAGGAAAAATGGCAATGAAGCTCTGCTGCTAAAGATAGATATGTGAATGATCTCTCCTATTCTTTCATTCATCCTCCAATTATTGCTCCTGCTAAGGAAACACACCAAATCACTCAGAGCGTTAATCGAAAATCTGTATCCTAAACAGACAAAAATGAGTAGAGGGTGGAAACTATGAGGTTCTTTTACATCAGTATGAGGCTGTTACTCGAAACCTTTTATCTCGTTCTATGCAATCTACCGTTTTGTTTGTTTTCTTATTTGATGAATCCAGATTACCTTTCAGAGAGATAGGAGATGGACTCACCTACATCAATCTTGGATAGTTAGTACCATATTCGGTTGTTTGTTGTTTGGAGCACCAACGGTTTCTTTGGGTAGTTTGGCTATTGTTTTCTCCTCTAGGAAGTTTGGCATATAGGGAGCATAGTGTCGAAGGCGATTCTACTTGGAGCAGAAACGAGGATTTTAATCATATCTTGTTCAACTATAAATATTGTTGTCTATTTGGCCTCAACGACAATTGAGGTGTTGATTCCCTCTCTTAATGGTTACGATCATGATTTTGTGTGTCCTTTTTCGGTTACTTCTCTGCTTGAACTTGCGAGTTCACTTCTACCCCCAAGTCTTTATTTGAGTTTTTGTTGCTTTAACTTTACCATTTACTTCAATATGTTGAATGAAACTTTGGTTTGTTTAGCTCTTTGTGGTTTTATTTAATGAAGGTTAAATTATTTAATTTTAATGAAATATAGGTTTGATAAAAAAGAAGAAGATATAGTTCATAACAAGAGCTTAAATGCTTCTACACCAGGTCTGGGGTTTGTATCCTACACAATACTATTTTTTGCATATTAATGGAGCAACGCTTTTCGGAATCTCTATCGTCCAAGGAGATCATGTCCATCATGCGTGATGTAGTACATGTAGAGCCGTTCGTCGGGGAGAATTTGTCTATCATAAAAGATGTCGTACATGGAGAGTTGCATCATTGAGGCGTTTGTGGAAGTTATTCACCCTAATCGCATAGGCGGCAGGTAGATCAAATATATTTAAAAACGATATATTAAACTATTTGAGAATTAAGTAATCATAGTCTACCACTCACAGATGGAATCAAACAATGATTCTTCAATATCTAGACTAGATAAAACAAACCAAGCTCAAAACACACACAAAATATCTAAATTGGAGCAGGAGAGTTTGGAAGACCCGAGAGATGAGTTGGGGTAATTGTGAAAGGTTGGAAGATCTCAAACTAAATTGATAGAAAGGTAGTGTTGGAGTTTGGAATCCTCTCCCTCTCTATACCACGGTCCATACCAGAGAGCCTCATTCTAACTATAGCTTGAATCTCTTTTGTAATGACTTCAACACTTTTTGGGGAAATCAAATGAATTCTTCTATTTCTTTCCTTCCAAAGATCATAGATGACTGCCTGAAATATCAAATGGCAAATAGTATTGATTTTTCTTACATTAGAAGCTGTCTTAACCCAATCAACAATTCTTACTAAACCAGAAGGAGGAGTAATAGTTGGATGAGAGAAGAAATCTTGCCACACCTGAGAAGAGTAAGGGCAGTTGAAAAAAAGATGATCTCTGGACTCATTTCCCGAATTACAAAGAACACATACCGGATCTGTAGATAAGCCCCAACTTAAAAGACGATCTTTGGTTGGCAGGCGATCTCTCATAACAAGCCAATGCATAAAAGCATGCTTAGGTATGTTATGATTAAACCACACTGTTGCAGCCCAATTCAGATGCAAACCAGGAGGATGCAAATGCTTCCAAATCAAAGAGGAACTGAAAATACCTGGAACAGCGGTTGTATTGTTTTTCCATTGGAAGAAATCAAGACCCTCAGGTTGTAACGAAGGTGTGTGATGAAGACAGGCTCGAAGCAAAACACACAAGCTGTTTCTACCAGTTGGGATCTGCCAGGTTCCATTTACTAGAACTTGACTTACTGTCGCATGATTCGAGATTCCGGTAATTCTAGGCGCGTTGCTTTCAAGAATCTCCATCAATGGACCGAGACCAGACCAATTATCATGCCAAAACAAAGCGTTATTTCCGGAAACCAAATTACAAACCAGAAAAGGTCTAGCAATAGAAAACACTCCCTTATCGTGCTAACATTTTCTTTTATTTGAAATCATGTTTAAAGAAGTAGAAGTGTGAGGGGCATAAATTTTGATATGTTCACAATCTCAAATGGTGTGGATATAAGCGCAAGCGCATTAAAAAAACTGCGTAATCTTCAATTTCTCAGCATCTATAAGACAAGACGTGACATAAATGTTAGAGTGCATATACCTGAGGACATGGATTTTCCACCTCGTCTAAGGTTATTACATTGGGAGGTGTACCCAGGAAAGTGTCTTCCTCGTACATTTAAGCCGGAATACCTTGTGGAGCTCAGTTTGCAATTTAACAAGCTTGAGACGCTGTGGGAAGGGATCCAGGTTGGTACACAATATATATTTGCTTTATAGGTTTGTTTTAATTGATTCAAAAATCTACGTAGAATAGTTCATTTGGATTTTAAATAACAAGGTTTCCCATGGATTTGATATGTTTAAACTAATGTGAAGTCAAATCCTTATATGAGATATCATTGTGGTCTCATCAATTGTGTTCCCTGTCTTTAAAGAATCTCATTGTGTTTATTTGTATTATGAATTTCAAGTCCTGAATAGCTTTGTGATTCTTTAACTTTATGTTAAATTTACCAGGAAAATGGCCAATTTAGATCCATACAATTTGCGTCCTGCCCATCTTTTCATATAACTAATTTAAATATGAACTTCAAATAAATTCAAATTTTATACATGAACTAACATGTTTTATGCCTTTAATCAACATCAACGAAATATTAACTAAAATGATATGTGGGTTAGATAGCTTGGTTTTTGGCTGAAAATAACCTCGTTTCATTGTTTTAGTAAATGATGTCGTTTTCATTTAGAGAAAAACAGATTCTTAATTCAATAAAATAACGTCGTGTTTATTTGGGGTTTATCGAATTAGATATTTGATTAGTACGCAGTTCAAGGAGAAGCAATCACATAATTTTAGTTTTTCACTCTCTGTTTTAACTGAATACACCAGCCTAAGACAAGAGGGAGAGAGACAAGACAGCCGGCTGAGTTCGGTTTAAAACTTAACAACGAAGCGAAAACCGGGCTAGATATGTTGATACGGTAGACAAGTCTTTTTCAGCTTTGACAAGCTTCACTGCTTTCAATTCCTCTGCTAGGTTCACACTTCATCGATGCAATCGTGCTCTCTAGCTCGTTTCTCTCAACTTTTCCTCTCTCTGTACTGAGGCCTCAGTTTCCCACAATAGATTGTTTTGTCTCTTATTTTTTGTTCAGGTTCTGAGTCTCATCCCACCTAAAATCAAAAGGAACTGAAGACTAGTACACAAACGCAACTCGTTGCATTGTTTTCTTTCTGCCCATGTCTTTTGACTTCTTCCATTTCCAACTTGTACTTCTTCTGAAAGAAAACTTCCAAGACGCAAGAAACAACAAATTAGATAGTGGCAGCCTGGCAGGGAAGAAACTTGGTCTCTCTTTTCCAAAAGTCAACCAATATTATCGTGGAAGGCAAGAAACTTTCGTCTCTCTTTCTCAAAAGTCAACGTAGAATGCTTCTTCTTCTTCTTCTTCTTTAGATATCCATTGCTCATCAACAGACTTTTCTCGGTACTCTAATCTCATGGCTTCTTCCTCTTCTTCTCCTCCTCGGACATGGAGATACCGTGTCTTCGCAAGCTTCCATGGACCAGACGCCCGTAAAACGTTTCTCAGTCATTTACGAAACCAGTTTAGCTCTAATGGAATTTCCATGTTCGATGATCAAGGGATCGAGAGAGGCCAAACCATCGCCCCTGCTCTCACACAAGCGATTAGAGAATCTAGGATCTCTATCGTTGTGCTCTCGAAGAAGTATGCTTCATCCAGCTGGTGTTTAGATGAATTGGTGGAGATTTTCAAGTGCAAGGAAGATTTGGGACAAATAGTGATGACGGTCTTCTACGGAGTAGATCCATCTGAAGTGCGGAAACAGACCGGAGATTTTGGGACAGTTTTCAACGAAACCTGTGCTCGTAAAACAGAGGAAGAGAGGCAAAAGTGGGGCCAAGCTTTGACCGATGCTGGCAACATTGCAGGAGAACATTTATTTAACTGGTTTGTTTGCTTTTTCTTAATTCAATTTGGAATTTTCACATGACTATCTTTAATAAACACAGTGATTTTTCTCTCATTTTAGGGACAACGAATGTAAGATGATCGAGAAGATTGCTAGAGATGTTTCTAACAAACTCAACACTACAATCTCTAAAGATTTTAAAGACATGGTGGGCATTGAAGCACACTTGGAGAAATTGTTGTCCTTGTTGCAATTAGATTATGAAGATGGAGCTATGATAGTTGGAATCACTGGTCCTGCGGGAATTGGTAAAACTACTATTGCGAGAGCTTTACATAGCCGACTCTCTAACAGTTTCCAGCTTAGTTGTTTTATGGAGAATGTTAGCGGAAGCTATAACAGGGGTCTTGACAATTATGGATTGAAGCTGAGTCTACAGGAGCAACTTCTTTCAAAGATTTTAAACCAAAATGGTATGAAGATATACCATTTAGGTGCTATACCGGAAAGGCTATGTGACCAAAAAGTCCTTATCATTCTTGATGATGTGGACGATCTGGAGCAACTCGAGGCTTTAGCTGATGAAACTAGTTGGTTTGGTCCTGGAAGCATAATTATCATAACCACGAATGATCAAGAGCTGTTGGAGCAACATGAAATTAACAATACATACCATGTGGATTTTCCAACTAATAAAGATGCTCGTGAGATCTTATGTAGATACGCTTTTAGACGGAGCTTAGCACCAGATGGGTTTGAAAAGCTTGTCGAAAGAGTAACAGAGCTTTGTAGCAACCTTCCTTTGGGTCTTCGTGTCATTGGTTCAACTTTACGTGGAAAGAGAGAAGAAGACTGGAAATGTATATTGCGTAGGCTAGAAAATAGCCTTGATCGAAAGATCGAGGGAGTTCTTAGAGTCGGATATGACAATTTACATAAGGATGATCAACTTTTGTTTCTCCTCATTGCATTCTTCTTCAACTACCAAGACGAGGATCATGTGAAAGCAATGGTTGCTGATTGTAACTTGGATGTGGGACTGGGGTTCGGTTTAAAAACCCTCGCATATAGGTCTCTCATACAAATATCCACGGTAGGAAAAATTGTAATGCATAAACTACTACAACAAGTGGGTAGAGAAGCTGTTCAAAGACAAGATCAAGGGAAACGCCAAATCCTATTTGATACTGATGAGATTTGCGATGTCCTCGAAAATGATTTTGTAAGTTTTTTTGGGATATAATGTATCTGCTAAACGGAGTCATGTGCTATATAACATTTTCCTTCATTTTGAATTTTGTTTAGGGTAGCGGAAGTGTGATGGGTATATCTTTAGATATATCCACCCTCTCAAGCGATGTGTATATAAGCCTTGGAGCTTTTAAAAGAATTCGTAATCTTCGATATCTCAGCATTTACAAGACCAGTTCTGATAGAGATAATAGAGTGTATGTACCCGAGGACATGAATTTCCAATCTCGACTAAGGTTATTACATTGGGAAGAATATCCCGGAAAGTGTCTTCCTCCTACATTTAGGCCAGAATACCTTGTGGAACTCAATTTGCAAAGTAAGAACCTTCAGAAGCTTTGGGAAGGGATTCAGGTTTGTATATATTTGATTTTTTTGCCTTAGTTTAATTGATTTAGATATATATGTAGACTTTAGAAACTCATATAGAATTTATATAATATAGTAAAACCTCTATAAATTAATAATGTTGGGACATTAAAAATTTATATATTTAAAAAGATAAATTAATATTTATTAATTTAGCGAGACAATATCCTTTTTAGGTAACAATTTTTTTAATTCTTTTTGCGAATAATGTTATATTATGGAACGTAATGAAACCATTTACAAAAATGACATAAAATATTAATTAAAATTAATTATCGTAATAGAATGGATGTTATTATCATAATAGACTAGAATAGTACCCGTGTTTTACGCGGGACAAAATATTTATCAAGTAAAATTAATATAGGTTTAGTTAAATAACTAAATGTATTTACTGATAGGTTTATTACATGAAATTTAAAATTAATTTTACATATTTAAATTTGCAATTTGTTTCTAATAAATATGTTCCACCCGTGAAATAATTAAAATCAACATAACATATTTTTAAAATATACAGTATATGACTCAAAGATACAAGAATAGAAATTGCGTATATAACCAAAAACTTGTCACCTGTTTCCCGATCTTATAAATTAATTATTATTTTAATGTTTATTTAGTGAATAATTCATCTTTCAAAATTGTTTGGTAATATATGCATTATAGTAGCTAAGTTAGTATTGTGTGTAAAAATAGTATTTAGGTAGTGAATTTTGTATGTATAAATTTTAATAATGTAAATGATAAAAGTAAAGTTATTTAATTTTTATTTGAATGTAGGGATTAAGGTATTAGAGTGTTTGGATAGGAATATTGTAGTAGTTAATAATAGTTATAGTTTGTTTGGGTATAAGGATTAAGTTATTTTTGGAGTGTTTGGATATAAGTATAGTAGAAGTTAGTAATTTTAATTAATAAAATCAAAAATGTGAGGTAAAAATGAGAGTTTGGGACATAAGCTCAAAATGCTTATCCTTTCATATATAGAAGATTATCAAATTAAAATCATTTATTATGTATAAAATATAGAAGAAATAATGGTTATTATCCATAAAGTCAATGAATACATTTCGAAAGAGTTATGTATAAAGAATAAACTATTTTATCTATAATTTTTCACAAGTGTATGATACATACTTAGAAAATAATCTTAAATTTTTTTGATGCAATAAGTACAGTTAAAGATAAGGTCTAATGATACTTTCTGTTGACCAAAAAAAAAATCTATAAGATATTTTCAATTGTAAGTGAAAACAAAAATCATTAAAAAGCTATGGTTTAGTACATTATCACATTTATATTTATATGTGCATAATTATATATATAATTATTAACTTATACTATTATTGGGACCATATTTTACAAAGGAGTTTCAAAAAAAATATTTTCTTATAATTTTATCGAATTTTGCTAATTTTTACATTGACCCGACTCAGAACCGGAAAATTTTGTTAATTTATAGTGGTTATAAATTTACAGAGTATTAATTTATAGAGTTTCTACCGTAACAAGGTTTCCCATGGATTTGATTTGAGCTTTTTCATTTTTGAAATTTGAATCACTAGTACATATGTTAAAGAGGAAATTTGTAAAAATATTATGATAGTAACCAAGGATTTCAACTAGTTTTTACTTTTTAGAAATCAATGCAACACATGATTTTGAGAAAGAGTTTAAAATCAACAATCTAGTAATACATGCTTTTGCTTGGAATTTCAAATAAGTTACATTTATCTAATTCTAACCAATCCAGTGTTGATGGTCTTCCTTTGTTGTGGTGATTTGCATTCAGCCCCTCACAAATCTGAAGAAGATGAGTTTGGCAGAGTCCATATATCTGAAGGAACTCCCAGATCTTTCCAACGCTACAAATCTCGAGAAGTTGACTTTGGATCGTTGCATGAGTTTGGTTAAGATTCCTTCTTTTGGAAATCTTCAAAAACTAAAGCGTTTGGAGATGCATTTATGTATAAGTCTAAAAGTTGTTCCAACTCACTTCAACTTGCCATCTCTTGAATTCGTCAACATGTTAGGATGCTGCCAATTGAGAAAATTTCCAGATTTTTTCAGGAACATAACAAGCCTCATAACCACAGACGCAATGTTACGAGATTTGCCTCAATTAATTAGGCTATGGTCTCGCCTTCAAATTCTATATATAAGTGGCACTCGCGAACCTTTTACACGGATGGAAGATATTAAGGGACCCGCGGAGATTAAGGAAATTCCACATTGTATCAAATACCTTCGTAAGTTGAAAGAGCTTCATATAACTGGCTGTCCAAGACTTGCAACACTGCCAGAGCTCCCTAGCTCGCTCAGAAGACTAGAAGTACACAATTGTGAATCATTGGAGAAACTAATGTCTTTCCCTTTTGAGTCTCACATTGAAGATCTATGTTTCACAAACTGCTTGAAATTGGATAAAGAAGCACGAAGAGTAATTACCCAACAATCAACTAAAGCATGGCTACCTGGAAAAAATGTACCAGAGGAGTTCGATCACCGAGCTACTGGACATTCCTTGATCATCCCTTCAGGGATCAAGGTATTCAGATATTGCGTCGTGGTTTCCTCTAAACAGAAGATGAAAGAATATGCAAACTTATTGTGCCGTCTAAGCAGCAACGATTTCCTCATTGAGGAAACAATATATCATAAGATTATCCCCATGCTCAAAACGGAACATCTATTTATACGTCACTTTATATTAAGTGAGAAACTGAAGAGTGAGTTATTGATGGAGTTTAGAACCACATCCAAAGACTTAGAAGTTATCGCGTGCAGCTTCAAGATCTTCACTGACAAAACCAACATAAGGCTTAAGTGGAAAGAGAGGCCTTTGTGGCATCAAGATATGAGTTGCTGGAATATAAAAATGTAGTTGTGGCAAAAACAGAAGCTTTGATTGAATCTAGATCAGAAAAAACGTCGGAAAACATCTCTATGATGAGAGCTGAGTTTGATGAACCCAGAGTAAAGGATCTGAAGACCTGACAAGGTACCACTCAAATTTGTTTCTATAGTTGGTTTCTATTTTCCCATTTGATTTTGGTTTCCAATGTTTATTTGTAGTAAAGCTTATGAAAAACACACTAAGACACTATACTATACTCACGAGTAGAATGGACTAATATATCACTCGTTTGATATTTCAGTTACTTTTCAAATATAAAGAGGAATGGTATGGTGAGAAACATTGGGAGCTATTGTTGCCAAGATGATGAAGTTGGCGATAATGCCATTTTTGGCATAATATTCTGGTTCTCTTTTACGATGGCCTCTTGATGGAGATTTTTTTTAGTGATTGAAAATAATGGATCCAAATTAACTGTGTATGTGTTCCCTTTCTTTGTAAGAATGTGTTTATCTGTATTAGGGATGTCAAAATGGATATTCCAATCCAATCTAACCTACAATCTTAATGGATTGAGGATCAACCCAATCCATTTTCCTAAATGGATTGAATCAATCCACAAACTCATCATATTTAAATGGATGGATTGATTTCAATCCAACCCATTTAATTTGATAAATTAAATGATTTCATAAATTTATTTATAAATAAATTAAATGATTTCATAAATTAAATGATTTCATAGATGCCAAGAAACCAAAATGTAAAACACAAAAGAGTAGTTTTGAAGACACATTTACCACATATACATATCCAATCAGGGCCGGTCCAACCAAATATGTGGCTCAAGGAAAAAAAAAAAAATTAAAATAGTTATTATTTATTTATTTTTAAAAATATTAACCTATAAAAATATAATAGTTCATAAACTCATATATATTTTATTTTAATAGTCCAAAACACTTTTATTTATGGCACAAAATATTTCTTGTATGTAGTTTAGATAACTTTTTTTCACAAAAATGTGGCTCATAAATTATAAATGTTAGAAAAAGGTACTTATATATATATATTTATATAAAAATTACAATGAAAATAACAAAATTTAGTAGGAAATCTTATAAAAATATTGTATAAGTTCCAGATCATTACATACAAAATATTTTATACAAGTATATGATAAAAATAAAAGAAAATTATATTTTTGTTCATAACTATTTTGTTTTTTGAAAAAACGGTTTTATAAAAGAAAAACACTTTTGTTCATAACTTTTATCTTATACTATTAAATAAATTTATAAAAATTCGATGTTAATTTTTGTATAGGGCCTCATAACTCCAAGATCCGGCTTGTAACCATCCACTCCAATTAGGACAAATGCTAACTATGAACAAAGCAAATGATTGGTAAAGCATATCTTAACAGCTCTCTGTAATAATCACTGGCAACAGATAATAAAAGAAATAGAAGCAGTTCAAGGAGAAGTCATTGACTTTGAACGAATCTCTTCACCATCGCATTATTTCAATTTTTCTGTCTTGTTTCAGGAAACCTAAACAGAGCGAGAGAAAGACAACCGGTTGAGTTCGGTTTAAAAACTAAGACATCGAACCGAAAACCGGACAACATTTTAGATGGTGGAAGCGAAGAAACTTTCGTCTCTCTCAAAAGTCAACGTTGCATGTGTTTTTTCCTTCTTCGTCTTCGTCAACGTTGAATGCTTCTTCTTCTTCTTCTTCTTCTTCATACATACATAGCTCTCCCATTGACTTTTCTAGCTGCTCTAATCTCATGGCTTCTTCCTCTTCTACTCGGCCTCGTACATGGAGATACCGCGTCTTCACAAGCTTCCATGGACCTGACGCCCGTAAAACCTTTCTCAGTCATTTACGAAACCATTTTAGCTCTAATGGGATTTCCATGTTCGATGATCAAGGGATCGAGAGAGGCCAAACCATCGCCCCTGCTCTCACTGAAGCGATTAGAGAATCAAGGATCTCCATCGTTGTGCTCTCGAAGTACTATGCTTCATCCCGCTGGTGTTTGGATGAATTGGTGGAGATCTTGGAATGCAAGGAAGTTAGGAAGCAAATAGTGATGACAGTCTTCTACGGAGTAGACCCATCTGATGTGCGGAAACAGAAAGGAGATTTCGGGAGAGTTTTCAACGAAACATGTGCTCGTAGAACAGAGGAGGAGAGGCGAAAATGGAGCCAAGCTTTGACCGATGCGGGCAACATTGCAGGAGAAGACTTCCGAAAATGGTTTGTTTTCTTTTAAAATGTTAAATTTAATATATAAACAAAAACTGTTCAACTAAAGAAAAAAAATACTACATAATACTATTGGTCACTCATTATATAATAAAGTGAAAAGTACTCCCTCCAGTTTTAGAAAAAAAAATTGTTTTCAGAAGATTGAGTTTTCCTATTTTCAATGCACTTTTGATGAAATAATAATAGTGAATTGTAAACTTCAAGACATATTAATTGATTTTATTGAATTACTATTGGTTAAAACTTATGGAAAATTATTTAGTGCAAAAAATAAGACATTTATATCTAAGCATTAAAGTGTTTTTTTAATATGTGTAAAAAACTTAGAACATCAAACATAAAAGAACGGAGGAAGTACGTAATATTATCAAAACGTCATACATTGTGAAACAAAAATAAACTTCTAAAACATTCTATATTAAGGAACCGAGGTGATTTTTCTCTCATGTTAGGGACAATGAAGCGGTTATGATCGAGAAGATTGCTAGAGATGTTTCAAACAAACTAAATACTACAATCTCTTGCGACTTCAAAGACATGGTGGGTATTGAAGCACACTTGGAGAAAATGCAATCTTTTTTGCATTTTGATGATTACGATGCAGCTATGATTGTTGGAATATATGGTGCTGCGGGGATTGGTAAAACTACCATTGCGAGAGCTTTACATAGCCGACTCTCTAGCAGTTTCCAGCTTAGTTGTTTTATGGAAAAGGTTAGCGGAAGCTATAACAGGGGTCATGATGATCTCGGATTGAAGCTGAGTCTACAGGAACAGCTTCTTTCAAAGATTTTAAACCAAAATGGTATGAAGATACACCATTTATGTGCCATACAGGAAAGGCTTTGTGACCAAAAAGTTCTTATCATTCTTGATGATGTGGACGATTTGGAGCAACTCGAGGCTTTGGCTAATGAAACTAGTTGGTTTGGTCCTGGAAGCAGGATTATCGTAACCACAAAAGTTCAAGAGCTTTTGGAGCAACATGATATCAAAAATACATACCTTGTGGATGTTCCAACTAAAGACGAAGCTTGTACGATCTTTTGTAGATTTGCATTTAAACAGAGAAGCGTAGCACCAGCTGGTTTTGAAAAGCTTATTGAAAGAGCAACAAAGCTTTGCAGAAACGTTCCGTTTGGTCTCCGTGTCGTTGGTTCAATGTTACGCGGAAAGAAAGAAGAAGACTGGGAACGTGCGTTGCATAGGCTAGAAGATCTTATCCAGAGCGGTTCTCCGCTTTCGACGGAAACAATTAACCAAATCTTTGAATCTAGTTCAGAACAAGTGCCTCACATTAGAATTGAGTCTGATGTTCCTCGCAAGTCATTTGTATCAAGGTATCACTCTGATTTGTTTCTTTAGTTCGTTTTTATTCACCCTTTTATTATTTTTTGAATTATATTTTCTTGAGAAAATTTGGTCGAATGCGAAGATATTAATGAGGATGAAACCTTCTATGATGAACAGTTTGTTAGGTCTGCTTCGAATTCGCGTCAAGCGTGGCATCAACCTCGCAGTTCGTGATCTTTTTAGTAGTGATCCTTACGTCATCGTCAAAATGGGAAAACTGGTAACCAAAAAATCATACTCCCTCCGTTGCATATTAGTTGTCGTTGTAGGTGATTTCACGTCAATTAAGAAAACATTTAAAAAATATGTTTTACCTCTAATTAATGTGTTTTGTCATTTGATATATGTAATTAATAAGCTAAAAGAATATGAATAAAACTGGAAAATCAATGATAAATCTGCATTGAAAATGTAAAACGACAACTAATTTGATACAAAATATAGATATGAAGTTTCATGGAATTCCTAACAAATATTTTGGAAATCAAAACTAAAATGAATACATATGATTAGAATGGTTCAATTTATTATCTAATATTTATGATTGTTTTGGTATTTGAGTGTGGTTATCTTAATATTTTGTGGTAAATAACTATTTTGTTTATGATAGTGTTACTTAGGATGTTATTCAATGATGGATTTTAACAGAGTTTAAAATCTAACCAAAATTCACTATTATTCAATCAATGATTTTAAATCGTACTTTAAAATCCGGTGTTATTAAATATGATATTTGTAAAATTATGTCTTAAGGATTTTAAAATCTTACGTTATTCAATAGAAATTTCAAATCTATAATTAAAATCCACTGTTATTCAACTTTAAAAGATTTTGGAAGTATTTGTTTTTTAATGGATTTAAAATCACTTGAGAAATGGAGTTTAGTAAACAAATATTTAAAAATCAAATCTCAAGGTTAAAATAAATTCCAATAGAGTTTAAAATTTCAACGATTTTAAAGCTTATGGAATTGATTTCAAATCATTCATCCAATAACAATTCAGCAAATTCATATTTTGTATTATAAGATTTCAAAAAATGTTATAATCATTAGTTAGAATCAAACATATAAAATTATTCAGATTATTTAAACGAATGAGGAAATTGAATGAACAGAGATTGAAGACTCCAGTTATTTGCTGTGATGTGAATCCTGAGTGGAATGAAGATTTGATTTTCCCAGTAACCGACCCCAATCTTACTGTTTTCTTGGTAAGTTATAAATTAAAATAATCGTTGTATAAATAGCATATGTTATATCATCATTGATCAGTTAATTTGTTACCACTTTTTCATTGCAAGACGGTTTACGATCATGATACGTTCACGCCAGACGATAAGATGGGAGATGCAGAAATCGTGATAAAGCCATATCTTGATGCACTGAAGATGAAATTAGAAGGACTTCCTTGTGGATTTATTGTGACTACGATCCAACCTAGCCGAAAAAATTGCTTAGCCAAAGCGTCTCAGATTATTTGGAATGATGGTAAGCTTGTTCAAGATCTAATCCTTAAACTCCGACATGTCGAGTGTGGTGAAGTCGAGGTTCAGCTTCAATGGATTGATATTCCTGACTCTAAGGGTCTTTAGACTTTTTGTCTTTCCCTTTGATCGAGTCAACTATGAGTCTTCGTTGACTTTCTCCCCGAAAGCATGCATCCGTCCTTTCATTTATTCTGCAATTACTCTATCCGTTGCATATTAGTTGTCATTCTACATTTTATTTTTTGTTTTATATTACTTGTCGTTTTGTATTTCTAATGCAGATTTATTATTATTTTTCCATTTTTTACCCTTAACTTTCAGCTTAATAATTATTTCTATCAAACAAAATAATGTATTAATTAGGGGTAGAACAGAAAATTTAATTGTTTTCTTAATTTGTATGAAAACACCTAGAATGACAAGTAATTTGCAACAGAGGGAGTAGGATTTATCCTCGAGGACATCACAAATCTCATCAATATCAATTAGGATTTGGTGTCTCCAAGGTTATTGTCTTTGAATTGCTTCTCTACCCACTTGTTGTAGTAACTTGTGCATTACTATTTCACCGGTGGATTGTTTTAGATTTATAAGCAAGGGTTTTCAACCCATAAATGACATCTAAGTTATTCATAGATACAAATAATGAAGAAGTGTGTTAAAAAAGAAAAGAGGGTAATATGATGACGTAAAGTTTAAAGATCGGTTCACTTCGGTTTAATACTTATTAACAAACCGGACTGATTGAAAATTGCGAAGAAACTTCGTCTCTATTTGTCAGAGTGATGAGACTGTTTGTGTTGACAAGGACGATGAGCTGGACAAGAAGAAGATGCCAACGTGTAAAGAAAAACACACGTTGACATCTTGCAACTAGTATCCACGGTCATCACCAGCATTGTTAGTTTTTGGTGTGGAGCTCTATTTCATCTCCAAAGGAAGAAGAAGGGCTTAGTTTGCGGGAATGACTCGTGTTGGAATACAGTTAATACTCATATGTAATGATAGATGATAGGAGGGACCTGTGATTCATATGTAACTATAGGGTGATCAGAATCAGCAAAAGGGAGAGTTCTCATTTGTTTTGCCATTGCCTAATCAACCAAACAGCGTAGAGGATCATGGCGATTCCGACTATCCCAAGTACGGAATTGACGAGCTTCTACATGGACTGAAAGCAACTTCTTACGATCCTCACCATCTCTATTCACCCGAAAACCCTAGACCAAGAGACCAAGACAGAGACGGCGACAACAAATTCTCTTCGCAGGGGTGAGAGGATGGGATCGAGGAAGAAGAGAAATCGAAACCTGTGAATCCCCAAATTCTTTCCTTATCTAAATCCGTAAGCACAACGAAAGTTATTTTATTCAGATTATAAAGATATGGATAGTAAAATTTCAAAATTGTGAATATTACATTCAAGTAAGTCATGGTTGTTAGAAGATGCATTTGAATGATTTCAAGCACTAAGAGCAGCCTAGCAGAGCTTATTATATCTTATGTTATGTTAGTGTATGTTGAATGTGTTTTAGAATTCAATATGAGTTGATATAAGTAAAGATGCAACTCAGCTGAAGCAGTTTTCTGAAATGGTTCCTGAAGCAGTTACAAAGTGCTACAGAGAGACGTCTGAAGTAAAAACGGACTAGACTTGAAGATATGGGTTTGGGTGGACGACCTAAAGCTATTATGGACGTGTCAAATGATGTGTAGCTGAGTTGGAGAAGTTTCTTGGAGAGGATCAAGGAGTTTGAAGACGTTCCTTATCTCTTGGCTAAGAATAAGGAAATGTAGGATATTGTTGTAGATTTGGAAATATCTCAACTTGGAGGCCAATGCTAAGTATACCCACCATATGGACGTCCAATTGTGTATAAATAGGGAGTCACGACGTTTGTAGACGTCAATCCTCATGATGTGACTTGTTATGTTCACTAGAGACCGTGTATAAGTCTGTGAACGGTTAGGCTAGAGAGGTTGTTTTAGGTGCAACATGTAAGTGCATCTAAGAGATCTTCTAGTAAGCAATATGTCTTAGCAAAGTAGACTTAAGGTTGCCTTGACAGGGATCTTGATCAAAAGGGCTAAGATGTAGTTGTTTCATGGATTGGATATAGGTCTATGAACGCGTGAGGCTAGGATTGAAGTTGGTGAGTGAAAATTGTAATTACACTTATCGTTTGATCTAGTACAGTAAAAACTCTATAAAGTAATACTCGATAAATGAATAAACTCCATAAAGTAATAAATTTTGCGAGTCCGAGTCGGGCTAGTACAAAATTTAACACAAATCGATAAGATGGTTAAATAATATTTTTTTCAAAAATCATATACAAATATATGGTCCCATTAATATCATAAAATAATAATTGTTATATATTTTTATTTATTTCATAGTAAGTGATGTTGTAGAATAAACAAATTGTTTCAAAATATGTTATATTTTTAACTTTTAGTGGAGAATTAATTAGTTTTTTTATTGTTTTTAACAATTTATTAAAATATAAATTCTCTTGTTTTATTAGTAGTTAAATTGTGTTTTACTGTGAATTTATCAATTAATTATTTTTAAAATTTTATTTTAAGCGTTACTTATAAAGTAATAACTCTATAAAGTAATACGTTTTTGTGGTCCCAACATTATTACTCTATAGAGTTTTTAATGTATACATTTTTGAGAAAAAACCCTTCGCAGTATTGTGTTTTGTATCGGTTGCATATTGAGTTCGTCTGACTGTAGTAGTATTGTGTTTGTCTGCTTGCAGCAGTAGCTTAGCAGCTATCGCACTTGCTCTCTGTTACAGCTCGTATTATTCTCTGTTACAACACCTCTCGCACTTTCATATTATGTTTTGTTACCACTACACATCTGAATTAAACTCAACCATATGATAACTTTTGGAGGGAAAAAACGTATTTTTCCTAACGTTAAAATATATTTTAATTCGAAACAGAAAAAGGAATTCATTTTCCAAACTAAACCATTGAACAAGTTACGAATGAGTGATTGTCGAAGTCTTGAAAATAAAAGAAACGTTTTATCTTTTAGGAAGTTTTTTCTCAACACGCGTTTTGACTTTGGAGATAGTACACACCCAAAGTCCAACTTGTTCTTGGAGCCCCACCTACTTGTTTGTTTTTTTTGCATCGTATACAGGTCTCATTCCTTACGCGTTTTAAAATTTATTTTTGGAACGAAATTTCTAAACACATTAATGTGAATCTTTCTATGTATACAACTCAACAACTGTCAGTGACTACCACAACCCATTTTCTCCTTCCATTATCTCTGTAAAAATCTTTTATTTTGAACCACCTAAAATTTTTTCCCTCATGGCTTCTTCTTCTTCTTCTTCTTCTCCTCCTTGCACCTGGACATACCGCGTTTTCACGAGCTTCCACGGTCCAGACGTGCGTAAAACCTTTCTCAGTCATTTACGGAAACAGTTTAGTTCTAATGGGATTTCAATGTTCGATGATCAAGGGATCGAGAGAGGCCAAACCATCTCCCCTGCTCTCAAGCAAGCGATTAGAGAATCGAGGATCTCGATCGTCGTGCTCTCGGAGAAGTATGCTTCATCAACATGGTGTTTGGATGAATTGGTGGAGATTTTCAAGTGCAAGGAAGATTTAGGACAGATAGTGATGACAGTCTTCTACGGAGTGGATCCATCTGATGTGCGGAAACAGACCAGAGTTTTCGGGAGCGTTTTCAACAAAACCTGTTCTCGTAGAACAGAGGAGGAGAGGAGTAGATGGAGCCAAACTTTAACTGATGCTGGCAACATAGCAGGAGAACATTTCCTTAACTGGTTTGTTTGCTTTCCTTTGGTTACAATTTTTGAAATTTTCATGTGTTACTTTGTTTAAAACCTGAATAACAAGATTTTAGCTAAATTATGAAGATTACAAAAAAGATGAGAGATATATATATCCTCTTGGCTATAACTACAAAATACCTCCCCATAGAATCATTTTCACATGAGTTTTTGATAAACTGGTGATTTGTTTTCTCTCTCGTTTAGGGACAACGAATCAAAGATGATCGAGAAGATTGCTATAGATGTTTCGAACAAACTCAACACTACAATCTCTAAGGATTTTCAAGACATGGTGGGTATTGAAGCACACTTGGAGAAACTGCAGCCTTTGTTACAATTAAATCATCAGGATGGAGCTATGGTTGTAGCAATCTATGGTCCTGCGGGAATTGGTAAGACTACCATTGCCAGAGCTTTACATAGCCGACTCTCAAGCAGTTTCCAGCTTACTTGTTTTATGGAGAATGTTAGTGGAAGGTATGACAAGAGTCTTGACGATCATGGATTGAAGTTGAGTCTACAGGAGCAACTTCTTTCAAAGATTTTAAACCAAAATGGTATGAAGATATACCATTTAGGTGCTATACCGGAAAGGCTATGTGACCAAAAAGTTCTTATCATTCTTGATGATGTGGACAATCTAGAGCAACTCGAGGCTTTAGCTGATGAAACTAGTTGGTTTGGTCCGGGAAGCAGGATTATCATAACCACGAAAGATCAAGAGGTTTTGGAGCAACATGAAATCAACAATATATACCATGTGGGTTTTCCAACAAAAGAAGAAGCACGTAAGATACTTTGTAGATATGCTTTTAGACGAAGCTTAGCCCCAGATGGATTTCAAAAGCTTGTCGAAAGAGTAACAGAGCTTTGTAGCAACCTTCCTTTGGGTCTCCGTGTCATTGGTTCAACTTTACGCGGAAAGAAAGAAGAAGACTGGAAATGTATATTGCGTAGGCTAGAAAATAGCCTTGATCGAAAGATCGAAGGAGTACTTAGAGTCGGATATGACAATTTACATAAGGACGATCAGTTTCTATTTCTCCTCATTGCATTCTTCTTCAATGACCAAGACGAGGATCATATGATGGCTATGCTCAGTGAAAGTAACTTGGATGTCAGATTTGGATTGAAAACCCTCGCCTATAGATCTCTCATACAAAAATCTACGGAAGGAAAAATTGTGATGCATAAATTACTACAACAAGTGGGTAGAGAAGCTGTTCAAAGACAAGATCAAGGGAAACGCCAAATCCTAATTGATAATGATGAGATTTGCGATGGCCTCGAACAAGATTTTGTAAGTTCTTTTTTAAATAGAGGAAGTGGTCTAAAATGAAATGAAAATCAGACATCGCTACCCACACATATCTTACCTATTGTGCTAACATTTTATTTTTGAATTTTGTATAGGGTAGTGGAAGTTTGATGGGTATATCTGTAGATATATCCACACTCTCAAACGATGTGTATATAAGCCCAACAGCTTTTAAAAGAATTCGTAATCTTCGATTTCTCAGCATCTACAAGAGTAACAAGACAAGTTTTGATAGATATAATAGAGTGCATATACCGGAGGGCATGAATTTTCCATCTCGGCTAAAGTTATTACACTGGGAGGTATATCCAGGAAAATGTCTTCCTCTTACATTTAGTCCAGAATATCTTGTGGAACTCACTTTGAAATTTAACGATCTTGACAAGCTTTGGGAAGGGATCCAGGTTAGTATATGTATTTGCTTCACTGGTGTATTTAATTGTTTAAGAATTATATGTAGAATTATGAATTTTAAAATCAGTATTCAATCATGTACTTAAAAAGGTTTCCCGCGGATTTAATTTGAGCTTTTGTATTTTTTTTTTTTTAAATTGAATCGCTTGTAAATATGTTAAAAACTTAAAACTAAAGTGAAGTCAAATCCTTAAAAACTTGAATGAGAAAAAAAAACTTCAGATTTCAACTAGTTTTTACATATTAATGTAAAACATGATTTTTCCTTGGATTTTCAAATTAGTTACATTCATCTTGAAGTATTGATTTTCTCGTCATGTGTTGATGTTATTCATATGTTGTGGTGATGATTTACATTCAGCCTCTTACAAATCTCAAGAAGATGAGTTTGGCAGTGTCCAGGAATTTGAAAGAACTCCCAGATCTTTCGAATGCTTTAAATCTCGAGAAGCTGGATCTGGATTGGTGCGTCAGTTTGGTAGAGATTCCATCCTCTATTCGAAATCTTCAAAAGCTAAAGCATTTGAAAACGGATTCATGTATAAACCTGCAAGACGTTCCGTCTGACTTCAACTTGGAATCTCTGGAAAGCATCGACATGTTAGAATGCTGCGAGTTGAGAAAATTTCCAGAAATTTTCAAGAACATCACATCACTTACAATGTCACACTCAATGATAGAAGATTTACCTGAACCAGTTGGGCTCTGGTCTCACCTTCAAAATCTGAGTATATATGGCAGTGACAATGGCCCATATATTGAGAGACTTCCGAATTGGATCAAACATCTTCATGGGTTAGAAGATCTTTATATAACTGGATGTCCAAAACTTGCATCACTGCCAGAGCTCCCTGGCTCGCTCAGGAATCTAACAGTAGAGGATTGTGAATCATTGGAGACACTAATGCCTTTCCCTGATGAGTCTGCAATTGAAGGTCTCTATTTCATCAACTGCTTGAAATTGGGTCAAGAAGCACAGAGAGTAATTACCCACCAATCACGTGATGCAATTCTACCCGGAAGAAATGTACCAGAGGAGTTCGGTCACCGAGCTATTGGAAATTCATTGACCATCCCTTTAGGGACCGGCAGATTCAGAATTTGTGTTGTGGTTTCCCCTAAACAGCAGATGGTAGAGTATGCTAACTTAGTGTGTCGTAAAAGCTGCAACGGTTTCCCCATTGAGGAAGAAACAATTCAGTATATCCCCGAGCTCCAAACGGATTATCTATTTATACGTCACTCAATATTACCTGACAAACTGGAGAGTGAGGTATTGTTGGAATTCAGCACAACATCCAAGGACATCGATGTTATCGAGTGCGGTTTCCAGATCTTGATGGACAAAACCAACACCAGCTATGAATCTATATCATAACGAGTGGGGTTAAACGATTATAAAAGTCTCTCTGATGGGGGCAATGAGTTAGATCATTTCGATTTGTTCCTTTACGTCTTTTTTATTTTCCCATTTTAGTTTGGTTTTTAGATGTTCTTGTCTTGTATAGCTTACAAAAAAACACACATGGAGACTACTCACCAATAGAATAAACTAATAAAACACTCATTTGATGTTTCTTTTACACATTTCAAATTAAGATAAAGATGAATGAAAAGGTATTATGTTTTCAAAGACACACTAAGATGTTAGTATGTTATTCAACACCTTAGTTTTGCTGGTAGGTTGCAACTAATGTCCACGTTCATCACCAGCATTATTAGATTTTGGTGAGTCGTGTTGGAATACTTGTTGTGGTCTCATCGATTGTATTCCTTGTCCTTGTAGAATCACCACTTGAGCTCATTGTGTATTTTTATATGTACCATGTTGAATATCAAGTCCTGAATAGCTTTGTCATTCTTAACTTGATGATTGATGTATTGCGTTTTTGACGCATTCTAACCAATATTTTCAAGATTTTATCGAGTCTTTTCTATGTCTTTAGAGTCTTTTCAAGTTAAAACATGTTTGGATGTAGTCTAAAGCAAAAGAGTAAAGAATTGAGCCAAATGTGCAAAAAGGTCAGAAGTTTGGCATTCGTTGAGGCACTTTCCACTGATGGATCCACCTGCAATTTTAAAACAAGATATAGAATTGAGTTATCTTTCATTTGGAGGTGATTTGAGAAGATTTCAACGCTGCAATCGAAAGTTATGCAAGTTTTAGTGAAGACAGACGAATCTGCCTAAACCGACCGGTTCTTTTTGAATTTTTTTTTTGCAGTTTTTCCTATTTCAACTTGATTTAGCCTAATATTTCGACCAGAACGTGTTTCAACATATAATTAGACTTTTTAGAGAGTTTTTTTAGGTAAAGCTTTATTTTCTATTCATACTTTTGTTTTTGGAGTTTTGTAACTCTGACTCTACTACATCTTTGAGAAGATTTCTGAACCCCTTGGGATTTCTTATTATATGATCATGAGTTTTTCTTCATCTCCTTTTTTGTTTCTTTATCTTCATGTCTGAGTAGATCCATAGTTGGTTTTTAGGGTTTCAAGGGATTTCATGAATCGCAAGAACTATATACAAATAAGGATTTGTAGTTGTCTTTAATCATTGTTCTTATTGCTTGAATTAGATTCATCACCTAGATCATGCTGTTAGGTTGTTTAATGCATCAAACGTGTTCGATTAAATGCCTGAACTTACATAGATGAGCAAATCCTCCTTAGCCAACGAAAGTTGATGTTAAGGCGATTTGTGAACCTATCAAACCAATTCGTTAATGCTTGTCTTCAATTCTAAGTTCAAGTGACAGTGTAGAGTCTTAGGTTGCTAGATAAAGTCTCTGGTGCCACGACAGTGGATTAGTTTATACATTTATGTTTGAGTTCTAATTTGAGCTGATTTGTTCCCTAATAATTATCTAGTTTGAGTTTTTTTATATGATCATGGGTTTTTCTTCATCTCCTTTATGTTTCTTTATCTTCATGTCTGAGTAGATCCATAGTTGGGTTTTACGGTTTCAAGGGATTTCATGAATCGCAACAACTAGATACAAATAGGGATTTGTAATTGTGTTAATCTATCATTGTTCTTATCGCTTGAATTAGATTGATCACCTAGTTTACGATGTTAGGTTGTTTATCAACCTCATTTCGTTGCGTTATATTGTGACTCTACTACTGCAATTAACATTCCGAACAATGCGGTGTTCCATGACCGCACTAAACATATAGAGAGACTGTCACATCGTCAGAGATAAGATTGTTCGTGGCCTCATCAAGACATTTCATGTTAAAACGGATGCTCAGCTAGCTGATGTGTTTACTAAATCATTTTATCCTGGTCATTTTCATTCCCTTATTGCCAAGATGACTCTCAAGTCTATATACTTGCCATCTTGATGGAGGGTATTAGATTATTATAGGAATTGTGATCCGGTTTGTTCCAGTACGGATACAATCATATCACTAATTCCATACGTCAAGGATACATATATGTAAAAGATATAATCTTGTATTTACTCACTTGTACAACCCTAGGTGCTTATATGTTGTATATATAGATCGTGACTCTCTATGAATAAAAGTATCACATTCAAGATCTCTATGGTATCAGAGCAAACGATCAAACAAACCTAGATTTTCTTTTTGTTTTTCACTTTTCTACGACATTCTTAGCCGTCTCCACCATGTTATCCACCGACAGCACCAACAATACGTCTGAGATAATTCCAATCAATTCAAACACTGCTCTTAATATCAACATGTCACACGTAACCAAGCTTACGACTACTAACTTTATCATGTGGAGTCTCCAAGTCTAAGCTTTTCTTGACGGTCATGGCCTCCTTTGTCATGTCGATGGATCCACTTCAATTCTAGCTGCAACAATCACCACCAACAATGTTGTTGCTCCCAATCCAGCTTACACACAATGGATGAGACAAGATCGTCTCATCTATAGTGCTCTTCTTGGTGCAATCACAGTGCCACTTCAACCTGTTGTTTCTCGCACCACCTCTGCGGCTCAGATCTGGACCACGCTCTCCTCGACGTATGTGAATCCCAACCGAGGTCACGTTCGTCAACTCCGAGATCAACTGAAAGTTATCTCCAAAGACTTCAACACAATCGATGAGTATATTCATACATTCACAATGCGCTTAGACCAACTCGCTATCCTTGGGAAACCAATGGATCATGAAGAAGCACTTGATCTTGTTCTCGGTGGTGTACCCAGCAAATACAAACAAGCTATGGACCAGATTGAAAGGAAAGACACTTCTCCTTCCATCGCCGAGGTTCACGAACGTCTTCTTAACTTTGAAGCACGACTTCTCTCCAAAATTGCGGCTGCCAATAACAACACCCCATTTCCGGTCTCCGCCAACAATGTACGTTACAACAACAACAATAACCGGAACCAGTCCAACCAACGCAATAAACGCCTCGGCAACAACAACTACAACAACAATTGGCAATCATCGCAGCAGCAAAACCAGAACACATCACGTGTCTCCAGGACGTACTTGGGTAAATGTCAAATTTGCAACGCACAAGGCCATAGTGAATGGCGATGCCCATAGTTCCAGCCACAAGTCTCATCTCAGCCGAGGCAAAATCCCTTTCAGCCTTGGCAACCACGTGCAAAATGCCATGCCTGGATCATCTTATGGTCCTAACGATTGGCTCCTTGACTCCGGAGCAACTCATCATATCACTTCCGACCTCAACAACTTGTCTCTACACCAACCTTACAACGGTGGTGAAGATGCCATGCTAGCTGACGGATCGGCCATTTCGATCACACATACTGGTTCCAAGCTTCTTCCTTCTCAATCTCGTACTTTAACACTTGACAAAATTCTATGTGTACGGATATTCAGAAGAATTTGGTCTCCGTATATCGTTTGTGCAATACTAATGATGTCTCTGTTGAATTTTTTCCTGCATCTTTTCAGGTGAAGGATCTCAGTACGGAGGTCCAATGACTCCAAGGCAAAACTAAAAACGATCGAGTTGTATGAGTAGCCTATGAAGAATACACAAGCTATGTCTCTACTTTCTGCGGCTGGTTCACGAACAAACCTCACATCATGACATTGTCGATTGAGTCACCCTAGCTCATCTATTTTAAACACCATTGTTTCATCTTTTTCAATTCCTATTTCTTCTTCCATTTACAAACACTTTTTCATGTTCCGAGTGTGCGATTAATAAAAGCCATAAACTTCCTTTTTCACAAACATCTTTTATCTCCCAAAGACCTCTTGAATATGTGTTCTATGATGTGTGGTCTTCAACTATCATATCACCAGATTCCTTTCGATATTATCTTATTCTAGTTGATAATTTTACCCGATATATTTGGCTTTATCCTCTTAAAAAGAAATCTCATGTCAAGGATACATTCATTGCATACAAATCTCTTGTTGAAAACCGATTTCAAAATCGAATAGGCACGCTCTTCTCGGATAATGGTGGCGAGTTCATCGCACTTCGTGTAGTTCATGCTACTAACGATATCTCTCACCTTACATCACCTCCACATACACCAGAACATAATGGTGTTTCAGAGAGAAAGCATCGACACATAGTCGAACTCTCATGTCCACGGCTTCGGTTCCAAAAGAATATTGGCCTTACGCCTTTGCTACAGCCGTCTACTTGATCAACATGATGCCAACTCCTATTCTATCGATGAAATTACCATTTGAGAAGCTATTCGATGTCGCTCCAAACTATCAGAAGCTACGTATATTTGGATGCATGTATTTCCCATGGTTAAGTCCTTATACATCTAACAAGCTTGATGCTCGCTCTAAAGGTTGTGTCTTCCTTGGATACTCATTGACGCAGAGTGCATATCATTGCTTCCACAATCCAACAGGGAGGTTATACACATCTCGCCATGTTCAATTTCATGAGGATCAGTTCCCCTTAAATACTACACGGCCGAGTACACTCATTGTTGAAGACGACCTGAATGGTAATACTTCAAGTCCATCTGTTACAACGGTTCCTCTTCTTCATCAGCCTCCACGAGTACCATCTGGATCCCCGGAACAAGACCTTCACCTGCCCCACGCTACTCCTCCAACAACTACTTAGGTATTACGTTCTGACCCTAATCCGTCTTCTTCTTCTTCTTCTAACTCAGAGCATACTGCTCCGCCATATAATGAGTCATCACAACCCATGACTCAGCCAAACCCCACGCCTAATTAGCCCACTGCTCCACCGCCAAATGAGTCAGAACCCGTGACTCAACTTGAGCTACCTCAAAACAACCCTCCTCCAAGCCAAACCAGTCTATCGGAACCCAATAAAACCACTGTTTTCAAAACCTATTCCCGAAGAGCCAAAAAGCCCAACAAAAACCCACCAGAAAATACCCACAAAATGAGCACCCGATCCAAAAATAAAATTGTCAAACCTAACCCAAAACAAAGTCTTCTTGTTTCAGGAACACGTTCTCTCATCAAAGAACCAACGACAATTTCTCAAGCAATGAAGGATGAACATTGGCGACAGGCATGCTCTGATGAATATGATGCTCACGGTCTTAACCAAACATGGGATTTGGTCCCTGCACATCCAGGTCAAAATCTTGTTGGATGTCGTTGGGTCTTCACAACCAAGTTTCTTTCAACCAGTGCCCCCGAACGGTATAAAGCTCGTCTCATTGCCAAAATATTCAACCAATGCTATGGAATTGATTATACGGAAACCTTTAGTCCGATTATCAAGTCCACGACATTTCGTCTTGTCCTTGACCTCGCATCGAAGAAAAATTGTTCCATCAAACAGCTAGACATCAACAATGCTTTTCTTCAAGGCGAACTCACCGAAGAAGTCTATATGATTCAACCTCCATGATTTATTGATCGCGATCGTCCCTCTTATGTCTTTCGACTGAAGAAACCAATTTACGGACTCAAACAAGCTCCATGGGCCTGCTATTTGTCTCTTAAACAACATCTTCTCGCCTCCGGTTTTACCAACTCTCTTGTAGATGCATCACTTTTTGTTCACCACTACAATGGTAATTGTGACACCCGTGAACCATTTTTTTAGGAAAATGGAAGAGTTGTCGATCGACACACATGGTCTTTGTCGATCGACATGCTTGTTAAGGACTGTCGTTCGACACACGTAATGTCTGTCGATCGACAGGGCCTTAATTGAGTCAGTTTTCTTGTTCAATTTTAGTCATTTATTTGGACCGGGACGGTTTAGGGAAACCTAGGGCTTATTATTTAAGGCTTTTTGGCCGCATTCTGAGGGAACCAGAGTCCCAAAATCAGCAAAAAAGTGTTTGAGAGGAGTTTCTCTTGTTCTTGAGAGTTTTGTGGATTAGAGTTTCGTTCTTGAGTGATTTGGAGTAGATTTTCTTGGTGGTTGTCGTGGATTTCGTTTCTACCTTCAATTCCATCAGTTTCTATTCGAAAAATTCGAGGTGAGTGCGTGACCATGGCTTCCGGGCCGGTGGATTCGTTAGGGTTGATTCGTGATAGGTTTGGAACTTGTGTTTTGATCTTGTGATGTTTGTTGAGACTGTGGATTGTGTTTGTTGCGTTTGGATTGTGATTTTGGCGCAGAGGAGGAATCGATTCGAGAGGATTATGATCGATTTTCCGAGGATTATGCGCAGGCCTTTCGATCGACAACCACGAGGTGTGTCGATCGACACCTAGTGGTAGTGTTGATCGAGAGGGTTGTACAGGAGCTATCGATCGATACCTAGAGGGTGTGTCGATCGACAGACATGTATAGGGGGTGTCGATCGACACCTAGTGGTAGTGTCGATCGACAGGCCTGCCTGTTTTGGCTGTGGTTAAGCCTTTGTCCTTGTGTTTGTGTGTTGCTTGTTGTATGTTTGCCTGAGCGGTCCATCGTGCCTGAGTGCGCAGTTGTAGATGAGATGACCGTCTCACTGAGTATGATAATACTCACGCATCTATTTTTCCCATGTGATGCAGGTAAAGGAAAATCGTGATCGTGGAATCATGACTACAAAGAGGAAGATGATCTAGGGTCTCGAGTTTGGTGTTTCGTGTTGTTTTATTTATCGCTTTAGAATCTGTTAGGTTGCTGGTTTGGATTTGAAATTGTGGAACTTGGTTGGTTGTGTTGATCGAATCGGTTTAGTGATTTTAATGGAATTTGGTTTAATAGTTTTGGTTATCCGCTGTTGTATGTTTTCTGTATTTGCTTGGTTGTTGAGGATAACATTTATGGGAATGGTAATCCGAAACCAATGTTTGTATGTTTTAAAAAAAACGGAACGGGTCGTTTCAGTAACATCACATATGTCCTTGTCTATGTTGATGACATCCTTGTCACAGGCAACAATCAATCCATCATTGCTAATGTGCTACGATCCTTTGCTGATCGGTTCTCCATCAAAGAACCTGTGGATCTTCACTACTTTCTTGGTATAGAATGCACCCGTACACATGAAGGAATTCATTTGATGCAGCGGAAATACATCTCTGATCTTCTCGCCAAACACAACATGTCAGATGCAAAACTTGTGTCTACACCTTTACCGTCCTCGCCAAAACACTCTCTTCAGGATGGCTCACCTCCTACAGATTCTGCTCAGTACCGGTCAGTGGTTGGAAGTCTACAATATCTCGCGTTTACACGCCCCGACATCTCCTACGCTGTCAATCGCCTCTTTCAATTCATGCATAAGCCAACTACAACTCATTGGCAGGCGGCCAAACGGGTTTTACGGTACCTTTTCGGTACAATCTCACATGGGATTCTTCTTCATGCCCCCTCTCCAACGACGATACATGCCTTCTCGGACGCACATTGGGCAGGAGATACAGAAGATTTTGTGTCCACAAATGGCTACATTGTTTACATTGGTGGAAATTCGGCGTCTTGGTCATCCAAGAAGCAACGTGGTGTTGCTCATTCTTCAACCGAGTTGAATATCGTGATGTAGCAAACACTTCTTCTGAGGTACGTTGGTTGTGTTCACTCCTCTCGGAACTGAAAGTCCAATTACCAATAGCTCCGGTTATATATTGTGATCACATTGGGGCCACTTATCTCTGTGCCAATCCTGTTTTTCACTCAAGGATGAAGCACATTGCGCTTGATTACCACTTTATGCGAAACCAAATTCAAACTGGTATGCTTCGTGTCTCTCATGTATCCACCCATGATCAGTTAGCCGATACGATGACAAAACCACTACCACGGGCTCGTTTCACCATGCGTGTGTCAAGCTTGGAGTCGCTACAGCTCCTCCATCTTGAGGGGGCGTGTAAGGATACAATCATATCACTGAAGAATACAATCATATCACTAATTCCATATGTCAACGATACATATATGTAAAATATATAATCTTGTATTTACTCACTTGTAGAACCCTAGGTACTTATATGTTGTATATATAGATTGTGACTCTCTATGAATAAAAGTATCACATTCATATCTTTAGTTCCGCTTAGCTATTATTGGTTATGCGTCATGTGCTTGAACCAAGGCTATATATATTCGTTGCACTTATATTGTTGAAATCAATAACAGAAATTGGTTTCATTCAGTGTTTCACCGGATTGATTCGTTGACTCTAATATATAATTACAAAACATTTGGTGTGCTAACTTTAGAAGTGAATATCTCTTTCTCAAGAAACATTTCTCATATAACACATATTGGCGAAGCAATACCACACTCCAATGAGAAGGAACAAAGCATTTGCATATGATCAAGATTATTAAGGAAGTAAATAACTAATAATAAAGTTGAATAGTGTTGTGTAAATTGGCAAAAAGCCTTGAAAAATGAAAACAAAGAAACATTTTTTTCTCTTTTCTCTCATTACGCGTTTGCGTTAATACGGCCAAGCCCATTTGTTGTCTGTGCCCCACCTATTTGTTATACAGTTTTCCCAAAATAATTGATGTGAAATTTTTCTTCTTCTCGGTTTTTGTTTGTACTACTAAATAATTCACTCCTCTGAAATTTCGTTTACTTTTCAAAGATATAAGGAACGAAAAAGCCTAGAAATTTACATTTCTTCCTCTCTATATAACTCAACAACTCTCTGTGACTACCACTTACCAGTTACCATACAAGGCTTATCTCTCTGAATCTGCCTCTCTCATGGCTTCTTCTTCCTCTTCTTCTCCACCTCGCACATGGAGATACCGCGTCTTCACGAGCTTCCACGGACCAGACGTCCGTGAAGCCTTTCACGGTCATTTACGCAAACAGTTTAGCTGCCATGGGATTTCTATGTTCGATGATCAAGGGATGGAGAGAGGCCAAACCATAACCCCTTCTCTCACACAAGCGATTCGGGAATCGAGGATAGCGGTCATCGTTTTCACAAAGAACTATGCTTCATCCAGCGGCTGTTTGGATGAATTGGTTGAGATTTTCAAGTGCAACAAACATAGCAGCCAAGAAGTGATGACGGTCTTCTATGGAGTCGACCCATGTGATGTGCGGAATCAAGTCGGAGATTTCGGGAAAGACTTCAAGAAAACATGTGCTCGTAAACCAGAGGAGAAGAGGCGAAAATGGACCAAAGCTTTGACCAAAGCTGCTAACATTGCCGGAGAACACTTCCTAAACTGGTTTGTTTGCTTTCTTTCAATTAATTTAGAATTAATGCTTTCGGAAATTTTCTTTGTGAATATTTGATTGGTTTCTGAATGTTAATGTGTGTTCTCAACATAACCTCTATCAATTAATAACACTGGAACCACAATATTTTATTAATTTAGCAAAATATTAATTTATCGAGAGATTAATTGGATCGAAAACTGAATTGAAACTTGAAAATTGTATTAGTTTAGCGAGGTATTAATTTATAAAGGTTATACTGTACACCTAAAAGATAATATTTTAGCTTACCACTAATAAAGATTACTAAAAGATACTCCCATGTTCTTTAAAGATAGATGTTTAAAGCTATGCACACTTATTAAGATAACGCATTGATTTCTACGAAATATAGTTTTTGATAAAGTTTAACCAATAATGTTTCAGTATTTGTTTTGAAGTTTGTAAAAGTACATAGAAAACATTTAAAACTCTATCTTTTTGGAACAAAATTTTAGTTGTAAATTTTTTATCTTTTAAGAACAGAAGGAGCATATTATTAGTGTTAAGAACCGGAAACGACTCTTCCTTTATTGATCCTTGTTAATTACAGTCAAGACACACGAGACCTAACCCTAAACCCTCCCCACTAGCAAAAGGCTCCCAATTACCAAATGGTCAAAGACCTCTAATACTATACTACTGCTTTTCAAATACAAACATTCTTTGTTAGGTTTCTATAACTACAAAATATCTACCAATAGAATCCACAAATCATTTTCACATCACTTATTTGATAAAAACAATGACCTTTCTCTCTTCTTAGGGACAACGAATCAAAGATGATTGAAAAGATTGCAAGAGATGTTTCAAACAAACTAAATGCTACAGTCTCTAGCGATTTTGAAGACATGGTGGGTATGGAAGCACACTTGCAGAAAATGCAGTCTTTGTTAGATCTAAAATATGAGGATGAAGCTATGACTGTTGGAATATGTGGTCCCGCAGGCATTGGTAAGACTACCATTGCTAGAGCTTTACATAGCCGATTTTCGAGCGGTTTTCAGCTTAGTTATTTTATGGAGAATCTTAGAGGAAGCGATAATAGTAGTCTACACGAGCAACTTCTTTCAAATATTTTAAACCAAGATGGTAATGGAATTGACCATTTAGGTGCTATACCAGATATGCTATGTGACAAAAAAGTTTTTATCATCCTTGATGATGTGGACGATCTGCAGCAACTTGACGTTTTGGCTAATGAAGCTAATTGGTTTGGTCCTGGAAGCAGGATTATCATAACCACAGAAGATCAAAATATTTTGGAGCAACATGGTATAGACAATATATACCATGTGGATTTTCCAAATGAAGAAGAAGCTCGTAGTATCTTTTGTAGATATGCTTTTATTCAGAGCTCTGCACCAGATGGTTTTGATGAGCTTGTCGAAAGAGTAACGAAGATTTGCAGCAAACTTCCATTGGGTCTCCGTGTCATGGGTTCATCATTACGCAGAAAGAAAGGAAAGGAATGGGAATATATATTACGTAGGCTAGAAAATAGCCTTAGTCCAAATATGGAGGGAGTACTTAAGGTCGGATACGACACTTTACATGAGAAGGATCAGTTTCTGTTTCTACTCATTGCGTTCTTCTTCAACTACGAAGCCGATGATCATCTGATTGCCATGCTCGATGACAGTAGCTTGGATGTTGGACGCGGGTTGAAAACACTCGCCTATAAATCTCTTATACAAAAATCCACCAGAGGAAAAATAGTGATGCACAAGTTACTACAACAAGTAGGTAGACAGGCAGTTCAAAGCCAAGAGCCTTGGGAGCGCCAATTCTTAACTGATTCTCATGAGATTTGTGATGTCCTCGAAACAGAATCTGTAAGTTCCTCTTTTTTTTTGTTCCTTAAATGTATTTGTCAAACATATCGTGCTAACATTTCTTTTATATTGAATTTGACTCAGGGTAATAAAAGTGTTACGGGTATATCTTTTGATACATCCACAATCCCATACGTTGTGAATATAAGCAAAAGTGCTTTTAAAGATATGAGTAATCTTCGATTTCTCAGCATCTACAACACAAGTTTTGATCGAGATAATAGAGTGCATGTACCCAAGGACATGGATTTTCCTCCTCTACTAAAGTTATTACATTGGGAGGCATACCCAGGAAAGTGTCTTCCTCCTACATTTAGGCCGGACTATCTTGTGGAACTCAATTTGCAAAATAACGAGCTAGAGAAACTTTGGGATGGCACCCAGGTTGGTTCTTGTATTTGCTTATACTAGATAGTTGTTTGAGAGTATTATAAGTTTATGGATTTTAACTGATTTAGAAATCTTTATATCTTTGATTCTTTATGGACTTGAAAAAATGTGGATTTCAAAATAACAAAGATGGATTTAATTTGAGCCTTCTGTAGTTCGAACTTATAAATATTCTTCCTTTGGTGTGTTGTTTTACATTCAGGCCCTCGCGAATCTGAAGAAGATAGATTTGGAGTTTTCTTTGAATTTGAAGGAACTCCCAGATCTTTCTAATGCTAAAAATCTCGAGAGATTGAAGCTGGCTAGTTGCACGAGTTTGGTAGAGCTTCCTGCTTCTATTAGAAATCTTCATAAACTAGAGGAGTTGGGGATGGATTTATGCAACATGCTACAAGCTGTTCCGACACTCTTCAACTTGACATCTCTTGCAAGGGTCAACATGTTCGGATGTAGGAAACTGAGAAAAATTCCAGATTTTTCCAAGAACATCACAAAACTCGTCGTTACCGACACGATGCTAGAAGAATGGCCTGAATCAATTAGCCATTGGTCTCGCCTTCAGTCTCTATATATACGTGGCAGTGTCAATCCATATCCAATATCGACAAAAAAAATTCCACAGCAAAGTGGCGGAGATATTGAAAGGATTCCAGATTGGATCAAAGATCTTCATGGGTTGAAAAACCTATATATTACTGGCTGTCCAAAACTTGCATATCTGCCAGAGCTCCCTTGCTCGCTCATAAAACTAGAGGTTGACAACTGTGAATCATTGGAGACATTAATGCCTTTCCCTTTTGACTCTCGCATTAAGGATATGCAATTCCTCAATTGCTTCAGATTGGGTGGAGAAGCACGGAAAATAATTACACAGCAATCATACCAGGCATGCTTACCCGGAAGAACAATGCCTGCAGAATTCAATCATCGAGCTATTGGAAATTCCTTGACCATCCGTTCAGGTTTCTCAAGATTTAGTATATGCCTTGTGTTGTCCCCTAAACCGCCGACCAAAGTAAGTTTTGATGGTTTATTGTGTCGCATACGCATACGCATTAACGGTTGCCCAGCTGACGGTAAAATAACCCGGGTAAATATCTCCTATATGGGAGCCCAACATATATTTATATTTCCGTATGAATTCTTTGGCAAAGACAAAGACGGATGGCTTGAATCTGAAGACAACAAGATATCGTTCAAATTCATCACTGCATCCACGGACGTGGACGTCATTGAATGTGGTGTACGTATCTTGACAAACAAAACCGGCTGGACCTATGAATCTTGCTGTTCAGAGCAAGCGTCTGAAGACAAAGACGACAATGAAAGCCTCTATGATGGGAGCAATGAGTTTGATGAACCCAGAGTAAAGTTCTTTGATGGTCTTACTATTTTTCTTTCTCTAGTTTTTCTATTCTTGGGTTTGATTTTAATGCTATAGCTTTGTCCCTTTGTATAGAAACATTAAGACTTGAGTATGTGATTTTGTTTTTTTATTGCAGCACTTTCTATACCGAATACACAGTTCTTATCACTAATAGTATATCATCAATACTTGTTCGGCCTCAGGTGAAAATAAACAACAGGAAATAACCCAACAAACGTTTAAACCATCAATGGTGGAGACGAGCTTAGCACCTGTTCTATTTCAAGCAAATATTACAAATCCAACCTAAAACTTATATGCCTTGGCTGAACATTAGTTTGAAGGGTAACTCAAAGCTTAAGAAAAACATCAAGAACAGTTACAATGACGAAACATTTTTTCTCTCATTACGCGCTTGCGTTACTACCACTTGTTGTCTGAGCCCACCTACTTGTTTGTTCTTTGTTCGTATAAAGTTTTTCCATAAACCAACAAATGATTAATGTGAATATCTACATTTTTCTTCTTCTCCTTTTGTTTGTACTAGTAATAATAATTCACTCTTCGTTTACTTTTCAAAGATGAGAGGAAGGAAAAAGCCAAGAAACTTACATTTCCTTATCTCTATATAACTCCCTTCCATAAAAGGCCACTCCCTATCCTCTCTCATGGCTTCTTCTTCCTCTTCTACTCCGCCTCGCACCTGGAGATACCGCGTCTTCGCGAGCTTCCACGGACCAGACGTCCGTAAAACATTTCTCGCTCATTTACGCACACATTTTAGCTGCAATGGGATTTCGATGTTTGATGATCAAGGGATCGAGAGAGGCCAAACCATTGCCTCTGCTCTCATACTAGCAATTCGAGAATCGAGGATCGCCATCGTTGTGCTCACAAAGAACTATGCTTCATCCAGCTGGTGTTTAAATGAATTGGTGGAGATTTTCAAGTGCAAGGAAGGTAGGAAGCAAATAGTGATGACGATCTTTTACGGAGTAGATCCATCTGATGTGCAGAAACAATCAGGAGATTTCGGGAAAGTTTTCAAGAAAACTTGTGCTCGTAAAACAAAGGACGAGAGGGAAAAATGGAGACAAGCTTTGATCGACGTTAGCAATATTCCCGGAGAACATTCTCGAAACTGGTTTGATTGCTTTCTCGTTTAACTAATTAAATTTTTTTTTTAACTTCGTAATCCAATTTGGGAAATTTTCTTTGTGATACTAAAATATCTGACTGTTTTCTGAATACTCGTGTGTTACATCAATAACATAAGACCTGAATCTTTATAAATCATGGATTTGAACATGGATTTCAAAATGAGTAAATTAGCTTAAATGTCATTTTTTGAAAAAGCCTTTTCTAGATATACCATTTCTTAAAGAGAAAATTATGGCAATTACCATTTTCTTCAATTGAGTTTATGAAATGTGCTATCGAATCCAATTTTTTTTTTAAAATGCTATAAATTGAATTAATTTTGATTTTTAATGAAAGAGAAATTACAAGTTTTGCCCTTGTTTTTTCTTCCACTCATTCATTCTCTCTCTTTTTTATCCTCTTTGTTCTCTGTCTTCTTTTTCTTCTTCTCTTTCTTTATCTCTTGATCGGAAAAAATGGTGGATGATGGTGAATGTTGACGGCAATGGTGGTTGACGGTGGACCAGACGGAAACGGTGGACAAGATAATGACGATGGTGAACAAGATAACGACGGAGACGGTAGTTGGTGGATAGGATGGCAACAGACATGGTGGTCGGAGGATAAGATGACGATGGAGACGGTGGACGGAAGATAAGATAACGACAGAGACGGTGGTCGGAAGATAAGATGGTGATAAAGACGATGACCATAGGACAAGATTAAGACGCTGATGGAATATAGCAACTTGATGGACAAGATAGTGACAGAAACGGTGATCGGAGAACAAATTGACGACATAGATGGTGGTGATGGAACTGATATATCATGGTTTTTACCCGTTTTTTACCATGATTTAACCCGGTTTTATCGAGTCTTTTCGGTGTTTTTCGAGTGTTTTAGAGTCTTTGCAAGTTTGTGTACGTGTGGAGCTTAATTGATGATTATGGAACGTTTTGGAGCATTGTGGAAAGAGGAGCTGAAGTCGTTAGAACGGATTTTCAATTGCCGTCAGATTGGCGTGTCGATCGACAGCCCCACTAAGACCTGTCGATCGACAGCAACATAGGCGATCGATCGACAGGCCTTCGCAGAAACCGACCTAATACGTTTTAAAGAAGGAAATTTGCCCACTAATGGGCCAGAAGTTGCTAATAGACCGTCATAAAAGCCCACCACGAGTTATACCTCTATAAATAGTTTATTTTAGGTTTTTAGATTATAACTTGAGATTTTACTTAACAAAGTTTAGAGAGAGATTTTTAGGATTTTTAGGGAGACAAGTTTACTTTGTTCTTTGAGATTCTTCAAACCTTATTGTAATTCTTCTTTTACTCTTTCTTTATGCATTATTATTCAGCTATGATTTGCTTTGCTGCCATGTCTGAGTAGTTTGCTTGTTAGGTTTAGGGTAGTTCGAATGGAATGATGATGAATTGTTAGGGTAAACTCACTTGTTAGGATTATCTGTTAGGTTCTTCACCTAGATTGTTTTAACTTTGGTTTAGGATTCGCGACCCTGAATTTGGATATCTTAGGTTGATAGATTGACACGAAAGTGTAATTGATTAGCCAGAACTAGATCTTAGGTGAGCAAAATTACTTATTCGCAGAGAAATTTGGTTTAGGGATTTTGTGAACAAATTGGACTTGAATTTAAACCTTGTTTAAATTGATTGAATTCGCAAAGAAATTTGGTTTTCTAGGGTTTAGACATAGTTAGTTTTCGCAACGACAGTTGGTTAATTATATTTTAGTGTTCCAAGTTCTAGAACGGTTCTTAACTAAATCCTGATTCTGTTTAACCTGCAATTCTGATTCATCCTGAGAATTACCCAAAAGCCTAGCTCTTTGTTTAATTGAATTTGAAATCAACCATCTTTCATGTTACCAATTGCTTTTGCTATTTATTTTATATTATTTTACTTAGCCGAATTTGAAGTCAATATTCCTATCGTTTGATTTGACTCCCAGAGATTCGACCCCTACTACGACGACCTCTTAATTTGAGAGAGTAGCTCAGGGTAAATTTGAGCATATCAGGAACCAAAGGCCGGAGGACTAGATTATGACATGGGTGGACAATATTAATTTTTGGTTGAATTGGTGAAAACTTTTTGATAAGATAGCAATTTAATTAGGGGTAAATTGGTTTTTTGTCTTGATTGAAATCAAAATTGAATTTAATGGCACATTTCATAAATTCAATTGAAAGAAATGACAATTGCCATAATTTTTTCTTTCTTAAACTTTCTTTTCAAAACTACCACATCTTAATTGAAAATAACTATTTTATCCTCTCATTTATCTACCAATAGAAAAACACGGTGATTTTTCTCTTTGATAAACACGGTGATTTTTCTCTCTTATTAATAGGGACGACGAATCAAAGATGATTGAAACGATTGCCATAGATGTTTCAAACAAACTAAATGCTACAATCTCTAGCGATTTTGAAGACATGGTGGGTATTGAAGCACACTTGGAGAGATTGCAATCTATGTTACATTTAGATTATGACGATGGAGCTATGATTGTTGGAATCTCTGGTCCTGCAGGAATTGGTAAAACTACTATTGCAAGAGCTTTACATAGGCGACTCTCTTGCAATTTTCAGCTTACTTGTTTTATGAAGAATATTAAGGGAAGCTATAATCATGGTCTTGACGAGTATGGTTTGAAGCTGCGATTACAAGAGCAACTTCTTTCCAAAATTTTAAATGAAAATGGTATAAGGATATACCATTTAGGTGCTATACGAGAAAGGCTATGTGACCAAAAAGTTCTTATCATCCTTGATGATGTGGACGATCTGCAACAACTTGAGGCTTTGGCTAATGAAACTAACTGGTTTGGTCGTGGAAGCAGGATTCTCGTAACCACGGAAGATCAAGAGATTTTGGAGCAACATAGTATGAACAATATATACCATGTTGGTTTTCCAAATGAAGAAGAGGCTCGTAAGATGTTTTGTAGATATGCTTTTAATCAGAGCTCTACACCAGATGGTTTTGAAAGCCTTGTCGAAAGAGTAAAAAAGGTTTGCAGCAACCTTCCGATGGGTCTCCGTTTCATGGGTTCATCATTACGCAGAAAGAACATCGAAGACTGGGAATATATATTGAATAAGCTAGAAACTAGCCTTGATCCAAAGATAGAGGGAGTACTTAGGCTCGGATATGACAATTTACATAAGGACGATCAATTTCTGTTTCTCCTCATTGCATTCTTTTTCAACAACAAAGACGAGAATCATGTGATGGTCATGCTCGCTGACAGTCTCTTGAATGTCAGGTATGGGTTGAAAACACTTGCCGATAAATCTCTTATACAAATCTCAACCAAAGGAAAAATAGTGATGCATAAGTTACTACAACAAGTGGGTAGAGAGGTAGTTGAAAGACAAGATCCTAGAAGACGCCAAATCCTAATTAACGCTGACGAGATTCGCAATGTTCTCGAAAATAATTGTGTAAGTTCTTTTTTCTCTAAAATGTATCTGTTAAACCGGCCGGGTCAATGGAAAAGATTTTCGTACCTATTGTGCTAACACTTTTTTTCATTTGGGGTCATGTTTAGGGTAGTACAAGCGTGAGGGATATATATTTTGATATATCCACAATCTCAAAGGATGTGCATATAAGCGCGAGAGCTTTCAAAAAAATGTGTAATCTTCAATTTCTCAGCATCTTCAACACAAGACGAGATACAAATGTTAGAGTGCATGTATCCGAGGACATGGATTTCCCACCTCGTCTAAGGTTTCTACGTTGGGAGGCATACCCTGGAAAATGTCTTCCTCCTACATTTAAGCCTGAATATCTAGTAAGACTTGTTTTGCGACATAACAAGCTCAAGAAACTTTGGGAAGGAAGCCAGGTTGGTTATTGTATTTGCTTACTTTCATTAGTTGCAAAAGATTTTTGGAAAAATGGTATTTGTGGAAACTACGTAGAATTTATAAATAGGTTAATTAGATTAATATTATGTTTTGAGTAATGTATTAGGAAACTAACGTGGACATAATTTGGTTTATAGCATAAGGAAAAAATAGTTAAACAAATTTGCTACTATTAAATTTAGTAATTATTACTAGTCAAAACTCTCTAATATTCAATGGTGAAAAATATGTAAAGAATGTTTGGCGGTGAATTTCGAAAAAAGATGAAAGGTACGTATTATTGACTATATTTAATTTTCTTTTATGATGTTCTAGTTAGCTATAATTATAATACTGTAGTCAATTATTTATTTCCAAAAAATGGCAAAAGGAACTATGGTTGTTGTGATGTTGGCTGAATGGGTTATATTGAAGACCGTTTTTTGGGATTTCAAATCTAAGCATGACCAATTATGCAAATATATTTATTGTGTACGTAGACAATATATTTAGCTATATCATGAATATTGTATTTGTATAGTTAACTATGTAACATGTATAGCTAACAATCTCTTATTAAATGACAGTATAGTTAGCTATGTTATGAGTACTTGGTAAATATAGTTAACTATGTAACACATTACCATATTTACATTACCTAATACTCATGACATAACTAATTATATATCATCTATTAACAAGAAATAGTTAGCCAAAGAAAAAGGAAAATTTTTATTTTTAATTTTAAATTGCAAAATTTTGCAGTTGTTACAGAATGACAAAATCGGGATTTAGTCTAACCTAAATGCTAGTAAGTACATTATATTTTACATGGTGTTAGATAATGAAGTATAAGTGGAAAGATTTAATATACATGTTAATTTCACTTTATAAATATACCTAGAATTTATAAATCTTTGTTGTGTTACGATTATGTTAAAATCCAATAATCAATAGGGAAGACCTTTAAAGTGTGTCATCAAATGTTGATATACTTCCTTTGTTGTGTTGTTTTTCATTCACAGGCCCTTACAAATCTGAAGAAGATGGATTTGTACTGGTCCTTGGATTTGAAGGAACTCCCGGATCTTTCAAGTGCCACAAGTCTGGAGAAACTGGATCTGACTAGTTGCAAGAGTTTGGTAGAGATTCCTACCTCTGTAGGAAATCTTCGTAAACTAGAGGAGTTGGAGATGGATTTATGTATAAACCTACAGGTTGTTCCAACTCTCATCAACTTGGCGTATCTTCAAAGAGTCTGGATGATGGGATGCAGGAAACTGAGAAAAATTCCAGATTTTTCCAGGAACATCAAATCTCTTAGAATAGCAGACACAATGTTAGAAGAATTGCCTGAATCAATAAGACATTGGTCTGGCCTTGCATCTCTCACAATATATGGCAGTGTCCATCCATATCCACTTGTGACCGAACCATTTCTAGAGGGAAGTGGCGCAGACATAGAGAGACTTCCAGATTGGATCAAAGATCTTCATGGGTTAACAGAGCTTTGTATTGGTGGCTGTCCAAAACTTTTATCACTTCCAGAGCTCCCTGGTTTGCTCACAACACTACAGGTGGATTCTTGTGAATCACTGGAGACATTAATATCTTTCCCTATTAACTCTCAGATTGAGTATCTTAGTTTCCCCAACTGCTTCAAGTTAAGTGAAGAAGATGCAATGAGAGTAATTACCCAACGATCACTGGAGACATGCCTACCTGGAAAAGACATACCCGCAGAGTTTATTCACCAGGGTATAGGAGATTCTTTTACCATCCCTTCATCTTTCTGCAAGTTTAGGATTTGCCTTGTGGTTTCTCCAAAACCGCACAGGCAGAGTTTATACACCGAAGTAAGTTGTTGTTTCTTTGATTTATTGTGTCACATACGCATAAACGGTAGCATAACTGAAGAAAACATACTTAGGAGGCTCCCCCATATCCAAGCGGAACATCTATTTATATTTCCGTATCAATTGCTTAAGGATGACGATTGGTTTGAACTTAACCGGGACAATCAGATAGCGTTGGAATTCTCCACCTCATCCGAGGACATTGAAGTTATTAAAATTGGCCTACGGCCCTTGGAAGAGGAATCGTCTGAAGACGATGATGATAGTCTTTCTGATAGGAGGAATGTGTGTGATGCACCCAAAGAAAGCTTCTTTGAGAGTTATGCTATGTTTCTTTCTTTAATTTTTCTTTTCCTTTTGAGTTTGATTTTTCTAATATTTAAAGAAACGTAAGAGCATCCTTATCCTTAAGTTTTTGGTATTGTTTTTAAATTAATCTATTAATAATAGCAATCATAAAAAAATAATCGAGAAGTTGTGTATTTTTATAATGCTTATGGTATATTTATAGTACTAGATGATTCCCCCGCGTTATACGCGGATTTATACTTTGTTAGAGTTACGATTACCAATGCAATAATATTATAATTTGTTTTTTGGTTCATTTTTGGTCTTGGGTTAATTAGCTTAATAATACTTTTGGGTCACATAATTAGAGAAGTAGCATGTGTATAATTAAATTTAGGTCACTAGCAGAGAGAATTATTATTTGGACGAAATTACCTTTGAAGAGATCATGGTTTAGCTTGATTGAAGATAGTTTACTATTCGGAAAAGATAGCTCACTATTCGGAGGAGATAGTTCACTATTTCGAAGAGATCGTTCAGTATTCGGAGGAGATAGTTCACTATTTTAAAATAGATAGTTCACTAAAGTATGTGGTCGATCACAGTGTTGAAGAGAACAAAATTGAGATCATGATTTAGTTTGATTGGAGATAGTTCATTAAAGTATTCGGTCGATCATAGTTTTGAATAAAGAAAAAAATCAAAGATAAACCACTATTCCGAAGAGATAGTTTACTATAATAATGGATTCGTAATTAAGTGATAGCTCACTATAAAGGCATATATGAGTATTTGTAATCAAGAGATAGCTCACTATAATACAGAAAATTAATCATGCATTCTGAGAGATAGTTCACTAAAATCTGTTTGGATTTTCTCCCTCTTCTCCAACTAATTCGTCTTCTTCTTCACATATTCTCTCTTCACAATCCATGACAACAAATTGACAAAGTAATAAAGAAAGAAAAGAAGCCAATTACGTAATCGAATATAAAGAAGGAAGAGAAGAAGAAGAAGGATCGAGAGGAAAAAAAGACTATTGTAAAATTAATAAAGAAAAAAAAGAGAAGAAGAACATGAACAAGAGCTTGGAGAAAAAAAAAAACGTAGAGAAGAAGAGTAGACGGCTGAAGAAGAAAAAAATGGAACTAGGGTAAGGTTTTTTGATAATTTTTGTTCTTTTATGTTTTTATAACACAAAAATGGTATAATTGGAATTTTATCTCACTCAATTGTTAGATACTATATTATGATTTATGAGGTGTTAGATATTACATTATAAATGGGAAACATATTATTTATTATAATTTCCCTTTGGTCTTTATGATAATTTATGAATGTTTTTATGAATAATAGCATCTAGAATAAACCATATATTGAGACGATAATATGATTTCAATTCCTATTCAAATTTTGATCGAATAATTTTTTATCTCAAATAAATTGAACTTTTAAATTAGTATCTAAATATTATTTATTTGTTAAAGTATCCAATAAATTTTTAAAAAAAATATTTATGATTATTTTTTTTCTTCATCTCCTTTTTGTTTCTTTATCTCCATGTTTGAGTAGATCCATAGTTGGGTTTTAGGGTTTCAAGGGATTTCATGAATCGCAAGAACTAGATACAAATAGAAATTTGTAATTCTCTTCATATATCGTTGTTCTTATTGCTTGAATTATATTGATCACCTCGTTTATGATGTTAGGTTGTTTAATGCATCAAAAGTGTTCGATTAAATGCATGAACTAACATAGATGAGCAAATCGTTCTTAGCCAACGAAAGTTGATGTTAAGGCGATTTGTTAACCTATCAAACCAATTCGTTAATGCTTGTCTTCAATTCTGAGTTCAAGCGACAGTTTAGAGTCTTAGGTTGCTAGATAAAGTCTCTGGTGCCACAACAGTGGATTAGTTATACATTTATGTTTGAGTTTTAGATTGAGCTGATTTGTTCTCTGAATAGTTATCTGGTTCGCGATCTCTGATTTTCTGCGAAAATCCATAAAACCTAACGCTTTTTAATCCATAGTTTACATCGTTTAATTGCTTTCTCATTTACATTATTGCATACAACCACCTTTCATATCATCTTAGCTTAATTTCTAGTCATATAGTTTGAAGTGTAAACTTGATTCTCGTGGATTCGATCCCTGAAATACTACAACCACTTGTTGTGCACTTGCAATCGTTAAATAGGATTAAAACTCTGTCTATCAATGATAAATTTACCTATGTTATTGACTGATAGATTCGGTAGACAAGTCTTTGGGGGACAGTCCAATGTCCCCAAAAGACATTAACTTTGCGGAGAAAACAAACCAAGACGCAGGGCCGGCCTTGGGCTAAAGCCCATGAAGCAAGGACTTTCGGCGCCAAAATTTGTTTATTAATTTTAGGGCACCAAAATGTTCAAAAGTGTCTTTGTAGTGTAGGGGTTTGTCTCTGTAGTTCCCTTTAAGCCGTCACATGTTCAAATCCTCAATCAGCAAAGTGTTGATTTTCATAGTTTCGTTAATTGTTGGACCAAATTTTCATATCTTATTATATAAAGGAGAGTTTATCAAAATTGTAACTCATTAGATGGTGACATGTGTCTAATATCGATCGAGATGATGATATGTGTAAAAAAAATTGAAAAGGAAAAACTAACAAAAAAACTGTTACATGTGTCTATTATCGATTGAGATGATGACATGTGTAAAAAAATTTAAAAGAGAAAACTAACAAAAAAAACGGTTACATGTGTCTAATATCGATCGTGAGGATGACATGTGTAAAACTGAAAAGGGAAAACTAACAAAAAAAATTGTTAAATAATTAAGTAAATAGTGAAAAAAGGAAAATTTGTAATAGTTTAACTTAATTAGAAAAAAGTTAAAAATAGGAAAAATTGTAATAGTTTAAATTAATTAGAAAGAAAATTAAAAATAGAAAAGTAACAAAAGAAATTGTTAAGTGACTAACTAAATAGTGAAAAGAAAAAATTTTAATAGTTCAAACTAATTATAATAGTATAAAATGACTAGGAAATAAAATATAATTTATAATCCAAACTACATATATAAAAATTAAGAAAAGAAGTCGAGAAGATATATAAGTGGCAAAAAAACTGAAAGTATAGAAAAATAGATAGTAAGAACATTAACGTAAAGAGAATATAAAAAATAAATAAACAAAAATTATAGAAAAATAAAAGAATCTTATTATATAAGGAGAGATGTTTTGAACTAATTTATATTTTCTATCTTGCGGTTAAAAAAATACAATTTAATGATCAATAAATTGATAATTATACGGGTTTCAACTTAAAATACGATTATACGGGTTTCAATTCAAAATCTACTTATATAGGTTTTAATTTAGAATATAATTATAAAAATCATAACTATGTAAATAATAAATTTCAATATCTAATACCCGCATATAGTGCAGGTCCTATCTAATTTTTATATACGGTTGGGCCAGACTTTTTTTCCTGCTTTAGGCAGCCAAAACCATTGGCCGGGCCTGCCAAGACGCATAGTTGCCTAGGAAGCCTCCAACTTAAGGGACTGCAACCATTTAAATGATTAGTTGCAACTTGCAAGGAAAAAAGAATTCATGTCCTTAGATTCTTCAAACAGAGAACTATAGTTAATCCCGGAACAGAGGATTTGCCTTCTTTTTTCCTAACGTCAAAATATATTTTGTTTAGTTGAACAAGAAAAAAATGGAATTCATTTTCCAAACTAGACCATATAAGAAGTTACTAATGCCAAATGGTTTTGAAGTCTTGAAAATGAAAACAAAGAAATATTTATCTCTTTGTTGTTGGAGCCCACTTGTTTGGTTTTTATTTCGTATAAAGGTCTCATTCATTACGCGGTTTGAATTTTCTTTTTATAACGAAATTCCGAAAGAGCATAAGAAGCACAGAATTATTGTGAATCTCTTAAAAAGCTTATCACTTGCCATTTTCTCCTTCCATAGAAGGCTTATCTCTGTAAAAATCTCTTATTTTCAACCACTTACGATCTTCTCTCATGGCTTCTTCTTCTTCTCCTCCTTGCACCTGGACATACCGCGTTTTCACGAGCTTCCACGGTCCAGACGTGCGTAAAACCTTTCTCAGTCATTTACGGAAACAGTTTAGTTCCAATGGGATCTCCATGTTCGATGATCAAGGGATCGAGAGAGGCCAAACCATCTCCCCTGCTCTCAAGCAAGCGATTAGAGAATCGAGGATCTCCATCGTTGTGCTCTCGAAGAACTATGCCTCATCCAGCTGGTGTTTGGATGAACTGGTGGAGATTTTCAAGTGCAAGGAAGATTTAGGACAAATAGTGATGACGGTCTTCTACGGAGTAGATCCATCTGATGTGCGGAAACAAACCGGAGATTTCGGGAGAGCTTTCAACGAAACATGTGCTCGTAAAACAGAGGAGGAGAGGCAAAAGTGGAGCCAAGCTTTGACCGATGCTGGCAACATAGCAGGAGAACATTTCCTTAACTGGTTTGTTTGCTTTCCTTCTACTAATTTGGAAATTTCCTTCTGAATAAAAACCTGATAGCTTTCTGAATGTTCATGCGTTAAGCCTTTATATATATACACATGCAAAACAAAATTTTAGCTAGCTTATAAAGATTCAGAGCTGGATCTTAGATTTTGGGGGGCCCATAAAAAGATTAACATTCGAGTTTTTCTAATTTTATTTCAAAATTCAAAAGAAAATTACGAACATAAATGGTATTCTTTTGGAAAATATTTTTTTCGAAAAACAAGTTAGTTATGAACAAAATTATATTTTTCTCATATATTTTCTATTATAAAATATTTTACATGTAATGATTTAAAACTTATAATATTTTTTTTCTAAGATCGCCTACTAAATTTGTTTACTTTCTATTTAATTTTTATAAAAATGTATATATATATAATTTGTTTTCGGGGCCCTCATGAAGTGGGGGCTCAAATGTTTCGAATCACTCCCCTCCGATCCGACTCTGTAAAGATTACAAAAAGATATATGCAGATCTTGCCGAGATTAGAGTTATATAATTACAAAATATCTCCCAACAAAATCATTTTTACATGACGACTATTTAATAAACAAATATGATAAAAGTGAGTTTTCTTTTATGTTAGGGACAATGAAGCGGAAATGATCGAGAAGATTGCTAGAGATGTTTCAAACAAACTAAACACTACAATCTCTAGGGATTTTCAAGACATTGTGGGGATTGAAGCACACTTGGAGAAAATGCAGTCTTTTTTACATTTAGAGTGTGATGACGAAGTTCTGATCCTTGGAATTTCTGGTCCTGCGGGAATTGGTAAAACTACCATTGCGAGAGCTTTACATAGCCGACTTGCTAGCAGTTTTCAGCTTACTTGTTTTATGGAGAATATTAGGGGGAGCTATAATAGCGGCCTCGACGAGTATGGATCGAAGTTGTATCTGCAAGAAAAACTTCTTTCAAAGCTTTTAAACCAAAATGGTATGAGGATATACCATTTAGGTGCTATACCGGAAAGGCTATGTGACCAGAAAGTTCTTATCATTCTTGATGATGTGAATGATTTGAAGCAACTTGAGGCTTTGGCTAATGAAACCAGTTGGTTTGGTCCTGGAAGCAGGATTATCATAACCACAGAAGATCAAGAAATTTTGGCGAAACATGATATCAACAATACATACCATGTTGATTTTCCAACAAAAGAAGAATCACGTAAGATACTTTGTAAATATGCTTTTAGACGGAGCTTAGCACGAGATGGATTTGAAAAGCTTGTCGAAAGAGTAACAGAGCTTTGTGGCAACCTTCCTTTGGGTCTCCGTGTCATTGGTTCAACTTTACGAGGAAAGAATGAAGATGATTGGGGAGGTATATTGCATAAGCTAGAAAGTAGCCTTGATCGTGATATCGAGGGAGTACTTCGAGTCGGATATGAAAATTTACATGAGGATGATCAACTTCTGTTTCTCCTCATTGCATTCTTCTTCAACTACAAAGACGATGATCATGTGAAAACAATGCTGGCTGATAGTAACTTGGATGTCAGATTGGGGTTGAAAACCCTTGCCTATAAATCTCTCATACATATATCCACCGAAGGAAAAATATTGATGCACACGTTACTACAACAAGTGGCTAGAAAAGCAGTTCAAAGACAAGAGCCTTGGAGACGCCAAATCCTAATTGATACGAATGAGATTTGTGATGTCCTCGAAAATGATTCTGTAAGATTTTTATTTTTATTTTTAATATATCTCCTCAACAAAACACTCACTTATCTTACTTATTGTGCTAACATTGTATTTTGTTCTGAATTTTCTTTAGGGTAGTAGAAGTGTGATGGGTATATCTTTAGATACATCCACACTCTCAAGCGATGTGTATATAAGCCCAAAAGCTTTTAAAAGAATTCCTAATCTTCGATTTCTCAGAATTTACGGCACAAGTTTTGATAGAGAAAATAGAATGCATCTACCCGAGGACATGCATTTCCCATCTCGACTAAAGTTATTACACTGGGAGGTTTATCCAGAAAAGTGTCTTCCTTATACATTTAGGCCGGAACATCTTGTGGAACTCAGTTTAGAGTTTAATGTGCTTGAGAAGCTTTGGGAAGGGATCCAGGTTGGTATATATATTTGCTTTATTTTTTTATTTAACTGATTCAAAAATTTAGAAATTCTTATGGATTTTAAAATCAATCATGTAGATTTTAAAATAACAAGGTTTCCCACATATTTGATTTGAGCTTTTGTATTTTTGAGATTTGAATCACTTATAAATATGTTAAAAACCAATGTGAAGTCAAATCCTTACTAAACTCCAATGAGAAATAATCTATATATAATAGCAATCCTGCAAAAAAATAATTGAAAAGTTGTTTTCTTTCGTAATTCTTAATGCGTATTAATAGTACTATAAAAGATACATTTGGAACGTCTAAAAAAGTCGTGTTTTTCGTAAAAATGGTTATTTCTCCAAAGAGTTGTGTTTTTCATAAAAAAAAACTTATTTAAAAATATATTTAATATTACTGAAGAGTTGTGTTCTTTCATAAAAATTAGTTTTTTTCCAAAAAGTTTTGACTTTTTGTAAAATGTGTCTTTTCAAAAATAACCGTTTTATTGTTATTTTGAAGGGTTATATCTTTTAGAATTTATAATATCGTGTCTTTTCAAAAACATTTCGTAGAGTCACGTCTTTTCGAAAATAAACGTTTTTCGTTATTTTGAAGGGTCATATATTTTTGAATTTATAAGGTCGCGTCTTTTCAAAAGTATTTCATAGAGTCATGGCTTTATGATTATTTTAAAGGGTTGTATTTTTCCGAATTTATAGGGTCCCGTCTTTTCAAAAATGTTGCGTAGAGTCGCGTCTTTTTGAAAATAAACGCTTTGTGGTTATTTTGAAATCTTGTGTTCTTTTTGAATTTATAATGTCGCGTCTTTTCGAAAATAATCGCTTTATAATTATTTTAAAATTTATTAGGCATAACTAGTTTATGTTCGCATGTGTGTCGAAAATAAATTATATATTTGATTGTGGTTATGTTTTTCTAAAAATGTTGCCGAGAAGTTTTTTATCCTCCCGATTTGGCAGGTGTTCGAGTCCTAGAAATGTTAACAAAGGATTTCAACTATTTTTACTTTTTAGGAATCAATGCAACACATGATTTTGACAAGGATTTTAAAATCAACAATCCTATAACATGCTTTTGCTTGGATTTTCAAATAAGTTACATTCATCTAATTCTAACCAGTAAAACCCCGTTGAAGTATGTTCTTTCTCACGTGTGTTGATGTTCTTCCTTTGTGGTGGTGATTTAGATTCAGCCCCTTACAAATCTCAAGAAGATGAGTTTGGCACGGTCAATATATTTGAAGGAACTCCCAGATCTTTCGAAGGCTACAAATCTTGAGAGGTTGACTCTAGATCATTGCTTCAATTTGGTAGAGATTCCTTCCTCTATTGGAAATCTTCAAAAACTAAAATATTTGGATATGGAATACTGTCAAAGTCTACAAGTTGTTCCAACTCAGCTCAACTTGGCATCTCTTGAAAGCGTCAACATGTTAGGATGCGGGCAATTGAGAAAAATTCCAGATATTTTCAAGAACATCATGATGCTCTTAATCGCAGACACTATGATACAAGATTTGGCTAAATCAATTAGGCTCTGGTCTCGCCTTCAGGTTCTCATTATATTTGGTGGTTGCACTTCAGATCCAGTTATGGCTGACCTTTATCCACCACGAATATTCCCGATTGCATCAAATATGTGGGTTAGAAGAGCTTCATTAATCAAAGATCTTGACAGAGATATTGAGGAAATTCCAGACTGCATCAAAGATCTTCATGAGTTAAAAGAGCTTTATATTACTGGTTGTCCAAAACTTGCATCATTGCCAGAGCTCCCTCCCTCGCTCAGAATATTGAAGGTAGCCAATTGTGAATCATTGGAGACACTAATGCCTTTCCCTTTTGGGTCTCAAATTGAAGCTCTCCATTTTGCCAACTGCTTGAAATTGAGTCAAGAAGTAGTTATTATTACCCAACAATCAAGGGATGCATGCTTACCGGGAAGAAATATACCAGCGGAGTTTGATCATCGAGTTATTGGAAATTCCTTGATCATCCCTTCAGGGACCAAGGAATTTAGGCTTTGTGTTGTGATTTCTCGTAAACAACAAATGAAAGAAAGTGCCGGCTTATTGTGGCGTCAAACCCGCCACGGTTTGCCTAGTGACGAAATAGAATTTTTTCAGTTTATCACTAAGCTCGAAGCAGATCATCTATATATACGTCACTTTATACTACCTGATATATTGGAGAATGAGATATTGTTGGAATTCAGCACCACATCCAAGGACATCGAGGTTATTGAGTGCGGTTTCACGGACAAAACCAACAGAAGGCTTAAGTGGGAAGAGAGGCCTTTGTGGCATCATGATATGAGTTGCTGGAATATAACAAAAGAATCTGATGTCTATCACGCGTGGATTGGAAGGATCAGCTATGAAGGCAACCCCGAGTAAAGAGTAAAGCGTCTGAAGACCTGACAAGGTATCATCTCTGATTTGTTTCTTTACCTCAATTTTATTTTCCCATTTGGGTTTGATTTCAGATGTTCTTTTGTAGTATAGCTTACGAAAAACACACTACTCACCAATAGAATAACCTAATATAAATGTGTCAGTTTACAGTTCAAATTAAGATAAAGATGAATAAAAAGGTTTTACGTTTTCAAAGACGCACTAAGACGTTAGTATGTTATTCAACTCCTTTGTTTTGGTGGTAGGTTGCAACAAATATTCAGGGTCATCACCAGCTTTGTTAGTTTTTGGTGTGGAAGAAGAAAGTCTTGGTTTGCGGGAATGTATCGTGTTGGAATACTTGTTGTGGTCTCATCGTAGAATCTCCAGTTGATCTCATTGTGTTTGTAGATGATACAATAAGTTTTTTTGCATTTTCTTTAATTACACACTTGTTTTATGATAGGTATATCATCTTATACATTAATAAACAACTAATAATTCATCATTTATACATTGCAATCTCGCAGAGAAGCTATATTTGGCTCTGTTTATAACTGTGTCATTGCTCTTTCTTTTTCAGCCTTGACAAAGCTAATTTCTCTCCATTTTTCCTTTATCTGTACTAAAGCCTCATCCTTTAGGATTGTCACAATCCGATTGTGGGGCTTTTCAAGCAAACAAGTATTGCATGTAACTCTGGTATGACCAGAGTGAACTAGAAGAAGGATGCATGCTTGCCCGGAGAAAACCAACCAAGACGCATACAATAAAACCTCTATAAATTAATTATGTTGGGACCATGGAAATTTATTATTTTAGAGATATTAATTTATCGATAAATTATTAATTTATAAATAAAAATCTTTTTTAGTTAAGATTTTTCTTAATTTTTTTTTCCGAATGATATTATATTATGGAATTTAATGAATATATTTGTCAAAATGATATGAAATTTTGATTATCGCAATAGAGAAGATGATATTATCATAATAGACGATCAAATTAAAATTGTATACTATGTATAAAATTTAGAAGATATCATGGTTATTATCCCTAATGTCGATATATTTAAAAAGAGTTATGTATAAATAATAAATTATTTTGCCGAGAATTTTCCACAAGTTTATGGTAAAGACTGAAAAAACAATTATAAATTTTTTTGATGTAATACGTAAACTTAAAGATAAGTTCTAATGAGATTTTTATTTTCAAGTAATCAAAAAAATCATTAAAACCATGTTTAGTACATTATCATATATATATATACATAATTATAAATGATTATTAATTTTACTATTATTGGGACCATATTTTACATAGGAATTTCAAAAAAATTGTAATCTTATCATTTTATCCAATTTCGCAAATTTTTACATTGGCCCGAGTCTGTGGTGATTATTAATTTATCTAGTATATATAATTGGCTAAGAATCCTCCAACAGGGACTGCAATCATTTAAATGATTAGTTGCAAGGGAATAAACATCTAATTTCTGAAAGTTTATCCTGGAACAGATGATTTGCCTCAATCACACAAGTCTTTTAACTTATGAATTAAGGAAAGCAAACCTTTTGTGCAAAATCTCTTCTTTTTTTTGTCACGCAAAATCTTTTTTTTTATTTTTTTTGGTCATGCAAAATCTCTTTTCAATATGGATAAATATAATTTCAGAATTGTGAATATTGAATTCAAGCAAGTCATGGTGGTTTCGAATACGCATTTGTATGATTTCAAGCAATGGGCATTAAGAGCAGCCTAGCAGAGGTTATTTCATCGTTAGTTATCACATTATTTTCATCGTTAGGTTTCCACGACCAAACTTGGCACAATAAGTTAGGTTTTCACCAAAAAATTTGGGATAGGGCCGTGACATTCTCCCCCATAATTAACCAGGTAAGTCTTGTCTTTTCTTTCTTCAAATTTCCATGCTTATTGTGTGCCCTTTTGTATTCTTTAGTGAGCTCTTTGTCATTAAAACTGGTTTTTGCAGAGCATAATCCATCATATCGTATTTTGACTGTCCGAGAGAATGCTAGACTGCAAGGGTTTATATGCTATGTGGCTCAAAAAAGGACACGTAAGTCCTTCGTTCATACTCTTTTACAAGCATGTTTCTTAATTTTTGTTGCGGTTGATTTTCTAATTTTTATAAGCTATGTGGCTCAATCAAGGACAAGTAAGTCCTTAGTTCATACTTCATACTCCTTTACAAGCATGTTTCTTAATTTTTGTTGCGGTTGGTGTTCTGATATGAAAAACGGTTGTTTTTGCACCCACATACATCCATGTTGGAAATGTGGTGGATTTTCCTATAGGAATTGCGCTAGGGTACGCATTTGGCATGGCGAGTCAAGGGCTGTTCGTTGAGCAGTCAGTTATAGATCTCCCCTGCAAGTTTCCTCTATGTCTCTTGGGAAATGCAGAGGAGCATTCTGATTGATCTTCTCATGATCTTACCCAAAGAGAAGCAAAATAGAAGAAAAAAGACTATTATGATTCATTTTTACTTTGGTTTGTACTGATTCGTTTGATTAGAAACTTCTGTTGTTGCTACATAGGGATTTGATTTTGAACTTGCAAAACATTTTTTTTTTAATTAATTTTGGTTTTAAGAACTTGCAAAACTTATGGTCAAGTCATCTATTTCGAAGCATGCATGTGCTTTAGATTAGGACCACACAACAAACACAAAGTAACATCAATTCTGATGAGAATTTATGGATTGGGCCAAGTTTATTAGCCGGCTTTTTTGACATTGTTCTGATGAATTAATACCGTATTAAGTTTGCTATATAAAACGTTTCTTGGTTGTCTTAAATGGGTTGCAAATTCATGTGGATAGTCAAATTCAAGCAAGTCATGGTTGTTCGAAGAAACATTTGTATGATTTCAAGCAACGCGTATTAAGAGCAGCCTAGCAGAGGTTATGCCATCTAATCTAATGTTTTGTTTCCACTCCACAGTTGACTTAAACACAACCACTTAGTTGACTAAGAAAGGCTTTTTCTTGAGAATGAAAACAAAGAAACGTTTTATATCTTTGCGTTAATACACCCAAAGGCCAACTTGCTGTTTGTTCTTTGATCCGTATTATGTGAATCTCTGAATTTTCTTTATTTGTCAATTCTTGTTTGAATTTTCGTTTACTTTTCAAAGATAGAAGAAACTTTCTGCTCCTTATAAAACTCTAACGAATATGAGTGACTACCAGTCTATCTACCACTTGCCATTAAAAGCTTATCTCTGATTTTGAACCACTTACGATCCTCTCTCAAAGCCATGGCTTCCTCTTCTTCTCCCCCTCGGACATGGAAATATCGCGTCTTTACGAGCTTCCACGGACCTGACACACGTAAAACGTTCCTCAGTCATTTACGCAATCAGTTTAGCTGCAATGGGATCTCCATGTTCAATGATGAAGGGATCGAAAGAGGCGAAACCATTGCCCATACTCTCACTGAAGCGATTAGAGAATCGAGAATCTCCATTGTCGTGCTCTCGAAGAACTATGCTTCATCTCGCTGGTGTTTGGATGAATTGTTGGAGATCTTGAAATGCAAGGAAGATATTGGGCAAATAGTGATGACGGTCTTCTACGGAGTAGATCCATCTGATGTACGGAAACAGAAAGGAGATTTCGGGAGTGTTTTCAACGAAATATGTGCTCGTACAACAGAGGAGAGGCGAAAATGGAGCCAAGCTTTGACCGATGTGGGCAACATAGCAGGAGAAGACTTCCGAAAATGGTTTGTTTGCTTTTTTCTTAATCCAATTTGGAATTTTTCAAATGACTACTGATGCAATGAAAAAATACAAAAATTAAGAAAACAACTTTTCTTTCACAAAGTTAAATTTAATACTCTCGCAGTTGTTTTAAAACGTCTGGATTTATTATTTTTATTATAAATTAGAAAACTATTACATCGACGATTCTACAACGAGCATGCATTCCGTCTTGATCTACTTCACACTAGACAGTTTTACCCTCCTGCAAACTTGTCTCCATTTTCAAATATAATAAATCGCATCTTCTGGGATTCGAACCCCATACCTCTTAGTGTAGAAGCTTTATAGCTTTTGGTCAACCACTGGACCAAGGGAGCTTCCACCTCCCGATGTTTTTTTCTTGTTTCAAAATATAAGTTGTTTTTAACAATCCCTATCTAAAAAAGTATTAATAAAGTAAAGATTTATCCAAAAAGTAAAAAATAAAGTAAATATAGTTTACAATTTAATTATTGATTTTAAATAAAATAGTGATTTAAAAAGCATTTTTTAAAAACAAAGTAAATTTTCTTAAACACCGTGTTTTTAGCCAAAACAACTTATATTATAAAACTGAGAAAATATATAAACAAAAACAACTCAACTAAATGATAAAAAAAACTGCATAATACTATTGGTCACACAGACCCAATGAAGTAAAAAGTACCTAGTATTATCAAAACATACTACATTGTGAAACAAAAATAAACTTCTAAAACATCTTATATTAAGGAACGGATGGAGTGTTAGAGATAAACAAAAGTGATTTTTCTCTCATGTTAGGGACAATGAAGCGGTTATGATCGAGAAGATTGCTAGAGATGTTTCAAACAAACTAAACACTACAATCTCTTGGGACTTCAAAGACATGGTGGGTATTGAAGCACACTTGGAGAAAATGCAGTCTTTGTTGCATTTTGATGATGAGGATGGAGCTATGATTGTTGGAATCTATGGTACTGCTGGGATTGGTAAAACTACCATTGCAAGAGCTTTACATAGGCGACTCTCTAGCAGTTTCCAGCTTAGTTGTTTTATGGATAATGTTAGCGGAAGCTATAACAGGGGTCTTGACGATCTCGGATTGAAGTTGAGTCTACAGGAACAACTTCTTTCAAAGATTTTAAACCAAAATGGTATGAAGATACACCATTTATGTGCTATACAGGAAAGGCTATGTGACCAAAAAGTTCTTATCATTCTTGATGATGTGGACGAGTTGGAGCAACTCGAGGCTTTGGCTAATGAAACTAGTTGGTTTGGTCCTGGAAGCAGGATTATCGTAACCACAAAAGTTCAAGAGCTTTTGGAGCAACATGATATCATCAATACATACCTTGTGGATGTTCCAACTAAAGACGAAGCTTGTACGATCTTTTGTAGATTTGCGTTTAAACAGAGGGGCGTAGCACCAGCTGGTTTTGAAAACCTTATCGAAAGAGCAACAAAGCTTTGCAAGAACATTCCGTTTGGTCTCCGTGTCGTTGGTTCAATGTTACGCGTAAAGAAAGAAGAAGACTGGGAACGTACATTGCATAGGCTAGAAGATCATATCCAGAGCGGTTCCCCGCTTTCGACGGAAACAATCAACCAAATCTGTGAATCAGAACAAGTGCCTGATAGGAAACATGCGTTTGATGTTCCTCGCAAGTCATTTGTATCAAGGTATCACTCTGATTTGCTTCTTTAGTTCGTTTTTATTTTCCCTTTATGATTTGTTTCTGTTCGTTTAATCATTAGAAAAAAAAAACTATTTGTTTTGTTCATCCTAAATACCTCAGACCGGAATATCCGGTCATCTCCCACCAAAACTCAGAAAGAATCATGGGCTAATTGTCTGTAATGGTCCAAAATCATACGCTCCGGTGAGTTTACTCGATTTAATCCAATAAAAGAAAGATCATTTTCCAAAAATACCATTTTTTAAAGTTTTTTTCTAAAAATACCACCTATAGTTGGAGTTTGGTGTACTAGATCGAAGTGTTTTTGTCAAATGATTTCCACTTCATTTTTATTTTCTTACCGGAAAAACTTTTGGCCTAGCAATTTTTGAAGTGTTTTCATCATTAGCTTTCAACATAGAATGTTCTTAGGTCATTCTACTTTTTTTTTTTTAGTTTCTTTTCTGTGTTGTAATAATAAAAGCTAGATTTGGTCGAATGCAAAGAAATTAATGAGGATGAAACCTTCTATGATGAACAGTTTGTTAGGTCTGCTTCGAATTCGCGTCAAGCGTGGCATCAACCTCGCAGTTCGTGATCTTTTTAGTAGTGATCCTTACGTCATCATCAAAATGGGAAAACTGGTAACCATAAATCATAACTTATATACAAATGTCTATAATATTTATTGAATTTACTAATATATTACTCATTTAGAAATTAAAAGATATGAAGTTTCATGGAATTCCTAACAAATATTTTGGAAATCAAAACTAAAATGAATACATACGATTAGATTGGTTCAATTTATTATCTAATAATTATGATTGTTTTGGTATTTGAGTGCGGTTATCTTATTATTTTGTGGTAAATAACTATTTTGTTTATGATAGTGTTACTTAATCTAAACAGTTGAGTAAATTCACATTTTTTATTATAAGATTTCAAAAAAAGTTATAATCATTATTTAGAATCAAACATAAAAAATTATTCAGATTATTGAAACGAATGAGAAAATTGAATGAACAGAGATTGGAGACTCCAGTTATTTGCTGTGATGTGAATCCTGAGTGGAATGAAGATTTGATTTTCCCAGTAACCGACCCCAATCTTACTGTTTTCTTGGTAAGTTATAAATAAAAATAATGCTTGTATAAAAACATATGTTATATCATCATTGATCACTTAATTTGTTACCATTTTTTCATTGCAAGACGGTTTACGATCATGATACGTTCACGCCAGACGATAAGATGGGAGATGCAGAAATCGCGATAAAGCCATATCTTGATGCACTGAAGATGAAATTAGAAGGACTTCCTTGTGGATTTATTGTGAATACGATCCAACCTAGCCTAGAAAATTTCTTAGCCGAGGCGTCTCAGATTATTTGGGATGATGGTAAGCTTGTTCAAGATCTAATCCTTAAACTCCGACATGTCGAGTGTGGTGAAGTCGAGGTTCAGCTTCAATGGATTGATATTCCTGACACTAAGGGTCTTTAGACTTTTGTCTTTCCCTTTGACTGGGTCAAATATGTCTTCGTTGATTTTCTCCCAGAAAGCATGCATCCTTCCTTTAATTTATTCTGCAAATTACATGCAATACTTGTATAAGACATCATGCATTTTCATCTTTTCAGTACAATATGTGCATATTGTATCTATTGAAGATCGCTTCTTACTTTCTTTGGTATGCTACTGAATTTGGTACGTGGTTCTCCTCTATATTCCTCCCAATGTAATAACCAGAGCGGGGCCTAAAGTTTTTAATGCCCTAAGCAAAATAAAAATTACAATTTAATATTTAAAAATTTATAATAAATAAAATACAAAATTTTATGGAATATTATTTATAAATAAATGAAACAAACAAATATAAAATATATATAAATTTATGATATATGAAATACAGACTTTATATAGAGAAAGGTTATATACAATTAAAGTTGTAAGGTATAAGAAATAAAGAGATAAAAATTGACTAACAAATAATAATTAAGTGAAAAATAAGACTTTAATTTTAATATAACCAAGTGTGAGAATTAGTAAAAAAAAAAAAAACACTTTTCTAAGAACTAGTTTTAATTTTGAGTTCTTGGTAGGCATTTATAAAGAATAAAACAAATTTTACACTATATAATAAAGAGAATTTATAGCATCTATCAACACGTTATATGTATATTAGCTAGATGACAATAGAACTGTTTGAGTCTTCCATAAATCGAAAATAGCCCTATTCTCTCTCATCTCTCCCTCACAAAAACAAATCTTATATCCCTCTTTCCGAATTTATCTATCCTTCTCTCATGAATTTATAACTCTTTCTTTCTTTCTTTCTCACAAACTAATCTTTGTCTTTCTTTCAAGTTCAAACCAAGATAAAAACGAAGTTTTCACAAAATCTAAACAAAAGTCATTGATTTCAAGATCTAATTTTTTTTTTTTGGAGTTTTCTTGTATACAATGACAAATCTAGAAGATGTAGCAGCTAGAATAAATTGTGGCGGCTAGGGTTAACTATGGCGCTGAATTGGAACGGTGGCGGCTAAGGTTAACTATGGCGTTGAATTGGAATTGTGGTGGCTAGGATTTGTCATTGTGCTTTCGTGGTAAATCGATGATGTGTGGCGGCTAGTGGAAACAACGGCGGTTCCCGGCGACGTGTGTCGACAAATAGAAACAACGGCGGTTATCGTCGATGTGCGGGGAATAATAGAAGCAGAGAAATCAGATCGGTGGCGGTAAATCAGATTGGTGGCGGTGAATTAGATCGAACTGCCACACATGACCATGGCGCTAGGGTTTACTGTGGTAAATGGAAGCACTTAAAGATGCGGCGGCTAGGGTTAATTATGGCGGATCCGTTACACACCACCAGATATTTCATTGTGCTTTCGTTACACACCAACGGCTCCGTCGGCGTTTCTACTGACCGCTACTAACCATCGAATCCGTCAACGTTTTTACTGGCTGCTACATACCACCGGATTCCGTCGATGTTTCTATTTGCCTAATAGATTTATGATAATTTTCTGATTGATGAGATAGAGAAATATTCACGAGAGAGAGATAAAGGCAGATATGTTCACAAAATAGAGATAGAGAGAGATATTCACAGGGTTAAAATCGTCATAAATATATTTTTTCGCTGTTAATTACTTGAGTTTGCGAATTGTTATTGTCATTTTTTTATTTTGGTCTTTTCCTTGATGTACTAGCTAAATATCTCTATGATAAAAACTTTGTCAAATGATGCCCTGAAATTGAAATGATGCCCTAAGCAAATGTGTCAAAAAAGCTTTAGTGAGCACACTACTGGTAATAACTTTAGTCGAGGTGGGAATTCCATGTCTTCGGGTACATGTAATCTACCATGTCTCACAAGGGATGTGAATATAAGCGCTTATATTCACATCCCTTGTGAGTGTGGATATATCTAAAGATATACCCATCCTCACTTCCACTAACCTAAACAAAATCCAAATTTAAACAAAATGTTAGCACCATAAGCAAGATAAGGAAGTGTCTTCAAATGACTTGGTTTAAATAGTTACATTCAAAAACAACTTACAAAATCATTTTCGAGGACATCACAAATCTCATCAATATCAATTAGGATATGACGTCTCCAAGGTTCTTGATATGCTCAAATTTACCCTGAGCTACTCTCTCAAATTAAGAGATCAATTGTAGTAGGGGTCGAATCACTCGGAATCAAATCAAACGATAGGATATATGACTTCGAATCGAGATAAGTGAATAAAGTAAAATAAAAACAAGAAACAATTCAAAACAAAGAAAAGTTGTTGGTTTTTAAGAATTCAATTAAACAAAAGCTAGGTTTTCGGAAAATTCGCAGACAAAGATAATTGTAGAATTATAAAGCTGTCAGGATTTTAATGAAGATTCGTTCTCGAACTTGAAACTCTAATGTAAAATTAAACGACTTCCGTTGAATTAATTATCTATGCATAAACCCTAGAAATCCAAATTCCTTTGTAAAGTCAATGAATTTATGCAAGCATTAAAGTTCAGGTTTCAATTTGTTCACAAAATCCCTAAACAAAATTCCTTTGAGAATAGGTGATTTTGCTCATATAAGATGGTCATGTTATCAATTGATGCTTCCGCTTCAAATTAATTAACCTAAGATGTCTAATTAAGGGTGATCAATCCTAAATCAGGGTTATTGCAAACTAGATGAAGAATAAGATAATCCTAACTTGAATTCAATTCTAACAATTCGTCTTAATTCCTTTGAAAAACCCTAAACCTAACAAGCAAATTACTCAGACATGCATGGAAGCAAAGCAAATCACAATAACTGAATAATACTGCATTAAATAGAAAAAGAGAAAGAGATACAAAAGGGTTCGAAGAAATCTGAATGGTCTGAAAACTTGTCTCTCTAACTCTCAAAATCTCTCTGAGTCTCTAGGTCTTGAATAAAAGAAAACTTAATGAAAACTAAAAGAAAACTGAGTATTATAGGCTAGGATTCGGGCTGGGCTTTATTTGTTAACTTCTAGAACTTCTGGGGTGAAAAGGAAATCTTCAGAATTGGAAAATCTGATTTCTTCGCAACTTAACATCTTCCGTCGATCGACGCTAGGATTCTTCCGTTGATCGACGCGCCAATCTGACGGCAACTGAAAATCCGTGCTCGCGACTTCAGCTCCTCTTTCTTTGATGTTCCAAAATACTCCATAATCACCAATTAAGCTCCACACGTACACAAACCTGCAAAGACTCTAAAACACTAGAAATATACAAAAAAGACTCGATAAAACCGGGTTAAATCATGGCCAAAAGATGGTAAAAACCATGATATATTAGTTCTTATCTTGGAATTGCTTCTCTACCCACTTGTTTTAGTAACTTGTGCATTACTATATATTTCTACAACAAGCCGTTTAAAGAAAAGATTACGGGAAACGCCAATGAAAAAGCAGGAACCTTTACCAAGAGTTGATAGCTCAACTGGTAAAGATCTCAGGTAAAGCCTAAAGGTCGCTGGTTCGAGTGACTCTTGAGACGAAACTAATATTACATGTTGTGGTTTCGGGCCTGTGGGGATTATGGTCTTCGGCCCGGAACTTCCTGGTAATTTTTTAAAAAAAGTAGGAATCTTTGCACAAGAAATTACTATAATTTGTTTCTTTAGTTTTTATTTTATTTTCCCATTTGATGAGTTTGATTTCAGATGGGGATGTTCCTTTCCTCATCCAGGCGCAACATCCAGATGATGTTCCTTTAGATCAAATTAAGAAGTGCGTCTACATGGAGAAACTGGATGAGAAACAAAATTCATCCAAAATATCAAGAAACTTTGGATAACTTTGAAAGTAAAATTGCAAAAGTTAAAAATACCCTCATTTATAAACATAAGAATTTCATTACTTTTGAGTTTTGTCAAAACCATAAATTTGTATATTTTTTTATGAGAAAATGATGGCAATTACCATTATTTTCAATTGGTTTATTAAATGTGTCATTTATCCAATTTCTTTTAGAATCTGCCAATCTTTTGACTTTTAGTATGTAGGTAAATGACATTTTTACCCTATGTCTTATCTTCCATACATCTCTTTTTCTATTTCCTATCTCTCACAAAATAAGTCTGAAATTATTTTTCTCGCTCTTCATTTCTCCGCCAAATCTGAAAATCTCTCTCTCTCTCTCTCTCTCTCTGGTAAGTGGTAGATATTGACAGAGACTATAATGTGTAGACCGAGACGGTGGACGACATGGTGAATGTGGATGGAGGTGGTAGACGGTGGACGAGATAGTGTAGGTGGTGGACAAGATAGCGACTTAGTAGACAAGATGACAAGGAGGACAAGATAGTGTAGGTGGTAGACAAGATAGCGACTTTGTGGATAAGATGACGACAGAAATAGTGGTCGGGGGAGAAGATGAAGACAATGGTGGACAATATAGCGATCAGGTGAACAAAATAGTGAGGGAGAAGGTGGCCAGAAGACAAATTGGCGACGAACGGAGACGGTGGTCGGGGGATAAGATGGCGACAGAAACGGTGGCCGGAGGACAAGATCAAGACGGCGATGGACAATGCCTTATGAGGCACAAAAGATTTGTGGAGAGATAAAGAAAGAGTCGGTGGTGGACAATATACCACCTCTAAGTATGTCCACAACCACCATCTCTGTCTTCACATCCACCACGTATCTTCTTCTCTATCAAAGAGAGAGAGAGAAAGAAAGATGATTTATGCATAGAAGAAAGAAAGAGAAAGAGAAATGATTAATGAAAAAAGAGAGATACAGATAGTGAAAACAATTTAATTAGGGGCGAATTGGTCTTTTCTTTTGACTCAAATCAAAATTGATTGACAAACGTGGCACATTTCAAAAGTCCATTACACAAATGGCAGATTTCACAACAAATTAGAATGGAAATGGCAATTGCCATAATTTTCTCTTTTTTATCTAAACAATTATTTTGCAGTATTGACGGAAAATTTTAAATTTTTCACAAACCGCAAATATATTTTTTCCACCAAAATCGCAAAATTATTTCTTCCGCCAAAGTCACAAAAATATTTTCTCCATCAACAACGCAAAACCGCATATCCCCGCTAAAACAACAAAATATTTATTTTCTTCGCCAAAACCGCGTTTTTCCATGAAAACCGCAAAATTATATTTTTTTATAAAACCACAAAATTATTTTTTTGCCAAAACCACGTTTTTCCGTTAAAACTGCAAAATTACTTTTTTTGCCAAACCTGAAAAAAAATGTGAAAACCACAAAATTACATTTGTTATAGGTGAAAGTATCAGGGACTATATGTAACATCCTGGAATTACATTTGTCTTTCCCCATTTTACTCAATAAAGAATTCAATATTTATTCTAAACTAAGTTTAGGATAAGCATTGAAGTGAATAAAATACTAGAGAGACAATACTTAGCTAGGCCCCCGTTGAGGATTGGCAAGGTCGATACTCGTCTTGGATCCGAGGACGAATTCATTTCAAGGGGGAAGATAATTTGTAACATCAAAATATTTTAAGGGAGCTAGGGAGCTCATTATTTACACACCAAAATATTTCTCTTCTCTCTAGAGCCAAAGATACACGGTTAAGAGGAAGAGAAAAGGAGGACCTCGAGAAGGAACTTGGCACTCCACCCAAAGGAGCAGCGGTATAAGGTAAGACGCGATCCATACTTAATACTCCCTTCCTATTCTCTTCCTTTATAGCTTTCATGCAGTAGTCTTAGTAGTACGGGTTACGGTAGAATAGTTAAGTGGTAGTAGTAGTGGTCTTATGCGGATAGTGATTCCGTACACGACCGGTAGTGTTGGTAGTGCCAGGGTCGGCATCGGTATGACCTCGGGGTGCCTCGATGACAACGCGACCGGGTACCAACGTAGGTCTCGGTAGCGCCAAGAGTTGACATCGGTCAGATACCGGTGGCAACACGGCTGGGCACCGACGGTAAGCCTCGATAGTGCCAAGGGTTGGCATCGGTCATATACCGGTGACAACACAACTAGGTACCGAGAGTCCTAGAGGTAAGCGGAGAACGCTTCGATAGGGCATCGGTGAGCCTCGAGAGGCATCAATGCGAGGCATTGGTGGTGCCTCAACAGGGTCGGTGACGCCTAGACCAGTCACCGCAAGTAGTAAGGTTGATCGATGATCAGGACGAGTAAGCATCGGTTCATTCCTCGATAGACGTATCGGTGAGAAAACGGTACAGACACTGGACGATCCGGCAGTGCCAATAGTGGCTATCAGGTAGTATTCACGATCGGACCATGGGGACGTGTCGATAGGCCCTCAAAGAGGCCTACGATCGATCTACCACTGGCCGTTGGGGATAACTGAGCAGTCCGCAAGGGCAGTCCGCGATGAGATCGCTGGCTGGCATCGGTAAGCCTCGTGTAGGCCTCGGTGTATCAGTACGATACCTTGTTCGTCCGCGATAAACAAACCGGTAATCATCGGTGAAGGCATCGATGATCGGAGAGAAAGCTAGACGGGCAGTGCCAACCACTGTGCCGCGGATCGGTAAGGCCTCGATAGTGATCAATACGGCCTCGGTTCGGAATCACGCTCGGTAAGCAAAAGCGTGCTTGGCTTACCGATAGTGGCAGAGCATCTGGTCAGATCATGGTGATCTGGCTATGGACTCGTAGGTGAGACAGTAGAGGAGCATGACAAGGCTAACATAGCTTGTTAAGTAACTCGGCTATCACGATGGATCTTGCTGAGTGTACACGAACCTTGGCCTACCGGTCGTGGGACTCAACCTTGCATCTCGAGGAAACTTGGCTCGGCAGAAGTTGGCCCAAGAGTGACTCGTTGTTTGGCGGTCTGGAGGCTGGTCATGGCGGACCAGGCCTAGCTCCGACTCGCACCGCATGTAGCTTAGGAAATTAGATAGAGTCATGCATAGGCCGGCTATACTCTGAAAAGAGAGCCAGTGGGCCAAATGTGAGGATTAGCGTGGAAGACTGAAAGGTCTGATACTAACCGATCATTGAACCGCAAAATAGAGCTATGGTACAGTTACCACTGCAAGGCCGTAGGATACTCGATGGTTCGCTTGTTTGTTGGACTCGGCAGACTACTAGAGAATGCCGTAGGCCGGACAGGTATTGGCCGGCCAACTTGATAGTTGTACGGGCATGCCTTAGTCAACCTGGTAGGAAGTCTAGACGGTGTAGGCCAACAAGAGAAGCGCTAAGGAGGCTTAGTAAACTCGTACGGCCGCATACGACTCCAGGGTTAGAGGCGAGGCCGCGGGAACGCTGAAGCCAGTGATGGGCAAGGCCGGACCGCGAGTCTTCCACAATTAATGGATAGTGTTATGTGTGTATTTCTGCAGGGACGGTTACCGTATGGCCATAGATGTTACATGGGTAACGTATTGGGATAGCCATGCTTACCTGGGGCCGGCCATACGGGACAAAAGGTATTACTTGAAATGCTTCGGCTATTGCTTGAGAACGTAGAGGTATAAAGGACTAGGATTAACCGGAGTAGATAATTTGGTTGTGAACCTTAGGATAGTCTAGTAGTTAAAAGCATGTTAAACCGGTAGGATAGTAGGTTCACAACGCCATCTGTCTAAATACTGCATGGGCCGCATGGTGAGTATGCGTTCCGCCTTGTTTGTGTTTGGCCTGAAAGAGGGCACGGAGACCTAGCGTTCCGCTACTCGCTATAAGGGTCAAGAGTGCCAGGAAGTGAAAGTCCGCCGACGGGCCGACTAGGTTAAGGGCTGCCAGGGTGCTCGGCGTACTAGTTTACTGGCTATGGTTACCAGCTTGCTAGTGTAAGGTTAGGGGCTGCCAGGGTGCCCGGCGTACCAGTTTACTGGTGTAAAGTTAAGGGCTGTCAGAGTGCCTGGCATGAGGTTGAGAAGTTTTGTATCACCGCCTAAAGGTTGGCCGTGAGACACAGTACCTGGCAAGTAGTGCTAAGGGTGTTGTGTGGGGTTATAAGGTTTAGAATAGCTAGGTAGTGTTAGGTGGTGAGGCGGAGTAGACCGCCTTACTGAGTATTCAATACTCACCCCCTTACCAGTGAGCAGGATATGACATCCGGTCAGGTGGACCATAGGACGGCAAGGTAGGAGGGAGCAGCAGGCAATGGTGGAAGACTTTCCCAAGGCGTAGCGAATCTAATACCCATACATTGTAATTTAGCACACAATATAATCGAGAAATTTTAGAGCAATGAAAATACCACTTTTGTCTAACACTTGGGTCTGGATTCATAATCCGAGATGCGGGTGTTATACGGAGCATGTCCGCATATACTTTTTCAGCCCCTAAAAACTTTTCAACTTTGCCTAACTTGCTGATCAATATATTGTAAGTTTGAACATCAAGTTGCAAACCACTGAGGGGGAGATTAGTAAATATATGCCATGACCAGGAGCTGATACCTTAACTGGTAAAGATCTCAGGCAAAACTTAGAGGTCCCTGGTTCGAATTGCTCTTCAGGATGAAACTAATGTTACATAATGTGGTTGCGGGCTTGAAGAGATTATGGACTTCGGCCTGAAACCTCCCGGTAATTAAAAAAAAATATATATATGCTATGCTTCGCCCACCTTACTAGCCTTGCACATTCCATGGATAATGATGGTATAAACAACAATATTCAGATCCATATTACTCTTATGCATGGCCTTAAACAATTCCACCGCCTTCTCTGGTTTCCATTATCACAGAGACCCTGCAGCAAAATGCCACAAGTTACGATATTAGGGCTCACACCATGAGAAATCATCTTGTTTACGATATTACTCGAGTGTGTTGAACGTTACGACATCGGGTGTGCATCCAGTTAGATCAAACAAAGTTAATGATTCAGAGATCCTATCTTGGAGATATAAACCGTGGAGCAGCTTGTTAAGTGTTGAAAACCAAGTTTAGTGAGCTTCCTAAATGTAGAAAGAGCAAAGGGAAGCTTAGAGCAACTGCAGAAACATTTTATCAGAATACTCATGCTGTATATATCAAATGGAATCCTATGCATTTCCATCTTCCGTAGAGAGAAATGACAAGATCTGGTCGATTCATTCTCACCAAAAACAATCAGGAGACGGCAACCAGTTCAACTGGATGGTACACTGACCGGTTTAGTCGGACAGGCATGTAACCAATCGCAGAGAACCTAATGATACTGCGCAATTTCATTGTTTTTTTTATCTACCACTAATGTTTCTCCTTTCAGTTCATTCAATTCTAGTAATCATATGAAAACACTTTACGAAAAATAAGCCATGATTTAAGTAAACGAAAACATCAAGGTTCAAGATAAATATAGTTCACGCGTTTAATGTAAAACTCAAAAGTAGAGGTAACACAATATGTGACGATTTTCGTTTTTTAGTAGAGACTTATTTGAGTAACTAAATAGTTTATGAGTAGAGAGCTCAAGCAGCCAAACTCTTAGAGGCAATCTCAAAGACATTCTCAGACAATCCATTTGCTGACATTATCATCTCCAATTGTGCCTACAAAACAACACACAAAAACATCTTAATCTTAACATCTTCTCAGATTATATTGCAACGAATCATGGCTACCGATTTTTATCTTGCGAAAAACGACTTCACAAAGAACCAATAAGATGCTAATGATTTTGCTGTGCGCATCTTAAAAGAGAAAATACAAGACTGGTCTTTCTTTTTTTGCATTTACCTTAGCTAGAGCTTGACGGGTTTCATCGTAGCGCTTCCACCTCGAAAAGGCAGATACCATACGAGAGGCAACCTAGACTCGGACCAAAGAAGTTGTTTATTGTCAGGATAGTTACAAAGGTAAGTTAAGTGCAAAGACGCAAAGTTAATTCGGGAGTTAACCTGAGGATTCAATTTGTCTAACTGGACAACAAGATCACCCAAGAACTTGTAACCTGATCCATCTTTGGCATGGAAATTCACTGGAGAACCGCAGAACCCTCCGATAAGCGAGTAAACCTGAATGTGCGTCGTTGGTTTTATTGTAAGCTTAGAACTGAGAATAAAAAAAAGTTGTGGAACGAGATTTTGATAATTCACTTGCCTTGTTTGGATTACGCAGATCGAAAGCTGGATGATCCAAAAGCTTCTTGACATTCTCTACATTACCGGGAATGTCGGATGTTGATTGAAGGAGGAACCATTTATTAACAACCTGAGATCAGAAGCGGATAAATCTTAGTATGGCATATTAATCATGGCGGACGACGGAATTGTGAAATTCCATACCAAGTAATCGCTCTGCCACTTGTTATAGAAGTCAGCAAGAACATCGTCACGGGTTTTACCGGGGTTTTGAGCAAGAGCTGCCAAAGCAGCAAATTGGTCGGTCAAATTGGTGGCCATCTTGTATTCACTCAATGCAAGTTCCACAAATTCCGGATCCTCGAGAGATGCAAGATAAGCTGAAGTGTTTCAACAAAGCAAAGCATAATGAAGTTAGTGACTTGAGCAAAAGAGCATCTCCTTCTATAAACCTGGAATACAAACCTAGAGCTGTATTCTTCAACGCACGTCTCGCCATGTTTGGGTGGTCAAAGACATACGCTTCTGTGCTCCTATTATTCTCAACCTGCACAAACAAAATCAATTGAAAGTTTCAGCGAAAATCAGAAAGAAGAACTCCTTCACTTCAGTTCGTTCGAATTCGGTCCCTAATCCCGAAAGATTCACTACGTAGAGAGAAGAAGACGTACTATCTTTAGAAGCTGAGCTTTAAGTTCAGATGCAAGCTGTTTTCTAACAAACTTTCTAACAGTATGAACAGCATCAGGATCCGCCACAGCCATCATGTCCATAATCTCTCCCTCCCCAGGAAGTGTTATTGCTTTGGCTATAAATTCCTACAGAACAGATAAAGAAAACAGCTTACAAAGTCATATCCTACGCTTCCTTGTTTCATTCTGTGATCGAGGAGGGAATGTAGAGCAATACCTTGTCCAAGCTTGAGTCAGAAAGCACACTGCCAAGACCTTGCACGAATTTTGGGTTTAGAACCAACGGTTTATTTTGCTGGAAATCAGATACTAAGTTCAGCATGAGCTTCCTTGCAAGAACTTGACCAGCCTCCCACCTGATATACAGAAACAAGAATGATCGAAATGCGCAAAGTGCATAGAGAAGAACTAATATGTCGTAGAAAGGAACATACCGATTGAACTCATCTGAATCATGGGCTAGGAGGAAGAACAGATCATCATTAGAGAGATCAGTCTCCACACGAACTGGAGCACTGAATCCTCTAAATAGGGAAGGAACAGGTCTTTCAGATATATCAGAGAACACAAACTCTTCTTCTTTCTGTATGTAAACAAAACCAATTGAAACACTAGATGTGAAAAAAAGTGGAGGGCAATGTAATGTAAACTACATACATTACAAAAGATCACAAAGTATCGGTTTAAAGAAGGAATTCTCGACTGACCTTAGTCACTCGAAGTATTGTGCTGCTGCTAGAAATGGCCTGTTGGGTACCATCATGAGAAACAGAGGAAAGTGTAATGTCTTTCCCACTCGAGTCTAGTAGACCAACAACCACTGGAATAAATGTAGGTTCTTTTGTTGGCTGGCCTGGAGTCGGGGGAATCTCTTGACTGGGGAAGTGATCAATTACAATGCAAGCCAATGTGTCAACAACAAAATTAATAGAGCTAAGATACATAAAGGTTCAATTTCACAGGCAGGGCATTAAGTTTGGTGTATAACAATCAAATTTTGCACAATTTGGAAAAATATATTAGGCATGAAAAGAACAGAACCTGAATTTCAAAGAGAAGGTACGAGCTTCAGCATTGTAAGAGGACACTACTTTGACAACTGGTGTTCCAGCTTGAGAGTACCTAGAATGTTATATATGGAATATCTTTACAAGTATGAAAAAACAAAAATCTTCACAAAAAATCCCACAATAAATATCCGACTTACCATTGCAAGAAATTAGCAAAATCTGCATTGTTTGCATCACGCATAGCAGCAAAGAAGTCTTCACAAGTCACAGCTTGCTCATCATGTCTTTCAAAATAGAGATCAATTCCCTGAAATAAATGTACATATAGAGATGAGTGAAATGATCACAACATAAAAACCTTGCTACTGGATCCACACAAAATAGAGTATTAGGAAAGCAACCTTTCGGAACCCCTGACTTCCTAGTAGAGTTTTGTACATCCTCACAACCTCAGCTCCCTAAGAAAACATTAAACAGTCATCTACGGTTTCTTGCTTACTGCATGCAACAGTAACACTATTATTAAAGAGACAAACCTTTTCATAAACCTGAAACAACAACAGAAAGCAAAACATTTTGTTATAATATATAAGGGATTGATAGGAAATAAAATTAAAAATTAAATAGACTTCTTAGCTCCCTACCGTTACTGAGAGAGCACGATGACGGCCAGACACATAATGCGGTTTTGAAACGGACACAACAACACAAGCACATTAGATTGGAACACAATGCTGAGTAACATAATAAATGCTGTAACAGAATCCCAGGTTTCCTAGCAAACAGAAACTTGCCTGTGTAGAAGTTGTCCATCTGCCAGAGAAAGAAAAAGATCAATACCTAAAGATTACACATACATCAAAAAATTTCAAAGCAAGACAAGTAACAAGTATCTCTGACCTTGATGTATGAATGTGGACGAACAGGATGTGCCATAGGACCATTATCCTGATAAAATAAACACAGAGGATTTGGCATGAAAAAAAGGCAACAAACCCATGTAGCGGTGTCAAAGGAGTACAAGACAAGGTACCTGTGGGAATTGATAGATCCTAAGCTTTGAAACATCAGCAATGCGCTTCACAGTACGGCTTCCCATGTCAGATGAAAACTCCTGTATAGAATATGAGCAATTTAATCATTAGTTAGAGAAAAAATTGCCATACCTATCTTCGTATAACGAAAGATAAATTTACCTGGTCACGGAAGACAGTAAGTCCTTCCTTTAGACTGAGTTGGAACCAGTCACGGCATGTCACCCTGTTGTTGCAAATAGAGTTTGTCATATACCAGTCTGAATACTATCATTGTCAATTATAATATAGGGAAAGTAGATGAGGCTGACCTGTTACCGGTCCAATTGTGGAAGTACTGTACAGAAAACAATGAAAGATGTGTTCATTAGAAATATTCATACACAACATAAGATTTCAATAAACAACATATGGACTATTACTTACTTCATGACCAATAACTCCCAAAATTGCAGCATAATCTGCGTCTGTTGCAGTTTCTGGAGATGCCAAGACAAGCTTGGAATTAAAAATCTGCAAGGTAGAGAAGCTCATGAATTTCCATCAAGATAGATTATCAGCACAAGTTTGTTATTTTTATGAAGGAAAGTAGAATTACATTCAAACTCTTGTTCTCCATGGCTCCCCTGAAAATCAAGCAAAAATCAATTAGTTTAACCATTCTCAACAATAAGTAAAAGACGTGGAAGCATGAGCTCTTCATTTTGGATTGAAATATAAGCAAATGACCAATATTATCAACTGTGACTGAATCCACTACTAGTTCATACATGTTAAAATCTGGAACAGCGACAATGTTGAAGAGATCCAAGTCGTACTCAAGGCCGAACACCTAAAGAAAAAGGTTAACGCAAAAAAAAGAATCAGATTCAGTAACATAGTAACATAACAGATAGATGCAATATAATGAACTGTCAAAAGTACTTACATCCTCGTCCCACTTCATGGCCGCCTTCAGAGAATACATGGCATGAGCAGTCTTTGGTAGATCTTCTGCAGGAGTCCAGATTCTCAGAGATACCTGCCTACCAGAGCGTGTGGTGAATGTGTCATCTCTACTCGCTAGTTGTCCAGCCACTAGAGCAAATAGATAGCACGGTTTCTTGAATGGGTCCTCCCATAGGGCGAAGTGTTTACCTCCCTACATTTCAATGAAGAAATATGCTCTCAGTAAAGACCAAACTAAAAGAACACTTCGATAAAAAAAAAATCACTATTTTGCTAACCTCTATATCTCCTTGAGAAATGAGGTTTCCATTGGACAATAGTACAGGACAAAGTGTCTTATTAGCTTCAACACGGCATGTGTACTTTGCCATAATATCAGGACGATCCTATTCATTGCATATAAAAAAACACAACGTAAGAATATATGATGTATTATCTCAACAATAGTCATCTTAACCACCTAAAGTCGCAATTAACCTGGTAAAACGTTATTTTCCGGAAACCCTCTGCTTCGCACTGTGTGCAAAAGTTCCCAGATGACTTGTAGAGACCCTACCAGAAGAAACTTATAAATGTTAAAAGTGTTCTGTTAAATCATTGAGATACAATAAACAGTAAAGGAACGGAATCAGAAAGCTCTACCTCAAGTGAAGTATTCTTGTGAGGGTATATCTCAGTATCAATTTCCAAAACAAAGGAGTCCTCGGCCGGAAGTGAAGAGAGAGTCAGATGACGAGAGTCCACCTGATAATCCCCTTCCTAATCAAAGTGAAACAAATGAAATAGATAAAATAGAGTGCACATAATAATCCGAAAAAGTTCCACATGTTTAAGAAGTAAATGGATACCTTTAGAAGGTTCCCAGCAACCTTGACTGAAAGCAGCTTCAAGTCATGCCCATCCAAGACCAACGCAGCGGAAGATCCTGGAAAACAAAATACTTGTTCAGACTGCGACGCGGGAACCATTGATTCTTATTTCAAGTGCCAGTAATGAACTTGACTGTTGTACCTTTAACTCGAGGAGTAACCTTAATTTTAGAGCTAACAATTGTTTTCTCTTCACCTAGAGCAAAGCTCAGATCCACCTAAACAAACAAACAAACAAAGCTCCAGGTCAGAACAATAGTGATTCTAATCATACGCTCATTTTGGAGTTTTAAAAAAGGCTAACATACAGTTTCAAAGTAGTAATCAGGCTTTGTGTAGTCCTTAAGAAATATTTCTTTCGGTGCATCCATTTTCGATTCTTCAATTTTATCCGGAACTGATTCTGTGGCAACAGAACAAATCACCCTCTTGCTGTTTTGCTTATATCTCTGACATAACAAACATAAAACCTTTTCAATTACGCTACACAAATCCAACGTTTTGTTAACTACTTATCACAAGGAAAGTATAGAGCTAGTTACATCAACAGGACGTGATAGAAACCGATTCTTCCTCAAACAAGTAGCCTAAGACAAAAAAAACAACATCAAAAATCATTCTCTATTAAAACAATGTCGCAGTTGATAGAACAAAGAAACAAAGAAACACAAACCTCCGAAGTAAGAAACGGTCTGTATTGCGCTAGTCTCCTCGCCGAATTACGAAATGGAACAGAACCGCTTCTAAAAGGAACCTGCATCGAGAATTCAAGATAATCAAAACACAATAACAAAACTAAGGGAAGTGAATACAAACTAATCAAAAGATCACGCTTCAGGACCCGCATGTAACAGTGATGCAAATCAAAGAATCAATAACAATACACTAACCAATCATTTCTAACTAAATTAACATCATCATGTAGAACTAAATCCCTAACATACTCATACACTAAGAGTTACTCACTTTGTTCTTAAAAAATAAAAAATTTACAAAAAAAATTTGTTCTGGAAAGATAGAGTTTTTACTATTTTCTATGCATTTTTACAAATTCCAAAACAAATATTGAAATACTATTGGAAACTATAAATCGTAGAAATCAATACGGTTTTTTAATAACTGTGCATAACCTTAAACATCTATCTTTAAAGAACGGAGGGAGTATAAGTCTTAAGTCCTCAAAGAAATCAAAATTCAAACAAACTCGAGTAATTCATTATTTCCATTTCCTTTGTCTATAATCAATCCAAAATAGAACTATATCAATCAGTATATATAACCAAACTAATAAAAATCAAAAATTTAAGAGTTTAGGATAATCACAGGAGCATGAGAGAGCAAACCCAAAAGATTGAATCTAGAACTTCGACAAGGAATAATCAATCGAGCCATTACAAAAAACAACACCCAAAATCAATATAAACCCTAGAAAACTCTCTCTACTACACTAGAGAGAAATCTAGAGCGATAAGTTAGGGCTATGGGGTTTATAAAGGATATAGAATTTAAATGAAAAAAAATTATGGTCGAGAAAATTCGATATTAATAAAACAAAAACAAAAAAATGATTTAACGAAATTAAAATTCGATTTTGATTAAGATTAAAAATCTGGGATCGGAGGAAGAAGACGAAGTTATTACCAAGATCCGATGATCGATTAGACGAAAGAGGTAGAGAAATGAAACAATGAGAAGAAGTAACCTTGTACTGATATTTATATTACGAAGAAGATATTTATCCAGAAAAACAAGAAAAATTAATATTGAAATTCACTAATTAAGATTATACTCCCTAAAAAATAAAAAAATTACCAAAAAAATTTGTTCTAAAAAAATAAAGTTTTTACTGTACTCCCTCCGTTTCATATTATTTGTCGTTCTACGCTTTTTCTTTTGTATCAAATTATTTGTCGTTTTACATTTTCAATTCATATTTTAGCTTTAAATACCAGATTTAACCTTAAATCTTATGAAGAATAATAAGAGTCAAATTCATTTTTAAAGGTAAAATAGAAATTTTAATATGTTTTCTAAATACACAATACACGTGAAATCACCTAAAATGACAACTATTTTACAACGGAATGAATATTGATTTTTTTTAATAAGTATGCATAACCTTAAACATCTAGTATTTTATTTTATTTTCGTTAGAAATGCTATCTTTTAGCATTTCTATGCTGTTCAGATATTTTCTGTTTGGCGTATGATATAAAACTCTTATTTTTGTCAACTTATAAACAAAAATAAACTATTTTAAGAAGAGAAAGTTATATTTTAGAAACGAAACGTTAAGGTTACAACAAAATCGCAATTTTCTCTCTAAGAACACAAAAATTAAACAGCTTCTCCAACAAAATCATCAAAGGTAAGAACAGAAATTAAACGGTTTAAGAAACGGTGCACTTTAGCATCATTCACCGATATGCTGGCGTTTTTTAGCAGTGTTCATGTAAGGTCTAATAACCCATTCATCATTTGCTTCTTTTTGTTCCACAGTTCCTAATTTCACCTGCATAACAATTTGTATCACCAAGAAACAGCATTCATGTTATTTAAGACCTTTAATTGAACTCTAACCAAAACCAAACCTGATCGGTTTGATTGTTATACTGATTCAAAACCAAATTCATACCTGGTAAATCCGTAACTCAAACCGTGGACCGATTTCTTTTAGCTCGATCGATTTCGGGCCTCCTTCTCCTTTATCATAGGTATGATTCCTACACATATAACCACAAGATTTTCAAAGACGAACCAACCAAAGCACAAACACAGTTTTTCTATCTGCTTGATTCAAAGAGGAACATAATCAGATTACCAAATACCAACATAAGCTTCCAAGACTAGAACGAGGTCACAAAAACCGTATAAATTAGTTATTATGGAGAAAACTTTACCTGAATGAAATATAATCAGATTCATTAGCAAAAGTAACTATACGTCTTGCATCCGGTTTTGGAACTGGGAAGATGTGTTTTAAGATGTTTGCAACTCTTTTACCCAACTGCAAAAAGGAGGGAATCGAAATGGATCATGTTTTACGTTAGATACGAAATTGCAGTAAAACAACAAAGTGAATTGGATCTACAAGTATACCTTTGTTGTAAAGTTGTTAAAAATGAGATGAGGAAATTGCTCAGGCATTTTTCCCATTGCTTTCTTGGTTTCAATTTCATGTCTTGTTACCTAAACATTAAAGCACTCTAGATTAAGTAAAAAAGTAACAAATTGGAAGATTCGAGCACAAAAATCAGATCTTCCAAGAGTTACTTACCACATTAAGTAATCCAAAGTAGGCAGTTGGTCCAAATGGAAGATGTGACACAATAAGACCATCAGGAACACCACGGTGCTCATGAACCAATATAACATCAGTAAACTCGTGTGAACGAGCAGTTTCAATGATCTCAGAAATAACCTGCAAAGAAAGAAGTGTGAAAATTTAGTATTATGATTCCTATGCTATTGCTACATAGTTCTCAAGTAACATAAACATAAATAAGTATTGTGATTGTATAAAAGTCTTTATAACTCCAGCTTAGTGAAGGTGACTATTAGTCAAATGTTCCCAATTCGATTTGCAATGCAGCTTGAGAAACTCAGCTAAAGCGTCTAAATTTTAAAGCCTGACCTACGTTGCACATAAGTTGAACATGATCTAATGTGACAGTTACAGCCAAATGGCTCTAAGGGAGCTAATACCATTAGCAGTCAATTCAACAGACATCAATAAGAAACCACAAAGCAGTGACCAATTGTACAACAAAACCGGATTACATAAAAAGACGATTAGATACTTCAAAATGTGTTGATGTACAGAAACCAGAACAACACACACATACCTGACCACCACGATTAATTCTCTGAGCATTTGGAAATACAGACTTCAATTCCTGCAACAACAGATTCCACACAATCAATCACTTGGAAGAAAACTGAACAGACAACAATGTTAAGCATCTAAGAAACACAATATACCTTCACAAACCGCGTGAGAGGAGCACTTGGATCCCTAGACGTTGTCAACAAAATCTTAGGATCTCTTTCCGTTGCATTTGCATATTCATCATCAATATGACTCCTTGGAACTACATACAACAAAATCAAAAACATAACCATTACCTATTCCACCACAAACCAATCAAAACCCCCATATACTAACAAAGCCATCAAACAAAATGTAACAAGACCATGAAACAAATACTGAAATACTATTGGTTAAACTTTATTGGAAATTGTAAATCGTAGAAATCAATGCGTTTTCTTAATAAGTGTGCATAACCTTAAACATCTTATCTTTTTGGAACGGAGGGAGTACAAGTTACACAACAGTGATTCACCAAAACATGGAAGATGCATACAAAGTTCTTACCAGCAGTATTCTGATCTTCAAGATCAATTTCTTGACGAAGCTTAGACTCTTCATTACGAAGCTCAGTAGGAATTGGTTTTCCTTCTGTTAAAACAAAAACCCATATCACAAATCAATGAATTGATTATTGAATGTTTAACAAATACGAAAAAAATCAAATCTTTGGACCTTGTAAAGCTTCTCTTATCTTTCGTTTCTTCTCATAGAGAACACGCTCTTCACCTTCCAAGTTTTTCCTGTAGAGATACTCTTTTCTTAACCTAACGTTCCTACGCAACATCGTTGTGAGTGAGTGAGAGAAAGAGAGAGGCGAAGAACGAATTTGTTTGTTTGGTTGTGAAGAATTAGGGTTTTAGGAAAAGGGTTTCGAGAGAGGAAGAAGAAGAAGATAAAACGGCAAGGTGTTTGTTTATGAAAACGTGAAACGGAAAGCAAGTTAGTTTTGGGCCGTTTTGGTATTTGGGCTTATAAAAAAGACTAGAGATAAGGAGAAATGTGAAAATGTGCCCTCACGCAGGATTGAACGCGAAAGCAGTCAGTTTGGATCTGGACTATCGGAAATGTGTTGTTTTGAACCTGATCTTTTGAATAAGGTCAATATCAACCCGAATATAAAATAAATTCAAATTTCATACCCAAACTCTTTTATTTTGTATCAAAACGAACTTTAACTAATTTTTCGTTAGTTAATACTACCAATTTTTACAGATTTTAAAATTTGAGTTCGTACCTTTAGTTTTCCCAGGATTAAACTACGGACCTTCAGTTTACAAGACTGACGCTCTACCACTGAGCTATAAAGATTTAATATTAATATATAAATTAAACTAATGATTGTTTTCTGTAAAAATGTAAAAAAAAGGACAAATTAGTGATTAACAAATCTATTTTTTTTATAAAAAAACTATTAAATTTATTCAAATCAAAAAACCGTTTTTACAACAAAGTGTATCGGTTTGGTTAAGAATAGTATTGAAACATAATTTTACAACTTAGAAAGAAAAAATCATCTCGCAACAAATCATGCTTCCATTCCTCCCTCGTTTTTTATCCCACCCTCGTTTTTTATCCCACGATTCTTTGCTGGTTGGAATCATGTTTCAAACTTGTTTATCGATAAAAGTGATTAACTGTTTAGTCACCATATGGGTTTGTCCATGTTTCTTGTTATTGCGTTACCTCTGAGAATGGTTTGGAACAAATCTAACTTTGACATTGCTATGAACTCAGGAAAACCAAACTATTCACAATCATGCAATAGAAGAGCTTCAATATTTTACATAAAAAGACAAAAAAGTAAACAACAAAAGAAAGATAATTCACAAGTTGAATTAAAAATGGATTTTCTATGTATTCATTGTTTATTCACATGCTTCACAAATTGAATTAAAAACTTAATTTGCTACATATCTATTTACTACGTATTGGCGTTAGTTGGGAGGGAGGGGGTGGCGTAAAAGTTATTAGCTCAGATTCACTAGACAAATTGGCTTTATCATTTATGCAAAATTCGATTTTCAAATTTTCTTTATTAAAATGACCACTCGGGATAGACAGTGTGGTGGCTCTTCGGAGAGAAGTCTACTCTGTACCACTCTGGTGCGTTCCTACCGGGGCTTTCCGGATCAGCCGATAGGGTTTATCAAAAAAAAAGAAAAATGACCACTCATATACTACTATAGAAGAACTCATCAGAAGTATGTTCGTGATTCATGAATCCAGCTCATTCTATAACTGTTTCAATAAGCTTAAGTTATAAATAGTTAATACGGTCAACCTAGTAGAAGAAGTGTATGCAAGTTAATGCTATCTTCTACTATTATATATATGCATTAGTCGTACCCTACTTCCAGCTTGTGCATTGATGTATTTAAAACAAAATTTCTTTAATTTGTGCATTGAAGTGTGTGATGTTGTGTGCCTACAAATTCAATAACTTCTGCGAGCAAAGTAACCATCAGACAAACATGGCTTCAATAAACTTACTTGAAGCTTCCTTAGCCAGCCTTTGCTTTCTCATCATCCATTACTTGTTCTTCAAGAAACCTCACGGCCTCTTCCTTAGGAACTGGCCGGTTCTCGGAATGTTCCCCGGTATGCTCATGGTGCTACACCGGATCTTTGAATTCGGCATTGAGATAATGGAGATCTCTGACTTGACGTTTTTTTTCAAGGGACCGTGGTTGGCTGGAATGGATATGCTGGTCACGGCTGATCCAGCTAACATCCATCATATCTTGAGCTCAAATTTCTCAAACTACAACAGAGGACCGGACTTCAAAGAAGTTTTTGATGCGTTAGGAGACGGGATAGTCACCTCCGACTCGGAGCTTTGGAAGGATTTGAGGAAGTCATATCAAGCAAAGATCCATCATCAAGGGTTTCAAAGGTTTTCAATGAGTACTACGGCTAGTAAACTCAAGGACGGACTTGTTCCTTTTCTTGATCATTTTGCAGAGGAAGGCGCAAGTGTGGACTTGCAAGACGTGTTTGGGAGGTTCACTTTCGATTTAATCTTGATCCTTATAACCGGTTCTGATCCTAGATCTCTCTCCATTGAGATGCTTGAGGATGAATTAGCTAAAGCTCTTGATGATGTAGGAGAAGGGCTTGTGTATAGGCATATTAAACCAAAGTTCTTGTGGAAGCTGCAAAACTGGATGAGAATCGGACAAGAGAAGAAGATGGTGGAAGCTAATGCAACTATTGACCGTGTGTGCGCGAAACATATATCAGCTAAGAGAGAAGAGATAATCAGATCACAAGAGATTCTTGATATTTCCAATGGAAAAAGTCATGAAGATATTTTAACTTCCTTCATAAAGCTAGACACGACCAAGTACAAGCTCTTAAATCCTAGTGACGATAAGTTCCTTAGAGACACTATCGTAGCTTTCATTGTAGCGGGAAGAGAAACAACTGCCTCCGCTCTTTCTTGGTTCTTCTGGCTACTCTCAGAAAATCCACAAGTGGTAGCCAAGATTCGTCAAGAGATCATTGACACGGATCTATCAAGAACTGGAAATGGCCAAGAGAGCTTGGATAAGTTGGTGTATTTACATGGAGCGTTGTTTGAAGCAATGCGACTCTATCCACCAGCTTCCTTCGGGCGCAAGTCTCCTGTGGATTCAGATGTGCTTCCAAGTGGGCATAAAGTTGATGCAAACTGTAAGATTATTATTAGTACTTATGCAATGGGGAGGATGAGAGCGATTTGGGGAGATGACGCATTGCACTTCAAGCCAGAGAGATGGATCTCTGAGAATGGAGGCTTAAAACATGAGCCTTCCTTCAAGTATTTAGTGTTTAACTCCGGTCCAAGAACTTGTCTAGGTAAGCATTTGGCTATGAATCAAATGAAGACAGTGGCAGTGGAGATATTACGTAACTATGACATTAAGGTTATCAAAGGGCAAAAGATTGAGCCAGTTCTTAGTTTTATATTGTTAATGAAGCATGGACTTAAAGTCACGATTACTAAGAGATGTTCAACTTAAAAATTATTAATGCATTCATGAAATCTCTTTCTATTCTTTTTTTTTTTTTAAATTATATGTTAAATTAATTCAAAGAAAAAACGTTGTTTACATCATATAGTACGCTTCTGTTTTTGAATATCAAAAGAAAAGAAAAAGAATGAAATTATTAACACTCCTTCATGATGAATTTGTAAACCAAATTTGAAGACTCTCGTCGTATTTCCGGTCTCCTACACTTCGAATTGATGTGAGTTGGTTTCGACTAGCTTGTCCACATGTTTGATGATACAAGTAGATAGTGTTCGCGCGTCACCGTGCCGTCGCGCATTCCTTTCCTTCCCTATTGTATCTTTTAGTTTGTCTTGCAAATCTATAAACTTGAAAATAAAAACTCATGATTTGAATCATAAGAGTGATTTGTTTTAATTTTTCAAATCCTACAAACGAAATCATGAATTTTTAAAAATTCATTGAAATACAATGTTATTAAACTAATGGTTTGAAGACGTACCTTCAAACCTACTTTTATTGGGAATATACGAAGGATTTGATTTCTAATGATTTTATGTGAGTTTAGATGAATTTCAGAAGATTTTTAGTTAAAAATATATTAAACCAAATCTTATGGTTTTAGATGGGATTGCAAAGAGTTTTATAGTATACTCTATAGAATCACACAAAATTATTGAAATCATCTAAAACTCATCAAAACTCAAATTCATTTAAATGTTTGTTTGAATACCCCCCTAATGTAATCTATATCGATATGAAGTGTGTAATTATCTCCAAACTTTGCAAACACAACTTTAGTAGCATGAGATTTCTCATACATAACATTCTATTCATGATGATTTGTCAACTCCTAAACAAGCTTATCAACTTTCATCTTAAAAGCAGGCCGGTCCTCATATTTAATCAAAATCTTAACCATTTCTCTTATATTTCCGAAAATATTACTTAAGAAAAGTGTAGACTCTTCATACCTTTCGTTGCCAATAACCAATTATAGATCGGAGATTCACACTTCGAAAAAGCATCATTGAAATAGTAATTAAGCTTGGTCCTCTTTGGAATAATATTTGGAAGAATATTTTAAACAAAACAAACATACTTGATTAAACAATTTTTTAAACGTATTTGGAAGAATATTTGTTTTACATTTTTGTATTCGTATTGTACAAATTGGTTTAAATTGCCTATACCTACAAAGACTTAAGCATTTTGACCACTTTCCCAAGAACTCTCTAGTTCTTCTTATTAATTAATTATCTAAAACCTGCATTAAGTCTAAATAATCAAATCATACTTTATTCTTACTATTTGTTCGATAAGCTTTATAAAATGAAATTCCTTCGAAATACCAACTCCCTATTGGTTGGGAAATTAATCATTACAATAAGAAACTATAAAAAAGGACATTTTTCAAGAATGTGACTTAAAGATTCATTTAACCCAAAAAAAGTTGTTGTTTTGCTAAAATAGGGAGGATTATTCGATTTCAAATCAGGAGAATGTGACGAGCTTTTTATGATGTTTGTTTGAAAATTGAAAAACATAACCTACTATCTAAAAATCAACTACCGGGTACCATTGTTTGAAAATTCATTTTACGAGTCAATATTAGGTTTCGAGTCATACCATTTCAATTTTAATCATGGTTGATCATTATAAATAACAAAAAGATCTGACAATTTTTATTTACTTTTGGGAATTGGATGAATTTGGGTTTCACCTCAATCGTGATTCTCCGTTTAAAAAATAAAACATATTATGAAACTAGCTATAATTTTCTATATAAACCCAAAAGTTTTAAATGTATGCTATTAAAATCTCTCATATTAGTGGAACAAAAGCGCATAAACAAACAATTTGCAGTAAAGAGCGACCAAATTCTCTTCAGGTCACAATTCACATAAAGTTATATTTTGGCACCAATTTGCCACGTAAAAGCATCTCTCCTTGTGCCTAAAAATAATTTACACTTTTTTTTTTTTTTTTGTCATCTTTACTACTAATCAGAAAATTCCGTCCGGATTGGAGATCCAAAACGGCAGAAGAGTGTTTACATATGAAAAATTGAAAGCGCGTGTTCTTGCAGAACGGGCCAGACAATCGGCCTTCGGATTAATAACTCTGGGTATTCGTGATAATGAGAAGTTGGGAAGCCGATATTGTAATTTCCGTAATTTGTCAAGAAAAACCGAAAAACTTGGCCACTCTTCTGGATTCTTGACCATGTCGGCCAGTTCAGCTCAGTCTGTCTCGAACGTATGACAAGTCACACCTCTCTCCACGATGCAAGACATAACCCATACGAGAGCTTCCACTTCTGAATGCAAAGGGTGCAGTTGAAGCTGTTTTGGAAATAGACCCTTCCATTTTATTAGTTTCGAATCTTACACTATATCGAATGTTAAACAAAACTCTAAATAATACACATAAATGTTGGAGCGAATATTAGTGTAATGAGGTGGTCAAAAAGGTAAACATCGGAATCATTCTTTGTTACGTTGGTTATATACTTATATAGTATCATTCAATATTTCATGGTTCTTTTTCAGTGTTAATTTTGTGTCCAATAAAAAAAAAAAAGAAGTTGTAAGACTCTTTAACCCAAAGTGAAACCTTTCTATATTCTTAGAATTAATTTGTGAGATATTATCCACGTATGCGATTTCATATAATTTCTACTATTAGCTTAATTAATTATTTATAATATATAGTAATTAAAATATATCCTTTTTATACAAAACAAATAAATGTCAAGTGATAAATATCAATTAAGCAAGTTTCTGAAAGCAGTAGTGTTCTAGTAAAAGAAATGCAATACGTAACATTTTTAAAGTTCTCTTTAATAATTAAAAGAGTAAATCTGAAATTAAGTATATCTGTATGTACCTTTAAGTTTGATAAATGACACGCCCTATATTGTTTCTATGACTAGTCATTAAATTTAAGCATAGTACTATGCTTCCATATTCTTTGCAAATAAACAATGCCATGATTGGCCAAGAATATATTTTAGTTTAATTATATCTTTAAAAACCTTTACAGATTCATTTTCGTTTTGATATAATTATAACTAAAAATGTACATTTATACAAAATTTCCCCAGATGTCTTTTTGGGTATAATTGTGGTCCAGATGTCTTCTTGTGATATTGTGATTTTCTTGTAAGCTGGCCTATATATATATATAATATACTGATTATAGAGAACCTTGCTTTGCCTCAGTTCGTATAACCTGAACTAATAGAAATATACCAAAAATCCTATTTTATTTATTTATTTGGAAAATATCAGCTTTTTAGGAGCATCCCATCAACCGAAGAAAATAAGAAAGAAAAAGTAAATGAGAATCGTTCCCATGCTAAGATAATCTAACTATTAAAATCAAAATTATTTCAATAAATCGTGAATTTAATAGTTAGATTATCTTAGCATGGAAACGAGTTTCATTTACTTTTTCTTGTTTGTTTTCTTTGGTTGATGCATGATGCTTCGTTAAATTCAATCATCATGATTTGAAACGAAATGTTTAAATAAATATAATTGCTGAATTTAACGGTAAATAATTAAACATATTTGACTTAGTAAAAACGAAAAGAAAAAAACATCAAAAGGGAAAACTAAATATAGGATTAGCATAGTGACATTTATTTAGAATGAACATGCTGCCCAACATCTAGCCTTTTGAGAAACTCGAAGGCTCTTTGTTTAGTAATTTCATTTTTTCATTATGGTGATTATTATGCTAATGTTTTATTGGATTAGACATCACTCAGACACTCACTGTATATTTTGGTAAACCATAATATAATATATATAGAATGTATATAAAATCATAGAATCCTCTAGCATTGGAAGTGCTAGTTTTAGTACTTTTGATATTTCTTGCCTCCACCATAGACAGAGAAAACAAACTTCTTAAATACAACCTATATGGCTATATATTTTGTTTTTGGACATCGGATTAATATTAAACAATGGTATTCTAACAAGACATACAAGAGCAAAGGACAACAAAAACCGGAAAAAACCATTCTCGTTTATACAATGTTTTTTTTATATAACCAAAGAGTAATCCGGATTTTACCACCCGACTCATCTCTTAAGATGACTGTATCCATCGAGTAGCCAATTCACCAAAAAATTTAGTGGGCCTAAAGCATTACACTATTTCGACTAGTCAAATAAGATTTATTAAATGATTCCGCGCTTGACAAAAACTGAACCCTAGTTTAGACCTACATAACAATTCCTTCCTCGAGTGAAAACCACTAACCCATCACCACTTGGTTGAACAACTAAAGAAAACCATTAGCCTACCCCACGTACAATGTTTGCCACTCTTCAAATTAGAAATGTGATTTAATTTGTTTTGTCTAAATATCTATGCTTGTTCATATTATTTGGCAACTTTTTTGTTTGTTCATCTAGACAATCACACTGCAACTAATTTTTTTACCACGTGCTTATTAGCATCGAGACACTCACACTCCAACTAGGTCAACGCATCGCATAATTAGCATTAGTTAATGTCAACGTCTCCAATCTCCATGCATTGTATTTGTAATTTTGTTTCGGCGGCTGGCTTCTAACCATTTCTCATTTCTTTTTCTAATGATCATTTCTGTTTTCTTCCTTGACTTTTAATGGACGAATGTCTTTGTGAAGAGGACAATATCAAGTGCAATTTTACTACCGTAAATGTATTTCTCTATATTTTATAGGAGATAAAATAATAACAAAACTATGGAGGTGTTTTGGATGTGAATTTTAAAAGATTTGGTGAGTTTGTGATTTAAAAGGATTTAGGTAGATTTTGAAGATATGTTGTGATTTTGGATTTTAAATAATTAAAAATATAAAATCACGTTTGTATGTTTTGGTGTATATTAACGTGATTTGCTTTTATATATTGAGAAAATTTGTGGTGATTTTACATTGTTTTTTCTTTCAAATAAAGCAAAGACAAAAACAAAAAAAACGTAAGGAAGAGAACATCAAAAGAATCATATATATAATAGCACACTCCTCTCTTCATCTAAGGTGTCCACATAGGCAAATCATTTTTTACAATTAATTTTAGTTTTAAGTGTCATTTATTGTTACTTATAGGTAAAAAAAATCTAATTAAATATAAAATACGAAAATAAGTCAATAAATAGCTAAAAGTAGTACATGTAAATTAATTTGAGTATTTTATTGTTGTAAATATAATTTCAACAATAAATGGATTTTATGATAACAATACAAGTTTATATATTCAGTTTCAAAAATTGGAAATATGTACATTAAATATACATATAAGAACAACTGAATAAAAATATAAACAACATAAAAAAATCAAAGAAAACAAATCTAAATAATTTGAATGTCAAACGACAGTTAAGATGTTGTTGATCTCAAGAGAAATAATATATATTGTTTCACTACAAGGATATTGGTTAAACAAGTAATGAGAAATATGATATATGATTTCACTAAAGGATATCAAAAAAATTCAGGCGAAAGTAAAGTAAAAATTTGAAATATAAGATTTGTCCAAAAGAAAAAAAGAATTTATTCAATATAATTGAGTTTTTTGAAGTATAAAAGAAAAAATTGAAAACGTTGCAATACCATAATTTAAAATAAATAACTAATTGAGTTTTGATATATATAAAGTTAAAAATGAATGGTCGCGTTATTCATGAATTATACAACAAATTATAGGGAGCATGATATATGGTTTTTATGTAAAAGGGTACGCAGTTATACACCATGATCCCAAAAAATTACCTATTTGATAATTCCATATTTGAATCAATGCTTTTAATACTAAAATCTAGGAAAAAATACTTTTAAAGTGTTTAAGAAAAAGTAAATATATTATTATGCATGTTACGCGATTATGACTAAAATATGGTTAATATAGAAGCAACTAAAAATAAAATAATCTGTTTTTAGAAACTAAAAATTATTTATTTAAAATCAAATGCCAAATTGGAAGAATTTCAACAAAAAAATTTAACACTCAAATTAATGATTGAACATATGATATTATAATATGTTAATGAATGTAAAGATATATACTAGCATAAATACTTTGCAGTACACGTTATATATGATATACTTTCTAAACATAGGAAAATAACATAAGAACATCAAAAGAAACAAAACTCGCCCAACGGGCGAGTCTAACCCTAGTAAAAATATAATAATACAAGTTGGTGTCCATGTTTTAAGTGAACGATAACCAGTAGAAAATCATGAATATTAACGAGAGAAAATTAATTAATAATTAATAAAGAAGTCACTAATGAAGAACCCTAACCTTGACGGAGGTGGAGAGCCCTCGGTCAATAAGAGAAAAAGAGTAAGGAGTGAGTGCAAACAAATCATATCATTTATAAAAATTATTTTGAGTATATGTAACATTGTTTTCAACCATCACTATCAGGTTTTTTTTTGCTAAATTGTAAATATTTCATTCAAAATGAAAATGTTTAGGATTACAAAGTTCATTGCAAGCTTCTGGTATGAAGTATGAACTCATGGTAAAAAAAGTAAAAACATGAGAACATAAAGCAAGAGGAACAAGAAGAAGAAGAAAGAGGAAAACAAAACACAAAAAGAAAATATGATGAAAGATAAAAAATTTAGATGTTTTGTTCAAATCACACCTTTTGAATGGCCTAATTTATAACTATAAATGAATCTCAAATCTCATAAAATCCATTTTCTTAAAAGCTTGGTTAACTTTTGAATAACATGGAATTTGATGTAAGTTTTAACAAATCATAAGTTGAATAACAAAGATACATAACTTTTTATGTATTTTACATAAATTCCATGTTCAATAACATAGGATTTTAAAAGGGATTTTAAAATCATTAGTTGAGTGACATGGGATTTTAAAAAAACTAGACCAAATCCTTTCAAATTCCACATCCAATACGCCCCTATATGAAAAAAAAAAAAACAAACAAAAGAAGGCATGTACGTGAACAATATTCATATGATATATGAATTGATAAGCAACTTGAGATTCCATCTCATTCTCTTAGTCAGTGTTTTTATTTCCTAAAAAGTAGAACATTTTAAACTTTAGATGTATATATCAACTTTTAAAAAGCATTTCAAAATATAAATTTTGGAACAACTGTTTGAAAAATCAAATGGAGAATAAGTATATATCCAAGTTGATCATATGGATTTTGGTTGGTAGCTTATCCGGCTTATTCCAGACACAAATGAACACGAAAGAAAGAAAATTAATTAATGGTAGATAAGTAAAATACGTTTTAGGGAAAAAAGATAAATAGTATAAATAATTTTGTATTCAGTATAATGAAGTACCTAGATAATAGTTTGCTCATCAAACGTGTAATGTGTTATGAAACAACACTCAGATTTATCTTAAATATGTAAGTTCTATATATGAATACTCGGATATATAGATTTAAGGGAAAATTAAGAAAATAAGCTAAAAAAATATCAAAATTAAAAAAATAGGCCACATTTATTAAAATTAAAGAAATAGGCTAATCTTGACATATTTATCCTTCTTTTACATAAAACAAAAATTCATAACGTGTATTTGAATCATTTGATCTTGAAGTCTAAAAACTCTATCCAAATTGTATGATGGAATCGAAAGCTGATAATAAGAAGTCAAGCAATAGTTCCTTATTTTACGAAGCTCCCCTCGTTTACAACATTGAAGACGTTCGTCCCAACGGTGGAACCAAGAAATTAACTCTTTTGCCTACTCAAGCTATTTTGTTTTAATTTCAGATTTTCTTATTCTGTTCAATCTTTATTGTATTCAATTGTTAAAGTCTTAACATTGTCTTTGTTTTTCTTTTGTTGCAGTGCGCTAAGAAAGAGGCCATCCTGAGTACTAGTCTATTCGGACAGTCCTCAAGTGCTTTCCAATCATAATCACTTTTTGTCAAAGCTTTGGATTCCAAACCCTCCCTCCTTCTTTCCTCCAAGAAGATTTCTTCGCTCTTACTACAAGAACAACAAAGCGAGATGGCTATGTCAGTCTGTGCAATCGGTTAGGCTACGAGAAGTATCCTTCTTTGAACCAAGTCTCTTTCTCGACACTCAATGAAAAGGACTCCGTGCCGTGACCAAATCTCATATCGACGAGATTTTTCAACCAGCTGAGTGCACGATCGTTTCATATCTCTCGAATAAGGTCGACTCTTATGTACTCTCTGAGTCCGGCCTCTTTATCTTCCCTTACAATATCATTATCACGACTTGCAGGACTACAAAACTCCTCCTCTCTATCGGACCACTCTTGAGGTTAGCTAGTGAGCTCTCTCTAGAAGTCAAGTCGGTGAGGTACACTCGTGGAAGCTTCCTTTGTTCTTGATTGTCATTTTGCTAAGCTTGGTTTGAGTAGTGTGTGAAATGATGATGAAGCCAAGAAATAGCATCAGCAACAACAACAACAAAAACGTCAAACGAGTTATTTGGAGAGAGTTTTTAGACTTAAAAGAACAAGTATATGTTATGAATTTTTTGTTTATTTGAAAGAGGGATAAATATGTCAAAATTAGTCTATTTTTTTAATTAAAAAAAAGGTGGCCTATTTTTTTAATTTTGATATTTTTGTAGCCTATTTTCTTAATTTTCCCTAGATTTAACTACCGATCCGATTTTGACCGATTTACTCATATTATAAGTTATATCTATTAATGCGTCGTACACATAGAATAATGCTGATGTATTATATTCTACCTTTCATAATAGAACGTAAAACTAATTCAAAAAATTAAAATATCTCATGGATGTTCTTGAGAATATATTCCACGGAGCAAGGCATCATCTTTCCTTTTTAGGTAACCAATTATTTCGAAAGCAGAAGCTATAGAGCTAGAATATGCAAGTTGATAATTGGGATAATTTTGCAACTTGTTAAAAAAATTATGTTACCAACATTATATATATCCGACATTATATTGTAACAATAACTATACTAGTGCTACAGTATAACCTTTATAAATTAATATAACAATGACGATACTAATACAAAATATTATATTACATGTCATAACTCATAACCATTTGTTTAATGAATTTAGTGTTTTTATGTTGGTTTAATCTTTTAGTGATTAAAAGATCAAATATAAAACTAACACACAAAATAGTTTTTTAGTTAAAAATTAGAGTTTATGATTAAAAGATAAAACTAACACACAAAATAGTTTTTTAGTTAAAAATTTGAACATGCTTTGATCCTAAATGTTAAAATAATTTTTTGCTAAAATAACCTCTTGGAATCAAACATATCACCATAATATTTTGTTCAAATATTTTATTTCCTTGATCATATAAGTTTTTTTTATGTCAAATTAGTTTTTGAATCTACATAAATTCTATGTATTTATCAAAAATATGCACAAACAAAAACACTATTTGTTACTTTTAACCAACATTAAACACCTTATTTTTCAAGTTCAAAATATTCTTAGAGAGTTTATATATGCACTATAAAGTTCTATTGATATCATTTTAATGAATGGGTCATTGGACTTACGCAAAATTACATACTACGGCAAAGTTATTGTACACATTAAGCTATACTTGAAATGTGATTCTCTAAACTTATTTAATTTCAACATAAAACCACTTGTTGCAAGTTCAACTTCGTCTTAAATAATTTAGATATACCCTCTAAAGTTTCTATTGAAATCTATGTAATCAACGGGTCATTGGACTTGCGCAAATTGATATACTAAAACAGTGATTGTACATATTATGCTATACTGAAAATGTGATACTCTAAGTTATAAATTCATATACTATATGAAAAGAGAGAGGATCTTGACCACTGTCAATGATTCGCATTATTAAAAATGTTAATCTTTGCATGATGTATTGATGTATAACTAAGATCATAATATAAAATGTTTAAGTAGTCCACTAATCCATCATCTTATAAATTTGACAATATTATTAGACCGAAGAATCTTCTTCCTATAATGGGTCAAAGATTTTCTCCAACGGTGATAACAATTTTATTTGCACGATTTATTTATCTTCATATTCACATGTAAAGGCAACTGATGAGAAACAGTTAAAAAGTAAAACAATGAAAAAGCTAGAATACCACTATGAATGAATTAATGACACTATCACTAAGCGACTTATTTAATCATTATATAATTAAATATCTTCACCTAAATAGTTTATTCTCATGCAGTAATATAATCGAGTCGTCATATATCGTAAAGTTAATGTTTTTTTTTGTTATGTATTTGAGAATCAAAAATAAATATCCATTATATAACTCGATTCGATTCTTCACAATTTTTCATAATAATTTTTAAAAATCAAGAAAAAAAAACTAAAACTATTCAGCTTTTCTTTCTCAGACAGATGCTTTCACCAAAATGAATTAGTTGTGTATTGCATTTGCAACTGGGGCTGAGACTGACATTCCACAAAGCTGTTCACTAAAGCTTCTTCTTCCTTATGCAAGCCATCCAAATTCTGCCACAATAACATAAAATAAAAATAAAGAAATTAGTAGATAATTAACTTTGAAAAATGTAAGTTTTGTAATTTGGTAATTAATTTTATTAATTACCCAAATATTGTCGTCTTCTTGTCTAGTGAAAGAAGAAGTAACGTTGGGGTTCTCAAAAACTTCGTCGTTTCGTGCAAATCTGCCACGTACTCTTGGTCTGTTGTCCGCCAACGTTTTACGGCACGCATACTTCATTTTTTTTCATTTAAAAGAAATTAATTATAACAATAAAAAATACAAATATCTCAAAAATAAAATGTTGGTTTAAAAAATAATTTATATCTAACTTGAAATGCTTAAATTATTACTAATACATAGTGAGTTTAGTTTCAACAAAATTATACATTATTAAGTTGAAAAATGCAAATATTCAAATACTAAAATAAAAATCTTCCTATTATGAAATCTACTTATTTAATTTTAAAATGAGTAAATTTCAAAACCATACATGGATGTAAAGCTCCCATTTTATACATGGAATTAATCAAATTCCTTCTAAACTAATTAAATTATTTGTGTTAAAACACTAAATTCCAACGACTAAACGGCATGAACAGTAATAACTATTTACCTTAATGGTTTTGGTGAAGTTTCTCTGTGTTCGTTTAGCTCTATACTTTGAAATCTTCTCTTTACGTTCTTCAACACTGTAACGCCCCACCTTCAAACTCTGTTCTTCGCTGGAAAATGGCATCGTCGTCGATGAGCTCTCCAGCGCTAAAGGACTCGAGTACGATCTCTGTCCCGTAAAATCCCTTCTCATATTCTAAGAAGTAAACAAGAAAAAAGTTACTCTCTTATTTTTTAATTACACTAGGTTCTTGGTCAAACACCGAAACCACAACATGTAATATTAGATAGTTCCAAGAAACCACTCGAATCAACGATCTTTAAGTTTTGTATGAAATCTTTACCAGTTGAGCTATTGGTTCTCGGTAAAGTTACCTGTAAATCTCCGGTACTGTAAACTCGTCGACTGTGACCAGAGAAGGAGTTTTCCGGCGAGTTTAACAAATTCTGATTCTGAAAATTGGAGGAATCTTCCATGAAGTGAGAGTTAAACACGAGCTGCTCAGTTTTCACAGTGTCGAAGTTTTCGAAACCAGAGAAATTAGAGAAACTGTTTGTGTGAGAGAGGTTTAGGGTTTGGAGCTGAGAGATTGGAGGAGGAGAAGAAGAGAGAAAATTTCCAAAGAAATTAAGAGATTGATAATCATCCATTAATGGATTGAGATAAAGATTGTTACAGAAAAGATCTGTTGTTGTGTCTGAAGAAAACATGTCTGGTTCAGTACTGTGACAAATTGAGGAAGAAGTAGAAGAACCATCAAACATGAATAGATCAGAATCCATTTTTTTCCAACACAAAAACTCAAGATTCTCAATGAAGAAAGAAGAGAGCAAAAAACAAAACTGAATCTTTTGAGTTTATGTTCTGTCTTTTTTGTTGTTGTCTTTGTAATTGAATTGACCAAATGAAACGGTTACAGAGAAAACACAAGTGACACTCGTGATCTTTGTTTTGGTTTTTTTGAAAAATCACCAGAATCCAAAAATGGTAAAGTGAAAACAACTTTTTTTTTTCTTAATGTAAATTTGGACCTTTTTTTTACGAAAAAGAGTGTTTCTTTTGTTTCAGAACAAAGACATGACAAGTCCAGATTATTTGGTCTGGTTGGCGATGTTTATATAGCGGGCAAAACGTGAGTTTAACAAATGTGGCCCTCATTGTTTCTTATATTTTATGAGTTGCTCCGTTTACAATTTTATTTATCCATTTAGCCCAGATGGTTAAACTTAATTAATAGATAACTTTGGACCATGTATCATAATTATGCTAATAGATCTTTTAATGGGTGTTAACTTAATAAAAAATAAAAAGTAATCAAAAAGTAAAAATGTGAGAAAGAAACGTCTCTAAAATGTCCATTGTTAGACCGTGTTCATAATTTTTTTTAACACTTGCCTTTAAAACGGTGGTTTTTTTTTTAACACTTGATTATCAAATAGTCTATTATATCAGCCTCGAATATATTCGATCTATCTGTAACCTATGCGATTAGAGTGAACAGCTTCCACAAACGTGTCCATGATGCAACTCTCCATGTACGACATTTCCCATGATGGACAAACTCTCTCCGACGAACGGCTCTGCATATACGACATCTCCCATGATGGATATGGTCTCCCTGGACGATGGAATCTCCGAAAAGCGTTTCTCCATTAATTTGCAAGAAACTGTATTATATGGGGTTTGAACCCATACCTGGTGTAGAAGCCTTTAACCCTTGACCATTGGCCCAAGTGACTTCCATAAATAAGTGGTTAACAACTCTTTTTATTCAAATAAATAATTAAATTTTTCAAAAAATTATTAAATTACTATATTTAAGACACGAGAAAAGGTGTCTACGTTACTGATGCTCTTACTGTCTATTGTGTCACTATTCGAATTCAAATTCGGTGATTTGACGTTGACTAATTTTGGTCCATCTATCTATATGTAACGCCTAACTGAAAATAAGAAATTGTTGTTTGTTTTACAATAAAAACTAGGTTAGTACCCGTGTTGTTGCACGAGTTTAATTGAACCGTTACATTAATTTAATAAATAATTCTTTCATTTCGACGTAAATATGTTACAAAATTAGTATCATTTAGTTTTTGAAATTTCACTGATAACTAATGGATATTATCGCTTAGTATGCATTATATATACTAATATACTTTTTAACATTTATATGTTTATACTTATGATAAATCGTAACTAAACAAATATTTTTAGATTAAAAAAGATGGTAAAATTTGAACTTGTCAATAATGTTTTATATATTTCTTATCCGAGTTATTTGGTTACCTTATTAGACTTTATTTTTATTCTCAAGACTTCTCACTTCAATCAAATCAAATAGAATTTCGTAATATTTTTCTCGATTAGAATATTTTTGTAATATTTACTCAATCTTACCACCATAAATATATTTCTTTCTCTTTTATTTTTAATCAAAAGCTCAAGATCTAATACTATATAATAATTTCCCCATTTTTTAGGCTTTTTAATTTGTAATTTTTTAAATATATAGTCAATATTACGTATAATATATAAGGTTTAATAAATGTGGTCAACTATGTTTAGCAATTTAATATTTATTAGACTTTGTAATGTATTTGAAAACTGAATTAAATGTAGTTAAAATAAGTATAGCAAGTGGAATAATGTATGGCAAATAGAATAGTAGATGATTAAAGAATATAGAATTAATTAAAGGGTATTAAATAGAAAATGCTGAAAAAATGAGGTGATGACACATAAGCCAAAAGTGCTTCTCCTTTAATATTCTCCTTTAATATATTAAAAATCATTTTAAAAGAAATAAATTTTGTTACTCGAAATTGTATTTCGATATTTTTCTATTAGTTAAATATTTTGATTGTATGATCTTCGTCTAAATGTAGCTTATTTTTCGATGTCATTTCACATATTTTTCAAATCAATAGCGATTTTTTATATAAAAGCATATATAAATACTATAATTAAAAGATGGGTTAATTATGTGCATATTAGTTTGAGGAGCTTAAATTAGGTTAGTAGTTGTGCGTGAGATCAATTTAGGTGTAGCTTTCGACTAATATACCCTTAATGACATGTTTAATGAGATCTTGGTAAAAATCCCTAAAATCATGTTGCGTATCAGTAAAAAATCTCTTCTCTATCGCCGGCCTTGTTTTTTCCAGAAGCTTTGATGGAGGAGATCAAGATTGATGTAGTTTTGATTGTGATTGATGATGATGTCAGATGACTGATCTGTGATTAATGGTGGGAAGATCATATTGATCTCCAATATCTTCGGTGGAGTGTATAAAATGGGCAGATCGTGTTTGTTCATAAATCAGAGTTGGGTCGTAGAGAGGCAAGAGAAAACAAGACGAAGTGTAGCAATGGCGAAGAAGATTGAGAATATTGTTGTTGGTGAATCTCAAAAGGTTGTAGAGGTATGTATAGTTGACTATACTTGTTTATTTTATGTTGTTATAGTGAAATATTTTAGGTTACTATATTTTGGTATGTGAGTTGATGACAAGTTGTAAATGTTATGTTTGAGGAGCCAAAAGGGACGAAAGTTGTTGTGATGTTGGATGAATGGATTGTCATGGATAATGGTATTTGAGAATTTAAACCTAAGCAAGATGAGCTGTGTAAGGGTGTGACCCTATCATCAACCGGCGATTTCAAGGTAAAAAATGTATTCATAGTCAACTATCATACTATCCAACATAACTATCTAAATGGTTAGTGAACTATTGTATTTAACTGGTAATGCATAGTTTAGGATGACCTCTAGTTGAACGTGCATTAATTGGTTGAACGTACTTGATTTGGTGGTTTTGGAATCTATGTTCTTTTTTTTATACGCGTTGTGTTTCGGTTTTCTTTGAAATTTTTTAATTTGTTTCTCAAACCATTTGGTTATTCCAAGGTTTCATTAGTATATTTAAATAATATTTTCAAAACTAAACTAGTGCACTAAAATAGTTTATTATATAAAGAATTACGTTGTTGATTGAAATAGTCCACTTCTAATGTACAAATAGTCAGGTATAATGACATCTATGATGACTATTTATGGACGAGAAGGCGTAGGTAAGTTTGTCTTGGGTTGTTTGGCGCGTGGACTTGTTGTCTCTGCCACGACTGGAGGGAGCATTCTTTTTGATCTTTGTTTTGTAGCTAAGTTTCTTAATAGCTCATCGCTTCTTTTTGTCCTGCTGATTTTGTAAGAGACACTCCATCATGCGTAAGACCCAAAGAGAAGGTGGGCGTTGCGAATGTAACTCGCGATTTATCCTACAGTTAACAAAAACAATATGGAAATTTGTATGGTTTAATCATCAATACTTAACTTAAACAAAATCTAGATATTTGTTCTTACTGTTCGTTTTGCATTTGCTACGTCAATAGGCTGATCACCATCTTGCTTGGTCATAGAGTGATATGTAGGTTGTCCTTCACTACCAAGTACTTCATGTACCATATACCCATTACTTCCTTGGTCAAGCCTTCCTGATAAAATATTGAGAAATAGACAAAGGTGTAACTGTAGTCAACTATACGAACTGAAATACTTCACTATAATATATATACAATTAACGGATAGCTGATCACTCATAACATAATAAGTTAACAAATATCAATGTATAGTTCACTATATACAATGACATAGTTCACTATGTAAGATAATAAATTATAAGATAGCTGACTATACTATTACGCTTACTTGCTTTGTTTCATGGAGACCACCTGTCTGGTTCTCACCAACATCATCAACTGGATCCTTAGTGATATGTTCATGTAGGTAGAGAAAGACGCATAAATATATACTTTACTTGAACAGCTTAATATGATGTCGTAGTAAATTAAGAGAGAAGAGGTGTATTTGCCTTTTGTTTGTCCTGCATTGTTGGTAAAAAAATCTGTGATCGAAGAAGAAAGTGTTGTTGAAGTTGGAATAAGAAAATGGTTCACCTGACGAATCAAAAATAAAGGATGCAGTGGAGAGATGGTCCGCGGTGGTAGCTGATCAAGATCTGCGATGGTGCTTAATGAGATCTTGACTGAGAGAATGAACGATGAGGGATGCGGCGGATAGATGATCCACGGTGGCGGTTGAGAGAAGAGATGTTTACTAGGCAGTGGCGGTGAGATGTTTACTGAACGACAATGACTTTAAGCTAGGTTTTAGGGATGAAGGTAAAATAGCATAAGGTTAGGTAAATGTACAAAGGTATTTTTGGAATTTATTGTTAGTTAGTGAATTATAGATTTAGGGGTGTTAGATGCCTAATTCTTTGTCTACATAATATCTATGCTAATTATCCTTAAAAGATTAATGTGGCTAATAATAATTTTCTTACAAATTAATTAAAAACTTACACTGTTCATTTGTTGTAAGTTATCTCTATTTTTTTGTTTACCAAAAAAATGAGTGTCCTTCTTACTTAGATTCATTGTTTAGTATTCTATGTAATAGATTGATTGTTTACCTTTTTCTACATGTAAAATAGGAATATTTCAGATTATTTAGCACATAATAAAATCAAATTATTTAGTGTCGAGATTCTTTTAAACTTAAAAACCGTCTCTCATTTTTCTAACTTTTGATAAATTAGTCTACTAGAGTGTTTAGGCATGACATAAGCAAACGAAAGAACTGATGAAAAGCTTTTGAGGTCGTATGCTATAGCAATAGAAAACAAATGGAATCTAATTCTACTACCGTTGAGGAATATTTGTGTAGATAAAAACTAATTCTACTAAGATATAATCTAGAATATACATAATCGAGATTAAAAGTGAGAAGCAAAGTAACAACATTTCATGGACCATGACATATATGTCATATGATATAATTATTTATGTAATCACATCAGAAAATAATGTATTCACTTATATACTAATGAACATTTTAACTATGTATTATATTTCTACTCCGCATTATTTACTATCTTGAACTTTTATAGAAACCAACGAAAGAAAAGATGATTTTAATCGCGAATATATAGGGGGCGCTTGGTAATGACTGAAATTTAGAATTTTGCTTTAGGCTTTTGGTTGTAGAGATTTTGGCTGTTAATGTTATAACTTTAGGCTGTAAAGATTTTGGCTGTTAATAAAAGACTGTTTGGTAATATAATCTGTAGAATCTTTGACTGTTATTTTAATAAATACTTTTTCACTTATTAATAAATACTTATAAATATTTTTTTGTAAAAAATATAAATGATAACATAAACCAAGAAAAAATATCTAAAATAATTTTTATTTATTTATTATATTATTTCATGTTTTGGTTTAATAACCAAAAGCTTCATCAAGAAGTGGAACAAATTAAAAAACATTCGAATGAAATTCTAGAGCTTCTGAATCTTTCATATAAATGCCTTATTGACGTTTCAAATAATCTAAATAATGTTTTAAGTGCTTCCAACTCAAATCAGCTTCAACTTACAAGTAGAAAAGAAACGAGCATCATTATTGGTGATATTGTTTTGAGTATCACTAACATTATTTAGTATTAATTCTGTTAGTTGAGACTCAATCTGATACTTCTGTTTTTTTTTTGTTTATTGGTGATACTTAGGGGTGGGCATGGGCGGTTATAGTTTGGTTTCGGTTCAGTTTTTCGGTTTTAGGGAGAAGAGGTCCATATAGGTATCATACTAGTTTCAGTCCGGTATATTTCGGTTTTGGTTCGGTTTCGGTTGGTTCGATTTGATAATATTGAAATCCATATAATAACCAAAATATATTGGATTCGGTTTGGTTATGGGTATTACCCCAAACCGAAACCGAAATCAAACACATTCAACAAATTTAAAGTGTCACCGAAATCGTTAACATATTTAAGTAAAACTAAAATATTTTTATCTATGAAATTGAAACATAATATGATAGTATCAAACCAAAGTCAAACTGAATCATGACAAATGTATCAAACTAAAGTGAAACCAAAGTCGATTTGACATTTTGGTGATGGCGTTTCTAAATATTGTCCGTCTAATGTTAAAATTAAATGTGGCTAATATATATAATGTTTCGGTTTTATTCGGTTTTGATTTCGGTTATGGGTTATAACCGAAACCGAACCGATACCTATGGACTAATATTCAAGATGACCAATATGTAATGTATGTAGGTTATGGACCTAACCGATACTCATAATATCGATTTGGTTCGGTTATTCGGTTAAGGGTTTTTATGCCCACCTCTACTGATACTTAAAGTTCATAAGAAGAAGAAAAAAATTATGTTTACAAAAAAAGAAGATTAAAAGCAAAGAAACACGGGCCACTAAAACGCTGACACGTACCTATGTTCACTGTTCATTTTGGATTACTTAAGTGATACAAACTGGACTTATTTGATACCCAAATAATATTTAAAAATCCAATTACTCAGGTGATACCTAACAAATATCACCAATATTGATGCTCTTACGTTGTTGTATTTATAACATATGTAGTGATCTTCTAACAATAGTAAATGAATATTTGAGAGTTTTGACTTTGAATTTTTCTTGGTTGTGTAGAACCTATAAATATCATTTTACTTTCCCCAAAACTAGTTCAATCACAAACAAAATGCTGATAATTTTTTTATTCATTTTGAAAAAATTTGTTATTTTTTATTCATGTTGCCAATACATTAATATTTTCATTCATTTAACAAATTTTTTTTTTTTTTTGCACACCCAAAATTTATTTTTATTCATTTTGCAAAAAGTTGTAATTTCATTCACTTTTGTAAACTTTTGATATTTTATTCATTTATATAAAAATGGATCTCAAAAGAATAGAAAAAAGAGATAGCAATTAATCAATCAAATATTTTAGTTACAAATTATATATAAATCTACAAAGAGTTTTTGATAATTTTGGGAAAAGAGAAGAATAATAAATCAATTCATTTGTAATTGTTAAATCTTGGTTTTGGAGGCTTAAAAAAATGAGTAAAATAGACCAAAAAATAAAAGATAAGCTTTTAAGTCTTTAAAACTAATAAAGCCTTTAAATCATGGCAAAAAAACATACTTTAAAAGTGTTAAAAAATTTGAAGCTATCTATAATTTATATAGAAAGCAAAAATGAAAAACTATTTTGAGGCTTTACTCGAGAAGCGCCAGACACTGTTAGGCATGCCAATGCATAGTACCTTGCGTGATTTGGATCAAACACCGACTCGTTTGACCTAGTTCTCTTTAGGATAGATCCCTCCATCTAGGCCCTCACAGATGTTTTGGTTGGATTTTGAACCTCACAGATGTTCTGTTCTATCTGAATTATAAAAAAAAACGTGTTTTTTTTTCAGTCCACACAAAATAAAAAAGGTTAAGAGGCAAACAAAGTAGACACTTGTAAGTTTGAATCTCTAAAGTCTAATCCTTTGTGTGTGGTCATAAACCAAAGTGAGTTCTTTTGGTAAGGAAGAAACAGAGCATAGAAACAGAGCATACATCTAAGATCTTATCCATGGCTACTGCTATTGGTGCTAGTCTTCAAGCAATTCATCTAAAACGTGTAACCATTCGATGTGGAATCACAGAACCAACTGGAGAACCAGCTCCAATGGTCAAAAGACTAAATACAACGATGGTTTACCTGAAAGAGTGTTCATGGGACTATTCGCTAGAAAAATGAACAAGTTTGGTGGTTCCAAGAAGAAAGATCATGACAAGAAGTTTTGGGAGTATGATTACGAAAGTTTTGTTGAGGTTTCAAAGAGAGTGATGCAAGGAAGAAACAGATTGCAACAACAAGAAGTTGTGAGAGAAGTTCTTATGTCAATGCTTCCTCCTGGTGCTCCTGAACAGTTTCGAAAACTCTTCCCACCGACGAAATGGGCTGCGGAGTTTAATGCAGCTCTTACGGTTCCTTTCTTTCATTGGTTATTGGTCCTTCTGAGGTTATTGAAGTTGAAGTGAATGGTGTGATACAAAGAAGTGGAGTTCGTATCAAGAAATGCAGGTATGTGACATTACTTTGTTGTGTTCTTCAAAATGTTAGAGACTTGCTTGGTCTTATTGTTGTTTGATTTTGTAGGTATTTGGAGAATAGTG